>CM076575.1:67199360-67884506 GCA_034641835.2 Pinus albicaulis
TCATCAATCCGTGGGATTGGGTTCCTATTCCAGACAGTGATCTTGTTCAGCGCCCGATAGTCAATACAGAGTCTCCATGTCCCATCCTTCTTCTGTACCAACATGATCGGGCTCTCACAGGGCGATGAACTTGGTCTGATGTGACCTTTCTGCAACAGCTCCTGAATCTGCCTCTTTATTTCATCATTTTCCAGAACAGAGCGTCGATAGATCGGTCCATTGGTTAGTGGCGCACCTGGGGTCAGATCAATCGGGTGCTTGACCTGACAGTGCAGAGGAACCCCTGTGGGTGAGGTGAAGATGTCCCCGTACTCCTCCACAACCTTATCCATTTGTTGTTGTCGTGCAGAGGGGCCCTGTCACGGAGGTGGCCAGTCTTCTTCTTGCTGCAGGGGCGGATCATCGGGAAAACGGAATTTCTTTGGTTTGGAAATGGAAAACTACGCATTGTTTTCATTAACCAAAGAGATAGTCGTAGGAGGTAGCATCTGTTATCTGTACAACTTATTTCCCAAAGTAACAATAATAGCACGAATTCGAGACTCATACACAACATGACGCTTCCACAAGTATGGTTGTCCTAATAATACATCGAAACATCAATAGGAGCAATGTCACATAGTACCTCATCTGTGAAGGGCTTGATGGTATAGGGAAGGCGACACTGCTGGCTGACGCGGAGATCTCTTCCTTGGTGAAGCCACCCGATGGTGTATGGATGTGGGTGAGCTGTGGTCGGCAAGCCCAACCGCTTCACGGCGTCTGCTGAAATGAGGTTCTTTTGGCTCCCATTATCGACAATGAACTGTACCAGGGAGCCCTTTACCCACATCTGGGAGTGGAAGAGACGTTCCTCCTCCTCTGGATCTTCCGGTTCCTCCTTTTGGATCTTTGCAGTGGCAACAGTGGCGTTGGGCTCCGCATCGATAATCTGTTTCCCTTTTTCATTCGCCTTTTCAGGTTCTGATTCGGAGTCAGAGCATGCATCTGACTCAGAAGCCCTCATCTCGGCCACTAGCGACTGCTTGGCCCGACACTCACTTGTGTTGTGAGTGGAGCTCTTATGGAACTCACACCACTTTCCCGTGTCCTTCTTTGGATTTGCGGTGTTGTTCTTTTATTGTGGTTTTGACAGGTTGTCTTTAGCCGCATGCCTTGGCTTTGTCCTTTGTTCTGTGGTTTGGAAGCATCTTTTCCTTGCTTTTGATTCGCAGATCCAAAGTCTCGCTTCTTTTGTTTGAATTTCTGCTCAATCTTGGCAGCATACCGGTATGCCGTACCAAGCGAGGAGATGTCGAGGAACTCCATTTTCTCCTGAATGTATCTGTGCAGACAACTGCGATACTTTAGCACCAAATGTTTCTCTGAATCTTTGATACCCAACTTTGTGCGCAGGGTATGGAACAGATTCGTCAGCTCGTGCACATCTTGATCCCTTTGTTGTCGCAGCGTGGTCCATTGTATGTACTTGTCCTCATAGCTCCCCACGGGATAGTACTATTCCTTGACGGCGTCTCGTAAAGAATTCCAAGTTAGTACGGCCGAGAACAGAGAGGGTTCTGTCTGGTCCTTGTTCTCACAGTAGGTTTCCCACCAGTCCTTAACATGGGGGGTAGCTTTGAGGAGTGCAAAAATAATCTTCTCCCGGTCTGAAAAGTCATGAGCAGAGAAATATCCTTCTAATAGATTCAACCATCTATCTACGGCATCTGCGTCTATTTGACCCTCAAATATGGGAATGTCAAAATTTACTTGTACCTTAAAGGGAGTCGCAACTCTAGAGTGGCTACTGGATGCAGATGCGCCGCCGGTGGGCAGCCGTTGAAGGATCTGAGCAAAGCTATCCATCATCGCGTTCCTTTGTTTTTCAAGGGCCTCCTCGAGCAATATTTTGATAGGATCTCCTGCTCCCTCATCTTTCTTTTCGTCCCCCATGGGCGTCTGTCGAGGTTTGCGAGGCTGATCTTGCAAAGGTTCCACCAGATCGAGCCCTAGCTCCTTATACCCCGACCTCGTTGGGGACATGCAAAGAAGGATCGAGAAAAAGAAGACCGCTCTGATACCACTGATCCGGATTTATGCAGGAACGCAACAGAATAAACATATAAACATAAATAAAGAGATGCAGCGGAAATAACACTTCATTTCATTAATATCAAAGAACTGAAATTTGCTTACAGACAGAATGGAAATAAAACTAGCTAGGGCACTGGTAGTTATCTCTGAGAAGAGATGTGGCGGCTACAGGCCTCTGAAATGTGTTACAATGAGGCTCGAGGGCCTATTTATTATTGAGAAACAATGGAGAACCCTAAACATCCCAAAAACCTAACCCTAGGAGATGAAGCGCCAAAACTATGGGCCCCGTTTGGGTAAATTTGTGTTTCAACTTCCCAGGGACGTAACTTTGGCATACTATCTCCGTTTGACGCACATGATACATCATTAGAAAGCTCTATCCGAGGACTACAACTTTTGTGACGATACAAATTTTATACCCAAAAAACGTCGTTTAGGGCCTCAAAACGGCTCCGGAAGTTCAGGACCCGAAAAACTGCTAAAAATAGTAAGTTATGCCAAAACTGAAAACTGAAAGAGACAATGGTGGGGGCCCAAGTGGAATAGGCGGGTGGCCACCAATATCCACTTGGATCATTGTAAGTGATGATGAAAAGCTTCAGCAATGCCAGAGAGAAATTGCATTGCTGGAATATTTTCTGGAGAATTCAGAGTATGAAAGGGGGATTGCAGAAGGCAGAGTTCACTACAGGGAACTGGAAAACATCCTGGAGTCAGATGATGTGAATGGAAGACTAGTTAACAGTCTTGGGAATTCTTCAGAGAATTCTTTGGAAAGTTTGCATCAGCATACTAATGTGCTAATAGAAAAGGAAGGAATTCCAGGACAGCATACTAGAATGCTGGCAGAAGAAAGAAAGGCACTGAGGCCTTATGATTTTTGTTTTAACAATTTTTTTTATGAATATAGCTTTTGTTGATGATGGAGATAATTTGACACCATTGGACATTCAAATAGAAGAGGAGGAAAATTCTGTGGAAAATCTTAATCCATGGGATGAAGAAATTAGATTGCTCGAGATTATGTTGAATAAACAAGATTCAATGCAGGAAGGGGAGCCTCAATTCCAAATTTTGGGATTGCAGAATGTGAAGATTCAAGGGAATGAGGACAGTAAAGATTTTATGAGTCTTGAAAAAGACTTAGGACTGCAGAGGGAAGAATTGGTGATTGAATCATCAATTGAGACCATTGGGTCTTGTGGCTTTGAAACTGCTAATTTGGCTGTGTTGACAGGTATGGTAGAAGACAATCCATCTTTTGGAGTTGTCTTGGAGGAAGATGAACTGTTGCAGAGGAAGGAAGGTGAGGCTATCATGCCTCATATGCAGAAACTTGTTATTGTTAGTGACAAGGAAGAATTGGCTTGTCTGATGAGCCAAGAGAAACTTGTGGGGCAGACTTTTGGGATTGCCACAGCAGTGGAAACTCAGAATTTTATTCTGAAAGAGGATGAAGGAAAATTACTGAGGATTGTCAAATAAGAAGAAGAAGAATATGTTGAACCAAGTTTGCAGCATATTGATGGAATGCTTTAAAGTAGATGGCTGAATTGTTTGCTGAAAACATTCAGAGAGGAGAATGAAATGATAGAGCAGCAATTTTAAGTGTTGCCAGAAGAGGAGGAAGAGACACAAATATTTTGTAGTTTTGATGTTTGTTTTATGATTGCAGGTACTGAAGGAAGGACTAAAGGAGGTTTGGTTCAGGGGAAGAAAAGAGATGATGACATTGAATGGAAATTTAAATACCAGTCCAGAGAATTGTTGAAGTCAGAGAATGAAGAAATTGTCATGGATCACAATCAGGAAGAGTTTTACCGTTGCAGAGAACAAGAGGGTATGGATGATTGGGTGGTAGTTAGAGCTGGGGCTAAAGCTACAGTAAGTGTAGGAGCTCGGCGAGAAAAAGCAGCAGTAAGAGTTCAGCAAATAAGAACTCAGCAAGCAGAAGCAGAAGTAGAAGTTCAGCAATCAAGATGGAGCAGTAACCAGCAGTCAGAAGATAAACTAGATCAAGAAATTGAATTGATAAGAAAGCTGATGGAGAAGGTGTCTCAGAAAGGGACAGTAGCAAGAAAGTAGAGAAACAACAGCAAGAGAAATACAGTCATAGATTGTGAAAGCCTAGCAAGTGGAAAGAGACAAAATAAGATATGGAAGCCTGGAGAAGTGCAGAAGAAGAATGTTACAGCATATGACTAGTTACAGAACAAAGTGTGGGATCGAGGAAGACATGGATGAAAACTCATGATCAGGAGATCATGAATCATTTTAACATGGGGAGTCTGATGCAGGGGCATTAGGCTGAAAAAAATTCCATATGTTTTATTAGACTTAGGGGTTTTTAGTTTTCAAGGGAATTAGAATTATGTAATGAATTGAGTAGGTTTTAACTCATTTTGATTAAAAGTAGAGAGAATTGTAACTGCCCTCGAATGATTAGAGGACAGGAGAAGTCGATTAGAATGTGAAGAGTTAGTTCAGAGCAGTTAGGGAGTTAGGCTAAATTTAGGATTGAGGATTTTGTCGAATCATTGTAGGAACTGAAATGATTGACTATCCATCTTGTATAATTGTAAGCCTAAAAGGCATTAGGCAGACAGACCTGTAGACCTGGAGAGCAAGGAGATAGATGGGCCAATTGATTTTGAAGATCTGGCCAAGGACCATAAGCTTTTGTAAGTAATTTTGTTTTGTATATGAAGGAACCTGTCTGAAATAACATGAGTATTGTTTGATTCAATTACTGTGTAAATGGCTTCTGTAATTCAATAATCTATTGTATGGGAAATGTGGAATATGTATACTCTCTGTAATTTGGGTTTAATGATGTTCTACATATAGTAGGAGAAATTCTCTGTATAGACAGAGTGGGGGTTTGAATTCGTGTTCAGGGTTAAGGTGTTTATAATGATTATAGAGACACAGAAGTGCAATTAAAGAATTCTATTCCTTGACTAAATACCGTGAGAAGAAAGCCGGGTCCACTTGACTGAGCGAGTAAGGAGAAGTGGGACCATAATTTGGACGGAACCCCTTAGACACAGTGTTGGTTGAATCTGAAATGAACCAACAGAATTGAGGAATCGAAGATACAGCGTGAATGTTACGAACTGTTCAAGCTTGAGTTGAAGTTGGGTTGAGAGTTTAAGTACAACTGGTATAGCGTGAAGAAACGGTGATGGTTTATGTTTTAATGGAACCGTGCGAAGGAGGAATAGACAAGCGCGAAGAGGGAAGTTCTTTATAATAAGGCGTTGAATGGAATGGTGTGGAACCTCGAGCGTAGAGAGAAGTGGAACCTTGCATGAACAGTGAAAGCAGATTTTGAAATCCAAGAGTGGGTTTCGCGTAAATTAAAAGTGGTAAGCTGAATCGCAAAAAAAACGCGATATAGGTCCCCGCCTGACACGTGGAAAAAGTGGTAAGTCTAAAACCACTTTTATCGCATTTTTTTTAGCGTTAACGCTCGGATGATTAAAAAACGTGAAACTTTGTTATGTCCGTTGGATCACCGAAGCTGATGCGACGACTTCTCAGTCGTCGGATGTGAAGGGTAGGTTAACACTGGGACTTATCTACATCGCGCGATTTTGAGCTGCTAAAAGGTGTGCAGTTTGG
The DNA here is from genome assembly GCA_034641835.2 of Pinus albicaulis. Lineage (NCBI taxonomy): Eukaryota > Viridiplantae > Streptophyta > Pinopsida > Pinales > Pinaceae > Pinus > Pinus albicaulis. Next base: position 67,205,064 of record CM076575.1, read on the forward strand.
TTACGCGATGGTCGTGAGATCATTGCAGGTCAATGCAATGGACCATCAACCGTTCGATGGAAAGGTACGTTCGTAAAGACTGTGGGCCCGAATCAAATTTATGTTGATAATTGAATATAATCCAAGGCTTAGAGTCAAATGTTGTGGAACCCAATATGTCGCAGATTATTGGTTTCGGTTGTGTGTGGATTAATGGGTAAGCTGCAGGGCCGAGAGTCTTTACATATATTATTGGTTGGGTTTTAAACCTAGGTCGGGGCTTTATGTTAATGTTTGTAACATTTGGGTTTGGAGAATTTTGATATATGTTATGGCAAGCCGTGGACTATAGTTTCGGCTTTGGAGGTTAAGTCAAAATATTATTGGGTGTATAATGCTCAGGTTGAAATGTTGATCAATTTCATATGATAGGGGTTTAGACCATAGAGTGTGAGGATTTTATTGTATGGTTTTGAACCATTAAGTGAAGAAGTTCTGCATATGAGGATTGAGTATTGGGGTTTAATCAAAATGGTATATTATAGGCATTAGGGGTTTTTATAACCTTTGGAGAAAAGCTTCGATATTAAACTGTTAAGCTTGCTCAGATTGAAATTTACTTGGGCCAAATTTTGGGATGCATTTTTATAGGCAAAGAAAGTGTAAAAGGTGGGTAAAGTAGGTAGCCCGAGCATCACTCATCCTCGGGGGACTTTGAGTGCCCACTCAGGAGAGGTGATTGAGCTGAATTTCCACATTTCAGCACCAGGCCAAAGCTTCAGTGTTACTGTACAACGCAATTTCTTCTAGATTTGTGTTGTGTTGCAGGGCAGAAGTTGTGGAGGGTTTGTAGGGCCATTTTTTGAGCTTGTGTTTCAGTGGAGAGGTAGCCTTTCCATTGGAGGATCATCAAGGAAGTTCCTTGAGAATTTTATCACCATTTGGCACTAGGCCAAGCTACCACCACCATCTACAGTGCAATTTTAGTCCATGACTGCATAATTTTAGAGATCAGCTACAAGGGTAGTTTTTGTGCATGATTTGGGGAGTTGTTTCTTCAGTGATGGGATCAGCCTTTCACCCGGAGAGTCTATTGGAGGAGAGCCACATATTTTTATATAATCTTCAGCCATATCTCCCAGCTATTTTGCTGTAGTGAATCTTCAACCCTAGGGTTGCAGTTCACTAGTATTTTGATGTATTTCTGGAAACCCTCTTGGGTTGTCTAGGAAAAGTGAGATAGGGACTTGTTCTTTATGTATAACATATTTTGAGCCATATATCAGTTATTATATATCATTGTATGATTATAGTAGAAATTATTCTCATTATGAATGCGATGTAGCAACTCTCCAGCATTTTGTATGGTAGCAGCACCTTATCCTTGAGGGGATTTACTCATTGGAGGCTTATTAGCTCATGTTGTATGATTTGTGCCTCAGTATTTCATACTTATTTGGTGTTGATCTATATAATAAAGAAGCTCCATATTGGTCTCTCATTGTTATGCATTGATCTTCACTGCTACTTTCCAGTTTTATGTCTTACATAACTTCTTTCCCCATTTGGGAATATTACAGTGGTATCAGAGCATAATCTTGGCTCAGCCTGTGCATCTTAAGCCAATATGTCATCAAAATAAGGAGATCCTCTCACAGATCGAGAGAATAGGTATCTCAAAAGAAACCAGAGATATGATTATACAAATGATAAAGAAGACAAGGGTAAAACCCCTTTATCAGAAGGAGATGAGGAGAAGGATTTCCCTAAGCTTCTTCTTCAAACTATGTGAGACATTGCAAGAGAAATAAAGGAGATGAGGATGGATAGACACAAAGAATCCCTTAAATGGTTTCTACATGGAGAAGGCTCTGACATTTATCGTCACTGGAATGATCAACCAATGAAGTAGCATATTTCCCAATGCTCTACAATGCCTACATTTTTAGCAATGGGAAATGGAAGGTTCAAGAACAAGAAAATCTTGAAGACTATTTTCTTGAGTATGAGTCTCAATATCAAAGATTCAAAGACCATTTGAGCTTTCAAGGGTTCTGTCAGATCAAGGACAATAGGAGACCCCGACATCACAATAGAAGTGGAGGATTCATACAAAATCATGACCTTCACCGAACTATGGGCAGATTTTTCTTACCCAACTTTGATGGGTCATCAAAATGCACTGCCAAATCATGGGTAGAGAATCTAGACATCTACTTCCAATTGAACCAAGCACCGGAGATGGAGGCCATCAAAATAGCAGCACTGCACCTTGAGGGTGAAGCACATGATTGGTGGTTTCATGGAATTTCTACATTGGTTCATGCCAATGTGACTGCATATTCATAGTTCACAAGGAGGTTGGTGGAGAAGTTTGATCAGAGAGACCCGGAGGCACCTTTCATTGGGCTAGCAAAGCTCAAACAATCAGGTAATCTAGAAACTTATATTTCTGAATTTCTAAAACTCTGTTATGATTCCTGATTTATCTGCAGCAAGGAGAGTCTATATGTTTATTGATGGGCTAGCAAAACCTCTACATGGGTTGGTTAAATCTACCAAACCCACTACCCTTCAAGATTCCATTGAAAGGGCTAGAGATCTACAAGATGCCTTGCCTAGAGCAAAGGAAAAATTTCAGCAAAAACCCACTTTTCCATCAAAGGGGAAAGATGAGAAGGCTCCTCTTTCAAATAAGAGCCAAAACAAGGTACCTCTTAGTGATGATGTCCGAAGAGACTTGAGGAGAAGGAATCTTTGTTTCACATGGCAAGAATCATGGGCACCCGAACATTGATGTGCAGGAAGAAAGGCACACTATAAAAATGTCTTTTCAAATGATGAGGAGGAAGAAGAAGAGGAACCAGAAGGAGGTCACAGTGCTGGGATAGCATGAGAGGATCCACCACCACCACGAGGTGGGACTGGAGCATTTGCTCCAATTGGAGGGGCCCTTGCATCATTGAGAGGAGTACCCAAGTACTTGACCTTGAGGGTTCAAGGTTCCATTCAAGATCAGAGGGTTTCAATTTTGATTGATAGTGGGGCTACCCACAACTTTATTGATGCCCAACTAGTGCAAAGGAGGGCAATACCCACTGATGATTTTGAGGGATTTTCAATTTTGGTCCCAGAAGCTAGAACTACGCAGTGCATGCATTATGTTCCATATTTATCTGTTACCATGGGGACATATATATTGAGTGATCACTTTTTTTCGGTTGACATACCTGACACCGATGTGATATTGGGTGTGCAGTGGTTGATTACTTTGGGGAAGGTCACCACAGATTGGAAACTTTGCAGATGGAGTGGATGGACAAAAAGAGTGGCAAACATCATATGATTAGGGGCATGCACACATATCCCTCATAGACAGCTTCCACATAGAAAACAGAGTTGGATTTGTACAGTGGAAGCAAGGACATCATAGTCCCATCTATTATGCAGATGAATTCGGCCCATGAGACATTATTGTTTAGTGGCATACCACCCGGGAGGCCACCTGATTAGGAGTTGGTGAGAAATGTCTCACAACATGTTGCACCACTCATAGATCCAGGAGGAGTGGGAACATTGGGAGGTCATGTGACAGCACATAGAGTCTTAGGTAGGCTCAAGGAGGAGGGAGACATTTTCCCAACATCATCATTACCCACTCTCACCTCACATCTTGCGCTGAGAGAGGATGCTACAGGGATGGAGGATGGCACTATCATGGTGCAAGGAGACTACTCCTTGACTTTGGAGGCTCGGAAGATATTCTCACTTGGGGAGAAATCTTCCACACATGGTAGAGGATGATGGCCACTCATGCATACTTTGGCCAAAATCAGGAAGTTTTGGATAGGTGATAGCTTCCCATGGAAGAATAACCCCCAAAAGCTTCAACCTTCACTTGAGCATGAGCAACAGAGGAAGGATAACAACATCCCGATATGTGAATTTGGCATGGGAGATGTCAAATAAGGGGGCAACCACATGAAAAATGCTCTATATGATAGATCATCAGTGCTTCCACTGTGGAGGATAGATCCTTATTGGAAATCCCAACTGTTGGTGGATTATTCCAAGGATCTTTTTGCTCGCATGATACTTGATGACCAGCTACTAGAGGAAGGATATTCAGTAAGAGATGGGGTCATCTACTATCATAGTAGGATATTATCTAGAGCATCCAAGCTCAAGGAGGAGTTACTACATGTATCACATGAAGATTTTCTCTTCAGCCACACTTATTCCATGAGAGCATACCATATCATCATGGAGGGGTTTACTTGGGAAGGCTTTGAAGAGGAGATATATCAGCATTTGAGGAGATGCATGGATCATGTGGAGATGGAGGAGAGACATAACTCTTTTATGGAGTTATCACAGCCACCTCTTTCCTCATGGGAATGAGAGGGGACTTATCTATGAGCCATTCCATTAGTGTGAACAAAGTATATGGTAAGGATCATGTTTTTGTGCATAATGATTTAATTGATGAATATCTTCATTCCTTTACCAAACATGTGCAGGCCATTGCTCCAAATGGGAGCATTCTTCCTTATAAGCTTCATGGTCAACTTAGGGCCATAAACAATGTTGAGTATGGCCACTCCCTAGGAGGATATAGGGAGATGATATATCATTCAGGGTGTACTCCACTGGCACCAAACATCACTCACCTTCTCAAAGCATGTGAGAAGACTATGGCAGTAAACAAGTGGTGGGGAAACCACTTATCATATCATTATATGAGGCAGTCAAGAGACATATTGTGCTGGTTCCACATGTGGGAATATGATCCACCTCCATTATTGCATATGGCAGCTTATGTATCCTTGGTTTTGATCCCATACATTGATGATGTCCTTATTCTTATTGTGGGAATGATTGGAGGAAGGATGCAAGGATTGAATGTTCCCTTTGGGGTGAGATCCTCCATGTATCTCATGCTTCATGTTTTAGGGAGAAAATTTGGAAAACCATGATTGCTACATTGGGTCTTTTGTTTCCTTATGAGGTGAGTCATTGGCATCTCATGAGTACTTGGGAGGAGCATTTCATGGAGGGATTGATTGGGAGACACTTGGTATATGAGGAGAATTTATCACATGGAGGTGTCACCAAGGAAGGAGGAGAAGAGTTGCAACACTTACCTTTACAGTTGCTTGAGGAAAAGCAACATTTGGGAGGGGAGGACAGTAATATTCTTAATTAGCTATAAGCTATTTGGAATTTAAAATTTGGTTTTTGCTTCTTAGTTTGATGAATAAGAGGGTATGGAGACCCATAAATCTTTTTAGTAGGAATAAAATCACTGCTAATGTGAATGGAGATCATTTTAGTGGCTTGATAAAGCACCCTTGCGTGTGAAAAGGGGCTGGAGCATGTAGACTGGGTCAACTTTGACCAAATCAACATCGATGGTATGGAAGGAGTGGCATTCATTGATGGAAAATGCAGTTTTGGAGGGAGACTCCATGCATGGAATTAGTGGCTTTAATGAGTGGGGCCCACGGTGAGGAAGCTCACCAAGAATATAAGGAAGGGGATGGCAACCATAAAAGGGGGGTTGTAGATTATTATTTTGATATGGTTTGTATGACTAGTTGCTATCTTCAGTTGTTTAGCAGAGACTGCAGTGTTGTTTAGCACAAGGGTGTTCTCAAGCGGGAATCCCACCCTCATCCTCAGGGGAATTTTAGTGCCCACTCGGGATAGGTGATTGAGCTGCATTTCCACATTTCGTCATCATGCCAAAGCTTTAGTCTTATTGTACAACACAGTTTCTTCCAGATTTGTGTTGTGTTGCAGGGCATAAGTTGTGGAGGGTTTGTAGGGCCATTTTCTGAGCTTGTGTTTCAGTGGAGAGGTATCCTTTCCATTGGAGGATCAGTAAGGAAGGTCCTTGAGAATTTTATCACCATTTGTCACCAGGCCAAGCTACCACCACCATCTACAACACAGTTTTAGTCCATGACTGCGTAATTTCAAAGATCAGTTGTAGGGGTAGTTTCTGTGCATAATTTGGGGAGTTGGTTCTTCAGTGAAGGGACCAACCTTTCACCTGGAGATTTTATTGGAGGAGAGCCACATTTTTTAATATCAGCTTCAGCCATATCTCCCAACTATTTTTCTGCAGTGAATATTCAGCCCTAGGGTTGCAGTTCACTATTGTATTTTGATGTATTTTTGGAAACCCTCTTGGGTTGTCTAGGAAAAGTGAGATAGGGCCGTGTTCTTTGTGTATAACATATTTTGAGCCATATATCAGTTATTATATATCATTGTATGATTACAGTAGCACTTATTCTCATTAGGACTGCATTGTAGCAACTCTCCGACATTTTGTATAGTAGCAACACGTTATCCTTGAGGGGATTCACTGATAGGAGGCTTATTAGCTCATGTTGTATGATTTGTGCCTCAGTATTTTGTACTTATTTGCTGCTGATCTATATAATAAAGAAGCTACATATTGGTCTCTCATGTTTATGCATTGATCTTCACTGCTACTTTCCAGTTTTATGTCTTACATTAATTCTTTCCCCATTTGGGAATATTATAGTCTGCACTGGATTTCCTTTCCCATATGAAGGACGCAACTGCTTGAAGTGCTTTCTACAAGGTGAGGACGTGCTCTCACATCATGGATGACATGCCAATCAAACTAGGGAATCACAAGATGTGTGTCTTTTGGAGATACCTTATTCTTGACACCAACAGTCCTATTTAAGACAATGGCCTTGTGACCTCTCTTGACATTGTAGAGACTATTGAGAGCACTATAAAGCCCAACCCCACCAAGTACTACAACTTCAGTTAGTACCCATGCAATTCCTCCCCCTTCCGACACCCTCACATTATTAAAATTCATCTTCCTTCTCTTTCTCTGACTACCCAACTTGTTTGTTCTCAACTACTTGTTATAGAATCTCTGATCTGTTGAGCTCTCTCCTTAATTTAATGGAAATACTACCACTTCTTACAAAACCCTTGTAAAACCTCTTTTGTATCCCCCAAATGTTAAATTAGTCCTATTGAGGCAGACATCAACATAATCACACCTAGAACCATATCACTGTCCAATTATGTGGATGTAATATTTAGCTATCAGTCTTTAATTTTCCATTTGTGTGGAGGAAGTAATTTGATGCACCATGGTTGAGCTAACATAGGTTTCAAAAGAAAATGGAAGAAGCATGGTTAGATGAGTGTAGTCATATGTAAGAAAGAGAGATCTCAGAAAAATAAACAACATACACCCATGGAGGGTGACCTTTCAAGTGATTACCATTTGGGGGGTAATAGTAAACATTATCCATCGAAGCTGTAGAGCATCTACATTAACTTAGTGCAATGTTTTTGTTGTTATATCTTTAGGCATAGAGATCTGAAAACAACAACAATCCACCATGTTGTAGAGCATATGTCATGCACATACGTCTAATGATGTATATATTATGCATAGATATAATAATGCAAGCACAACATTTATGTAATGTCCCTTTTCAAATTATCATTTATGGAGAACAACTCAATAGCCTATTTGATTCCTATAGCCTATAGTTGGTAAAAGGGGGATCAATTAATTTAATTGATTAAATGCCATTTGGGTGAAAAAACAACATGTAAAAGTGAAGTTGAATCATTAAATTAAAAGTGTGTTCTTAAGTGACTATGGGGAAAAAACAAGGAAAACCTTATAAAGTCACTTTATATTATTTAATTGAGGAGGAAAGGTAAAAAGGTAAAAAAAAGGGTCAAATAAATTTTTTTATAAAAGAGAGATCCATGGTATAGACCCATTGTATTTTTCAGGCCAAGAGGTGACTCCGCAAAACTGAAGATGCATTAGATGGATATTGTGTGTGTACTTATACATAGAGGTGAGACTATTGGGATTCACTTCTTAATATCTCTTGGCCTTCCTTAATTACTAATTTACAATAATATACAATCTCACCCAATCCCTTAAGATTAGGTGTCAACATTCCCCCCTTTAATCTGAAGGGATGTTGGTGAGTCCAAGCATCGTTATGAACTTTTCAAACTTTTCTCTTCCAAGCGCGTTGGTGAAGATGTCTGTAGTCTGCTCATTGTGGAACAATGACGTAGATGGATAGTTTTGGCCTCAACATGATGTTGAATCTGAAGGTATTTTGTATTGATGTGCTTTGTTCTATCATGGAATTTTGGGTTCTTGGCCAACTTTATTGCAGAAGTGTTTTCGATCATGAATGGTGTTGAATGCATTTGTTTCATCTGCAAATCTTCTAGGATTTTCTTGAGCCACACAAATTCCTTTGTTACTTCAGCCGCTGCCACATATTCTGCCTCGGTTGTGGAATCTGTTGGAACTTGACTGTTTGTGTGATCTCCATGAAACAACTCCTGATCGAAGAGTCATGGTATAACTTGAAGTAGATACCCCAGTTTATTTGTCCCCATCAAAGTATGAATCATAGTATCTGATCAAGTTGAAGTCACCTAACTATGTATATTTGAGTCCAAAGTCTTGAGTCCCCTTCAATTACTTTATAACTTTTCTTGCAGCAGACCAATGTCCTTCACAAGTTTTTTGCATAAACCTGGAGAGGATTCCAACAACAAATGAGATGTCTGGTCTGGTGGTAGTCAGGTAGATAAGACTTCCTACAAGTTTTCTATACTTCGTTGCATCCTCGAATTCCTTCCCTTCAATGGATGTGAGCTTCAAGTTTTGTTCCATTGGAATGGTTAAGGGATTGCATTCATCCATGCCAAACTTGTTCAAAATATCTCCAATGTACTTCTTTTGAGAAAGGAATATAAATTTAGGATGTTGAGTTACTTCAATACCTAGATAGTAGTGAACATGGCCCAAATCAGTCATTTCAAAACCTTTCTTCAATTCTTTCTTTATGGATGAAATATAAATCTCATTGTTCCCTGTCATCAAAATATTATCTACATACACCACAAGATATACAACTATTTTTCCAACTTTTTTAAAAAACAAAGTTGCATCATCAATATCAAAATTTTTGAAGTCAATTTTCAGAAGATGCCCAGTTAATTTCTCATACCAGACTCGCGGTGCTTGCTTGAGGCCATACATGGATTTTATGAGTTTGCATACTTTGTGTTTTTTGCCCTTCACAACAAATCCTTATAGCTGGGATATAAAAACTTTCTCCTTTAGATATCCATTCAAGAATGCGGGTTTACATCCATTTGATGGAATTTCCATCCCTTCTGAGCTACTATGGAAAAGAGTGTCTAGATGGTGGCCCATTTTGCTATGGGGGAATAATTTTCTTCATAATCGACCCCTTCTTTATGTGCAAAACCTTTTTCCACAAGCCTGGCTTTTTACTTTTCAAGTGAGCCATCTGCTTTGTACTTGTTCTTGTAGACCCACTTGCAGCCAATTGGTTTGGTTCCCAAAGGAGGATCGACCAGCTTCCAAGTGCCATTCTTTATCAAGGCATCATACTCCTTTTGCATCGCTTCATTCCATTCAACATGAGAAGCAGCTTCTTTGAAGGAAGTTGGTTCATGATATTTAGACAAATTCAATTCACAGTTATAAGCAATATCCATATCAATAGGTGAATCATTATTATATATGTCACCTCCATTTTTCTTGGTGGAAATTCTTGTTTTTGTCTTTCCAACCTCATTGGGACGAACATTTTCTAGTGTCTTTTTCAGCAATTTTGGGGGACCTTTCTGAGATGGCCCAGGATGCTCATTTGATTGAGTTGGAATTGAATCAAGATTCAATCTCTCAATTCTGTCAATCACATCATTCAAGGTTTCATCCATGGTTGGTTCTTCATGTGGGGGAGAGAGTGCTTCGGAAAATGATTCCACAAATTGATTCAGTATAGGAATCCCCCCTTCAAGATGTGGAATCTAATTATAAAATTCTTGAAGAGACTTTTCATGTGTGAATCTATCCAGGCGATCAAGTTGCCGCTCAACAACATTGTCAGTCTTGGATTATTCAAGGAATATGACATCTCTTGCTACTACAAACTTCTTATTGACTTCATCATAGAGATGATATCCTTTGGAGGTATTGGAATACCCCAAGAAGATACATTTTCGACTTCTATCACCAAGTTTATTCCTTTGAACCTTAGGTATCAAAGCATAATAGGTGGAACCAAAGACCCTGAAATGCTTTACCGAAGGAATGTAGCCATGCCACATTTCCTAAGGAGTTTTGTTTCTGATTTAATTTGAAGGACACCTATTCTTTATGTATACAGCACATATAATTGCATCAGCCCAAAACATAAATCTTATATTCTTAAAAAACATCATGGAGCGAACCATATTTAAAATTGTCATGTTCATTATTTTAGCTACACCGTTCTATTGTGGATTATAGGGCACAGTTGTTTGATGTTTGATCCCATGTTGACGAAGATAGCTTTCAAATTCGTTTAAAGTGTATTCTTTTCCATTATCAATGCACAAAGAGCCAATATGAGTTTGTGCGTCATTTTCAATCCATGCATGAAAATTATTGAATGTTTGAAAAGCATCATATTTGTTCTTCAATAAGTAAACCCAACAAATTCTGGTGTAATCAACAATAAATGTCATCATATATTTATTTCCATTTGTAGAAGAAACATGCATGGGGCCACATAAATTTGAATGAATAAGCTCAAGTTTTCTATGTGCTCTGGAATGTGAATCATGAAATGGCAGTTTGCTATGCTTTCCTAGAATACAAGCATCACATTGCTTAAGTTTCTTAGCAATTGTAGGCAATCCAGTAACACCATTTTTCTTCAACAATTGAAGGTTGTCATAGTTTAAGTGTCCAAATCTAGCAAGCCATAAAATACTTGATGGGAATGTACCTTCATCATGATGTGAACTGAATGCAAAGTTTTGTGCATGAGTAGAGGAACCTTGCAGCTTGAGGAGTCTTCCTTCTTCTATTCCCTCCATGATAAGTGAGTGATCTGATGCTTTTATGACCTCAACCTTGCAATCAAACATGTGAATGGAGTGTCCTTGTTGGCGGATGTGGACCAAGGACAACAAGTTTCTCCTCAACTCAGGGAGGTATAGAACCTCATGTAGAAGATGATCCAGAAGACTAGGAAACTTAAGCCTGATTGTGCCAAGCCCTGATGGCTTGAGTTTGGATTTTTCTGCGAAGTATATTGCTCCATCAACGTTGTCAGTAAATTCTTCAAAAAAATATTTTCTAAATGTCATGTGACATGTTTCTCCTGAATATAGAAACCAACCATTTCTCCAAGAATTAAATGAAACAACAAGAAAGTCTTCGGTTACTCCATTGTTACAATGTGCTACAACATAATGAGTGGATTTAGGTGCTTTACCTTTGTCTTTGTCATGAGTTTTACCTTTTTTCTGGATTTATTTGCTGCTCAATTTTATCCCCAGGCAGCTTACATGTAGATGCATCATGCTAGTCTTTATTGCAGTGTATGCAATGAAGATCATATTTTTTAGTTTGAGTTTTTATACCCCAACGTCCTCCAAAATTTCTTCTTCCTCTTCCTCTAGAAAAATATTGAGCATGACTCTTTTCTCTATGTGTAAAACATACAACCTCTTCAGAAGACAAAGGGGCTATCATCTTTCCAAAAGCCTTCTCTCTTTCTGCAAAATTTTTCTCAAGGGAATCAAAGGTGATTTTCATGAGGTTTCCACTTGCTTGCAATGACTTAGGGTAATGTGAGTAAGTGGGATACAATGCCTTAACATATTCTATGAGAGATATGTCAACTTCTACACCAGTATTCTTAATGTCATTCATGATAGATCTTACTTCTGAAGCTAAAGCAAGAGGGTCATGATTTTTCAATTCAAGGTTGAACAACTTAATCATTAATTGAACAATTTCAAGTTCTGAATGTGAGTCATAGAGTTCTTTTATTTTGCTCAATTCATAGGCATTTGAAAACGGTGTAATATGGCGACTCACCTTTTCATTTACGGAAGCTACAATCAAGGCATAGGCCTTGTAGTTCTTGTTTTCCCAAATGGAAATCTCCATGTCTGAAGTGGGCTTTGCTAGTGGATGGTTTCCTTCTCCTTGACAAATTCCTCTCCACAACTCATTAAAAATGAGAGTGTGCTTGATTTTTCGAGACCATTCAGGATAGTTCTCTTTGTCGGAGAGAAAAACTCCCACAATAGATATGAGAGAATGCATTATTTTGAAAAAAAGTCACTTTGCTGCCATGGTAAAAAAAACTCAACTCTGGTTTAAATTCTGCACTTCATTATTTTTTATTTTTTTTTTGTAAAAAAAAAAATTGGGAAAAAAAAACAGAGGTATTATTTGAGGGAGAGTTTATTTGGGGAAGGTATTTATTGAGGGAGGTATTCATTGGGGAAGGAATTTACTGGGGGAGGTATTCACTGGGAAAGGTATTTACTGGGGAAGAAATTCAATGGGGAAGGTATTTACTTTGGAAGGAATTCATTGGGGAAGGTATTTACTGGGGAAGGAATTCACAGGGGAACGTATTTACTAGGGGAGGCGTTTTGGGGGGAGGACGAAATGTGTAAAAAAATGCAGAGTAATTAAAAAAAACAAAGGTTGACGGGGTCAAGGGAGGAGACCTACGGTGGGAGGGAGGCCAGGCTGAGGGAGGGGAGGCCGAGGGGAGGGGAGGGATGGGGAATTGTCTACAGGGACAGGGTGTGAGGAAGGGGGTGGGGAGAGCGGGGATGGGGGTGCGGGTGTGAGGGAGGGGTGGGGAGAGTCGCGAGGGGGTGCAGGTGAGAGGGAGGGGTGGGGAGAGCCACGAGGGAGTGCAAGTGTAAGGGAGGGGTGGGGAGAGGGGCGATGGGGTGCGGGTGTGAGGGAGGAGGTGGTAAGAGCATGGATGGGGTGTGAGGGGGTGGTGAGAGAAGGGACGAGTGTGAGGGAGAGGGGTGGTGAGAGCAGCGACGGGGTGCAAGGGAATGGAGAGCGACAAGCGACAGGAGGGAATGGGCGGGGGAGAGGGGGCGTAAGGGGGAATGGTGAGGCAAGGGAATGAGTGATTGTGAGGAGAGAGAGGCAGCGTGAGGGGAGTGAGTTGCCAGGGGAGCGACTGCCAAAAAATTTGGAGAAGAATTTGCACAGTAGTGTGCCAAAAATTATAGCAGAATTTTCTAAAAAAGAAGAATGCAAAATTATTCTAGAATTGCAAAAGGTGCAGAGGCAGAGAGGCGGGTCTGCTAGGAGAAGCCATAATGCAGCAAAAATTATGAATGCAGTAGAAGCAATAAAAATCTGAATGCATAGTGAGAGTTCGCAAAAATGCAGAACATAGACAGGAGGAAGTTACACCAAGGGCATGAATGCCAAAAAAGGGATTGGCTCTAATACCATGTCAGGCTAGGAGGTAACTCCGCAAAAATAAAGATGCATTAGATGGAGATTGTGTGTGTACTTATACATGGAGGTGAGACTATTTGGATTCACTTCCCAATGTCTCTTGGCCTTTCTTATTTACTAATTTATAGTAATATACAATCTCAGCCAATCCCTTAGGATTAGGTGTATTCTTATGATAAAAACGATATTGAGCTCACTCTTTGGGCATGCTTGATTATCTTATTGTTCTTTGGAAAGTTGTTGGCTTCAAACCCTTGGACACAACCCTAAAGGAATTTTGGTTTAAGTTGTGAAAGATTCAACCATAGCTAGTAAATTGGAGAGATCATTCTAAATTCTCACATTGGACATACAGGAGATTCGATTTGGTTCGGTTTCGATGGTGAAACAAATCCAACCTAGCTGACCAGGAGGAAAGATCAGACAAATCTTTCACAAGTATTCATTGTTGAAGCAACAAATCCATCTCCTTACTAATTCATGGAGGCATTTTGCAATTTGTGGGAACAAAAAGGAGGGCCATACGACTAATTTAATGTTGTGGAGGTTAGGAAGGAGGGAAATGCCAACTTTTATCAGCAATTAGGTTCCCAAAAACTATTTTTTTGTATATAAAAAGGTTGCCTTGCATATTAATAAATCAGATTTAATTCACTAAGTTGTTACTATGTTATTATTTTTATTTTGCTTGTGGTATAATTGTTGTAAAGGTTTAATGCAAAACGTTTAACAAAATGTGTCATTAATATTTCATATGGTTTTCATGAAAAATGTTTGACAAATATTTCTGAAAGATAAAAATCAAAAGTTTTTAAAAAATGTATGAAAGATAAAATAATTTTATTTTCAAGTTTGGTTAGGATATTTTAGTATGGGATATAACAATCGAGTTACATTGAATTATTTATAGCTAAGTTCTAAGTGATCACCTTAAAAGACCAACTTTACTAAAATACACATGCACATTTATTTGTGGCAACACACTGTCATGTGAGGTCATACATGACCCCTTTCAATATCAAATATTTCCTTAGCTTCAAAACGGTAGCTAGAGCCCCATATGCAATCGCAATATAATAATGTACACACAATGACCATACCACCCTATCTCATATCAAGTCATTAATATATGGAGGCATGCATTTCTATTAGAATTAGACCAATTTGGAAAAACTATCATGTTCAATTGGTTTTAGGGTCATAATGGTCTAATTCAAAGATTTGGGGTCATAATGGTCAATTATGGCCAATTTTTTATTAAACTAGATATAAATTCAAAATTTGGTTGGTTCTATATGGAACCATACAACCAATGTAGGGACCACTAAAAGGTGAAACACTAAACTTAACCCTAGCCCCCCCTTAATGCTATTTAAAGAGGTCCCTCATCAGAGTGGGTTGTGGAGGCTCAACGAGCAATACTTGAAAATGAAGACCTATCATGGATGGACTTGGACAAAATTCCACAAATAAAGGATCTAAACATTGTTGTTGGATAGGTACCTTAAGGGCCAAGGGAATCAAGCTGAAATCCTATTTTTGACTCTAGTCATGTTGAGGATGGAGATTATGAGAATTTAGAAGATCCTCTTATATGATTATATTGTAGAGTTTAGATGATAGAATATAGTTTTTTGTTTTTTATTTTTATTTTTATTTTTTTTAATATGGTTCACAGACCCAGAGATCAATGACTGCTACATCCATAAAATATTTGTACTAGGTAGATCTAGCCAAATTGATCACTTCTTGTTGGCTCAAACATGAAGCTTGACCCCGAGAGTGTTGAGGGAAGTAAACTTGTGACATCTCAATAGAAAAGGTTATTTAACAATGGGGACTCAACCAATTGAACTAACCCTAAAGGCTTGCTAGACTATAGTTATTTATTAATAATGTGCTTATTTTTGGGCTCTACAAGCCATTTATAGCTTCTTTGTTGATGCATTGTGGTTTAGATGTGGGTTGCACTTGGTGCTATTTTGGTCATATGCACCATTACTTGTTATATACATGAGAATATTTGCATATTTCGTATATAGTGGGTTGGATTCACATAAATGCACATGATTTGTTTTCTTTGTTTTTTTTATAAATTTAATTTGATTATTTTATGTATTTTTCGGTTAAAAAGATTTGCGGTCTAATTTAATTCCTAATTTTGGTTTGGTTTCAGTAAGATTCTAATTTCTTGGGTCGACTAATTTTATGTCTCATCTATTTTTTATAACATTGGAGGTATTTGTGATGTCCACATTGTACAACCAAGACAAAATGTTGTTGCAATGCAGTGACATCTCTACATACCATTGTTTCTAAACCTATAAAATTTGGATGCATTGGATGAAAAGCATAAGTTATGGATGTGTTAGGTCATAATTTAGATACATGTGATGTAATGTATCATCACCAGAAGCATATAAAAACATGGTAAGAAAAATGGGTCCCATTTGAAATGGGGATCCACAATGCATCAAATTGTAGGAGGTGGGAGCTAGTTAATCTAACACAAGTTTTGCCCAACTGATAGGAACATCTTTGTGCATTCAAATATTGTGAAATTAGAAAGTGTCTATAATGAAATAGTTGGTTAGGGTGTACATGTAAAACCATAGGTTTTTGGATGTCATAAATATGTAAGTACCATCCTTCATTAGAGCCAAAGAGAAATAACATCACAGAGATATATATTCAAACTTAAAATTAAGGGTAACCTATAAATTTTTGCGAGGATGGTGCTTTATGACACAGTCAAAGGTAGCGACAATGACCTTAAAATTTATAATATAGATAAATAATAATGGAGAGGAGATATAATATGCGCCAGATGAATTTTTCCATAACATAAACATACCAACCTATAGTCCTAGGTATTGTGTGTGAAAATGAAAATAATTGAGCAAGACAATTCAAGGTTCATGCAAAAATATCATAGTGTTGGGCCTTGATAAATGTTGTTGGAATTCATGGCATAAAACTATTGAACTATTAGCTTTCTAGGTTACTAAGAAAGTGTTTATACAATGATTGAGGTTGCTTCATGTGATTTGAGGTGCATGATGTATTGATTTCACTTTGTTGTACCATGACGGGAATACACATTAGAGACAATTTTCTTGTGCATTATTATGCCTTGAATTGATGCTTGTGTGGCACACTTTTTTAGGTGGTGGGAGACCTATGTGGCATGGTGAAATTATTTATGTGTCACATATGAAGGGTTTGTTCACTTGTCTGGAATGGCGACCCACTTGGAGGAGGAGAATTGGGAATATTAAAGGATGACATTGAGCCCTAGATAACACGAGGACAAAAGGAAACTTATATGGAGGCTTGTACTTGGATTGATGACACTTAGGTTAAGAAACTATTGTGTAGGTGTGATTTTCCTAGAGTATACATGACTTAGGAAGGTGCAACATAGCACTGGAGGCCTTTAGAGGAGGAGCATTTGACACATCTTGCATTATGTTCAACCTTGGACTCTTGCTTATTGGATGTACTATCTTGGAGCTTGACATCTATCATTGTGATTTGGAGCACTTAAAATGTGAATTTGTCTATAGTTTAGTTAGGTTACTTGTTGAGTAGATGGTCCACTTTATTATTGTTGTCCCCACTCAACTTTGACATATTTAAAGGGATGAGATAGTCCTTTCAGACATTATTCTTGTTCATTCATAATAATTGCATTCTTTTGTTAGAGATGTGAGAGCTAGATCCAACTAGTATCTTTGTACTTCTTCTTTGAATTCTCTCTCTTTGTCTTGAACATTAGGGCTCTTGAGGATATTCGAGGTGATACTATGATTAGAGTTTTCCCCTAAAAAGATGAGGAAAACTAGGGTTTTGAAGAAACCCTATAGGAGAAAAGGGAACACTTGATCTCCTAGATCTTGCGAGAGAAGAATATTAATGTTTGTGGTGTTTATAACCCTAGTACTTCTTGAAGTTCTTGAAGTGGAGAAGATATAGGGAGACTACTTCTACACTTATGCGATTTAAGTGTAGGCGCTAAGGAGGACTCATTGGTGTGAATGGTATCTTGTCGATGATACATGGTGGAGCAAGCAACCTTGGTCAGGAAATATTTCTAGCTAGGTGAAGTTGGTAGTTGGAACTTTCTTATGGTAGTATAACTAGGATTTGGAATGCATGACTTGTACTAGATTACACTAAGTGGCTATGTGTGGGTTCTTGCGCTTCATATTATACAATATATGAAGTGTTTCTACTATTCAAACTTTGAGTACTTATAGATATGAATTTAAATGTATGGTGTCTTCATGATTGAGAAATTTCTAGCATTGGTTACACATTTTGATTTGACATAACATTAAGTAGATTTTTTAAAGTTATTTAACAAACATATATAAGCTAAAGGGGTGAATTTATTATTGTGACAATTTATTTTCATATATGTTATATGATTGGGAAGTGTGCCCTGAACTTCCAACATTGTTTCATTGACACATATTTGTTTGGTATTTATTTTCTTGGGCTGCCTTGTGAATTCCGTTGAAAATAAGTGAAGCATATGTTTCTATAAATAATATTTCAGATTCAATTCTAAGGTTGAAAGTGCATAACAAATAGAACTGAGAAGCATAAAGGTTGAGATAATCTTTTTGAATTTACATAACTTTTTGTATATAGAATTTCTACATGAACCACATGATTGATGATAAATGTTAGGATAATAGTATGCTCAAATTGCATCAAAGATTCCATGCTAACCTAAATAGTGTATATTTTGAAGGGAGCGTCACCCAAAGATTGAAACTCAACATGAGTTGTAGGGAGGTTGACATGAGAAACAATGCTATCAGATTCCATACATATCACTTCAAATCTCAATCAAATGCAGTCATTCCTTGTAGATTCAAACAACTAATTGTAATTTAGTAAAAAATAGACTTGAATCTACTATACCAACTATTGAAACAAATAGTTGTTTGAATCTAATGATTTATAGGGGAAATCCACAACTAAAAAACCCCTACTATCTTTATATTTCAATAGTTAGAAAAATAGAGAAGATTACAATTCTTTGCCCAAGTCTGAGAAACCTTTGCAATATCACAATCTATCTCTCTCTACAAGCTAGTCCTGATCAATACTTAACCAAATACAAGCCAACCCAAGTCCCTATTTCCTTGTGTTGTTTCCTTGGGAATTAACCCCTATTAATTAGGGAAATTCCTCATCCATAATTGCACAATCCATCACAGGCCTTCCTCTGATTGCATGCACCACATGTACAATTTGGATGATAATACAATTGATAGTACATTTCCCTTCAACTCCAATCTCAACTAGGTAACTCGTATTCCATGCATGCACGAGTTATTTATGGTTGATTGATCATGTAATTGGTTGATCACTGAGTACATGTTCCACTACTAGACCTCCCATTAGTTCCTCCAATAGTTGGAACTATTTTAACTGACTTTAACTTAGTTTTACTGAATTAATTTCCTATAAAGTAGGAGACACTCTGAATGACTCAAGTTAGACCCTCAACTTGAATTAATTGAACCAATTAAGTAAAACTTGTTAGCCCCCTATAAATTTTTTGACAAGCAAACAGGGGGCTAAAATGTTTCTAAGCCTTCAAGGAATGCATTTCCCCAGAAAAAACATCATCTTTGAAGCCTCCTGTGCCTTTGCCTTTGATAAATCTTCTCTGCTGACTCCCATTATAAAGCCTCTCTGATTGCAAAAAATTGTGCTCCAAAAGGCCTTCAGTTTCCCCTTGTACCCCTGCAGAATTCTCCATTTCATCCCTTTTTTCCTTTGTCCAAGTTCCCCTTTTTTACCCCCAAATCTCCCTCCCCTAATACTTCTAAACTTTCCCAAAAACCCCCTTTAAACCATACACACATCCCTGGTGTGGTTTAATAACCCCTTCTTCCCTCTATCGTTACCCCTTTTAGCCTCAAATTGCATTAAAAATGGCCCAAAAACCATATTCTCCATATATATGGGTCTTAGCCCCCTTTCGGCCAGCCCCCGTAACCTTTTCCACCATGCAACCGCGGCGCTAGAACCTGGCACTAGCCCGAAGAGCGCTCATCGCAAATCCATATCGGGCGCGTTATAAACCGTCGATCTATATAGATCGGACAATCGTCGCGTTCCCACAGCGTCCACCGTTCAACTCTTTCATTCCTCCGTTCATCGCATCTCCACCGTTCGTTTACCCACAAATCAACGGCCCGGAGTTTACCTGCCCTGGTGGTCCCCATGCACTGTTCTAAAACTGGCGGTATCTATCACACCACCTTTGGAGGATGGGCGGTAATTTTCGATGGGCCAGTGATTCCACTCATCGCACGATGCGTGGCAAGGGCACTGTTTGAAAACCGCCCACCCATCGCGCGTTATCGTTTGGCATTTGACCTGGCGCGATGTGCATATCAACCGTCCGATCTGCGATCGTCCATCCAACAGTCATCGCACTCTGAATATGTGCGGAAATTAACTCAAGGTATCCGTACCCCTGGCCCGCCATCCGTCGTCCTCCGATGCATTTTCAGCCGTCGATCTCCTCCCGAGATCAGACAGTCCAGATTCAATCGCCCTCTGCCATCTCCCCAACCGTAGATCTCCTCCTGAGATCAGATGGTCCAGATTCGATCGCACGACCCGCCGTTGACCGGCCCCGCCACGTCACCCGTTCCACGTGCTGTCGTTGTGTCTTCGTCCGTCTCCTATATATATTCATTCCAAGGTCAAATTTTCATATTTTATATTAAAATTTCCATATCGTCGTCTTCCCATGCACCTACCTCTGTTATATGGTTTTCCTCCATGGTTGCCGCTGCATTCATCGTCTTTCATCCATGTTGCATTACCATTTCAGCAGTCATCCACAGCAACCCACCCTGTGCATGATTTCTTGACCAGTTTGTGTGTTTTGCAGGGTTTCGGGCAGCAATAAACTCCCATAATTCACGGCCTCTGTCACAGTAACAGAAACACAGGAAAGGACCATTCTCAAGAGCTGGAATTATGGAGAAAGGCCTGGGAAGGTATGCCGACAAGACATTCATTAAAGGAACAGGTTTGAACCCTGTAAAAGCTTTTGTAGCGCCATTAAAGCACATATTTCATAGTCAGATGCAAACGTGGAAGCAGCAAAGAGTATCAGTGGGAAAACAAAGCATTTAAGGCCTGTAATTGCAGATTTTGAGCCTTGATCCAATTATTAGAAGGCAAAGGTACCAAAATCAAAGACCCCGTGGATCGCTCAGAAGGTCCAATGCACAAAAAACCATACTATCAAGGTTTCCATATCAGCAGAACGTTCTTCCATGAAAGGACACGATACACATTATTGTTTCAGTCTATGTTGTGTCCAAGTGAAGTTTTCTGCCCTGACAGCAATCCTACGCCATCAAAAGCATTTGATTCACAGTATGGTAGACCCTAGCATCGTCGTTCTGCATTTTTTTCAGTACACCAGAGACATACCTGGAGTAAATGGAAACCTGACGAATACCACTCCATCTTCCAACGAGTACCAGACATAAATGCCCAAAATTTAAACTGAATGGAGCCTCGGCCCTCCTGCTGCTTCAGAGTTTTAATGCTGCATTTAAGTTTACATCTACTCCTGTTATTCTTTTCTCCTATAAGAATCCTGAAGAAAATATTGTAAGGGTTGTTGTTTGGTTGTTTCCGATTGCTGTTAGAGGGATTCATTTTGACTGTTAGAATAGTCTTGGGAGGAAGTAGCAGAGTAGTTTGTATTGTAGTAGGCTGGGAGGAAAAGTTTGGATTGTAACAGCCATTGAGCTCAGTGTATGTGAATGGTTTTGCATCAATTAATCAAGCACATTTCATAGGATCCTGGTCCATTACTATTGGTGATGTCTTTCTAACTCTGTTTAATTACATTTTCATATTGTTCATTGTTTTTCTGGGCTTGCATTAGAAATATGGCATAGGATTTACCCTTGTTAGGTACCCTATGTCTTTGCTCTCCTTGCCTTAAATGTTTTCTACTAAATGTGTTATCTAAGGGTTGATTTCAGTTAATTTAACTAGTGTAGTGGATGTTATTGCCTGCTAGCTGATGTATGAATTAAATGAATCTGTCCTTAGATGTTCTTGTTATGTTTTAGCTAGAAGATTTGGGAACACTGGGGATCAGAGTTAGCCCTGTCCACTAGGATCCTTGTGCGACCAACTGGCCTTTCTAAGATCTCTTGCTGGTGTCAAAGAATTGAAAGTTCAAATTCCTTCTCTGATCTACAGACCCTGGCTCTGTTAAACTTATCTATGTTTTCCCTTGGAGCATGCTAAAGCTGACCTAGAGTTAGATGACCTCTGGTCAGATCTACAAGCTGCCCCTTTGTCCCTCCTTTGAGAGTTGTCGTTGAGTATGTCCAAGCAGGTCTGGAGTTAAATGACCTTTGACCTGATCTATAGACAGAAATTGGGTTGCTTTCTTTCTTTCACTTTCAATCCTTAATGTTCCATCCCACCATCTATCTAAAAAGATCCTTTAGTGTAGATGACCTGCCCTCTGAAAGCTTGGCTAGTTTTTGCATGTAATTCCCTTTCATGACTCCATAGCCCAATGGATGGCACTTGCTTGACCTATCCTCTTTGCTGAAATATCCTGCTGTTTTGATCCTTTTCTCCCATTACTTTCTTAGTCTATGATCTCATGACCAACCCAGCAACCAACCAACCAAATCATTTAAAACCCCCCTTTGTGCTTCATACCTAGCCTAACATCTCATTTTGAGCTTTCAAAGATACATCATTCTTTGTT
This sequence comes from Pinus albicaulis, assembly GCA_034641835.2. Classification (NCBI taxonomy): domain Eukaryota; kingdom Viridiplantae; phylum Streptophyta; class Pinopsida; order Pinales; family Pinaceae; genus Pinus; species Pinus albicaulis. Next base: position 67,227,185 of record CM076575.1, read on the forward strand.
TTATTGGAGAGATCCCTCTCAGGGTCGAGAGGAGCAGAATCTAGGGCCCAAAGTGGTTCAGTCGTGTCTCATCTTTTGGTCTTTTTGTCGGCAAAAACATGGGAACCCCAACATAATGGCGACTCCGCTGGGGAATTGAGTGCATTTCACCTTAAACCTTCTTAAGCACTCAAAAGACCCAAAATCTCTGGTTATATTGGCATTCAATTGCTGGTGGTGGACAACATCCTACTTCAGACATTCATATACATCCACCTGGCAACTCCACACTCCATAACTCTCAAAGACTCTGCTGGAGGAAGAACCTGAAATATGGCTAGGCCTCATAGAAGGGTAGAACACATGGGTTGGATTTGGTTTAAAGAATTAATTGTTTTTGTCTACCACTATGTTTTGTCCTACTTTAAGCCTAATCAAGTGTACAAAGATGAGACCCACAATGAGTATGGGAAAGATCTCAAGCCTCAGTCTTCAGACCATGAGCAGACCTATACTCCTATGAAGAACCTGGTGGAACAAGAGTCTCATGTTGTATCTCCCACTCCTGAAGAAGCTTCAAGCAGCCATGAGCCCATTGTTATACCACCTACACCTACAAAGGTCATAGAAAGATATAAGCCTCTTGTTTTACCTCTTATTTTCCAACCCCTTCCTTCAGAACTTATAAACCAGCTGCCTCTCTTTGATGGAAAAAATAAAGGGGCCACTGCTGAAGAACATGTTCAAAACCTTGAGGATTTACTTGAATTGTATGAAATAGATGAAGATGATGTGTGCATTAGAATGTTTGCCTTCTCTTTACAAGGGAATGTTAAAAGTTGGTTCAAAGGCCTTCCAGTGGCAAGCATTTTCAGCTTTCATCAATTTTCTCAAGTTTTCCTTGATAGGTGGGAAGCTCCAAAGAATGCTCTCCTCATCCTAGGAGAGTATCAAAATTTGAAAAGGCACCCAAGAGAGACAATACAATAATTTTCAGCCAGGTTCAATAAGGTATATCATGCAATACCTTCTGATATAAAACCACCTCTAGGATGGGCCCTATTGCACTATCCAAGTTCTTTTGACCTCGAGGTGGAATTCCATATAAGAGAAAGAGAACCTTCTAGCCTAGAGGAAATGCAGAATATAGCAGTCACTTTCGAATACAACATAAAGTGCAGGGAGGAAAGGTTAAAAGCCGCAAAGAAAGACCAAGCAGAGCAAATAAGGTAGATCTCCTTAGAAAACAAGCTGGAAAGATTGATAGAGACTGTCAATACCCTGCTGAACACAAAAGAGGAAGAATATGAGGTCGAAACCAGAAATGTTGATTGGAAAAGACCTACTCCTTGTCCTCAAGAAAGACAAATCAGATCACTGCAAGACGTAAGCAGCATGCCAAGCATGTATGATGAACAAGAGTTTGAATCAAAAAATGAACTTGCAAACTATTTTGAAGAAAAACTTGCTGAGAGTCCTGAAGACTTGATGGGTGACAATGCTTATAATTATGATTTCTATGATGTTGACCAGTCTGATGATGATTTTTTCCAAAGGGAAATTGAGCTTGCAGGGCCATCATCAGTGGTTTCATGGGAGGAAGATCACGACCATCAACTTCAAGAAAATGATGAGCCAATGCAGGCCATCTATGATACTGATGGAGAAAGTGTTGAAAGAATTATAACAGATGAAGATTCATTGAATCTTCTCTCTGTTTTATATTTGAAAATCAGTTATACTTTCCAAGAGGATGGAAGCCAGCAGTTCTTCAGCGCAGAGGACAAGGAGGAAAGGGATGAAGAAAATCTTGAGCAGAATGAATATCCTGAGCCTTCTCCCGAAAGGATTAAGGTAATCGAAGAAGCCCCGGCTCAAGAATATGTTGATTTTTTCACAGAGTTCAGTCCGTTTCAGCAGAACCAGCCTGCATTACTAGAGGACAGCATTGTCTAATATAATGAGCCCTCTAGCTCAGGCTGCAGTGAAGATGAGCAAGATCTTCTTTCCCACAGACATCTTTGTCTTGATCCAGAGGAAGAAGAGGTATTCCTGGTTTATGCTCATTTTCCAAATACTCCCAACCAGGAAAAGGAGGAGTGTGAATACAGAGGCCACGTTGCAGATGCAATGATTGAAACTGCCCAGGATGCAGACAACCTACCAGTCATGGGAGGCTTTGAAGAAAAATGTTTACATCATGTTTTTGTTGATCCTGTGGCAGAATACATGGAGGCTCTGATTGGCTCAGCCCCTCAAGCATTAATATTTTGCAAGAGCCAAATACAACAGAATTGGTCACCACTGCTGGTGGCCTCAGTTTTGAAGATCCACATGTAGAGCATCCTATGGTTGTCTCGTGGTAGGTTCCTCTTCCCTTTTTTGTCATTGTGGCGTGGCATTATTGTATCACCTAAAGCATCGAGAGATTTCCGATTAGAGTAGGGTAGGTAGGAAGTCTGAAATAAAGCTCAGTCTGTGAGCATGTAGTTAGTTGTTTTAATTTATGCAAAGTCCAGCAAGTTAGACAGTCTAATCCTGGCTTGATTGTTTTCAATTTCTGTCTTAGAATGTAGAGAAGAAGTCTGCTAGACAGTTTAATCCCAGTAGATATTAGTTTAGGTAGAGAAAGTTATGAGGCCAACAGTCCAATCTGGTCTCATGGAGTAATAAGGGTAGAAATAGAATAGGTTTATTTTCTTGTTTGTAAAAATAAATGATGTAAAGGGTTTGCTAGTTCAAATGCACCCTAGAAGAACAAATGCTAGGATTGTAGGATGGGTAGGTAGACTGTTTGAGAATTTTTCTGCTGATTTGATGTCTTCACAGTTTGTGGCGGAAATTTGGAAATAGAAGAATAAAGGTGGCTCAAAGCGGCGTCACTCTTGCTACACCAAAGATCATTTTATGAATTCTTGACTCTTTCAAGAAGAATCCATCCCATGTGGAACCCCTTTATTTAGCCCTATAGAGTGCGGTAAGCAAACAGGGGGCTAAAATGTTTTTGAGCCTTCAAGGAATGCATTTCCTCTGAAAACACATCACCCTTGAAGTCTCCTTGTGCCTTTGTCCTTTGATAAATCCCCTCTACTGATACCCATTATTAAGCCTCTCTGACTACAAGAATTGTGCTCCAAAAGGCCTTCATTTTCCCCTTATACCCCTACAGAATTCTCCATTTCATCCCTTTCCATTTTTTTTCAAGTCCCCCTTTTCACCCCAAAATCCCCCCCCCTAATCCTTCTAAACTTTCCCAAAAACCCCCTCTAAACCATACACACATCCTTGGTGTGGTTTAATAACCCCTTCTTCCCTCTATCGTTACCCCATTTGGCCTTTAATTTCATTGAAAATGGCCCAAAAACCATATTCTCCATATATGTGGGCCTAGCCCCTTTTGGCCAGCCCCCTAACCTTCTCCACCACCTTACCAGCGTCTTCAGAACTGGCGCTAGCCGAAGAGCGCTCATGGAATCCCATATCGGGCGCGTTTTTAAGCGAGTGATACGCGCAGATCGGACGGTCGTCACGTTCCCACAACATCCACCGTTCAACCCGTTCATTCCTCCATTCATCGCATCTCCACCATTCGTTTACCCACAGATCAACAGCCCGGAGTTTACCCGCCCCGATGGTCCCCGCGCACTGTTCTAAAACTGGCGGTATCTATCGCACCGCCTTTGGAGGATGGGCGGTAATTTCCGATGGGCCAGCTATTCCACTCATCGCACGACATGTGGCAGCAACACTGTTTGAAAACCGCCCACCCATCGCGTGTTATCGTTCAACATTTGACCCGGCACGATATGCATATCAACCGTTCGATCTGCGATCGTCCATCCAACAGTCATCGCACTCCGAAGATGCGCGGAAATTAACCCAAGGTATCCGTACCCCTGGCCTGCCATCCGTCGTCCTTCGATGCATTTTCAGCCGTCGATCTCCTCCCGAGATCGGACGGTCCAGATTCAATCGCCCTCCGCCATCTCTCCAGCCGTCGATATCCTCCTGAGATCAGACGGTCCAGATTCGATCGCACGACCCGTCGTTGACCGGCCCGCCACGTCACCCATTCCATGTGTTTTCGTCGTGTCTTCGTCCGTCTCCTATATATATTCATTCCAAGGTCAAATTTTAATATTTTATATTAAAATTTCCATCTCGTCATCTTCCCATGCACCTCCCTCTATTCTATGGTTTTCCTCCACGGTTTCCGCTGCATTCATCGTCTTTCATCCATCTTTGCGTTACCATTTGATCAATTCACCAACACCGTGCATGATTTCTTGACCGATTTATGTGTTTTGCGGGGTTTGGGTGACAATAAACCCCCATAATTCCACGACCTCTATCACAATGACGACACACGAAAGGACCATTCTCAGAGGCTGGAATTATGGAAAACTGAGAGAGTATGCGGAAACAGACGTTCATTAAAGGAACAAGTTTGAACCCTATAAAAGCTTCCGTAGCGCCATTAAAGCACAGATTTCACAGTTAGATGCAAACGTGGAAGCGACAAAGAGTATCAGTGGGAAAACAGAGCGTTTAAGGCCCGTAATTGCATATTTTGAGCCTTGATCCAATTATTAGAAGGCAAAGGTGCAGAATCAAAAGACACGTGGATCGCTCGAAGGTCAATGCACAAAAAACCATACTATCAAGTTTTCCATTTAATATCAGTAGAACGTTCTTCCATGAAAGGGCATGGTACACATTATTGTTTCGGCCTACATTGTGTCCAAATGAAGATTTCTGCCATATCAGCAGTCCTACACCATCACAAGCATTTGTTACACAGTATGGCAGACCCTAGTATCATTTATTCTGCCTTTTTGTGCAATTCACCAATACACTACAATGAGTACCAAAGATAAATGCTCAGAATTAAAACCGAATGGAGCCTCGGCCCTCCTGCTGCTCCAGAATTTAATGCTGCAATTAAAATTTCATCTACTCATGTTGATCTCTTCTCCTATAAGAACTCCCAAGAGCAAATGGTAAAGTTTGTTGTTCGGCTGTTGCCGTTGTAGTTAGAGGGATTCATTTTTTATTGTTAGAACAGCTTGGGAGATAGTAGCAGAGTAGTTTGTATTGTAGTAGGCTGGGAGGAGAAGTTTGGATTGTAACAGCCATTGAGCTCAGTGTATGTGACTGGTTTTGTATCAATTAATCAAAGCACATTTCACAGGATCCTGGTCTATTACTATTGGTGATGTCTTCTAACATTGTTTATTACATTTCATATTGTTTCATTTTCTGTTGGCTTGCATCAGAAATATGGCATAGGATTTACCCTTGTTAGGTACCTTATGTCTCTTCTCTCCTTGCCTTAAATGTTGTTCTGCTAAATGTGTTATCTGAGGGTTGATTTCAGTCAATTTAACCAGTGTAGTGGATGTTATTTCCTACTCTCTAATGTATGAATTGTATGGATCAGTTCTTAGATGTTCTTGTTGGGTTTAAGCTGGAAGATTTGGGAACACTGGGGATTAGAGTTAGCCCTGTCCACTAGGATCCTTGTGTGACCAGCTGGCCTTTCTAAGATCTCTTGCTGGTGTCAAAGCATTGAAGGTTCAAATTCCTTCTCTGATCTATAGACCCTGGCTCTATTAAACTTATCTCTGTTTTCCCTTGGAGCATGCTAAATCTGACCTAGAGTTAAATGACCTCTGGTCCGATCTACAAGCTGCCCGGTTTTCCCTTCATTTAAAGTTGCCTTTGAGTATGTCCAAGCAGATCTGGAGTTAAATGACCTCTGACCTAATCTATAGACAGAAATTGGGTTGCTTTCCTTCTTTCACTTTCAATCCTTAATGTTCCATCCCACCATCTATCTAAAAAGATCCTTTAGTGTAGATGACTTTCCCTCTGAAAGCCTGGGCTAGTTGTTGCAAGTAATTCCCTTTCATGACTCCATAGCCCAATGGATGGCACTTTCTTGACCTATCCCCTTTGTTGAAACATCCTGCTGCTTTGTTCCTTTTCTCCCATTACTTTCTTAGTCTATGATCTCATGACCAACCCAGCAACCAACCAACCAAATCAATTTAAAACCCCCTTTGTGCTTCATAACTAGCCTAACACCTCATTTGAGCTTTCAAATATATATCATTCTTTTTTTATTGGAGAGATCCCTCTCCGGGTCCAGGAGGGCTAGATCCTAGGGCCCCAAAGTGGTTTGATGTTGTCTCGTCTTTTGGTCTTTCCAATCTGGCCAAAACATGGAAACCCCAACAAAACTAACTTGGTTAACTCCTACAATGTCTTGTTATGTGGAATTACAATTTTCTCCTAATTTAATTCAAGGGAAAATTAAATCAGGATTTTCTTGTTGCCATTTTTCAACACTCCCTCTCAATAAGAAATGGATTCACATCTACCCTGATCCAGATCTTTGGAATGTATTCCATGCAACACCTCTCAATATTGTTGCTGCTACTACAACATCTGCAACTGAGAATAATAAATAATCATTGAATCAATCTGCAACTGTCTACTAGAAAAACTGTGTTGTTTCTGACTCTGTTATTGTGCCACCTGTTCTGTTTTCAACATTGCTATACACTCCTCAGTATTTGACCGACATTGATCCTCCTGCTATTGAATATTGTGGCTCCCCATAGCAAGGTAATGATCCATGAGACAAAAACATCTCAATATACCCTGCCCCAAGTTTCTGCACTCTTGGGACTATTACTTCACATCACCCCACCTCACAACTAGAGGTATCGCTACATGTGCTCCCTCTTCCCACTTGGCTCGAAATTCCTCTCTACTAGAGGTCTCTGCTTGAAAGGATGTCTCCACTCTTTCTCCTCTATGCTTCTCTATATGTGGCTACTCCACAAATTTCTGAGGTTGCTTCTAAGGCTACATGTTGAGAGGTAAATCATGCTCCCTCTCAACCACCAAGTCTCTAACCTTTGCCTTGCTCAAGTATTTGCATGCATCTTTGACCTCAAGTGCATACATGTTCTTGACTCTCGGATCGATTTTCTTCACCTATCATGTGACGATGTGTCTAAGGAAAACCTTCCTTTTTCTAAATATCACATCGTGGCCACAATATTCCAATACGGTGACGAAAACATGATTATTCTTTAGTACTGGATCAAACATCACATATGTAGTCTAAGAGGGGAGCCATACTCCTTCTGAAAAGTAATTGTATTGATATCGGTCTCTCTATACCTTTCATCGTATCCAAACTTAATGTTTTGCTTGAGTTATTTCTTTGCCAAGTCACTGAAGAGATATCTAGTCCCCATCATATGGAATGAGGTACCACTATCGAGATACCACATGCTTCCCATTAATGTGCTTGTCATCCATGTAATGAGAGTAAAATCAAGCTCAAATTGTGAAGCTAGAGCTTCACCTACTGCTACTACTACAAAATCCTTCTTGCTTTCCTTCTTTTGAGGAAATTTCGTGGCATAATTCTTGAATTCATGACAGTGAAAACACTTGATTTTGGACAAGTATTTCTTATTTCCTTCCTCGCCTTGGGACTTCTTTATTTCCTTTGTTGACTAATGCAAGGTACTCTTCCACTTATTTGGATGAGGTCCCATCTCAATTATCCCACCTTATTTCCTCATGCACTAGATTGAACCATAACCACTCCCAACTTGGTAGTTTATCTCTACCATTAACGAAATCTTGATAACTGTGCCAACTCTTTGGAAGACCCAACAAAGCTAGAGCTACCAAAGCTTCTTCTTGAACAATAACACCGACCTCGCTAAGCTCGTCACGAAACTATGTAAACTTGCTCAAGTACTAGGGAATTGTGTCATTCTTCTACATTTTGATGCTATGAAGCTTGTCCTTCAGTGCCAGCTCCTTGTGGTAACTATTGTTATCAAAAAATTCCGCTAGTGTTTTACACGTCGCGAATGGAGTTTCTTTATGGTGGAGATTCGAGACAATTTGATCTTGAACTCCCTACAATATGATCATCTTCTCTTTAGCTACATCCTTCTTCCACTAAGCAAGATCCCAGGAATCAACTGTTGGGGGTTTTATTACATCTGTCTTGATGTAATCTAATAGCTTGTTATCATGCAATACCACCTCCATAAGGATATTCCATGCCACAAAATCTGTTGCCATACAAATATTCCATGCCACAAAATTTGTGGTTCCTTCCAGAGCATACTAGAGCGTGAGTTCGGTGGAAGTTATCTTATCAGTCCTAGAGAAAGTCTGCAACACTAATCTTGAAATTCGAAGCTCCTCCACAAATTCAAATTCTCTTCTCTTCTATTGTGATTTCAGCTCTGATACCATGTAAAAATTCATTGTAGATTCAAACTGTTAATTGTAATTTACTAAAACAATAGACTTGAAACTAATCTAACCAATTGTAGAAACAATTAAACGATCGTGAAATCACAAAGAATATAAGAGAAAAAATTAAATCACACATTACACAATTATTTCTAGGGGAAAGCCACCGCTAAAAACCCCTCCTATATGTAAATTGCATTAGTAATAAAAATAGAGAAGATTACAATGTTTTTCTCAAGCTCGAGCAACCTTTGCATTATCACAATCTATCTCACCCTCTACAAGCTAGTCCTGGTCGATACTTAACCAAATATAAGCCTGACCAAGTAACTATTTCCTTGTGTTATTTCCATGGGAATTAGCCCCTATTAATTAGGGAAATTCCTCATCCATAACTGTGCAATCCATCATAGGCCTTCCTCTGACTGCATGCACCACCTGTACAATTTGGATGATTATAAACCTGATAACACATTGCCCTTGAAGCCCAATCTCAATTGGGTAACTCATATTTTATGCATGCATGAGATATTTATGGTTGATTTATCAGTTAACTGGTCGATCACTGAGTACACACCCCACTACTAGACCTCCCACTAGTTCCTCCAACAGTTGGAACTAGTTTAACCGACCTTAACTCAATTTTACTGAATTAATTAATTACAACTCAAAATAAATTCAACCTAGGATCCTATAAAGTAGGAGACACTCTACATGACTCAAGTTAGGCTCCCAACTTGAATTAACTGAACCAACTAAATCAAACTAACTTATTTAACTCGTACAAGTTGTCTTATGATGTGGAATTACAATTTATCCTAATTTAATTCAATGGAAAATTAAATCGGGATTTTCTTTTCGCAAATTTTCAACATAAAAAACAAGAGAAAGAGGGTGTCATAATTCAATACTAAAAAAAAAAAAACACAATACATCAAGATGAGGAAGGAGTAGTGAAAGCACAACTTCACAGAAGTAACACATCCTATGCGTGAAATCCTTATGTCACTAACTAACCATTTGGCACAAACCTCCACATTTAAAACACTATAATCCTATTTGAATCATGCGAGATTTGTGGGGATAATTTTTAGCTATTAGGAAATGACAAAAATCTAGATTGGACTAGTGTGATGCATGATATATCTAACCCTAACAGGGCCATGAATCTTCTCAAACTACCAGAAAATTTCTGTATCAGATGCCTTAGGGAGTCACACGAGATTTATATAAGGCCATCATGTTAGAGAAGGTGTTGTATTGTATTCAATGGCTCAAATTATGGGGAGAGGATAAAGTACCCTTGGAGTCATTATCTAGAATTCCATGACAATGATGACATGGCATGTCTGTCAAATCTGTGATCCTGTCCATTGCTTCTTATTCTATTTGAAGAGAGGAAAAGTCAAATAATGAAGCCCCTGCTATATCCATCAATTATGTCGATGTGGGTTATGACATCAACTATGATTGCAGGAATGGTATTAGATGCAACAGGTTAAGGGGCATGGAAAACATAATTACTTACTTACAAGAACTCTATAGAGTTTTCATTTTTTTAGAGGTTGCATTTAGTGGCTATTATCACCCTTGTTTCAAGAAATGATGCTATCAATAGCACTATTTTTTTTTCGTAGTTTAAATTACAAAATTTTACAACTATCATCTATAAATTTGTAAAGAAAAACTTTAAAATCAACCATCGAAAACCAAAGTGATGCTCAAAACAACACCTTAATTTTTTGGGGGTTTAAAATTAAACTTGGTTGAAATTGCCGTCTCAACATCTAATCCCATTCAAAACAAAAGCTTTAAAATTTACTCCCAAAACTAAAAGTGGTCCTACCTTTAGCACCACCTTTCTTTGAAGTTAGCATTAAAATTTGTTTGAGACTCTTACTTTTACAATTGATATTCTTGAAATCAACTTCTATATTAAAATGTGGTGTTATAAGTAGACTTTTTGTTTACAAATTAATACTGTAAATTTTTTAAATTGTAGACTTTCAATTGTATCCTTTAGAATCTGTAACTCAAAAGGCATGTTTTTACACAAAATCACCAATTTTCATAGTAACGTCTTTAAGAATTATTTCTACTATCTTTAGCCTATCATTTTACATAATTTGAAAACATCTTAGCAACACAAAAATAGGGTATCCAAGCTCTCTAAAAAATTCTATAGTGATAATGTCGATAATGTCAACATTGGAGCCTTGATCTGCTATTATGTAACGAACATGCATACCATCAATGTAAAATAAAATCACATCATCATATTTAATTCCCCAATGGAGAGTTGTGGAGTAAGGCACTGTGATATATCTAATCATGTTTGAGTCATACAAAATATTAAATACATAAATCATCTTTGTCAAAGAGAGGCACTATATGTCCCTACAAGAACATGGAAAATCTATTAAATAGGTTTAAAAATATCGTGTGGTAGAAAGTGTGATATTGATCTTATTTCTCAAACCATGGCACAAAGACCTCTCATGGTGATGTTGAATAGAAGAGGTGTGTGTAGTGGATGCGCTATCCATAAAAAGAACTAGGATATGTTACTAATCTCATTCACATCATTAAATTTATTATTAATCTCATTATGCTTTAATATAACATCATTCTTACATGGTATTGTAGTAGTGCTAAGTCATTAGGGGAATTTTGAGGTCTAAAATGGGCCTCCTAAGGAAATAATAAAATAATACCTAAACCAAAAAAATAATATTTATGAATTTGCAATTCACTTTTTGCACCACAATCCATGAAACCATAGTTAAATTCAATTCAAAAGTTGTACCAAAATACAATAAATAAATAAATTATATTAATGTGACTATAAATAAGAATAAGTTAAAAAAAAAATCATTATCATTGAACAACTAATGCATTTGTCCTTTGCACTTAAATAACTTAAAATAAAATATAAATATAAATTTATAAATTCTTAATTATATTATATGTTATTAATTAAAATTTATATTATTTAAATTGTATAATAACATGTAATTAATATACTATATAAAAATAATATAATATAATATAATAAATGAATAGGGATATGCATTGTTTCTTTCAAGAAATATGAAATGACAATAACATATTTTTATTCAAAAAATGTGAAATGACATTTATTATGAGTACTTTATTTTGACTTTAAAAGTACTTAAAGCACTACTATGGTTAACCATGACTTTTTATCCACCATTGAGAATGTGACAAGTAAGTACCTTTAACTCAAGCAATGCCACCTCAAACATTAGGGATGATGTCATCTCCTAAAATGTAATTGGTTCTCATAAAGTGAATTTTGATTGTACATTTTCCTTAGGAGGCCCATTTTAGACCTCAAAATTCCTAGTCATGTCCACTATCAGAAAGTGATTCATCAGTCTTTCTCATCTGGTCTATTGTTATGCCATGCCACTTTCCTTCGAATCATATCCAAGGATCATACATCCTTTCTCATGATTAGCAGCCCTGCAAAAATTCATCTAGATAAACATATACATATGAAATTTTAGAACAAAAGTTACCTTAGTGATGATATTTCACCATGACATCGTCCTGTAGGCATCGACATCCTTCATACAGAGTGACATATCTCCTAATGATATGTTTTTCCAAGGGTCTTCTTCTTTACTAGACTTCCGTCAGAGTCTACATATCTTCCTAGGAGATCTCCTAATCACATCTTCTTGGCCTTCGAATGATAACTGCCTCTTGACATGGTTGCATTTCATGATATCTTCCTCTCTGCACATTCTTCATTCCCAGGATCTTACAAATTTTCTAATTTCTTTTTTATGTACAACCACCTCATATTCTATGAGGACATATTATGTTAATTTCATATGTCAGTGCACCGAGAGATCCTCCTTCATAGATAATACTTCTAAATATGGAAATCTATTACTTGCAACCATATGACATGACTTCACAACATCCAATATCAACATATATGTTTGCATACCTCATACCTATTTCCTTGAGTCATCCTGTAGCGATTTCTCTAGAATGAAGAGCTTCATTCCTTTGGCCTGCTCCATCAATATGTCATCACATCCAGAATTTTGTTTCCATGATGACCCTTGATCTTGATGACTGCTTTACTTTAGTAGAGAGGTTTTTCGGAAGCTGTTTCACCTAGAGCTCCTTTTCATGCTTCTATCGTGATGCTTATTAATTTACATTTCTTCCTATCATACTATTTTACAATCAATAAAAAATCACTTAAAGAGAAATAGGATCTTAATCATAATTAAGATCTCTCGTTTCCTCTTTCTTAGATTTCTTAGCATCAAGTTCTTCTCTTTGATTAGTGACATGGGCTTCTTCCTTTTTCATCTTGTCCTTTCCAAATTTAGGAAAATCTCTTTTATAATGCCCAAGTTCATTACATCCAAAGCATCGTATGTTGTCCATATTTATTCTTTTATTTTGAGTGCCAAATTTTCCGAAGCTTCCTTTCTTCTTGTATGAGGCTGCAAAGGCATGATTCTCTTCACTTGGTTCTATACAGCTTTGGCCTTTAGTCTTGTTTCCTCTATTTTACATAGAGACCATAAATCATGGAATGGGGTGGCTTCTTTCTTCCTGTATAGACTAGAAGTGAAGTTTCCCCATTCCTCTGGTAGAGAATTCAACACCACTGTAGTCATCTCAGTGTCAGACATTACTTCTCCTAGTTCCTGCAGTTGATCTCTTACTTCATAAATCCTCATCAAGTATGGAGTGATTCCTTCTTCCCTTGATAATTTCATTTTGTATAGTTCTTTCCTCAGAGATATTGCTTCTCTAGCAGTACTCATAAAGAATATCTCCACCAATTTCTCATATATTTGTTTTGCAATATTTAGTTTTGATACATAGGGAATGAGAGAGTCTTTAATGGATTCTATGAGAATCCTCTAGGCTCTAATTTATCCCTTCATGTACTTGGCATGGGCTAAAGAATCTTCTTTTTGGGGTTGAACAATAGACCCTTTGATATAGTTCATTATGTCGTCTTCAATTAAATTCAATTCTATCCTTTTCTTCCATGCACTAAAGTTTGATGACCCAACCAACTTGTTGTTTTCTTTACAATAAGGCATCTTGACAGATAGGGTCATGGATACTTACTTGAGTGGATTGGCTTTCAGCTTCCTTGATGATGATTGAAAGTGAAGTCAAGGGCTTCCTTTAAGATAGGAGCTTCTTCAATGTAGGTGTACTTGAACCCTTGATTATAAAGAATATTTTCAGAAGTTGAGGTTCTCTTCAAACAATGTCTTTAGTGCAAATCTTTGATGGCAAAAATTATTTTCTTGAATGAATTGATCTTTTGAATGAGATAAGAGATCTTACTTGAAGTAGATAGATAGTCTTCCATGCAAACTAATTTGACTTTCCAACCCAAACTTTGATCTTCGCTTCTTTGAGTGTCTTTGTTGACAAGCATCCCTTGTGTTCAACACCTTAGCTCTGATTCCATGTTGAGAATTTGAAGGGATGGAGATTAATGCAAATTATCTTCTTGACAATTACTTGTGAGCTTACTTGAGTTACTTATGTCTTCTCTTCTTTTAGCTTAGTTAATCTTTCATTAAGTCAATTATCAAAATGCACAAGACACAGAAGTTAGGCTCCTAGAGCCAGGGAAAAACATCTCCCTCTTGGAGAGGAAAACCCACAAAGAATTCTTCTTATAGATCTTCAAATGAAAAGTACCATGACCAAGACTCAGACCCTTGACCTAGATATGCTTCCAAGACCTTGGTTCAACTTCTTCAACTTGTATTTGATTTGCTTGAACTGTAAGAAGGTAAATCAAAGATTTACCTTCCTCACTATTGTTGCCTCTTCTTCTTATGATGTCCATCTCAACTTCAATACATTCTTTATTCAGATCAAAAACCCTGAACTAACACTCTTAAAATTAGAGTTATACTTACTTTACCCTTCCTGCACTTATCTGAAACTTTGCTTCAGTCATCCTTAATCCTGTACCTCTTGTACTTTCCACAATTTTCCTTCCTGCTCTTTTATTTCAGATCCGCACTTAGTCACTGTCCTTTTATCCACACTTATAGGATGCCATTTATTCACACTTATATCCTGGCTTTTATCTGCACTTGCACACTGCCTTTTATCCGTAGTGTCTTCTTTGAGATATCCACCGCAATCTTCTTCCTGCACCATTGTTTCAGGTCCGCACTTTATACTGTACCTTATCCGCACTATATCCTTGCTTTTATCCGAACTGTATCCTTCCTTTTTATCCGCATTGTAGTCTCAAAGATATCTACATACTTGCTTCGGTAATGACTGCATACCATATGTGTATATATATAGGGCACATCCCTTTAAGCAAGCCGGCCATACAGCTGTGAGTGAGGCCGACTAGATAAGGTTTATCTCAACATTGATGAAGTACTTCTTTTCTTGCATTTAAGGCTTGTCGTTCATCGTTGCATTGATGGTTGTTGTGAGCTTCTTTCACAAGGTCTTGGAGCATATAGCTAGACTAGATTTGGCATTTAACTCAAACCTAATGAAAATCAAGAAGAAGTCCATCTACTTAATAAAATCTTGCTCATGAAACCCATGAAGCAAGTACACCAAAAATACATTTTATTATCTTTGTCTTCTTCTTTTCATAAATACATAATTACATAGCCAACATGAATACCGAACTAGTTACACTTTTCAACACTAAGATGGCATATATGTAATTAGATAACCATATAAACATGTTCTTGGGATTTTTTTTAGTAGAATATTGTTAGTCTATATGTAAGAGGCATTACCTAGATTTTATTCACATTTTTGTAAGGATTGACATGATTATTTGGTCCACAAAACTTCACATATTGTTTCATCGATATACTTAAACAAATTAATTACAAATGCATGTCACCACATTCCACTATTAAAATTTTTCTTAGTATCTTTTATCCTTGAGTAGGTGTGCATTATTAGGGTTGTGTCTGAGTAGATTCTTGAGCATGCATCACATACACATGTGCCCAATCTTGCACAAATACATTATGGTTTCTTAATCTCAAGCACTTTCCAAGTGGTTGTGCTTTGGTAAGCATAGAGAAATGGGTAAGAGGAATACGTTGTGTTAAAGACATGATATTAGGAGTATGCTACTACATGAGAACAAAGATAAAAGGGTTTAAAGGGCCAAGGGATTAAACTGACAATGATTAGTTCAAGGGGGGATTCCAATGTTTATAAAATGGGCTTGTTCTACAATTAGTGTGCAATAATTATTTTGATTTGGTGTAAACTATCATGAATGTACAAAAATGTTTTAGGTGACTTAGAACCTCTTACTTGCCTATTGATGTAAAGAATCACACACAAGACATTTTAATCCACAACAAGCACTCATCTAGCAAATGATTTTGATGACATACTAATAAAATATTTCTTGAAGCTTCCAAGGAACAAGTTGGTTGCACCTTAGTTTCCCATCACTTCACCATGAAATGACGGTGCTCACTTAACACGAGGAGTTATGACACATAATGGTTACAATTCCCTCATGTAAAATAACCTAAAATGAATTGAATGAATACACAATGAAAAAATAAATAAACATGTGATAATCACATAATACTTCTATTATACAACACATCAAGATATGCATACAAATATATTATAAAGAGAATTTAAAATTTGGGTCTAAATTACTCTATTTCTATTATAAACATTAAAGTACAAAAGCGCCTCGGTTCGTGGTAAGGAAA
The DNA here is from genome assembly GCA_034641835.2 of Pinus albicaulis. NCBI lineage: Eukaryota > Viridiplantae > Streptophyta > Pinopsida > Pinales > Pinaceae > Pinus > Pinus albicaulis. The sequence goes on from CM076575.1 coordinate 67,243,207, forward strand.
CGTCTCGGGAGCTTGAAATCCACTTTCGTCTGTCTAGCTATGGAGCTGCCCATTAACGGGAAACCGACTTTTTTGTCAAAGTTGCCATCGCCCGAGCTGGGAAACCGGTGCTAAGTCACTTATATCACTTACATACGGATTATCAAAACTTAAAAGTGCCAAAAAAATACATGCGACTTTATACATGTGAGTGACTATATGAAAACAAAAATTTATCAAAAAATTCTAGCACAGAAATCATCGCGAGAATCGATCCTGGAGCAATTAGTCGGATTCGATTCTCTTCCTCGATTCGGCGGCCATAGTGATCTTCCGCATCCTCTTCATCGTTCTTATCGGCATCTTCACCGGACGGGCCGGCTTCCATCGTGCAAGTGCGCCATGTCTGGATGAACGATTCTGCGAGACGAGGGCGGAAACTCCGGGGTGCGAGCTAGGACGGGAGCGAGGGGCCGGAGGGGGGCTCAAAGCTAGGCTTAGAAGGGGAGTGCACGGGGGTTAAGCGGTTGAACGGGGAGGGAGAGTGGTTTCTTCCCACGGTGAAATCGTAATGAGAGACGATAATGGAGGGCCGGTCGTAGGCACGGTCGAAACGCACTCCACTTGTTGCGTTGAGTGCTTTCGTAAAATGACTCGCCCGGGCGTAGAGGGGGCGAGCTTTGAAGCGGGGGAGGCGGCCGAACATTCGGAGCGGGAGCACGAGGCGGGTGCGAGGGCGAGGAGGCGCCGGGGGCAACGGCTGTCATGGAGACGACCGGCGAAAGATCAACATACGAGAGGAATGTGATGCCCTTCGACTTGGTCCATGGAGTAACTTGCATTAGAATTGGAGGGTCGCTCGCTCATGGACCCTGCCTCGAAGGCACTTTTCTGCAAGACATTCTTTGCTGAGCACGGGCATGCGGGAAATTTCGGGAGGAATCAGGCCGGTTGCGAAGGGACTGCGGGAATGGAGTTAACTTGACCAATATTAACGGGAGAAGAATGAGAATTGAACGAACGAGGCGAGAAGTTACTATAAGCAAACCGAGTGGCACTGGAAGCGCGTCCAAACAACAATGCAAAGAGCGTACGCGACTCGAACCAATGCAAGCCTCACTTGAATGCACGATCGCCCAGAGCGATGCGAGCGCGAGAGGTGACAAAGGTCGGCGAGCGAGCCGAAGCTAATCCGAGGAATGCGAGCAATGGTGCTCCATTTGAAGAGCGGGTGCGGCGAGCGGGGACAATTCGAATGACGGCGAGGAGGAGTAATTAACAAGTGCTCGGGATTAATGAGCTTGCCATTAATAACACCATGGGGAGCCATGTGGCCACCCCGGAGTGAACCTCCTTGGTGTGTGCGCCGAGGGCACTGGAGGCCTCTTAACCCATGTTGTCATCCGCATCCGGAAGTGTACGATCCATTCGCACCAACTTGATGCATTCTGAGTAGAGTTTCTATCATTGATGATGCGGATAGAGCAGTGCTTGAGAAAGTCGGACATGTCAACTCCTAGATTGGCCATGAGATCCGCGACCACGTTGCCATCTCTCTTGGTGTGAGTAAAGGTGATAGCTTGTTTGCTTTTACCCAATTGCTAAGAGCATCAATTCGGAGGCTAATCGCCCAAGTCTGGTAGCTACTTTGGGCTGAATTGGTTCCATGGAGCAGCGATTTTTCCATGCTGATCGGAATTTGAGAATCACCTTCCACAATTAGGGGCGAGGGGAAGTTGTAGAGGCGAGCTAGATTGAGACCTTGCCGAGCCCTTCCGGCTCGGCGAGTTGTTTGTGTCCCAACCAATGGATCCGTAGAAGATGGCACTGAAGTTCTCCTTGGGAATTTCAGAAAATGCCTCCATATCCTTGCGAGCACTGGATTCCCTTTGGAAACCCGGTCAAAATTTAATTTGATTATCCCTAGGGTGGAGGAGGGATCCAGAGATGGAATGCGGAGGGTTACGCTTGTTGATTTTGGGCACGGGAGTTATGGTGAGTTGCCGAGTTTCGCCATACGGCGAGCTCTTGAGGATGATTGGGCATATCCTCCTCCCTGCCCGAGTTGTAAGAGAGAGAGACTCACGAAGGTTCTTTGTGGAAGTTTTTTCCATAGAATGTCCCGAGGGGAGTGGCTTGATGTGAAGACTCTTACATTTCTTTCTTTCCAAAGGGCCCCGAGAATAGGAGACTCGGAATGATTCGCGAGAGAAAGTTGAGAATGGTGCTATTGTAAGATGCGCTCACGACTAGTGTCGTAGTATCGTTGGTGATGTCCCCACGTGGTTTGCTCCAGTTGAGTCTGCGGAAGCAAGTTTTGTTCCAAAGTGGGTTGGCCATCGACATGTTAGCATGAGGTCTTTGAATGGTTTCGGTGTCCTGTTTGCAATTTGGACATTGTGATGGAGCCACGAAGCCGCGTTTTAGCAAATTGTCCCAGGTTAAAATTCTTTTGTGGTCGAGGAGCCGGAAGGAAAGTGGAGACTTTGGGCCATGTCCCTTTAGCCCAAACTAAATTCCGAGTCGTCTTTCGGGTGAGGGAGTAGGATACATTAGGTCGTAGGCTTCTTGTGTGGTGAATATGCCTTTGGGCGAGTATCCCCATCCCCGAGGGATATCCGGGGTCATCGAGCAACGAATTCTACGGCGTTGTAGTTCCTCCTGGAGAATTTCCCAAATGTTGCTGGGAGTGGTAGGTTGGAGGAGAGACGGGTGTTTCCAATGTTGATGGTGCTACGCTAGTATTGAGTTTGTCCGACATGTGACCCGACCTTCAACTCTTCGGCCCATTGTATCTTTCCACGTTAGGCAAATTTAGAGTGTCCACGAGCTTCGGCCTTTGTTGCCGAGAGTCTACCCAAAATCGTGTTTGTCCAGCCATTCGAACCTCCCAAAAGCGTGTCTGGTGGATAAGGGCGTGATGTCGCTTGGAAGAGTTCCGGATGAGGCGATCCGCGTGTCTCGAGTTTGAGTCGATCAAATCATTCATCGGTCTGTTGTTGGCATACTTAGCAGCCCACAACTTAGCCGAGGAGCGTGAGGGCTCGTGAGCCATTTCCACCAAAGTCGTGCACCCATGACTTCGTTGCTGCGATGGGGATTTCGAGCCCCGGTCCTCGGCTTCTTTGGGGGAAGCGGGCTGTATTCCAATTTACTAAAGCCCATTTCGGGTGTGAGTTGAGGAGCCCCATAGAAAGCGTCGGCGAAGATTTCTGATTTGGTTGAGCACCCATTTGGGTGCTGCAAGCACGAAAAGAAGTACGGCGGCATAGATTGCGAACCGCTTTGATCGGGATAAGTCTGCGGCTAGGGTTGAGAGCTGCGAAAGTCCATGAGGAGAGGCGAGCCTCAAGTTTATCAAGGAGAAACGAGACCAAAGCGAGAATGCTTGAGGGCTGAGTCCAATGAGAGGGGCGCCAAGGTACTTGGCGAGGGAGACGGGCGATCGCAAATCCAAGAATACGGGCTACACAAGATTGGATTAGAGGAGGGTATTAAAGAAGAAGAGTTGGGATTTGGAAGAATTGACGGTCATGCCGGAGGCGAGAGAGAAAAGGTGCAAAATGCGCTTGAAAGACCTAGCTTCTTGGGGTGAAGGAATCCAAAGAGCATGGTGTCATCAACAAATTGCTCTGGTGAGTAGAAGCGGGAGAACCGTGAGAGAAATGCCACGTAAATCCCCGGTTTGGACGACTTGATGAATGAGCCTGCTGAGACCTTCGACATTAGGATAAAAATGAAGGGGGAGAGAGGGTCCCCACAACGGATGCCTCGAGAAGAAACAAAAGGGTGGGAAGGGGAGCCGTTGACCGGGATGGAAAAGAGAGGGGTGGAAATAAGACTCATGACCCAACGAATCCACATCCGATCAAAACCAAAGGCTTTGAGCGTGCTACGAGATGTAGTGCCAGCAAAGTTTGTCAAATGCTTTGGAGAGATCGATTTTAAGAAGCATACCCTGGTTTTTTTAGTGCTCTTGAGGGAGTGGATGACTTCATGAGTCATGATGATACCATCCATGATTTGGCGACCTTCCACATATCCCTGTTTGTTACGGCGAGATGAGGAGCGGCGGCGAAGGCTTTAATCTGTTAGCAATGACTTTGGAGATTATCTTGTAGATCACGTTACGAGAGGGCAATGGGACGATACTTCTCGGGAGTCTTGGGTTGTTCTTCTTTAGGCACCGGGAGCGATGAAGGTGGAGTTTAAAGAGGGGAGGAGCCGGTGGGTGGCCCTTGATTCTTCCACAGTTCCCGGACTTCAATTTTGATGAGCTCCCGAAATGATGGAAGAAATTTGCGATAAATCCATCGAGCCCTGAGTGCTTTTCCATCTTTGGTTTGTGCCATTGCTAATTCAACTTCTTGCATGGAGACGGACGCGAGTAGCATTTTTGTTATGCTCTTCGGAGATGAGCTTGGGAATGGTGATAAGCTGCATCAATGGTCGGTCATTCGGTCTATGGTGGCCTCTTCTTGAAGCGTGGTTTGGAAATAGTTCGTCGGGACTGCGTTATTTCTTCATGTCGCTCTACTTTTTTCCCCTGTCTTTGGTTAGTGATGTTGTGGATGCGATTTTGCATCCTTCTTTGAATAGTGGAGCGATGGAAGAAACGAGTGTTTCGTTCCCCTTCCTTTAACCAATTAATTCGAGACTTTTGCCTCCAAAGAATTTCTTCTTGCCGTTGCCTTTCGTCAAATGTTGCTTTTGGATCTGCATTTCTTGTGTATTAGCCTCCTACGATCTTCCTTCTTTTATGATTTTTCATTTGTACTTCCTCCATTTTTCTTTTGAGAATGTTGATTTCTTGAAAAATGTTGCCAAATCTTGTTGTGTTCAGTTCTTGATGAGCACCTTGAGGTGTTTCGGTTTTCTTTGAAAGCGGGTACATCTTGCATCCATGGTAAAGTTGTTCCAAGTTGCTTTAACCATTTCTTGGAAGGATGGATGCGAAAGCCGAAAGCTTCGAATTTGAAGGGTTTTCGATGCGAGGGCCAAGGTTGTGCCATTGTAATGCAATGGGCCGGTGATCCGATCCCTGCAAAAGGAAGAATTGATGCCTCTAGGTCACCCCCCATGTGTATAACATTATACTGAAATGAGGAATCGATCGAGCTTGGAAGCGACATGATGGATCCACGATCTTTTGTTGTTCCAAGTGAACGATCCATTGGTAAATGGGAGATCTATCGACGGTGTTGGTTATGAAATTTCTGAAGTGGATGCTTTCGAGGTCAGATGCAGTTCCGCCTCTGTTCATTCTTCCATTTTGGTTACCATGTTGAAGTCCCCTGCTGCCAATCCGGATAGGGTGGGCTCTGTGAGTGTTGAGCGCTTCCATTGTATTCAAGAGGTGATCTTCTGTTTAGTTCTCGGGGGAAGTAAACGTTTGAGAGATGCCCATATATATTTGTGCCAATGGGGTGAAAGATGGCACTGAATGATGTTGTGAGTTTGCATGCATATCCGATATGACTATGGATTGAGTGTCCCAGGCTATAGCCGACCCTCCGGAAGATCCCGAAGCATCTATTGCTTTGCAGAAGCTGCTACTAGGCCGGACTTTTTGACAAAAAAGTACCCAAAACGTCAACTGTTACATTTTGTCTCTTGGAGAAAGAGAATATTTGGTTTTTCTTTTTGTAACATATTTTTTTATCATTTTTTTGTTTTCTGGTGTTGTTAAGCCCTCGATGTTCCATGATATCAATTTCATGAGGAACTATTTGGCGAGGGCGGAAAGAACCGCGTGAGCTTGGGGGTAGCGCCTGGGAGTTTACTAGTATTTCCCCAATGGTAATTGTGCGGTTGCCCGATCTGGTTTTTACTGCCCCTCTTTTTTTGATTCTTTGATTACTTTGAGGGCATCCCAATGACTTCTTGTTTGTATACCAAGAGTTGCTTGTTCTTTGTGCTTTGGATAGTACCTTTGCCGGGGTTTCTATTTGATGGGGCTTGATTTTGTCAAACTCTTGGCGCTTGCAAGCATCCTCCGAGGCCTATGATGTCAAGATCCCCAAGCTCAAGACTCTCGAATCTTCTTCCATAGGATTTGAGGCGTTTTTGGGTATCTTTTCCTCTATCGAGGATAGCGACTGCTACCTTAGGATCATCCGAGATCCATGGTTTTACGGATGCCAAGTTAAGAGCTTCGTGCCGGGAGGGGGGTTTAGAAGAGGGGGTTGGTAGAGGCGTTTGTCTGCGTGCGAGAGGGGAGGGTTCGGAGGGCGAGGGAATCGGGGTGGACGCGTTGGGGGTTTGATTGGGACTGCGGAGGCGGCGGGCTCGAGTTAGGCATTTTCTCTCGCATTTGGAAAGAACGGCAAAACTATTCAGCGTAGTAGGAACATTGGAGGAGGAAGAGGGTTTTACTGCCGATGATGCTTTCTTGTTGTGCCTTCTGCGAGGAGCTACTTTGGTGAAACCATACGCCGGGTTGTGTATCGGCTTCTTTGTTCGGGATGCGGCGTTGAGGGGGCAATCTGCGAAGAGATGCCCATGGGCGTGACAACGTCGACACACGAAAGGGACATGCTCGTAATCCGGTGGTTGGATCCACTCAAAATCATCATGGTATATGCTCACGGCATCGGGAAGGGCCTTGTCTAGATGCATGTACACGCGAGATCCGCGCATAAGAGGTGTATCGACGAAGCTTGGTCTCTTCGAGCGATTTTGATAAAGCTGCCGAGACCCTTGCCAATCTCTCGAAGTGTGTCTTCGTCCCAATATTCCGGCGGCAACGAGTATAGACGGATCCAAACGAGTGCCCGGTTTCGAAGTTTTCTTTATCGAGGATTGAATCTTTCGATCCAGGTTTCGAAGAGTATAGGGCCGGCTAGAGATTGAAAAAGTATGGCCCTTCGTCCGCGAGTTGCATTGCGATCCTCAAGGCGGAGGAAGATCGCCGTGAAGAACCCCTTCGGACCGAGTCGAAGAGTAACGTGTCCTTTGAGGCTTCCATTTCGAAGCGATCCATCCTTGTAGGGGCCTTTTACGTGGGCCGAAACAGGTAAATTTGCCTATTAGGGGCATGATCTCGCATATATTGAATACGGGCATTGATTCGGTGGCTAGGCAAAGTCGATCTTGGGCCGTTACGATGCAATAGGCTTGCGAGTGGAAGAGGAGGGGTCGCTTTGTTCTGTTGTACTGCTCGGAAAGTCGTGCAGGGGTTTTGTCGTTTTCGATGCATGTCGGCGTCGGTGTTGATCGGGTCGGTATGGGCGCCGAGAAATCATTATTTGCGAGGGGGGGTCGTGCCCTCCCCCCCAGAAACTTGTTGCCATGGCCGTTGCCCAAACGAGAGCGCTTGGAGGAGAGCTGCGCCTCGTGATCGGTCGGCTAGGGTTGCGAGAAGGCAGCCGGTGGGTAGGGGTTTCGCATGGAGATACAACTCCGGGACCCTAAATATATTTAAAATTTGGTTTTAATTCAAACACAAAATCCATATTTTTTTTTTCAAGATTGGTGACTACTACATTCACGAAATATTTTCTACCAATAAGATCCATCCGAAGGGATCACTTCTTGTTGGATCGACCACAAAGCCTAACCACCCCAAAAGAGTAAAGAGAATCATAACTCATAACCTCTCAATAACAAAAATACTTTAACAATAAAAACTCAACCAATTAAACTAACCCTAAAAACTAAAATATAAAATATCCTTATAACATCACTATAATAATAAAAAAATTCAAAATATATAATATATTACATCTAACTTTAATAACTATTTTACAAAATTATTAACTTAATTTCACTATAACAAAAAAATATAATAAATATAATAAATAAATTATTCAAATTATTCTCCACCATATTTTATTTACCAATACAATCTCATTATCATAAAACAATTATATCTCATATATAAAAATAAAACATAAAATTAAAAAAATAATTTGCAATAAATTAGTCTATCCATTCTACACTACTATCTAAATTCAATAGTTTTTTAAACAAAGTGGTTGGTGTTTACAACAAATTGGTGTAAGTCAATCCACCTTTATTTTGGTTACCAACTCATGTAAATGAAGTCATATTTAGTCTCATAATCATTCAAAACCAACAATAAATTACAATTTCTTTATACATAACCATTAAAATAATAATCAATCTATTTTTATATAAATATTAAAATATTATTATTATCATTATAATTATGATGTTATATTTTGTTTTATAATTTTTTATTTTTTAAATAGAGATAATTATATTTTCTTTATACATAACCATTAAAATAATAATTAATATATATATATATATATATATATATATATATATATATATATATATATATATATATATACACATACACGATGTTATATTTTATTTTATAATTTTTTTTAATGCAGATTAATTAGTTTATACAAAATTTAATTGCTATGTAATGTTAATGTTATAAGAAAAAGTTAAAGATGGAAGCTAATTATTAAGATTACATTATTTTAGGAGACAATTTAATGACAATTTTAGTGACAATATCTTTGTTGGGATAGATATTTTAGATATAGCTTAGTATTATTATTATTATTATTATATATATATATATTATTTGGAGAAATCGATAATTAGAGTAAGATAGCACTCATGTGTTCGCCATTACTACAACATATAGGCATGTTGATGCAACCTCATAGGTGGTACTCAGTACTAGTCAATCAAAATTTGAAACAATGATGTAACAAAAAGTGCTTTAACAATGCATTCTATCACTATGAGACTAGACATAATAGGAGAAAATGTTAAAGGTGGAAGCTAATTATTGAGATTACATTATTTTAGGAGGCATTTTAATGACAATCTTAGTGACTATATCTTCTTTTGGGGTAGATCTTTTAGATATAGCTTATTATATATATAGTATTTGGAGAGATCGATAATTAGAGTAGGCTAGTACTCATTTATTCACCATTACTATAACATGCACATATTCATGTAACCTCATATGTGGTAATGAGTACTAGTCAATCAAAATTTGAAATAATGATGTGACAAGAAGTGCTTTAACAATGCATTCTATCACTATGAGACTAGACATAATTTAATATTAACTCTAAAAATAATTTTTTTTTATTACCTTGAAATGCGAAACATTAATATTCACAAAATAAATGAATTAATAATAAAAACTATGCAAAACAATTTAAAAAATAATATTCCAAAATGCAAAAATTTAGCTCTTTTACATTTGTTTTTTTTTAAATCAATTTTAATCTATATCTACTAAGATCAATTAAAATCACAAATTTAAACTGTTTAGTCTAAATAATTCAAATGTCTTACCTAAAAATAAAAACATATTTTAAATAATAATAAAAAACACAATCTCACTCAAAATTATATCACCAAATTCCAACCAAAACAAAACATTAACCCCAAAAAAAAATATTAAACACATTTTCAAGTCCATGTCCCTCAAACACACAATGTTCCTATAGAGTAGTGATGACATTTTTTATACTTAGAAAAAGTCATTGATTTTAAAGTCTAAAAGCATTTATGATGAACAATGTCAATGGTTATTGACTAAGCTGAACGGTGGGGCATTACCTGTCCACTGCAAGAGACACTATATAAATAAATGAAGATCGATGACAAATGACATGGCCTAAAGATATATGCAGTTCCCTGTTGTTTCAACTTTAATGCCCCCAACGAACTCCTCTGATACACCAATGGAGATGCGATGTGCTGTATACCAGCAGATCCAAAGTCAATGAAAAATGGAAGTGCGCCTCATCTGCCAGCTTTTATACTTTGGTCACGGACGGCAGCCATGGTTGTCTTTATATGGACTTTTCACAGAGATTGTGCTGACTCTTCGGAGTCATTGTTCTCTATGCTGACCTGGGGTCTTTCGTCTTTTAGAAAGTTTCACATGCTCCCTTATTATTCTCTATATAATTCAATTCATATATCTTGGCTTCATTGTCTGAAAATCCAAACATCGGGCCACCAACGAGCTTGCTTTCCAACAAATTCCATGGCTGTAAGTATCTTCTGTTCATGCTGATATTTCTGGGTATGTGCGCAAGTGTTCAAAATGTTTGGTTTCTTCGTTTGAGTTTGCCTGATTCAACGAGAGTTGATTTGGGGCTAACTTGAATTTTTGTTTTTGAAGTAGACGCACTGTTTTTCATCTAGGATTCATTAGAATAGATTGAAATTTAGAGTTTGATGGAGCTGATATATTCCCTGGGTGTTGAAATGGCAGCCCGGCAAAGTCCACATTCCAAGCTTCGGTGACTGGAATGGGAACCAAGATGTGGTTATATCTGAATACTTTGACATTGCAAGAGCAAGTAGGGTTAAGAAAGAAGGTAGTGGAAATGGGTATGCAGTGTCTGGTCCCAAAGGGCGGGTTCCAATCCATCAAACTGGACTTAACTCCTCATCAATTCCAGAGAAACGAGGAGCGCACAGGAAAGTACCCACATCGATTCGGCCAGCAAACAGTGCTCCTTTGACATCTAGAGAGAAGGATCTATATCATGTTAAACCAGGAGCTAAGAAAGACATTTATCAGAGGAAATCCAAGAGCGCAACAGACGTGGTTTCTGTGGTTCCTTCGGCCAAGGTTCGGAAGGAATTTGGTGGGAGCAGAACACCCAGTCCTTCATATGTTAAGGCAGGCAGTGAAAAATCATCTGCAAACAACAAGGTATGCCATTTAGATCATAGAAACAACACATCATCAATTAACACTGGCAATGAAAAAACAGCAGCAAACAATAGTGCATTTCTATAGATTTTAGAAATAGGACTCTTTATAACTCTGTGAGTACTCCCTAGTTGACTCCGCTCTCTGAGCTGGTGAGTTGAGTCAAAACTCTGAAAACCAATGTTACAAATCTTGGCTTTTGATGCGCTTGTCAAGTCTAGAGTGTAATAGTTCCACTTGGTGTGTCAATTGGCTGTGGTTTAGTGTAGTGTCAAGGTGTCCGAATGCCTCTTAAGGGCTACGTTTATAGTCCTTGTTCTTACTGTTTTATGTTTCAAATTTGGCAGGCCACCAAAAAGAAAGCTTTGCCTAAGTTTGGTGACTGGGATGTGAATGACCCAACTGGAGGAACTCCCTTCACCACTATATTCGATGAGGCAAGAAACGAAAAGAAAGGAGCCATACCTGCTGATAAGACCTCCACACAAAGAAATGCTTCTAGCCCTATTGATGAGGATTTATACAAGCAACAGAGCCCTTCCCATAAGAAATACGGAGTAAGTTTTACATCTGGCATTAAGAATGCATTCTGTCATAGATCTCTGAAAAATATCAGAACATTCTCCTTCACTGTCTCTTTCAAGCAGTGCAACTAAGTTTTCGTTTCTGATAAATAACATGGCTTTGTTGGATTTTCACGCTCACCCAAAGACCAACTCTAACAGGCTTAACCTATTATTTGCAGGAGAAAATACTTTCAATTATTTCAAAAATATTCAGTGGAAAAATGATTTGTCAATGAATAATTGGTGGCAACGTTCATCCTTGACACTATTCTTCTCAAGAACCCTACGTGTTTGGGAAACCACTTCACATGATTTCATGTGAATATCTTCATATTATGTATACTGTTTGTACATGATTTGCCCCATGGGTGAAGGGATTTAGGTGTCTCTTCACAGAGTAGACCCTTTCCCCATGATAATATTGGAGCTCAACAAAAGACATTTGTAGATTCATTGAGCTTTCTATTTCAGATAAGTTTCTTGGTTGTTCACTGCCTTTCTTCCTTTATCTGCTATATCAAAACATACGTGGATAGATTATCCTCATCATGCAACTCTCAGGATTGTACATTTCTGTGATGGCAAATATCAGTATAAAATTGATTTAGTGGTTTAAAATGCCCTCTATGTATTCTTCTTTAACTCTTTTTTGGTAGTAGGAACATATGCCTGCAGATGAACATGTAATTACCATGTATGTAATGGTTGAATTTTTACAGGAAATTTTTCTTCTCAATTATAGCTCCGTTTTTTTATAAACAATCTTTTTCATGGACAAGCAGATCCCGAAGATACAAACTTTCCGTGCAATCTCTTTATCAATCCATCTACTTTCAGACGTCTGAGTTAAAATCTAAACTACTTTTCCAGGGCTGTTGTAGTGGTTTCCTCAATGTTATTGGCTCAAGTTTCCTGCGTGTTATGGTTTCTATTTTTCTTTTATCAAAGTTGTGATTAGGCCATGTAAAAAAAATTGAAGCAATTAACTAAAAATGTAGTAGTCATTCCCAGAGCTTTGGTGCTTTGGTGTCATGGCTCATAGCCCCTCCGGCTTGTGGTTGTTATCCATGTGATGTCTGTAATAATTTCAAATCTTGGTACTACAGTGACATATGTTGGGATTTGGGTTGACACTAGCACTGTCCTTCTCCCATTGTAACTGACCTTTTCAGTCACAGATTTGCAGCATCTGTTAAGGATGTGGATTTAAGCTGTGGAAGACAATAAGCAGTACTACAATACACATCTTCATATTCACAGTTTTTAGCATCAACAGATTGGAAATTTTCTGAGCCAAAGTCAAGCAGGTTAATCGGTGGATTCAGTTGGATTATTCTCTCTAGCCTCTTTTAGTTTAACTGATTGAGTTGTTGATGTGGATAAGGTTGTATGATTGACTGCTGTTAATTTGAAGGCTCAACCAAGTTTTCATCTTACTCAAGCAACTTTTTCAAAACCCCATACTCTCTTTATCATATTTCAAAACTGAGAAATAGGTTTGCCCATCTCTTCTCATTCTACTGGCTTGATAATAGAACATGAAACCCTAAGATGGAGCAATACATGGAAGTGCAAAACTGCGTTCACTGTGCATGGAAGACCCAACAGAAAGACGTCAAAACCATCACCTTCGAGCCCAAAGTAATGCACAACAAAATGGGATTTATCTTTGGTTTTCAGAACACACATGAGACAAAACACATAATAGAAGGAAGAAACTTCCTCGAAGTTCCATGTTTTCCAATAAAAAGTGTTTTAAAACTGTTTCCTAAAGATCAGATGGATTTTCAGCTCGAACTTGATCTAATCCCAACATCATTTACCCTTTAGCTAAAAATAAAGGACACCTATCTAAAATGGGCATTAACTTGACCCCACTTGAATTTGGATATTCATGCACACTATATGTCACCAACAACAGAAGATCCCAAACTCGCTTGATTTGCTCAGATAAGACATGAATAATTCAAGTAAGAGTTACAATCCAAGGGGTTGCTGCTATCAGCCATAACTTAAACAAATACCCTGTTTTACATAAAGAAACTAAAATGCTGCAAGAAGAGAAGGAAATGAAATTTTGCAAAGACCATTGAAATAATTCACAAAGGGAAATATGGAAATGTGAAGTACTATCTGCTGGAAATGTGAAATGCAAAGAAAATGAATTAACAGAACAAACTATCTGCTGGAAAATCGGTGCTTCTTTGTTGGTGTGGGCTCACCCTATGTTGAGCAGATTCATAATCTCATTCCAATGCGTTTTTGCCTTTTATGTTACAAAAATGCATTGTATGTTGTAAAGTGGCTATATGCTTTTCTCCTTCTCTAAGGATCCTCAGATAATCTGCACGCGTCTCTGGACAACCAACGAGATAGATAGGTTCCCTTTGAAGTTGTCAGATTCGCCAATTTAATACTTCATACCCAGATAATCTCGCTAGCTCAAATATCCCACATGTAATCTTCATAGCACGCTGAGAGATAAACACTGCCCATAAGATTCATATTCTTTACTCTAAAGAAGACTTTCCAGCCATAAACATTTGGGCTAGAAAATTCTAATCACTTTCTTGAGCAACTGTCCAACACTTTTTCAAAAAACTAACAAAACTATCTAACATGCTTAAAATAAAGTAACAATCTTTTAACAATCTAACTACCTAACATACTTAAAATAAAGTAACAATCTTTTAACAATCTCAATTTTGAATCAAGCGCCCCATTATAACTCTAAAATAAAGTAACAATCTTTTAACAATCTCAATTTTGAATCAAGCCCCCCATCTTTAAGCATAACTTCATAACCACAGGTCCCATTTAACTACATGTTTTAACAAGGACCTCAACATTTGAGTTGTGTAAGTTCATTCCTCATTGTCTCATTTGCATGTTTTGACAAGTATTTGCACGCTTTGATAAGAGTTCATTTCTCATTGTCTCATTTGCATACTTTGATAAGTTTTTGATTTGCATGCTTTGATAAGTTTTTGATCTTTATGGAAGTGTTTTTTGCATGCTTTTATAAGTTTTTATTTTGATAGGAGTGTTTATTGGAGTGTTTTTTATCCTATAAGAGTGCACTGATTCTCAATAAAAATCACAATACTAAATAAGTAAAACATTTCAATTAAAAGTGAGTTGATAAGTATATAAATTCAATTTTGATATATAGTGCACTAACTTTTTTGAAATTCTAACTATTTTGGAAAAGTTTCATAATTAAAGTTTTCATTGATTAAGTGGAACTATAACTTTTAGAAAAAATCTTAACATAACAATAACATGAGAACAATTCAAACTTCCATTACGTAGACAAGAAAAGAAATCAAGGGCTAATTGTCATTAGTCCAACAACACTTACAATAAGGATACAGATAATTGTAACATGAAGTTAAGCATCAACAATAGAGCAACCATAACTTCATGTTGGCAACATCTTGACATACAAGAGAGGAATTCAATGCTCTACTAGGGTTTTGGAACTTCGTTGCTAGGGTTTTCTCCATTCTACAAAGTTCAGACCATGGCAGAGGCCGGTGGGGGCAAGCAGACCCCCTCCTTTCGCAACACCGTCATAGGCAAGAATAAGGAGCCCAAAGTCTCCTTCACAAGGCTCACTACTTATAACACCTCTCACTCTTCCAGGCTGATTAAATTTGTTGAAGTTGGCAAACAACCAAACAAAATCTTAGAAAACGACAAGGCATCGGGAACTGTCTCGAAGGAAGCCTCAACATCGCAGGAAGGTTCAAAGATTAGACCTGACCAACCCCAGGTGAAAAGTCCCCAAGGAACCATTTCAAAGACCAATAAAAACTACAAACCCAAGGCAAAGAAGATACCGGTGTTGGAAATCCAAGACCCATATGTAGAAGCCTATAAAGACTTTATGCAAGAACATGCGGTCATCTGTGAATTCATGGGCATCTAGTCCACTGAAAAAGCCTTGAACTGGTGGATTCAGTAAAAATGGCGCCCTAAAGGAGAGATTAAATTGCAACTTGGGTAAAAAAGATTCTTCACGATCATTTTTGACCTCTTAGAAGGCAAAGATTGAATATTTGAAGGAGGGCCATATTTCCTCAATTCGGTAGGGCTACACATGCACTATTGGAAGGAAAATTTCACTCTTGAAAATGAGGATTTTACACAAGTCTCGGTCTGGGTCAGACTCTACTCCCTACATATTATTGGTCTCCATATGTGCTAAAAGGAATAGGAGATGAGCTAGGAGAATATATAAAAATTTCAAAGGGAACCAAGAATGGATATTATGTCTCCTATGCCAAAATATGTGTATACATGGATGTTTCAGGAGCTCTACCAGAAGCAATAAAGCTGGTCTTTGGGGATGAAGTTTGGCTCCAAACTATAAATTATGAGCATGTACCGTTCTGTTGCAGAAATGTCATGAACACGGACATCTATTCAGAGATTGCCCCCTGAACAAAGCACGACAAAACAACACACAGGCTCAAAATAAATCAAAAGAACAAGGGTTCACCGAGGTTGGACCAAAAAATAGACACAATAGGAAGCAACAAAGCAAACAAGGGCATTATCAAGCGGCCAACAAAAACAAATTTGAAGCCCTACAGGAAGAGCAAGAAGAACCAACATCAGGGGACAAAAATGAGGGAGACAATCAAGGGATAATCCAAAAACCGACTAAACAAACTCAGACACAAATGGATCAATCTGAGCACCAGCAAGCAGAATAAGACTACATTACAGAGGACATAGATATGGGACCAGTAATAACGGAAACCTCACCGAAAGACCATGCAATAGAGGAAGCCCTTGAAGGATTAGATCTCAATTCCATAGTAGAAGAATGGTAAAAAAGTGACCTAGTAGCTATACCTGAGGAGCACATTCAAAAAACAGAGGGAGCATATTTGCTACAAGAAGAACTAAAACAAGGCACGATCAGAAGCTTCCAGATGACCTAGCACACAAAGGAATCTTGGCAAACATGACAGTCGATCATTACAAAACCAAAGGAACTGGTAGAAAAAGAGGAAGGAAAATCACAAGCCAAATTCTCTAAGAACTTGGAGCAAGACTGCTCAATGAAGGCAAGGTCAGAGCTCTTACTTTAACCCCCCACCCTTTTCTATGAATTGTATCTCTTGGAATATAAGAGGCCTAAATGGTCCAGGGAAAAGACAAATCTTAAAGCATAGACTCATCACAGACAAACCAAACATTGTTCTCATTCAAGAGACCAAGCTTACCATGAAAAACCTTAACACTCTCCAAAAATATTGCTTCAAGAACTATAGCTAAATAGCCAACTCAACTTTTGGGGCTGCGGGAGGGAAGTTGGTTCTTTGGAAAGTCTCACTTTATGAGCTAACCTCATATGTTGCAACGAGAAGCTCAATTACCATAGTTATAAATATCATTGGTTCCAATGAAAATATTTGTGTAAGAAACATATATGCCCTCCAAAGGGTTGCAGAAAGAATCCAAATGCTAAAAACGATCACAAAAATCATTGAAGGTATACCTCTGCTCCTCAAAATCATTGCACATGACTTCAACATGGTCATAAATTTCAATGAAAATAAAGGAGGGATTCACAATTTGGAAAGGGACTCTGAAGTCTTTCAAGAAACCCTTGACAAGCTTGGTTTGATTGACAGTCCAAATATGAACGACACCTTCACATGGAACAATAGAAGAGTTGGTGCAAGGCAGATTTCTTCGAGGTTAAACCACTTTCTGATTTCCGAAGCTATCTACATGACCTCTTGGGATATTGAAGCCCGTATCCTTCCCCAAATGGGCTTGGACCACTGGCCCATTGCTCTGAAAGTGCACATCTCTATAAACCCCAAAAATCGACCTTTCTGTTTTGAGAACTTCTAGCTTGAACACCTAGACTTCATTTCAAACATGAAAGATTGATGGGAGGGCATACTAGCACAAGCAGGCACGAGGATGTATCAATTTCAAAAAAATTTAAAGCAAGTCAAATACAAAATCAAACAATGGAACAAAGAGGTATTTGGCAATATCTTCAAAGAAAAAAAGGAGTTGGAACAAAAGATGGAAGATATCCAACAAAAAATCATCCACAATGGCATCTCTGACCAAATGAAACAGGAGGAAACTAGCCTACACAAAATATGGGAAGAGAGAGTCTTACAGGAGGAGAAACTGTGGTAGTAGAAGTCTCGGGTTTGTTGGTTCAAGTGTGGTGAATGCAACTCATCCTTTTTTCATTGCTCCATGATTCAACATAGGAAACACAATAGAATCCATGGCATCAAATCCAATGATGGAAACATTGTCCATATCCATGAGGACATAGAGACAAAGCTAAATGACTACTACAACAAACTCCTAGAGGAGCTAAGGAGTGACAGACACTGAGCGATCAAGGAAATCACTGATAACATCCCTACCATTCTCAACCAGGAGCACAACAAAATTCTCTTAAGGGAAGTCTCTCTGCAGGAGGTGGAGGAGGATGTTATGTCCATGCATAACAGGAATGCCCCTGGTCCGGATGGTTTCATTGAGTTTTATAAAGCCTATTGGCCATTCATGAAAGAGGAAGTTCATGCTCTGGTGGAGGATTCCATAATCAACAAAATAGTTTTAAAATCTCTTAGTGCCACCTTTCTCACACTCATTCCAAAAGAAGAAGTTGTTGACACAACAGATCGCTTTAGACCTTTTTCCCTCTACAATGTAATCTAAAAAATCATCTCTAAGGTCATAGCCAACATAATTAAAGCAGTCCTACCCCTTCTCATATCTTCAAATCAATCTGGGTAAGTGGAGGGTCGTCAAATTATGGACAACATTATCCTATCCCATGAATTAATTCACTCTCTTAAATCTCAAAAGAAGCCTGGCATGATAATGCAACTAGATATGTCGAAGGCCTTTGAAAACTAAGTTGGGGTTACATGAAGGAGATCCTAAAAGCCTTCGAATTCAACCGGGACTATATAAGATGGATCATGTCCATGGTTTTTGGACCCTTCTTTTCCATTCTTATCAATGGCTCTCCCTTCAAGCCCTTTTGTCCCTCCAGAGGTATAAGATAGGGAGACCCCCTATCTCCCTTCCTCTTTGTCATCATGGCTAAAGGCTTAAGCAGAACCCTAAGGGCATCCAACCTTAATAAAACCATAATGGGCCTCAAGCTCCACAACATCGCCCCCTCCTCGACCCACTAGTAATTTGTGGATGATACTCTTTTGATGGGCATTACTGTAATCAAAGAAGTTTCTAAATTTAAATAAATTCTCAAATGATTTTTAGAAGCCTCGGGAACTTCCATAAACCTTGAAAAATCCAAATTATTCTTCTTCAACACTCCCCTAGCCATTCAGTGAAACATCGCTACAATCTTAGGCTTCCAAAGGCGCTCTTTCCCATCCAGATATCTAGGTGTCCCTCTCACGAATAAACCCTTCAACAAATCCAATTGGGAAGACATTCTCAACAAACTCCACAAAACACTTTCCAGTTGTACCTTTAGATCGCTCAACTTGGTAGGTAGATTAGTCCTGGTAAAATTTGTGTTGTAGGCTATGCCTATACATCTTTTCTCTGCTTTAGTAGCCCTCAAGACCGTTATTAATGCCATCGGATGCATACAAAAGAATTTTCTATGGAGGGGCTCTGATACTAAGAAAAAATGGGCTTTAGTAGCATGGGAGAATGTTTGCAAGCCAAAATGTAATGGAGGGTTAGGTTTGAGGGATCCGAATATCCTTGAGAAAGTCGTAGGAGCCAAAATATGCTGGTGTTGGCTTGAAAACCCGAACATACCATGAGGAATCATTTGGAGATCCAAATATGCACCTAATTACTCAAATGATGACCTCGTAAGGCTCACAGACAACATAAAGGGATTCGCTATTTGGAATCAAGCTTGTTAGAACAAAGACACCATTCAAAAGCACAACTTCTAGGAAATTGGAAATGGAGAAAAGGCCCTCTTATGAGAGGATGCATGGCGGAAACTACCAAACCTAATCAGGGACCAGTTCACATCACTACGTACTGCAATGCAAAGAAAAGGAAAGAACAATGTGGCTCATTATTGGAAGCCCAACACCAATAATGACAGATGGAGAGATTGGCTAGAGACCAAAGATTGGGAACCCTTACCTAATGGATTTGACCATACTACCTTCGAAAAAATCATTCAAGAAAGAAAAATTCAATTCGACAAAGGGGAGGACAAGCTCATATGGGGTAAAAACTTGGCTGGGCATTTCAATCTCAAGGAAGAATATAACTATATGGCAAACCATGACCAACTTCCACCTCATCAGAAGTGGAAAATTCTATGGAACATACAATTATGGCCGAAACTTCTCCTATTTCTATGGCTAAAAATGCATGGGAAGATACTCACTTGGGGAAATTTTATGGAAACAAGGCTTTAAGGGTCCTTCAAGATGCCCCATATGTGAATCAGGGGAAGAAACCATCAATCATCTTCTGAACGTTTGTGATTACACCAACTATTAATGGGAATGGGCAGATTTGGTTTTTAGAACTTCAAACACAAATAGGGCTTCCATCCTCAACACTCTGGACAATTGGAGAAATTCAATCTCCCCTCACCCAATGGTTGATAGAGCCTGGAACATTATCCCAGGCACCATATGTTGGGAAGTCTGGAAAGAAAGAAATGCCCGAATATTTAGAGGGGAAAACAAATTGGTTAATTTTATCCTTACCTCAATCATGTAGGTGATCATGGAATCAGTTGTTGTCTCCAATTTTCCGAACCTCACTACCCCTCCTCGCCCTGTTGATCTGAGAATTATGCATCTCCTCGAGATGCAATCTCCCCCTCTGAATAAAAGGGCTTCGTCAATGGAAAACACATATGATCCCTATAATTGGTAAACCCCCAACAAATATATCCTCAAATTAAACTATGATGGAGCTATGAAAGGAAATCTTGGTGCAGTGGGATTTGGGGAAGCTTTTAGAAATTGAAACGACGAGATTATTTAGATTTACACAGGAAATTTAGGCATAACCACTAATAACATTGTCGAGCATCTTGCCCTGAAACATGGCCTTTCCATTCCAAATTCAATGGATTCAGGCCTCTCATTGTCAAAGAAGACTCGACTCTTCCCACCATGGCCTGCCGTAAACTCCAACAAGGCACTGCAATCACCAAAGTTACAAACAACTGGTGGCTCAGCAAGACCCTCCATCACATCAGCTAACACGTTGAGGAGCTAAGTGGGCTCCACTTCCAGGCAGTTAGACGCAAGGCCAATAGCCTCGCTGACATGTTGGCCAATGAAGTTACAATTGTCAGCACCAGAATCTTCTCCCTTGCATGGGGGACCTCGAGGAAGGACCTCTCCGACGGGACTGCATGATATTAATAAACAAGGAAAATGAAGTACGGGGAACCCTCAACATGGTGTCAACCATTCAGGATTCAGGTCAAGATCGGTACAATTTACATATCTCTCAATCATGAAATTCTTTGGGAGCAACGTAACCAATTCTTCCCATGCGGGAAAAAATCTCCAGATTGCTATGATCTATCATATCCGCCATCCATTTGGTCCCTCAACTAATATCCTTTCCTACTCTCTCACGTTGGCTTTGTACCTTATTCTGGCTGCAATCAATGGTGCATTCACTGCTGCCTCTCTCCTGTCTACCTTGGTCGCCCGCTCTCCCTATGAATATTTGATCTTGCTCATTCCTCCTCCCAACTCTCATATTTGTCGTGCCTCTGTTTTTAGTTCCTCTACTTTGTTCCATTCCCCTTACCCCCTTCCCATTGTCCTCATGGCCCCGCGTCATGGTTCAACCCCTTCCCCTCGCCGTGGTCACGAATACAACAACGAGAGATGGGATAATCCCAACAGGCTATCCCGCACCATATCTGAGGCTTCATCCAAAAACTCCCCCTCAATTACCATGTCTCGTTTTCCCCTGAAGATCAAGAGCACATTCAAACCTTGGAATTATAGGTGAGAAATATTAGAAGACGTATCACCACCGAGGAAGTGGACACCCAATTCGAGTGGATACCAAAACTTGGGCTTACCAAGGCCAGGGAGAATCTATACAGTGGCGCCATCGAGCTATCATGGCAGCTCAAAACCATGCTAGGCTTGGCTCTACAGGAACAAACGCAGAATTCCAAGGTCTCGAAGGAAAGATAGACGCGCTAAGTGATAAATTCATGATTTACGTTGAATCAGTTCACCATCGTCACTTTGTCACTAGAGACTTGCCCCATTATGCATTGTTCAAGCATCGCACGGCCACCATGCAGACCAGTGCTGGAGGCTCTCCAAGAATCAAAAGGGAAACAATCAGCGCTTCC
The DNA here is from genome assembly GCA_034641835.2 of Pinus albicaulis. Lineage (NCBI taxonomy): Eukaryota > Viridiplantae > Streptophyta > Pinopsida > Pinales > Pinaceae > Pinus > Pinus albicaulis. The sequence continues at coordinate 67,264,766 of CM076575.1, forward strand.
ACAAGTCACGAGACTGTTGAGTATGCCCCTGCCGATAGTACTCCGGAGAATCCTATCAGGCTGGAAGACAACCCCTCAGATGAATAGTCATATGGTATTTTTCATGCTACTGGTACTCTCAGATCTATGGATTCTCAACATGGGTTTTGTTTTTGATGATTATCAGTAGCCGACCTCCCCTAGTAATGGCCATCTTGGCACGATCTCGACCAATTCAAGCCTTAAAACCATACTGCATTTTGTACTTTTTGAAGCACTAAGGTTTCAATCAATGCATGTAAATTTTGTTGCTATGGAAAGGAAAACTGCAATCTCACCTATCAACCTAGGAAAAGGGGCATTTTTTGTAATTATTGTAAAAACTAAAAAAAGAACTATGACATTTGGTGTAAGAGCCTTGTGCGGTGGAGTATAAGGAACAATTTCAAGAGGTGGAGAAGGATTGTCATCCTCGTTGTCGTCATCTGAACTAGAAGGAATGATATTAAAAATAGAAGAGAGAGAGAGAGGTGGCACATATGTCGAATCATGCTCGCAGGCCAAAGGTGGCACACCCATCGAACTAGGCTTGCAGGCCAATATATCTTCATTAAATTTTACATCTCTTCTAATGATTATATTTTTGGATTTTGGTTGAAGGAGTCTATATCCTTTGACATCTTCAGAATATCCAACAAAAATGCATTTTTCACTCTTAGGTTCTAAGGCTTTATGTTTCGTATCTGGAATATGGGCCCAAGCATCACTTCCAAAAACAAGAAAGTGACTTACATCTGATTTGACTGAGCTCCAAGCTTCTTCTAGAGTTATATTATTTAAAACCTTAGTAGGAGTGTGATTTACTATGTAATTTGCACAGTTAATGGCTTCTGCCCAAAAATTGAGACAAAGTCCTTTAGATTGAAGCATACAATTAGCCATTTCTTTTAAGGTGCGATTCTTCCTTTCAGCTACACCATTTTGTTGTGGAGTATATGGAACAGTATGTTGCAATTGAATGTCATGCTCACTGCAGAAGTTGATAAATTTGTTGTTAACATATTCTCCTCCATTGTCTGATATTAACTTAAGAATTTGATGTCTAGATTGTTTCTCAGCAAAGGCCTTAAAGGCCAAGAACATGTTAAAAACTTCACTCTTGAGTTTTAAGAAGTATACCCAAGTGCGTCTGGAAAAATCATCAATGAAAGTTAAGAAGTACTTGCAACCAGAGAAAGAAACAACAGGAAGTGGACCACATAAATCACTGTGCACAAGCTACAAAGGGGCTGAAGCGTGCCAAGAGGCACGTTTGTCAAAACTATCCCGATGATGTTTTCCAAGTACACATCCGGAGCAAACACCATCTCCACAAGATACCATAGGAAGACCCGTCACCATATTTTCCTTACATAGAGTTTGAAGAGAGCGATAGTTTAAGTGACCAAATCGCTCATGCCAAAGTTTGCTCACATCATCATTATGAGCAACAAAAACGGAGGGAAGAGAGGATGACCCAAAGTTGTCAAACTTATACAACCTTGTGGAATCATCAGCAATGCCAGTAGCTAAAATATGTTTAGGATCTTTGAGGTCCTTGATTACAACATCATGAGATGAGAATTCTACTATTTTCCCTTCACCTGAATGAGTTATCTAATAAATAGATAGAAGGTTGCATGACAAGGTAGGAACACATAGTACATCATTAAACTGACCATTATCTAGATGAATGGTTCTAGATCTTACAACACTAAGAGATCTATCATCACCAACATAAATATGTTGTGTGTTACAATCATTTAAAGAAGAAAACATGGATTTATTTTTAGCCATGTGGTAAGAAGCTCTAGAATCAATGAGCCACTCATGAGAAGGAGAATAAGAAGATACATTTAATGCATAACCAGATCTTGATGCTTGACAACCACAAGCAGAAAGTGCCATGCCTGAAGATGAAGGTGAAGAGTGCTCCAAATTGATGTTGTGCTTCTTCATTGCTGCTTCTAAGGCTTCCATCTTCTTAAAACATTTGGACTCTATATGGCCATCTCGATTGCAAAAGTTGAAATGTCTATCTGTCTTCTTCCCTTTGTTTTGATTTGCCTTATTATTTTGGTGATTTGATTTTTCAGTTTGCGGCTAAAATTGCTTAAGGCCCTTGTTTGGTTTAGGACCATATTTTTTTGGATACTGCTTCTTGAGATTCTTTTGATATGGTTGTTGTTGGGTTGCTAAGGCTTTCTTAGAAGCGTTTCCAGCAGTGATAAGACCAAGGTGTAAAGTTTTTCTTGTTCTCTTATCAAATAATCGCAAAAGGAATCAAAAGAGGGATTCTTGTAGGTGGTTCTTGAAGAAATGATGGCTTCTCTAGTGGAATGGAAGGCAGAAACAAATACAGAGTATGCAAGGCCAAGCTTAGAAAGAATGCAATAGATGAGGCTACCATCGTCCTTTTTTATCTTACAACCTTCTAAAAGAATTCTGAGGGTCTTGAATTTGGACAAAAAATCTTCAATGGAGGAGAAGTTATTGGGGTCCAAAGTAAGCAACTCATTTTCAAACTGGTGGGCTCTGATTTGATTTTGAATGCCAAAAACAATTTTTAGCTTTTCGAGGGCTTCATCAGGGGTGTCAATGTCAAGGATATGAAATCGAAGATCTTGAGCAATGGACATTCCTATCAACCCTCGTTCTTGATCTTGTTTGTTTTCCCATTTAGCAGCTTTATCATCATCAGAAGGTTTAGTTTCTTGTCCTGTGGCTATTCTATAAAGCCCTTTACTTCTAAGTATATCTAACATGTGAGGTAGCCATTGGAAATAATTGGTGCTGTTAAGAATAACCAGGTATGCACTTTCCATTTTTTTAAGACAATCAAGTTGAGAAAAGTTTAAACGAACTACTCCAATGGAAAGATCTCGAAAAATTAGTCCGTTTAAAAAAAAACAGCTCAAAAAACGGCTTCTTGATGAAGAAGTTATGCCTTTTGAAAAGTATTAGTTGTAGATGTCGAATAGTTACGAGAACAGGGTAAAGTACGGTTTTTTTTTTTTAAATTCCGCCCCTTTGAACAAATTTTTTTTACAAAATAAGCTTGAGAAGGAGACTTGAACCCAAGACCTATATTCTCATAAACTAACCCCTCACCAAGTGAGACAGAAAAAGGATCACGTTATTGTTTGAAAGGAGGAAGGGTTTTTTTTTACTCTTTAGTGTGCGTGCCTTTCCCTGCACAAAAAACACAACAAACGAGCAAAAAAAAAAATGAAATGCAAAGCCTTACGTAAAAATGTTATATTTTCGATTAGCCTTACCGGAAACTATCAATTTTTTCACTATTTATGATTTCCTGAGATCGCACAAAGACGCGAGGAAAGAGCATACGTAGCAAAAAAATCCCTTTTCTGTTTCTGATTTGCCGAGATCGCATACAATGCACAACAAAGAGCATACACAGAGAAGAGGGTATAGATCCAGAAAATAAATAAAAATTAAAAACCGAAAATAAATAGAGGAAACCGAAATAAGCAGAACTATTAACAAATATAACTGCAAAACAGATGCTTTATACCTCCAGATCTAAACTGTCATAACTTGGGCAGTCGGAAACCTTTTCGCATGAAACGAAAGGCGTTCCTCACTGTAACAGACGCTCCGGACACAACCAAGTAGTTATCCAAACCCAAAAATGTTCAGAAATAGTAGATCTACAAAATGGCATTCACATGCAGTTAAATTGGCTTCGGATTTTGATCAAAAACGGACGTAGCCCTCAAAATAACTCTGCTACCATGTAGGAATTTACAGGGTAAGTTCCTTAGATCAAGAACCAAAGGTCACTGCTTACAAACATATCACAAATCAGTACACTAGTATAATCACGTGGTTAAAACCCTCAAAGAGGGAAACAGTCCACGGCCTGAGCCAACGCAGCCACTTCAGGCAAATTATTAATATAAAAAGAAAGGTTACATATGTTTCTCTCATAAACGGTTACCAGACAAATGACCCTCCATGCTCTTTAAATAGAGATCATGAACCAATCGGGTGTTAAGCCACGGATCAAGTGTCCTTAATACCAAGGTGAGAAATAACCGTCGGGTTATAAGTTACAAATGTACATGGTAAAGAAACACACTTTACCTAACTTTACACTAGACTAAGTTATTCTTAACTATTTCCTATGTGTCGGAATATCCTAACACATTACATGTCATCAAAACTTTTCACCTAATGTATTTACCATAGGTAAGTGTAAAAACACCATAATTACATTTACTTCCATCAATTACATAAGTAAAAACATGATTTCTCAAGGTGAAAATCAAAATTGCAAAGAAAACTTAGAAAAATCTGACATTGGTCAGGTGCTCAGCGCCAGTGTCAAGTGTGCAACGTCATATTGCAGTTGCGTTTTGGATGGGTTGCAGGTATCCAAACTGAGCTCAAGATATCTCATTGGAAAGCTTATCTAGTATAATTTCCAAATCTGTGATTGTTTTGCAGATTTGACTTGATTTGACCTCCCAAAAATTGATTCTCCCAATACTTCTCAGGTGTGCAGAGCCGAGGTGAAAAAGGAGGCAGAACTATGTTTTTTTTACTTTTTCACCTTCCAATTTGACCAAAAAAGGCTAGAAAATTGGTTTTCTTGCATGTTTTCTCTGTTATGAATCTAATGGTGGTCTCTTTTTGACCAAAATATGCCTCAAATAGGTGCACAATGGCTAGGGCATTGCACTCCTGACAATCCAACTTTCACATGACTGTCCAGGAATGCACAAAACCATCAAAAATTTGCAAAAATGAATCAAAAAAAGCCAAAATTTGTTGAATGGTGGCTGATGATGAGGATTAGGCATGGAGTGAGGCTTCAGCAAGGATATCAAGCCTTCTTTTCTCTTCTTGCACTGTGAAGGTTTCAATTTTTGCATTGTCTTGTTTAAGTTTTGACCTTGCAATTTTGTTTCTCTTGGCATAGTGCTTTGCCATCCTTCTCCAAATATCATTGTACTTGTTTTCTTTCTCCATGAGCTTCTCAAGATGTTGGTTAGCCTTGTCAAGCCATTTCTCCTAGTTCTCATTGATTACCACTACAAATTGTTCATTAAGAGTGACCTCAGCTGTAATGTTCCCAATTAGCCATTGCTACTTGGAACATTATAATTGCTCCATTTTTTAAATAAGAAGTAGGGAACATAATAAAATTTATCCCAGTGTGAAAAGGGATTGAGGTAGGAGGATAAAATAAAGCCACTTGAGTGTGAAGAGGAGCAAAATCAAGGAGCTAACTATAGTTGACCAAGTCAACCAGCGCTGTCACAAGGGAGGGAAAGCCACTAGGGCAGCGCAGTTTTGAAGGAGGAAAATTCTCAAGGAAGGTACATCACCAATGAGTGTGGCCCGGGATGGAGAATCTCACTTAGGATAAAAAGGAAGGGATAGTAGCAAGAGGATTCATTCATACATACTTCTTGTTTCAGTCTTATGACTTATTGCAAGCTTCAGCTGTTTAGCCAGAGTTGCAGCACTATTTAGTGTAAGAGTTCTCATGCCGGAATTCTAGTTTCTTCATTGTTGTAGCTGATTGGGAGATCCAAAGAGGAGGTCTTGAGTTCCATTCTCATCAATTATCTTGAGGAAAGCCACCCTATGACCTTGACAACACAGTCACTTCCAGTGACTGCACTATTTCTGCAGTAGCTGCAGTAGCTGGGGTTGTATCTATCCTTTTGAGCTTATTTCAGAAGAGGAGGAGGTGATTTCCACTCCAGGAGTTCTATTGAGGGAGGCCTTGAGCCAATTCTTGTATTGTGTGTCCCTTTTTGAGGATTTCAGATATTCCTCAATACAGAGTTGCTGGGTACAACGTTATTCTCTGCAGTGCTGTATCTTGTGTTGCTATTTTGCCAAGAACCCTTGTCGGGGGGTCCTAATGTGTTTGTAAAAGAGGTCAATCCTCTAATTTCTGATCTTATGATGAATGAAAGCCCCAGATATATGTTATTCCATATATTACTGTATTTTTCATAATAAAAATAACGTTGTTTCTGCCTCCAGAATTTCTATTTTGTGATGTATTGGGGTTGTGATGCTTTTTAGCATATTTGAGCTGGGGAGATCTGTTTAATGTAGCTAGAGTTATTTTTTTCTGATGCCATTCTATATTTAAGCTACATACAACATATTTTAGAGGATCCCAACCCCGGACTGCGTTATTCTTGCACTGGTTTTCTTATACAGTGTCCTCATTGGAGATATTGTTGAAATTACTGAAAATGAATATTACAGTGGTATCGAAGCTCTGATCTTGGCTCAGCTTGTGGGGGAGAGATTTATCTTCAGCATGGAGAAGGAAGACATCTCAAGGCTCGTACTTCAAACCCTACAGAACATTGCAAGGGATCTCAGGGAGATAAGGCAGGAATAAAACCCTTTAGGGTTTTTCCCTAAGGCAAGCACCGACACTGCAAATGGCATGGTACATTCAACTCCATCACAATGCTCCACCATGCCTTCATTTTTAACTGAAGGATATAAGGAGGGTTCTCTAGGGGAATATTTTTAAGAATATGAGCTCCAGTCTCAAAGGTTCAAGGAGCACCTGAGCTTTCAGGAGTTTTGCCAGATCAAGGATGGAAGGAAAAATGATCCCCATCAAAGGGAGGATGAATTGGTGCAAGGATCAGCCCTACAGCACAGTATGGTAGGGTTCTTCTTTCCCACATTTGATGGGACACCTAAGTACACAACAAAATCATGGGTAGAGAAGTTGGACACATACTTCCAACTCCACAAGGTTTCTGAGATAGAAGCTATCAAGATAGTTGCGTTGCATCTGGAAGGGGAAGCTCAAGATTGGTGGTTTCATGGACTGACCACACTTTGGCATCATCATATCACTTCATACTGGCTTTCTGAAGCTCATGAGAGATTTGGTCAAGGATATCAAAAGCCCCACTTTGCCAAGATGACAAACAGTAGGAGGAGATCTTGGGGATTATATTACGTTATGCAACTTCTTAACTTTCCCTGATGATTTCCAACTCATATGATAGGAAGGTATGCATGTTTTAATGGGATGACTGGAACCATTTACAAAGGGTTTGAGTCAATCTTCTGAAACCAATACACTCAACTTGGCCCCGTAGGAGAAAACTGAATCACAACACTGTCTGCCCAAGGCAAGGCCTTTTTATAAATGAAGACCACTCATTGAGGAGACAATCCATGTTGAAGAGGGATAAATGTAGTATGGGGAGGCCAACCCCATGAGAGACCTTCTCCAGAAGGGATGCTAACGCTGTACAACCACAGACTTGCTCCAGAGGAAGGCATTGCGGCATTAAGAGGGGTCCCAAAGTATCTAACCTTGAGAGTGATAGGCACCATCATGGGGCAAAGAGTTTCTGTACTGATAGATAGTGGAGCCACTCATAATTTTATTGATGCACAACTGGTACACAAGAGAGGAATTCCCATGAAAGAGTATGAGGGATTTTCAGTTTTGGTCCCGGGAGCCATGACTCTGCAATGTGCCAAGTATGTTCCAGCACTAACCATTACTATGGGTACCTATATTTTAATGGTTTTCCTTCTTTGCCATTGAAAATATTCTAACACAAATATCCATAATGGGAGTCAATGGTTAGTCTACTCCCCAGGAGAGTCTACCCCACTATTGGAGGATTGCTGGAAATGGAATGGACTAGAGGAGGATAGCCCAAACAACAAAGATAAGGTATAGACATATCACATTCTAAGTTATGTCTTTATAGATGGAGGAAAGATCTACGTGAGAGATTGCCGCAGGTAGTGGGGCACATATGTCGAGGTGAAGGGCGGGCTGCGTGCATCCAACCTCTGTTCAATCTTTTGGACCGGTATTCTATAGTATTTGGGGATGTTATCACGGAGACCTCACGGCAGGGTTTAGACACCTGATTGGAGCCGGGGTCAGTATGATCCACCTCCATGGACACATGAGCCTATAGGGATGATATTGAAAGAGCTATCCAAGAGCTACTGGCACTAGGGCACATCCGACCTAGTACTAGTCCTTTTGCTTCCTCGGTGGTTTTGGTAAAGAAGAAAGATGGCACAGTGAGGATGTGCATTGATTATAGGGCCTTGAACAAGAAGACTTTGAAGAACACGTACCCTATACCCAGGATCGATGAACTCATGGATGAGCTGAAGGGATCCAAATATTTCTCCAAAATTGATTTGAGGTTCGGGTACCATCAAATCAAGGTGAGGGAGAAAGATATCCCCAAGACAACGTTTAGGTGTCACTATGGGCATTTCGAGTTTCTGGTAATGTCCTTTGGATTGACTAATGCTCCAGCAACTTTCCAATCTTGTATGAATCATATCTTCCGGGGTCATTTGAGGAAGTTTTTATTGGTCTTCTTTGATGATATTTTGATCTACAACCGCACTTGGGAGGAGCACTTGCAGCATATTGAGATAGTCTTACATATCCACAAGGAGCAACAATTCTATGCCAAGTTATCCAAATGTGAATTTGGCCTAAAAAAGATGTTGTATTTGGGGCACATCATAGGAGTGGATGGAGTAAGGGTACATGAGGAAAATATTCAGGCTATCAGAGATGGGTCTGAACCTAGGAATGTTATAGAACTCAGAGGGTTTGTGGGAATTGGCACTTATTTCTGGAAGTTTGTGAAAGGGTTTTCACAATTAGCAGCACCACTTACAAACTTGACAAAGAAGGTGGCTTTCCATTGGACACCTAAAGCGCAGAGAGATTTTGATAAGCTCAAAGAGGTAATGAGTAGTTTTCCTATTTTGGTTTTACTTGACTTCTCTCAACCTTTTGTGCTAGAATGTGATGCATCAGGTGAAGGTATTGGGGCAGTCTTGATGCAAGGAGGGCATCCTATAGCCTTTGAGACCAGGAAGTTTCTCCCTCATGAGAGGCTATACCCCATCTTGATAAAGAAATGTTGGCTATCATGCATGCATTGGCCAAATTCCGACAATATTTGGTGGGGAATAAGTTCAAGGTCAAGACTGATCACAACAGCCTTAGATTATTTCTTGAACAGAGGCAGCTTCAAGAGAGACAACAGAAGTGGGTGAGAAAAATCCAGGCTTATGACTTTGACATAGAATATGTCAAGGGGAAGAGAAATAGAGTAGCTGATGCACTTTCCAGGAGACCTACAGTGCTGTCCTTGAGGGGCATGGACATAGATTGGAAGGCTCAAATCTTAGTTGAGTACTCCAAAGATGACTTTTCATGTGGGATACTTGATGGGGTGGTAGCGGATGAGAGATTTAGAGTAATGGATGAGGTTATCTATCACAAGGATTAGATCTACTTGGCTAATAATTCTAAGCTCAAGGAGAAGATCTTATTAGCCTCACATGATTCACCACTTGCCGAGCATCAAGGTTTCACAAAAACTTACAGATCTATCAGGGAGAGATTCTCTTGGAAGGGTCTCAAGGAGGATGTGCTTCGGCATGTCAATGAATGCACCACTTTCCAATAGAATAAGGGACTATAGCACACTTATCCTGCTAGGTTGCTGCAGCCACTACCTATTTCGGATGGGAAGTGGGAGAGTATCTCTATGGAATTCATCACCGGCTTACCGACAATGTAGGGTAAGGACTGTATCTTTGTTGTTGTTGATAGACTAACAAAATACTCTCATTTCTTTGCCATTTCTGCACATTATACTGCTTCATAGGTAGCTGAGCTCTTCTTCAGAGATGTATTCAGACTCCATGGTATCCCTAGGACCATAGTGAGTGATCAGGAAAGTCGCTTCATGGGTGGATTTTTGCAGGAACTTTTCCAGTTAGTGGGAACTGATTTGACCACCAGCACCAACTATCACCCCCAAACTGATGGGCAGACTGAGATAGTGAACAAGTGGCTAGAAGGCTACTTGAGGAACTATGTGGCAGGGCAGCAGAAAGCTTGGTTGTGGTGGCTCCACTTGAGGGAGTATTGTTACAACACTACTCACCATATCTCTATTGGCATGACTTCATTCTGAGCCTTGTATGGATATGAGGCACTTTCATTTGCCGATGTTATGTTTGGGGCAAGTAAAGCTCCAAGGGAAAGGGATCAGATTCAAGAGAACCAGGACATACTTAGGGCCCTCAAAGATAACATTGCCACTGCTCAGAACCAGCAGAAGATGTATGTAGACCGTGTTCGAATAGAGAGACAGTTTGAGGTGGGGGATCTTGTCTACCTATGCCTTCAGCCTTACAAATAGTCCAGACTCAAGGTGAAGGGAGTTGAAAAGCTCAAACCACGTTTCTATGGGCCATACAAGGTGAAAAAATGTATCAGTAAGGTAGCTTATGAGCTGGAGCTTCCTAAGGGGAGCAAGATCCACAATATCTTCCATGTATCTTGCCTCAAGAAGGCCATTGGGAGGAATGTAGTTGCCAACTTGGAACTTCCTCCTATTGATGATGAGGGTCATTTGATCTTACAGCCAGAAGCGATCTTAGACACAAGGGAGAGGCAGTTGAGAAACAGAGTCATCAAAGAATATTTGATTCGATGGGGGAATCTAACAGATGAGGATGCCACTTGAGAGGGAGAAAATATCCTGCAACATCCTTCTTTATTGTTGCTTGTGGGCAAGCAACTTTTGAGCGGGGAGGACTGTAATGTTCCCAATTAGCCATTGCTACTTGGAAAATTATAATTGCTCCATTTTTGAAATAAGAAGTAGGTAACACAATAAAATTTATCCCAATGTGTATAGCGTTATTCTCCGCAGTGTTGTATCTTGTGTTGCTATTTTGCTGGGAACCCTTGTCGGGGGGTCCTAATGTGTTTGTAAAAGAGGTCAATCCTCTCATTTCTGCTCTTATGATGAATTAAAGCCCCAGATATATGTTATTCCATATATTTTGTAGTTTTTATAATAAAAATAACAATGTTGCTACCTCCGACATTTCTATTTTATGATGTACTGGGGTTGTGATGCTTTTAGCATATTTGAGCCGGGGAGATCTGTTTAATGTAGCTAGAGTTATTTTTTTCTGATGCCATTCTATATTTAACCTACATACAACATATTTTAGAGGATCCCAGCCCTAGACTGCATTATTCTTGCACTGGTTTTCTTATACAACGTCCTCATTGGAGATATTGCTGAAATTCCTGAAAAGGAATATTACATCATCTGATAGTTCTCTTTCTGTCTGCCTTTCTAGCTCTAGGGTTCCTTTCAAACCTCTACTCCTTGGCCTTCTTCTTGGAACTTCTCCTTCTTGTTCATCTGGCACACCATATTTTTCTAGTGTCTGTTCAAGCAAGACTTTAGCTTTTTCTACCTCTCTTTGATATTTGATGAATTTCACTTCATCAATGAAGTGTTTGGTCTTTAGCTGCTAGTTCTCCTACTCAATAAAGGTAATGAAAAATTTAGATCTATCAAGGTTAGTTTGTATCTCTTTAATCTTGGCTTATTTTTCCTTGATGAATGTGCTAGTGATCTTAGAATAATCTTGCTGATTCAAGTCAACAAGGTCAAAATCCATTTTTGTTTCATGAATATTTCCCTCCTCATGCTAATATTTTTGTGAATATATGCCTCTGTCATATTTTTCTTTCCTTTGTCTTCCAATTTTTTCAATGATGAAAGCAAGGCTCCTTCCACAATCTATGGAGCAAACACTTGCCTATGACCTCTCTGATATGTTTTTGCCAATGTTTCTATCTCAACCACTCTGCTAGATGACCCAATCTGAGTGTGAAATGGTGATGATGGTGGTGAAATGGGTGAAGTAGTTTGAGATGATGAATAAGTAGGTATTGTGGGTTGAGATGGAGGAATGTATGTGGAAGGATGAGATGGTGTAGGCACATCTTGAACATGTTGAATTGGTGGAACAGTAAAGATGTCATTAGCTATGAAAGTGTCCCATGAGATGTTTAATTGTTCGAGGTGATGGAGGACAATGATCTTGATGAGAGAGTGGTGAAAAATAATTTTCATTTGGTGGTCATAATCTCTCCTTTGAACAATGTATTCCATTTTTTCAATGTTCTTGAAGAGATAATAAGGTATGTTGAGCATTTTGACCATTGTGAAGTGAATTAATAACCTGATATGGTAGGTGTAGAGTCTAGAGAACCTTCATTTACAAGAAAAGTACTTCATGATGATTTTCATCATGGGGTCATACCTATCTAGGAGGTAAGAGAAAGGAAATAACCTTTTTCCTTCATTCTTGTACCTTGGCTTGATATATGGCTCATAGTAATTATTCTCCAAGTCTTTTGCCTTGTACCACTTTTCACCAACATTTGGAATTCTAGTGGCATATACTTGATGGTTGTGGATACTGTGAAAGTGACACCAGCAAGGGTTACCTGGTTTTCATGAAGATTAGAGATGAAATTCCTACTCAAAACAGGGTGACGTTGGACCTTTTGTATTTTTTCACAAAATTCAAAGCATCCTACATACTTGAAACATGTCACAATCATGGGAGAGGGCATGTGTTCTCTGGTGTTTGTAGGTTCAAGTCTGATGATATTCCCTCTTTTGTGTGGCTGCCTCTCTTCCCTTTCTTCTTCCTCAGTGAGTTCTTTGTTTTCTTCTTCCATAGTGTCTTGGCTAGAAACCCTAGGGAGATGAAATGGGAGTGAAATGTAGGTTTAGGGAGTGGGGAATGGGATGGAAAAAATTATGGATATGGGGGAAGGGGTTATTAAATTGAGGGAGGTGACAAGGAGTAGAAATGTAGTGGGATTTGGTAATAGGAATTTTATTACAGGTATGGGGATTTGGGAGCCTAGGAATTTGAAATACCTAGGTCTTAGGGTTTAGGGGATAAAGGGGTTTTGGATATGGATTTAATGATATAGGGTTTAGGATAGGATTTATTGTGATGTGGGAAGGGTAAAAGGGTATTCAAGGATAAAATTTGGGATTAGGAAGTGAAACTAGGGTTTCTATCTTGAAAAAATTAGAGATTTCTCATGAAAATCTTGACACCATGAAATTTGCACTTAAGAAATTCAAGGAGGACATAATGATGTCTAATTACTTGGTAGGAAGTGGAAAAACCCTTTTCTGAACGTTTGGAGGACCTGCATAAAGTTTGGAAGCTAGTATGTGAAGTTGGGCAGATGTGCAGCGCCTCTCTGCTAGGTGTGCAACGCCTCTGCTCTATGCGCAAAGACTGTCCCAGGTGAGTAGCGCCTTGTTCTAGGTGCGTAGCGCCTCCCAAAAATTCGACCTTTCACCTTTCAATTTCGATTTTAAGCTTTGGGACCCAATTTTCCTTCTTGCTTTCAATTTAAACCTTTGAAACTATACCTTTCATTTTGACTTCTTTCCTTTGACAATTGATCATTTTGATGGACTAGGAACTCTTTGCACTTTGATATTTGCTTTGTTGGGATGTGGAACTCTGAGTTGGAAACTTGGAAACCTTGTACTTATTACATATTAAATGATATAATATTACAAAATAAAAATAAAAAATACATCTTTTTGGAATAAAAATTACATTCTAGGATGAAAATCACAACTTTGGAATCAGAATTACATCTTTAAAAATCATCTTTACACGGTAAAGAGATGTTATTTTTTTCACTCGCTCACTTTGCTTGCTTTATGCAATGGAAATGGTGTGCTTATTGGACCTTGGAAAAAGCCCTAGAAACGTAATGAAACCTTGAAAAAACCATAAAGATCTAATGAGACTTCGAAAGAGTGGTTTTCATGATGACATTAGCTTTATAGATGATGTACAGTCAACAAGGTATGAAATTTAGCCAGAAAGTAATGGAAATTTAGAAAAAGTGAATTTTTTTTACTTAGGGCTACCATCAGTGAGTAAATTTTTGCATGACCTAGTGGAATGAAATTTTTTTTCTAAGTGGGACTCCTAAAATGATATGAAAAGAGGATTTTTATCACTAATGGCAGGATGCAAATAATGACACTAACATTGGCCTTATTGGGGATGATAGCTCTGAAAGAGGTGTCAAGAACCAAATAAATTTGGATTTTGCAGATTCGTGCCTTATCCATTGGGCCAATGCGGTCAAAAACTAAAAAATAAACTGAATACTGAAAACTTGACTAAAAAATGACTGGAATAAAAAACTTACTAAAATTATTGATGGCAGCATATAATTGAGACTTGAGGGTTTCAAATCATGATGACAACCACCTACCTGCTGAAGACATATGTACAATCATGTGAAGTGATCCTTCCAGTGTAACCAATCTAGTAGATGGCTACTTACTGAAATTCTGCTCTCATTTTCCTCGAGAAATCAGAAAAAAAAATTGGGCCACTCCAAGTGTCTATTGAACATGTGCTTCTGGTCCATGAAAACAAGAAAATACATCTTCCCTGCTAACTATAGCAAATCAGTAAAAGGACCTTCAAAAATATGAAATGTTACCTTGTCTTGAGATCCAGAAAAAACACAAGCACACCCTTCATTATGATCTGAAAGAGCACTTTGTTGTTGATCCATAGGAGAGCATAGGGAAGTCTGACTTTCTGTTGTCTGAGTGTTGGCTATAAATTCATGAAGCATTGACAATTTTGACTCTATCTCTTACATATTGTCTATTTTAGGCTCATACTTCTCCAATTCATAGTCTAAATCATCCTTGAACAGAAAAAATTCTTTAAAATTATCAAACATGACAACCCTATCTTCTTCATGGAAGATAGTGGTCTTTGTTAGTTGATCTCCTTGCAGGAAATAATCATCACAAATTGGCTTACTTTCAACAACTTCCTGTATAGTTTCATCAATCTCATGATTGTCATCATTTAAACTCAGATTTTCATTTTCAATGATGGAAGAAGTTTCACTAACACATTATTGACTATGTGAACATTGCAAACATGCATTGGCTTGGGCTGTAATATGTCTGTTTAGGAGTTGATCTATCTCATCTTTAGATAGAGGAGAAACTTGAGTTTTATAGTGGTTAACATTGGTTTGATGATTTTCATTTTCAAGATCAAGAATAGGCATTTCTCTTTCTAGGTCATGGTATTTTTCATCTAAGGAAGAAACTACTGATACTTGTTGGGAGGAAAAATCATATAGGGCTTCTATGATCTCATCATCTAGACACTCTTCATCCCCATACAAATTTTCAATAAACTCAATGAAATTATCAAATATCTCACAACAACTATCAATCATTGACAAGGAAGAATTAGAGCTTTAATAATGTTGAAAGAAAACTGAATGAAAGCCCTTTAGAGAATATAAACTCGTAGATGGTAGACTCTCATACCATGATCTCACTTTGTCCTCCAAGGTAGCCATAAACATATTTATCAGACAGTCTTCATGAAACTCAATATTTAGTCTGTGAATATGCAATGAAATTTGACCAAATGAAAAATAGCATCTTCTTTGTCCATACCCTTAAAATTTGACAATCCTGATTTCCAATCTATACAAGGAATACGGTTCAGAAAACTAGGAATATGAGCTTGACTCATAGGAGTATACCTTCAAGCAATTGAATCCATTTTGACAACAATGAAGTCACCAAGAAGTCTTCAAACTACTGGTTCTTGAAAAGTGGAGTCACCATGAAAATTCTGAACCTTTGGATTTTTTCGACACTGGAGTCGCCAGATGAATGATGTACAACCTTCTTGTGCCTGATATTTGTTCACCACCAAAAATAAGATCTGATCTTTGTCATTATTTCCCAGGGAATATTTGTCTTTCCGCCTCCCAGGCAACGGTGCTAGTATGTTATCACTCTGCTAGATATCTAAGGTTGAAGGAGAAATCCTAACAGAGGTAACCACAGACCAATATTTTGGTTTTGTATCTAGCCATACAAAACTGGAGAGGGATATCTCCACAAAGTCACAGCCAAAAGGGCTGGATGAATTATGGTTTTAGGCTAGGTATAAATACAAGGGTGTGATTTGGTTGAATTGGTTTGCTGGATGGGTGAATTAGGTCAAAGAGGCTAGGTCAAGACAAATAAGATTAGGGTTGCAGAGATTCAATGGGGAAAGGTAGGTAGAAAACCTAACACCTTAGGTTTTCTTGAGTGGGATGGATCAGACAAGTGAGGAGATAGAAAGATCAAGACTAAGCATGAATTCTTTCTAAACCGAAGAATAAGAACAAACTATGAAGGTTTTCCCAAAACAAAGCATGAGAGATGTATTCTGTTTATCAAATTAAAAACCAACATATCATAGAAATGAAATGGATCATTAAACAAAAAATTCATACATAATGAGACATAAGAAGAACAATGCTAAATTTCCATTCCACAGGTATCCCAAATAAATAGTTGCAACCTTTTCATTAACTTCCTGCCAAAATCATTACACTAGAGTCTCTGATCAATGCATCAACATCCAACAATATCCAACCTCTGAAAATGAGTCAAAAAGTACAATATAGAGACCTAAAACAACCTCTCCCAACCTTAGGGGTCGAATCCATGAGAGGAGGAGCAGTTCCACCAAAAACTAAGTTGAATACCTAGAGTGTAGGGAGGTCAAATTGAGTCATCCCTCACTCTTTGCAAACTGATTCATTACATGTCATCAAAACTTTTCACCTAATGTATTTACCCTAGGTAAGTGTAAAAACACCATAATGACATTTACATCCATCAATTACATAAGTAGAAATATGTTTTATCAAGGTGAAAATAAAAATTGCAGAGAAAAATCATAAAAATCAGACACTGGTCAGGTGCGCAGTGCCAGTGTCAGGTGCGTAGCCCCAGTGTTAGGTGTGCATCACCATCTTGTAGTTGAGTTTTGGATGGGTTGCAGGTGTTCAAACTGAGCTCATGATAGCTCATTAGAAATCTTATCCAGTCTACTTTCCAAATATGTACTTGGTTTGCAGAGTTGACTTGATTTAACCTCCCAAAAGGCGATTCTCCCAAGACTGCTAAAGTGCGCAGAGCTAAGGTGAAAAAGGAGGTAGAACTGTGATTTATTGAAGGTTTTTAAAATTTTTCACCTGCCAATTTGACCAAACAAGGCTATAAAAGTGGTTTTCTTCCATTTTTCTTTGTTCTGAATCTAATGGTGGTCTCCTTTTGACCAAAATATGCCTCAAACAGTTGTGCAGTGCCTAGGGCACTTCGCACATGACAGTCCAAATGTCACATCACTATCCAGGAATACACAAAAGCTTCAAAAATTTGCAAAAATGTATCAAAACTTGTGGCCGATGATGAGGATTAGGCATGGAGTGAGGCTTCAAAAACGATATAAAGCCTTATTTTTTCTTCTCACATGGTCAAGGTTTCAATTTTTGCATTGGCTTGTTTAAGTTTTGACCTTGCAATTTTTTTTCTCTTGGCATAGTGCTTTTCCATCCTTCCCTGAATATCATTGTCCTTGTTTTCTTTCTCCAAGAGCTTCTCAAGATGTTGGTTAGCCCTGTCAAGCCATTGCTTCTGGTTCTCATTGATTACCACTACAAATTGTTCATTAAGAGTGACCTCATATGTTATTTCTCTTTCTTTCTTCCTTTCTAGTTCTAGGGCTCTTTTCAAACCTCTAGTCCTTGGCCTTCTTCTTGGAAATTTTTCTTCTGGTTCATATAGCACACCATATTTGTCTAGTATCTCTTCAATCAAGACTTTAGCTTTTTCTACCTCTCTTTGAGCTATGATGAATTTCACTTCATCAATGAAGTGTTTGGTCTTTAGCTGCTGGTTCTCTTGCTCAAGAAAGGTAATGAAAAATTTAAATCTATCAAGATTAGTTTTTAGCTCTTTAATCTTGGCTTCTTTTTCCTTGATGACTATGCTAGTGATCTCAAAATCATCTTGCTGATTCAAGTCAACAAGTTCAAACTCCATTTCTGTTTCATAAAGATTTCCCTCCCCATGCCTAATATTTTCCTGAATATCTTCCTCTGTCATATTTTTCCATCCTTTGTCTACCTATTTTTCCAATGAAGAAGGCAAGGCCCCTTCCACAATCTGTGGAGCAAACACTTGCCTATGACCTCTATGGTATGTTTTTTCCAATGTTTCTAGTTTGGCCACTCCGGTATTTTGAAGCTCACTGTTCTTAGCTCTGCTAGATGATCCAATCTGAGTGTGAAATGGTGATGATGGTGGCGAAAAGGGTGAAGTAGTTTGAGCTGATGAAGAAGTAGGTACTGTGGGTTGAGATGGAGGAATGGATGTGGAAGGATGAGATAGTGGAGGCACAACTTGAGCATGTTGAATTGGTGGAACAGTAAATATGCCATTAGCTATGAAAGTGTCCCATGAGATGTTCAATTGATCGAGGTGATGGAGGACAATGATCTTGATGATAGGTTGCTGAAAAAGACTTCTCATTTGGTGGTCATAATCTCTCTTTTGAAAAATGTACACCATTGTTTCAATGTTCTTGAAGGGATAATAGGGTATGTTGAGCATTTTGACCCTCGTGAAGTGCATTAATAACCTGATATGGTAGGTGTAGAGTCTAGAGAATCTTCCTCCACAAGAAAAGCACTTCATGATGGTTTTCATCATGGGGGAATACCTATCTAGGAGGTAGGAGAAAGGAAAGAACCTTTTTCCTTCATTCTTGAACCTTGGCTTGATATATGGCTCATAGTAATGATTCTCCAAGTCTTTTGCCTTGTACCACTTTTCACCAAAATTTGGAATGCCAGTGGAATTTTCTATAATGATTGTGGATATTGTGAAAGTGACACTAGCAAGGGTTACCTATTTGTCATGAATATTAGAGATGAAAATCCTACTTAAAACAGGGTGATGTTGGACCTTTCGTATTTTTTCACAAAATTCAAAGCGTCCTACATTCTTGAAACATGTCACAGTCATGGGAGAGGCCATGAGTCCTTTGGTGTTTGTAGGTTCAACTTTGATGATCTTCCCTCCTTTTTGTGGCCTCCTCTCTTCCCTCTCTTCTTCCTCACTGAATTCTCTGTTTTCTTCTTCCATAGTGTCTTGGCTAGAAACCTTAGGGAGATGAATTGGGAGTGAAATATAGGTTTAGGGATTGGGGAATGGGATGGAAAAAATTAGGGAGAAGGGGGAAGGGATTATTAAATTGAGGGAGGTGAAATGGAGTAGAAATGTTTTGGGATTTGGGAATTGGAATTTTATTACCAGTATGGGGATTTGGGAGCCTAGGAATTTGAAATATCTAGGTCTTAGGGTTTAGGGGATAAAGGGGTTTGGGATATGGTTTTAATGATATAGGGGTAGGGATAGGATTTATTGTGATGTGGGAAGGGTAAAAGGGTCTTCAAGGATCAAATTTTGGATTAGGAAGTGAAGCTAGGGTTTATATCTTGAAAAAACTATATATTTCTCATGAAAATATTGACACCATGAAATTTTTACTTAAGAAATGCAAGGAGGGCATAATGATATCTTACTTACTTGCTAGGAAGTGGAGAAGCCCTTTTCTGAATGTTTTGAGGACCTTCATGAAGTTTGGAAGCTTGCAAGTGAAATTGGTCAGGTTGGCAGCGCCTTTGGTGCATGCACAGCGCCTCTCTGCCAGGTGCACAATGCCTCTCTGCCAAGTGCGCAATGCCCCTCTTCCAGGTGCACAATGCCTATGCTCTATACACAACACCCGTCCTAGGTGAGCAACGCCTTGTTCCAGGTGCGCAACGCCTCCCAAAAATTCGACCTTTCACGTTTCAATTTAGATTTTTTTAGATGAGTGGGTGATGACTTGATGGAATAGAGAGAAAATGAATGTCTTTTGATCTTTGGATGGGAATTATGCTTGATGGATTTGATGTTTTGAGCTTTGGGACCCACTTTTCCTTCTTGGTTTCACTTTACACCTTTGAAACTATACCTTTCATTTTGACTTCTTTCCTTTGACAATTGATCATTTTGATGGACTAGGATCTCTTTGCACTTTGATATTTTCTTTGTTGGCATGTGGAACTCTAAGTTGGAAGCTTGGGAACCTTGTACTTATTACATATTAAATGACATAAAATTACAAATAAAAATAAAAATTACATCTTCTTGGAAAAAAATCACATTCTAGGATGAAAATCACAACTTTGGAATCAGAATTACATCTTTGCAAATCATCTTTACATGGTAAAGATATGTTATTTTGTTCACTCTCTTACTTTGCTGGCTTTATGTAATGGAAATTGTGTGTTTATTGGACCTTGGAAAAAACCCTAGAAACCTAATGAAAACTTGAAAAAACCCTGAAGACCTAATGAGACTTGTAAAGAGTGGTTTTCATGATGACATTAGCTTTATGGAGGATGTATAGTCAGCAAGGTATGAAATTTCGCCAGCAAGTAATGGAAATTTAGAAAAAGTGAATTTTTTTTACTTAGGGCTACCATTAGTGAGTAAATTTTTGCATGACCTAGTGGAATGAATAAAATTTTCTGAGTGGGACTCCTAAAATGATATGAAAAGAGGATTTTGATCACTAATGGCAGGATGAAAATACTGACACTAATAGTTTCCTTAACTCAATCTTGCATACACATCTCGAAAGTCATTATTATATGCATATTGCTCAATGTAACTTTCATGCATAACAGAATTGTGCTTGATTATAATAGATGAATTTACAATAGGCCTAGAAAGCATACCAACTACCTTATTGTAGATTCCATTTTTATACCTGATAACCAAATTAAATTGTTGTAGAAATCCCATCCATCTGAAGTGTCTTGATTGCCGCAACTGTGATTGTGACTGTAAGTACGCAAATGGTTGATGGTCGGTATGGATAATGGTCTCTTTCCCCATCAAATAGTGTTTCCATTTCTTTACACTTTGTACCAATGCATATAAATCTTTGCCATAAGTGAGATAGTTAGTCATAGCTCCATTAAAAAATTCAGAATGAAATGAAATGAGCTTACCATGCTGCATGAGAACTGCTCCCATGGTGTAATCACTAGCATCTGTTTGAATCTCAAATAGTTGTCTAAGGTTTGAAAGAGCCAATACTGGTGCTGAAATCATATTTTTTTTTTAAAGAATCAAATGTTTTTTTCTACATATTTCCCCTATGAAATAATTTCTTCACATTTGTCAGTGAATTTAATGGAGCTGCAATGGAAAAAAATTAGCAATGAATTTCCTCCAATATTGTGTTGCCCCAATAAAGCTTCTTACCTCGGTAACTGTATTGGGATTGGGCCAATTCAAAATGACCTCAACCTTAGAGGGGTCTATCTTTAGCGCAACTCCTCCAACAATGTGTCCCAAATACACTAAAGAAGTCTTTCCAAATTCAAACTTCGACATATTTAAAAACAACTGTTCTTTTTTCAAGACATCAAGTACTTTTTTCACATGCATGACATGTTCATCTCTTTATTTGTTGAATATCAAAATATAATCCAAGTAAATAATGAAAAAATCATCTAGAAATGGTCTCAATACATCATTCATAACTCTCACGAAAGTAGATGGAGCATTGGTAAGACCGAAAGGCATAACAATCCTCTCAAACATTCCTTGTCTAGTTTTAAATGTGATTTTCCAATTGTCCTCTTCAACTATTCTAACTTGATGATAACCTCTTCGTAAGTCTAACTTACTGAAATAATTTGAATACCTTATTTGATTAAGAAAATCCTCAATTCTTGGTAGTGGATAACGATTCTTTACCATGATTTTATTTAGTGCACGGACATCCACCCACATGTGCCAAGTCCTGTCCTGGTTTGGTACCAATACAATCGGTGAACCACGTGGCGAAGTAGATGGGCATGTGATACCTTTGTTCAAGGATTATTGAGTTTTATTCTTGATTTCCATGCTCTCTGTTATTGACATGCGATACATGCCAATGTTTGGAAGTGGAACATCTTGCTGTAGCTATATCTCATGATGAATTCCCCTCTTGGGAGGTAACCCATTTGGTTCCTGAAACATCTCACCATGCTGAATTACCCCATCAAACAAATCAGATTTTAATTTTTCATCACAACCTTCAAAATATTGATATTACATATCATTATTTTTCTTGATCATGAGAAGCCCAAAATTTTTACTTGCATTTACTAGTCTCTTCATCTGCCCTGCATTAACCAAAGAAATATTTAGCTTTTTGTGATGAGCTCTCACAATATACTCCACCCCATCCTTGAGAAAATAATATTTTTTCTCATGGCGATAAAATATCACTTTCCTGTCCTACAAATATGGGCTTCCCAAGATAATTCTTGAAATGTCAAGCAGAACCACATCTAACTCAACTTCATCAACAAAATTTGTAGTAATAGAAAACCCGAATATACATCTCCTTTTAACTTGTAAATTTGCATTCTTGACTATCCAACCCAACGGATATGGCTTATGATGAGGTACAGTATCAAGGTTAATATTTTTTACTAATTCTTCTGAGATTAAATTCGCTTGTGACCCACTATCAAATAATGCATCAATCTTTGTACGGTTTGAGATCACCCTTACATGGAACATTTCTATCCTTGTTTCTTCATTTGGAGTTTTGTTGTGACAATTTAATGAACTAGTGCTTGCTATGGCTTCTTTTCCCTTTGTGACCATGGCTATAATCTTGGTCTCATCACCAGAGTTGGATCCAATATCATGTTGTGTGGTAGCATTCATCTTTTTTTTTCCCCTTATTGTTTAGTTTCTTAGGCCTTAGTTCACGATGTAGTTTCCAACAATGGGCTTCATCATGCCCCTCTTTGGAAAAATGTTTGCATGTAATTTTCTCCCCTTCTTTCTTAACAATTTAATTCCATTTTCCCTTCCATTTTCCTCCCCTCTCTTTCTCCTTACCATTGAATGGCTTCTTCTTACTACCCTCTTCCTAAATGTTCTTTCCCCTTGCCTCAAGGTGCATGGCTTGCACACATACCTCATCTAAATTGCTTGGATTGAACATAAGGATAGTGTGTTTCAAATAGGAATGTAAACCCCCAATGTATTTCAAAATAGTGTCTTGGGAATTCAATTTTACACCTAACAACAAAGCCCTTTTCTTAAACTCCTAGGTATATTCTTGAATTGTTTGACCCTTGAGTTGCCTAAATTTTCACCAACTCATAGTGGATTTTTGCATGTAAGCTAAAGGATAAAAATATCTCTTAATTGAATGAATAAAATCAACCCAAGAAATGGATATCTTACCATGGATTCACATTTCCTCTCAAGTCTTTGCTTCCCACCAAACTAGTGTTGCTCCTTCTAGCCTCAATGAATCCAACTGGATCTTTATGTCATCTTCTTTAAGGTTTTGAATTTTGCAATAAACCTCCAATTAGCGAATTCAGTTGTCCAACTTCTCTGCATTTACATCACCATTATACTTAGAAATTTCAAACTTAATGTCCAATTTGAGTAAGGGAGTTTTTCCTTTTTGGGTTTTTGAGTTAGTATGGGTGGTTTTTGTTGTGGAAGTGGAAGATTATGTTGATGGTGATGATAGGGATGATGATGAAGATGGTGGAGATGGAGGAGGATTTCCTCCACTACCCTTTGAATCCTTCTCTTCATCCTTTTTGTCTTCTAAGGTTCCCTCTCCATGTGGAGACTTAGAATTCTCTCCAACCATCTTAGTGCTCCTATCTTCAAAGAGGATCTAACCCTTTCAGTTAGATCATAGAAAGCCTTGTTGAATTCTCCCTCTTCTGAAAGACCTTTAGTCTCTCCTACACCTGACATGATGGCTATGGATTCAAGCACAACTTTTGGTACTGCTTGTACCTCTTCAATCTAAGCTAGAGATAAAACTTGAGGTGCTTCAAGTGTAGTTGGGAGTGAAAAATTGGGTGGAGATGTTGGCCTTGTGGATCTCCTTCTTCTGGTCCTAACCTCAGGACTAGCAACCAACAATTTCCCTTCTCCTCTCTACAAATTTAACCTTGTAAGCATCACAAATTTGTAACCATTAAAACCCTACATGCAAAAAAATCAAGAAAATAACTTTTGCTCTGATACCACCTTGATCTGAATCTGAATGTTAGTTTTGTTGTGCTAATTTCATCTTTAGAATTTTAAAATTTTTTTGAACATTAGCTTCATGTGCATAGGTTTCCTTGTGGTTTTTGTGAGTGTTAAATAGGTAATTTTGTCAATTTTTATGTCAAATTCATAAGCATTTTAACATTAAAACAAATTAATGAACAACAACAATAAAATGTATAGAAAACCATCAAATGATACATTAACACAATATTTTGATGAAGGAGTTCACCCCTCCTGGGCTACATCTCCTTGGTCCAGCTTCCATGGATTGCGCCTCTATATTAGCTCAAAATGGAATAAAAGTGTTGTTTACAATCCTCTATTTCTCTTGAAACCTACTCCAACGTGCTCAAAATGTCCAAATCTACTAGGATAGACTCTTTCTGAGCCTAATTTGGTCGAAATATGCCAAATTTGTGGCTCATTCAATTCTGGCCTAGGAAACTCATCCAAAACTCGAGAGAACTCCAGTTAATCCCGATACTTTTGGAGTTCCGCCGCAAATGCCAGACTCCGCCAACTCTGCCGCTAAGATAACTGCAGTTTAGTTATGATATAAGCACAAATTAATTAATTGATAAGTATGTTTTAGCGCTAAACGCGCGTTTAGTTTGGAGTCTCCCACCATGGTTAGAGATCAAAGGTCATATGTATGAGGGGGTTGGACCCCTCCTCCGCTTGACTATACATTGGTATTAACATAAATAAAATCCGTGCACATAGACTGTTAAGTCACATGGTGTGGTCTATTTGTATGATGTCACATTTGTGTGGGGGAGGTTGTAGGGTCGACCTCGACCTCTGCCCGTCCTCAGACATAATTTTTTATACATCGTATATATAATCCGACCTTTGAACATAGTTTAAATTTGGCCTTTGGGAGGGGGCACATGGCGGCCCCTGGCTGCACCACGTGGGCCTCTTCCCATTGGCTCATCGCACAACCAATAAAAACGCAACAAATCACCCAACTTAGCAACTAGTCCTAAAGTGAGACTTGTCATAGTGTCATTGGAATAAATGAAGGAATATTCTGGGAATATTATTTTTTTGCTGACTAGGCTGCCATGTCATTATTTTGTCATTTCTATAAAAATTTTAGATGTTTAGGAAAATGAACAACAGGCTCTATCTTCCTCAAACATAGTTGGTTTTCGATGAAATGAATTGCGCTGGATTCCTGTCGACGAGCACTTTGCAGTCGTTCAAGTTCTGAATGATTCTATGCACTTCCATTTTTGAGCTTAACACTGAGCAATTGATCACTTGTGGACCAAATTTCATAATATTTCATACTAGTTCCACCTGACTCAAACCATCAAACCTGTAGGCCACCTTTCATCATATTTTCAAACTGGACCCACTTCCATCATTAATCCCAATACCAAATAACAATTCTGAAACCAATCAATGAATCAAATCACCCAATCACTGAACCAACTAAATCACCAAATCAATCACTGAATCTCAATCAACCAATGCAATTAGATTAAACCAATTCATATCAGATCATATCAATGCAAAACGACTCATAAGTATACTAGACCATATATTGTTGATCACATAAACCAATTTCTAACACTTCAAACTCTGATCAAACACATGTCATACTATTTACACTATTGTTATGAAGCACACCCGCGTATATACATTCTTTTTCTGTATCATACCTGCGTATAGATCTTAAATCACTGACAACTAAATTTGAATCATTGTAACATTAAATCTCATTGAATCATATACTGAATTAATCACAGGTCACTGAGCCAATTACAGATCAACACATTGTAGCATCATCACTAATTAACATTCCATTTTATAACCAACTCAACCCAATAAGTACTATCAAACATAGATTATTATGATAGATATATCATCGACAGACAACAACAAACAGAAATGAACTGATCAAATGTCATCAGCAAGCCAAACTGTAAAACCCTAGCATATGTACATGACTTTACCATTCTCAAAACCCATGTATAGATTTGCACAAACTAAAAACCCTTAGTAGAATATATATTTGACTACTGAGAAGCAAAACTATGTGCATACACGACTAACTTGAGACAAACCTATGTATAGATATGAAAACTTTCATTGTAAATATAATCTTCACACTTTGCAACCCTTACTATCAGAATTACATACTTTAGAATACTTCATTAAGATAATAGCATTATTACAACCACAGATCCATCATTTTTTTCAATAAGTACATCAAACAAGAACACATGTTACCATACTTCAAATATTTCAGATATGAGTCTTCTCCTTCCTCCCTGGTGCACACCTAATTTAGAGCAAGTCATTGACAAAATATTCATCACTTGCACACCTAACACTTTGATCTCCATCTATTGTATATTTTTAGCTTAAGCCAATACCTGTGGTAAAGACCCATGGTATTCAATTTGCTATGTGTGGATTTTGTACGCGACTTTTCTTCACGATACCCATGTATGTATGCAACTTTTTCAAATAGGATTCACATATACTTTCCTAAACATCACCTTTATTATTTATTTGTATTTGAACTAATATTCATTTTTCCATATTACCTGTCACATCTATACCAACTTACATAATCATCTTGTTACCATAATTTTGACATATTTATCAATTAGGTTGCCATTAAGGAGAACACATTAGCCATAATGCCAACAACCACCACTGTGACCACTAGTTGAAGGTGGTAGTAAGATCCTTGCTTGAAGGGAGCTAAAATTGTTTTTTTTGTTGCAATCACCAACTAAAAGTGGTGTTATTGTCCTATGTTATAGCATTCAAATTTAAGCTTAGTATTTTCTATTATTTTCGTCAATTTGTAAAGTGTTGTTATGATCTCTTAGAGATCAAGTCTTAGTGTCAATTTAGGATAAGATATACTAAAGTTTTGAGTGGTGAAATAAATTGAGTTATTAATTTACTAAAAGGTCTAAGGTTAGTATGTATATCGTTAATGTGTCTTCCAAGTCATGGATAAAGGTAATAATGGATTTGGTTTATCGTCATTGGGACAAGTTAGTGGTGTCTTTTTATTCAATTGCATGGTCAAATCAAATAGTACATCTATGCTTCTAACCATGAGTTGTTGTTGCACTTCTCTCTTGCACTGCACTTGAACATTTTGATTTGAAGGGTCATCATTACACTTTTAAAGGAAGTTATAGACTGTGTGAAGGATTAAAAAGACATGTTTTTAATTTAAAAAATCCATCAAGCATGTTACTCATCCTCTTGAATTTCCCTGAATATCAACTGAGAGCTCGATGTGTGTTGGTTGTAGAGGATTTGTTGCACTACTGTCAAAGGCATAAAATTTTGATAGAAGATAAAAGTTTTGGCATTTAATTTTTCGCGTGGAGGTTCAAATAAGGTTCTTAAGGTTGTCAAACATCGTCTACCAACTATTTTTCTCGGTCAAATACTTCGATATTGGGTCAAATCTATGCAAAAGAGTTTGTTGCTCTTTTTTTGTAGGTTGTAATTCTCAAGAAAGGAGGTTTGAAATTTGGAAAAAAAGTTTCTAATAGGTAATTGATGATTAATGGGGTTTTTTTCCACTTGTTTAATACATTCAGAAGTATGGGCGATGGTCAGAAATATGCAAATGATGAACTTGCTTCACTTTTTCTGAAGAAGGAAGTAGCGCAGGAAATTTTCTGCGCTTCCAAGGAGTTAATAGTTTGACCTTTCAATTCGAATATAAAGCTCATGAAATTGATTATTATGTTTAAGAAAAGTTTCCTTAAGTGTCTTGCAGGTTCACATCAACAATTTTTATATTTATCTTTCAATATGTGCAATTTTAGTCACAGATGTATGAAAAGGAAGTTCACTACGCATAAACTATTTTTGCCAACATTTTAAGAATAGGTTTTTGACCAAATAGAAATGAATTTTCAAAACAAAAAAGAGGTTTTTGTAAAGAACAATATAAATAACAAAAAAATCCTTCATTTTCTTCACATATGTCATAGATTGGAAGAATTGAATGAATCTTTACATCCTATTTTTCATATTTCGTCATTTCCTATTTTAGTCATGATCCTTGGGCATGGATGCAGAGGATAAGGAGAAGAATTTTTGGAAAATGAGAAATATTTCTCTCAAGATAAAGATCATAAACAAGAACATCCTTTGTTTTCATAATAGTTGCCATGATTTGAGAGATATGATATAATCTTTGACCCATACTATCCAGAAATTCAGTCCCTATTTCCTAGCAAGGAGTTTCTAAATCTAATGTACCTGACTCTATCTTTGGGGAAATGGTTTAGCTTGACCCCATAAGTCCAAGGATGAGTTGATTTTGTATATTTAATTAATTTTAGTGTGCGAAGGTTGTTTTTTCATTGTGTGAGAAAGAATACATTGAGCATTGTACATTTTCAATAAAATTTTGAGTGAATGATGAAGGTCAAAGTCTACTTTTTTAGGGATTCATGTGGCAGTTTCTTATGGTGATGTTTTCTCCTGTGTATTTGATTTTCTCTCTTGTTATTGACATGTATAAATTTCATGTCTTCAATTTTTAGTTAAGAAAATTTTATTTCAGAATTCATTTTTAAGTGCTTTGTTATAAGTAGCTGAACATTTTATTGTTTTTCCTCCATTGTAATATCTAAAATTCATACTTGGCTAGATGCTTTAGATATTATCAATTTCATTATTATTCTACTCATCTCTCTACAAAAAAAATGAAAATTACACCATAATATTTCCTATCTTGCCCCTATTTAAGGATTCCTCATTTTCCCATCATATCACTGAAAATCATTAACTCATTATGACTCCATGCCCAATGGATTTTCCTTCTTCCCTGCCATCAAACTATTAAATCTATTCCTCTATGATATTAATACCTAACCTAAAATCTAAGACAACGAGTAATCTAAGTGACTGAAGATTCATATAGATAGATCTCTCTCTGAAGATGGAAGGGCTAGATTGAATTTTTAAAATGGTTTATGGATACCTTTGGGTTCCTCTCCTCAGCCTGGAGGAATTATGAAGTGCTAACATAGTGGCGTCGTTGTTGGGGAGTGAAAGGTTCCATATTCCCCAAGAAATAACAATCATGTTTCAAATCTGAGTATTGATGGTGAACATTGGTAAAAAACAAGGAGGATGCATCATTCACCTGGAAAAAATCAAGTTTCAACCCAATCCAAAGACTCCATTGGCAGAAGAATCCAAAAATCAAGATTTTACCGGAAACTCCAATGTCAAATATTCCAGAGTTCAAAACATCCATTGTGACTTTAATATCCAAAAAAATCATATTTTAAAGTACAAATCCATTTTCCTAATAAATCAAGATGACAAGGTATGTGGAAAATGTTATTTCTATTGAAGGTTTTAAGGAATATTGGGACAATTTTGATGATGATCATATTGGTGAAGCTTTTTCAAACTTTTATCTATTTATTTAAGTTCATGCAAATGTTATTCCATATATAAAGCTAATTTTCTTGGAAAATTTATTCTAAAAATTGAGAAATATGTTGAGGTATTAAAGGCTCAAATATAGTCTCATAACTTCCAAGATCAAATTCAATATTTTGAAATATTTTTCCAGCCAAAACCAAAGGAGGTAGTTTTGCCCTCGTTTCTCACGATGGAAGAATGTTTTGTCTTTGAACAAGAATTTGAAAATTCAAAGTTGAAGTCATGGTTTGAAATAGAGAATACATCTGAAAAATTCAACCTTGATGATCCATTCGTTGAATACCTTGAGGATCAAAGAACAAATCATGTCTTCTATGATCATGTAGCTCACTATACGGAAGGTTTTTTCAGCTTGTGTTTTCAATCATGTTTTCAATATGGACACTGAACACATCATGACTTTTTGTCTCCATTACAATTTCCAATTCCCATATCGTGAAAGAACAATCAAACAATCCACTTACTTCAGTAGCTACTCAATTGGCTTCACTATAATTTTTGTATCACTTGATTTCATAAGTTCTTCAGCAAGTTAGAGTAGGAAATGGTGTGCAACAAGCTTGATGGGAAAGTATTTATTTCTTCATATTTCAGTTTCAGTTTCTGGCATGTATAGGTTTGGTCAGTCAGATTGCATGGCACAATTTTCAAGTTCTAGTCTTTGAGGTTGGGAGAAACTCAATGGATCAGGCACATGGTCTACGATGTTCTTTGGAACCCCACAGGGAGGATGCCATCCCCATTGGAGCCAATGTTAGTGTCCTATGTTATAGTAGTCAAATTCAATCTTAGTAATTTCTATTATTTTGGTCAATTTATAAAGTGCCGCTATGATCTCATAGAGATCAAGTATTAGTTTCAATTTATGATAAGATATACTAAAGTTTTGAATGGTGAAATAAATCAAGTTATTTATTTCCTAAAAGGTCTAAGGTTAGTAAGTATATTGTTAATTTGTCTTTCAAGTCATGGATAAAGGTAATAATGGATTTGGTTTCTCTTCATTGGGACAATTTAGTGGTGTCTTTTCAGTCAGTTACATGGTCAAATCAAATAGTACACCTATCCTTCTAACCATCAGTTGTTGTTGCGTTTCTCTCTTACACTGCGCTTAAACATTTTGATTTGAAGAGTCATCATTACATTTGAAGCAAGTTCTAGACTGCATGGAGGAGTACAAAGGAATGTTTTTTTATTTCAAAAATCCATCAAGCAAGTTACTCATCCTCCTGAAATTCCATGAATATTAATCGAGAGCTCACTCCGTTTTGGTTGTAGGGGATTTGTTGCGCTACTATCAAAGGCATAAAAAAGATTGATAGAAGATCAGAGTTTGGCATTCCTTTTTGCACATGAAGGTTCAAAGAAGGTTCTTAATGTTGTCAAACATCATCTACCAACTATATTTCTCAGTCAAATACTTCAAGATCTGGTCAAATCTATGCAAATGAAGCTTGATGCACTTAGTAGTTGCACTTTTGTTGTAGGTTGTAATTATCAAGAAGGAAAGTTTTAAATTTGGAAAAATGTTTTCTAATAGGTAATTGATGATTCATCAGTTTTTTTCCACTTGTTTGATACATTTAGAAGTACGAGATATGGTCAAAGGAAAACAATAAACTTGCTGCACTTTTTGTTAGAAAATTATATATTATGGAGCAATGCAACACATAAAATATGCGGAAAAATACAAGCACACAAAAAACATAAAACCATAGAGACACAGATATACATGGTTCACCCAGTTTGGGCTACGTCCACCCCGAACAGCCAGTCCTTCCTTTCTATTATCCAGCAAAAATGAAGAGACAAAACCTATAGCAGATTCAGCCAGAATATCCACTGCCAATATGAACCGTTTTCATCTTGAGAATACACATGCAATACACATCCGCAATAAAATACCCTCATAAAAGCGAGGGTTTGCCTTCTAGGGCAAAAAACCCTAAACTAAACATAACTTCTACCGTCAGATCATTTGCCTAATGAACGGCCCAGATTGACTAGAAATTACTATACTTTTACAAGGCAATTTTACATCTGTTTTTAGCTTCGGGGGCGCTGCCCCCGAAACCCCCGCCAGGTGGGGGGGCTCTGAAAAGCGCTGCCGCCCCCCCTGGACCCCCCATGGAAGGGATTAATTACGAGCGGCGTTGCCACCCCTTTTAAGGTACATGGGTCCAATGCTGTGATACAAAGTAAACAAGATAATCAGGCTCCACACCCAACACTTTTTTTGAAGAAGGAAGTAGCGTAGTGAATTTGTTGCGCTTCCACACAATCAATAGTTTGACCTTTCAATTTGAACCTAAACCTCGTGAAATTTATTCTTATGGTTATAAAAAGTGTCCTTAATTTTTTTGCAGGTTCACATAAAAAAGTTTCATATTTTTCTTTCAATATGTGAAAGTTTAGTCACGAATGTATGAAAAGGAAACTCGTTGCATACTAACTATTTTTTCCATCATTTGAAAAATAATTTTATGACCAAATGGAAATTAAATTTGAAAAACAAAAATAATTTATGAGCTAAATAAAAAAACCTCCTTCATTTTCTTCACAGGTATCATATATTGGAAGAATTGAATCAATCTTTACAACCTATTTTGTAAATTTCACCATTTCTTATTTTAGTCATGGTCCCTTGGCGCATATTCCAAGGATACAGAGAAGAATTTTCAGAAAATGAGAGAGGTTTATCTCAGGCAAAATCTCATAAAAACAAAACATACTTCTGTGTTGTAACAACTATCATGATTCGAGAGATATGATCTAATATTTGACCCTTGTTTTCTATAAATTTGATCCCTATTTCCTAGGAGGTAGTTTCTAAATCTAATGTAATTGACTCTATCTTTGGGGAAATGGTTGATCTCGACCCCCTAAGTACAAGGATGATATAATTGTATATATTTCATGAATTTTAGTGTGCAAAGGGTTGGTTGGTCAGTGTGTGAGAGATAAAACATTGAGCATTATACATTTTCATTAAAAAGTTTCAATGAATGATGAAGGTCAAAGTCTACTTTTTCATGGATTCATGTGTCCGTTTATTATGGTGATGTTTTCTAATGTGTATGTGATTTTCTCTCATGTTATTTCCATGCATAAATGTCATGTTTTCAATTTTAGTTAAGAAAATTTTATTTCAGAATTAACTTTTAAGTGCTTTGTGATGAGCACCATCATTAGGTATATTCTAACGAGTTAAAATGTCACCTTTTTAGCTTAATTACTATCTCTCACTCACAATTAATTTCATTTCATATTCTTCTTAGTGATAATGGTGTATTAAGGGTTGTCATGATTTGAGGCCTAATGTGGTTTAAATGAAAGAAAATGAAAGTAATAATGCCATTTTTTAGAAAGATTCCATATTAGGGCTCGGAGTAGACAACGAGGAGCAATCAAAGGGAGGTTGACCACCTTCTTAAATCCTAAATGCAACCAATATATCTTCAATATCCTCCTCCAACAGCTTGAAATCATAGGCAGCCGAGCAAGTGAATGATAAGAAGGAGCCAAGCTCCAATTCTCTTGAGTTCCAAGGGAACAAAGACATACTTTTTAGGGATTTGGTAGCTTCCATATAGCATAAATTGACAAGAGAAAGAGCTCATTAGGATTTGGATTTTATAAGCTGGACGAGCACTCTTGGCTTTGTATCAGATATTTTTTACTTTCATTGTTCATGTAAAAGATTGATTATGAAATAAGATGAGCATTTGGTTTCTTTTCCATTGAGTTGATTTTAGGGAGCTAAGCTTGTGGGTTAGGGCTCAATCCATTAGCTTCAATATATCTTGTGTACATGTGTGTCTTTATTTTATGTTTTAGTAGTTGATTTCTTCCATTTCATTGTTGGTATCATATAAAACATTAAAACCATGTTGTTAAGCCCCTCTCTCTCACCTCTTCCATTGGAGCTTGAGGAGGAAGGTCTTCCACCACATACAAAATATATTTTCAGTTTATGATTTCTTGGAAAAGTTAGGAAATTTTTTGCTTTGATTATCATGAACATGTTGTAGCCTCAAAGGTAGCTTTTTTTTTTCAATTGCATAGGTAGATCTATTCAAATTCAGCTCATCTTTTCCACCATTTTTATGACAAGTTTTTTTATGATGAATGCATGAGTAGATGTCTTGTTTGTGGGTTTGGATAAGGGAATCAGAGAAGGACCCATTCAGCACCATCATCTTGAGTTTCCACCCTCCATCAGATACCTTCCATTAAAGTCACCTACAACCTTGTTTTTAAGGTCACCATCACATCACCGAGCAACCTTTTGGGTGCAAGAGAGGCCCTTTGAGAGATCCAAGCTTGGTACAAGGGGTTGGTCATCCTCCATGCACTTGGATCCACCTTTCCCTCACCTTCCCTAACTTTCTTTCCATCATTTCCAGCCTCCAAACCCTCTCGGCCTATTTCCTATAGCTTTTCAGGACATCCTGTAGAACTACAGGAAATCGTCTAGCAGTGCAAAACACCCTCTCCTTCATCCCAAAATAATTCCTCCACCTCACATAAGCCTATAAAATCCACCAGTAGACCTCTAGCACTAAATATTTTGTCTAGGGATACTCTTAGACCACCCAAGCACCTTCTTCTTTTGCTGCAAAACTGAGAAATTCCAAGCATGATTAGTCCATCATAAAATGCATCATTAGCAAAATAGTTAAGCATGAATTAGATAGGAGTTATTTATTCATTAATTTAGAATGTGTGCAAGGATAGAAGGGTTCCTTTTCTACAAGTCAATTCACCAATCTAGATAATAAAGGCCACTTAGTGTAATTTCCTTTCTTGTACTAGCATAAGTGTGAATCTTTCTTTCTTGCAAAAGTAAACAATAGTTATATGAATCAATGTGATTTATAGTAGTTTCTTTTATTTCAAATAGAGTAATGGTTATGATCTGTTTTCAGTATTAAGTTATAGGTAGAAGTGTGAAAACCTTAATTTTTCAAAATAATCCTAGTTTCTAGCACCTCATTGTAGAACTAAGATGAGGATGGCATGAGTAGATCTCATTTGCTATGAATATAGCACTGTCACCTCCAAGTTTGTATGAACCCCAGGTTGATAAAGTAAAGTTGAGTAGCCTATGGGAGTGTTAGCACTCTTGGTGCAATACCAGGGCTCACCAATTTTTGGTGTCATTGTTGGGGAGGTGTCTAAGTAGATGTTTGTTTCTGCTTGAGAATTATTTTCTGCCAGAGCGTTATTTTATGCTTTTTGTTTTACATTCAGTTTCAAAATATTGAAAAAAAAAAAAATAGTTTGAATTTCATGCCTCGAGGAGTAGGGAAAACCAAGGAAAATTCTTACCAAAAACCCCCACATCCTCACACAGTCACCCTTCACTCTTCTTCAGTGACTGTGAGGTAGAACACCCTCTAGGTGAACCAATTGAAAACCTCAAAGAACCTATTGGGGAAGAAGAGGAACTTGCTTCACCAGAGGAACCTACTTCACCAATTCAAGCCATGGCTGAAACCAGGGACCAAGGAGTCTTTCCCATTAGAGAAACTAATGGAGAAACTAGAATGAAGAACACCAGTCCCCCAACGCTTCCATATTTCCATGGCCTTACTTCTAAGGATCCTGACACCTTCATGTTTGAGTTTGTGGTTTTCTGTAGGACTTATGACTATGATTCATATGGGAAAAGGTTGAAATTGTTACCATCCACCCTCAAGGATGTAGCCTTGCGCTGGTTCATGGGTCTACCTAGGAACAGTATCACTACCTGGGCACAGATGTAAGAATACCTCAAAAACAAATATAGAGACTATTGAAGGTCCAAAGAGAACAAGGAGATATTTAGGATGAGCTTGGGACCTGATGAATTCCTGGAGTATTATGAAGAAATATTGCAACTGCACTATAAAAGAGAAAATTGCACCCTTGATCCCAGATCACTCAAATTGGTACTTCTCTGAGGGATCAGGGAAGAGGTGATAAAGACCCTTAATATTTTGTCTGGAGGATATATCTACCAACTAAATTATGAGGACATCAAGACTGTATTTATAAACCACTCTAGGGAAGCTAGGAAGAAAGGTAGAGCTATCCAAATCATGACCAACGCCCCTTCCTCTTCCACTTCCAACAAGCATGAGATTGGACACATGTTGGAGGACTTCAAAGTGAGATGTTGCACAACTTTGCTTTTCAAATGGACACAATCCATATCAAGAGGAAACAAAAGGAAGCAAAGAGATCCTTAACTATCTTTTTCCCTATATGTACCATAAAATGCCCTCGAAATGAATCCAATGAATGTCATAGAGGTTTTCCTAGTCTGTGAAGAGAATCATGCCAAATATAAACGTCCCTCCTTACCTAGTCTCAAAGTTTTATATCAAGGTGGGGAAGGAGGACCAGAGAAACTTTGTTTCATAAATCAGAGAAGGCCTCGAGAGCCTTAACCATATCATGAAGGCATGTAAGGTGCACCTTACTCCTACTATCTTGAAAACCAAAATGCACCTATGTAGCCTTGGTATTCCTCCACTCCTCCATCATGTCCTAAACCCCCTACTTGGAATTATGCCCATCTATATCACCCTCAGCTTGTAAATCAACCTTTCCAAGAGTATCTTCCTCAACCACCTCAGTGGAGAAACCCATCACAAGGGTGGAGGCAACAACTTAGCCAACAACCTGATTTACTCCCTCCACCCAAACCTCAACTTCAAATCACTCATTCTGCTCCACCTAAGTTCCATCATATGTCTGCCCAACCCAATGTGAACCTGAAAAAGAAGAAGAAGAACATGTTTACAGTGGAGAAACATCATATCCAACTTATGTTGTGGAGATACATGAAATTAACCTCAGGTCTAGAAGAGTGCTCCCAAAAAATCATCCTCCATCTCCACCTGCAGAGGTTAAGGAGGAAAAGGAACAAATCAACCCTAAGATGATCCAGGTGGATATTGGTGGCCACCCACCTATTCCACTTAGACCCCCACCATCGTTTCTTTCAGGTTTTCAATTTCCTTAATTGTAACACAATTTACTATTTTTGGCAGTTTTTCAGGTACTAAACTTCCAGAGCTGTTTTGAGGGCCTAAACGACCTTTTTTGGGAAAATCACCTCCAAGAAAATATGATTCAAAGATTCAATATTCATTGTTCGTAGTGTATTCCTCAAATATATATTTCTAACGAGGTATCATGTGCATCAAACGGAGATCGTATGCCAAAGTTACGACCATGGGAAATTGATGTACCAATTTACCCCAACGGGGCCCATAGTTTGGTGTTTCATCTCCTATGGTTAGGTTTTTTGATGTTTAGGGTTTTCCATTGGTTCTCAAGAATAAATAGTCCTTCGAGCTTCATTGTAACACAGTTGAGAGGCCTGTAGCCACCACATCTCTGCTCAGAGATAAGCTACCAGCGCCCTAGCTAGTTTATTTCCATTTTGTCTGTATGCATATTCCAATTATATGATATTAATAAAATGAAGTCTTATTTCTATTGCATATCTTCGTTTATGTGTATTTCTGTATTTTATTGTGTTCCTACATAAGTATGGATCAGTGGTATTAAAGTGGTCTACTCTTTCTCAATCCTTCTTTGCATGTCCCCAATGAGGTTGGGGTATAACGAGTTAGGGCTCAATTTGGTTGAACCTTTGCAAGATTAGTGTCACAAACCCTGGTGGCTGCCCATGGGGGAAAAAAATAAAGACGAGTGAGCAACATATCCTATCAAAATATTTCTCAAGGAGGCCCTTGAGAAACAACAGAATGTGACAATGGATAACTTTTCCCAGATTCTTCAATGACTACCCATTGATGGCGCATCTGCATCTAGTAGCCACTAGAGGCAGAAATCCTTTTAAGGTACAAGTAAACTTTGACATTCCCATATTTGAGGGCTAAACATATGCATACTTCATATATAGGTGGTTGAATCTATTAGAAGGTTATTTCTCGGTTCATGACTTTTCCAATGGGGAAAATATTACTTTTACACTCCTTAAAGCTGCCCCCCATGTTAAGGACTCACGTGAAACCTACTGCGAGAAAAAGGACGAAAGGGAACACTCTTTGTTTTCTACCACACCCACTTGGAATCATTTCTGAGACACCATCAACAAACAATATTATCCCGTGGGGATCTATGAGGACAGGTACATACAATGGAATACATTGTAACAACAAAGGGATCAAGATGTGCATGAGCTGAAGAATCTGTTCCGTACCCTGTGCACAAAATTGGGTATAAAATATCTGGAGAAACATTTGGTGTTGAAGTGCCGCAGTTGTTTGCACATATACATTTAGGAGGAAATGGAGTTCCTCAAAATCTCCTCGTTTGGTGTAGCATAGCAGTATGTTGTGAAGATTGAGCAGAATTTCAAACAGAAGAAGCGATAATTTGGATCTGTGAACCATAAGCAAGGGAATGGTGCCCCCAAACCATAGAACAAAGGAAAAATCCAAGGCGAGGCGGCCCAGGATAACCCACCAAAGCCATAAGAAAATAACAACATTGCAAAGCCAAATAAGGAGATGGGAAAGTGGTGTGAGTTCCATAAGAGCTCCACTCACAATGCAAGTGAGTGTCGTGCCAAGCAGTCACTGGTGGTTGAACTAAAGGCTTTTGAATCGGATACATGCCTTGACTCTGAATCAGAACCTGACAAGGGGAGTAAGAAAAGGAAGAAATTTTTTGATGTGGATCCCAACACCACCATTGCCACCATGAAGATACATAAGGAGGAACTAGAAGATCCAAAGGAGGAGGAGTGCCTCTTCCATTCTGATATGTGGGTAAAGGGTTCCCCGCTGCATTTCATTATCGACAGTGGGAGCCAAAAGAACCTCATTTTAGCAGAGGTCGGGAAGCGGCTGGGCTTGCCAACCACAACACACCCACAGTCGTACACCTTCAGGTGGCTTCACCAAGGACAAGATCTCTGCGTCAGCTAGCAGTGTTGCCTTCCCTACAACATCAAGCCCTTCATAGATGAGGTATTATGTGACATTTCCCTTCTTGATGTTTGTGATGTATTATTAGGCCAACCATACTTATGGAAGTGACATGCCATGTATGAGTCTCAGCCTCGCATTGTTATTGTTACTTTGGGAAATAAGTTGTACAGGATACCATAGGTATCACCACCTGTTTCCATCTATTTGGTTACTACACAACAATTCAGTAAGCTCATTTCCAAAACCGTAATTTTTTTTTTCCTGGTGATCCTCCCTCAGGGAAAGAAGAAGATTGTGGCGACGACCTCCAGACAGGGTTGCTCCGCACGGTAAAAACAAATTGACAAGGTCGTGGAGGAGTATGGGGACATCTTCACCTCACTCATAGGGGTGCCTCTACACTGTCAAGTCAAGCACCCCATCGATCTAACCCCAAGTGTGCCATTGTCCAATGGACCAATCTATCAACACTTTTTTCTGGAGAATGATGAAATCAAGAGGCAGATTCAGGAGCTGCTGCAGAAAGGTCACATCCAGACGAGTTGATCGCACCGTGGGAGCCCACTCGTGTTGATGCAAAATAAGGGTGAGACTTGGAGACAATGTATTGACTATCGAGCGCTGAACAAGATCACTGTCCAGAATAGGTACTCGATCCCACAGATTGATGAACTTATGGACCAACTCAAGGGGGGAAAATATTTCAGCAAGATCATCGGGTACCAATCGAATCCTCTGATGTGTGGAATATTATCTTCAAATATAAGGAGGGCTTGTTCGAATTGTTGGTCTTGCCTTTCGGGTTGACAAATGCTCTTGCAACCTTCATGAGGCAGATGGACGACATCTTGCGACCATTCACCAACTCATGTAGTAGTGTACTTGGATGACATCCTGGTCTTTAGGCAGACTTGGGAAGAGCACCTACACCACATTCGATAAGTCCTTCAAACACTGTGGCAACACAAGTTGTGTGCAAATTTGGAGAAATGCACTTTTGGCATGATCCAGGGTCAGTATCTGGGATGCATTATTGATGAATGGGGGGTGCATGTGGATCCAGCCAAGATCCAAATCATTCAAGACTAGCTAGCCCCAACCACTCTAACAGAGCTTCACAACTTTCTGGTTCTTGCTAATTTATACTGCAGGTTCATGTTGGGATTCTCTCATATCACTTGGCCCTTGAATCAAGTCACCAAGGGAGGAGAAAAACCAAAATTCTTTTTGTCTGAATCTCAACAAAAGGAGCTTGTATATTTGAAACATATCCTTTGCTCTACCTTAGTGCTCACATTACCATACTTGTAACAACCATTTGAGATCGAGACATATGCCTCTGGCTATGCTATTGGGGCAGTTATTACCCAACAAGGGCATCCAATGACATATCACAGTGAGACATTGTCCAG
This sequence comes from Pinus albicaulis, assembly GCA_034641835.2. Taxonomy (NCBI): domain Eukaryota; kingdom Viridiplantae; phylum Streptophyta; class Pinopsida; order Pinales; family Pinaceae; genus Pinus; species Pinus albicaulis. Next base: position 67,304,528 of record CM076575.1, read on the forward strand.
CACAGTCCAGAAGTATCCCACTTATGACAAAGAGGTGTATTCCATTGTCCAGGCTTTTCAAAAATGGAAGCATTACATTTTTGGGAAGGAAACGGTCAACTATACATACCACCGACCCCTGTAGTAAAGGAAAATTTTAAGGATGGAAGTTTATATTAAATTTTAGAAACCTTGGCGAATATTACTAGTCCCTAAAATGCAAATTGTAAAATTTTTGGCGATTTTTTTGTAGAAAAAATTATATTTCCAATGACTTTATATTTTTTAATATAATATTTTGGCGACTTTTAAGGTAAAATAATGGTGTACTATAAAATTTGGGTGAATCATTTTAGAAAAAAATGGAAATTGGCGAATCTTGTTTTTTGAAAAAGCATGGAAAATTAGCCCACCTGCAAATATTAGCCCCTAAAAGTTTCAAAATGATCGACATCAACATCGAAGTTCATACAGACACAAGGGAAGTTGCAAAACGATCGACATCAACATTGGTCCACATATCTGCAATAGTTTCATTTGAACATCAATTACAAGAAGGGCAGCACCAATAATGTTACAAATTTCCTCAACCGACCATCGATCATGGTGCTAACCATCATGCTCAACTCTTGTGGGCACGAAACTTCTGATTGGTCACTTCTCTACAAGAGCGATCTAAAATTCGGCCACACATACAAGACGCTCTTGGAGGGTAACTAGGTTCCAAATTTTCGCCTCTAGGATACACTGCTATGTCACCTGGGACACCTTTGTGTTCCTTCAAGAGAGCGTGCCAATATTATCTGGGAAGCACACTACAATCAGTTTGTTGTGAATTTCGGGGTTGAGAAAACAGTAGCAATACTGCAGAAGTATTTTTATTGGTCAAACCTTCGACAGGATGTCGGGAAGTACATCAGATCTTGCATTTCTTGTGTCATTTACAAACCGATCATCAAGAAGAAAGGCCTTTATACTCCGTTTCCTACCTCTAATTGACCTTGGGAATCCATCTCCATGGATTACATATGCTTCCTTCTACTAAGCATGGAAATGACTGTATTTTTTTGTCATCGATAGATTCTTGAAGATGTTCATTATGGCGGCCTGTAAAAATAATATCACAGTAGAATCCACTGTTAAACTCTTCTTTCAATGATTGTGGGTACACTTTGGGATCCCAAAGTTTATCATCTCGGATAGAGATAATAGGTTCCTCAGCACATTTTGGTCCAGCCTCTCGTCATTGCTCGACACCAAGCTCACCAAGTCCACAACTTTCCATCCCCAAACTGTTGGCCAAATAGAGGTCGTCAACAGGATGATCGTACACATTTTGCACGTGTAAAACTCAAAGCATCCACACACATGGGATGAGAGCCTCCTCTATGTATAACATGGCTATAATCGGGCCCTCCATAGCTCAACTGACCACAATCCCTTTCAGGTTGGCTTTGGATTCCAACCACTATACCATTGACGTAGCCATGCCATTTGCAGCTACTCAGGCCACTTTGGTTCATGTCCACTCTGAAGCTAACAAGGGAAAAAACTTCAATGAGTGCACTCAGCACATCCACAAACAGGCTCATGAAATATTGTACAAAGCCAATGCTAAGTACAAGCAGTGACATGATCAGCATTGAGTGCCACACAACTTCTAGGTCGGCAATAAAGTGTGGCTACATTTGTAGAAGGAGTGCCTCACTGGACCCCATCGCAAGCTTCGCCTACTCTGATATGGTCCATACACCATCACCAAGGTTTTAGGGGAAAATTCCTTAGAGATCACTATTCCACCATTCCTTGGTCTACACCCAATGTTCAATTTGGACCACCTTCAACCCTACTTTCCACCTCTACTGGACACATCTGACATGGCAGAACAACTCACACCAACATAGTTAAACCCAGACTGCATGGAACAATCCACAACTGATCGTATCATGGACACACAAATCAAGAACACCTTCCAGCAGAGGATCCAGCTATGTTGAGTTGTCAAAGCATGCCAACTCCTTCACTAGGGCAAGTGGCTTAGTAGGGACCAAGTTCAGCAAAAGTTTCCTCATCTCATGGAGGAACACAATGCAATGGTGACCATTGCTTCCTAAGGGGGGAGGAATGGTCCATGTGGATATTGATGTCCACCTTCCTATTCCACTTGGACCCCCACCATTTTTTCTTTCATTTTTTCGTTTTCCTTAATTGTAGCACAATTTACTATTTTTGGCAGTTTTTCAGGTCTTGAAATTCTGGAGCCGTTTTGAGGCCTTAAACGACGTTTTTTGGGAAAATTACCTACAAAAAAAATATGATTTGAATACCCAATATTCACTATCAATAGTGTATTCCTTGGATAGATATTTCTAACGAGGTATCACGTGCCTCAAATGGAGATTGTATGCCAAAGTTATGAACCTGGGAAATTGATGTACCAATTTACCCCAAAATGGCCCATAGTTTGTTGTTTCATATCCTAGGGTTAGGTTGTTGGATGTTTATGGTTTTCCATTGGTTCTCAATAATAAATAGGCCTTCGAGCCTCATTATAACACAGTTCATAGGCATGTAGCCTCCATATCTCTTCTCAGAGATAAGCTACCAGCACCCTAGCTAGTTTATTTCTATTTTGTCTGTAAGCATATTTCAGTTATGTGATATTAATGAAATGAAGTATTATTTCTATTGCATCTCTATGTTTATGTGTATTTCTTTATTTTATTGCGTTCCTGCATATGTATGGATTATCAGACCAATCAACATCATTTTCATGAGCGCCTGATCCACCCTAGTCAGCACACCCCAGAAGAGATTGAACTTTTGGGAGAACTAAATAACATGTGTGTAAAAATACCCCTTCTTCAGGCCATTAAATATGTTCCTATTTACAATAGGTTCATCACATAAAAATGTTTTAAAAATCCTGGAGAAAGATGAAAGACACCCCCACCATCAATTTTTTAGGACAACTATCTGACTTAATATTGGGAAGGGTGATCTTCCCGAAGTACCTGGACCCTGGGAATCCAGTAGTATATGTACACATTGATGGTGTTATTGTCCCCCACACTTTGATTGATCTTGGGGCTGCCATAAATTTGATGAACGGGGAAATGATACTTAAACCCAACCTCCAAGAAGGCTTGAGAAATACCACCACAGTTCTGCAACTTGCAGACAGATCCACAGTAGCTCCGGAAGGAGTTTTTTATTATGTTATGGTCTTGATTGACTCCTAGGAGTAACCCACATACTTCCCAGTACTTTAGAAAAAACCAAGTTTAATGGATATCCTCTCATTTTAGGAAGACCTTGGTTGGCCACTGTTGATTCTTATATATGTTGTAGGGCCAGAAACATGGCTATCAATAATGTGCCCTTGTCTAAACAACTAGTATTATATCCTCATGTCCTGCCTTCCATTGACCATGACCTACCCTTGTGGTTGGAGGATGAAGAAGAATAATATGAAATGTACAATACCACACCCTACCCCATCTGTACCATAGATAATGTTCTTAGAAGGGGGAAACCTAATGAGGACGATATCATTGACCACATCCTTTAAATCCATCCCCCCACTGCCATTCCACTCAATGACCTAGTGAGAGAATTTGAAATCCTCCCTTAGATTGAGCTGCACTCAGTTGATTCAACCTTTGAAGCCACCAAGGTTTTGGAATTTGGACCATCTATATCCCTGAAGATTAACTAATCCCTATCAGCCAAAGAAGAAGTGAAGTTGTGCCAGCTCCTGAGGGAAAACTTAGATGCTTTTGCTTGGGAATGGAAGGACATGAGAGGGGTGCATCCCTCAGTGTGAACACATCATATCTATATTAAAGAGGGATGCAAGCCTGTGTGCCAGCCCTAAAGGAGGATGAACCCAACCTTAAAGGACACAGTAAAGGATGAACTAAAGAAGTTGTTGAATATAGGGTTCATCTACCCCATCTCAAACAGTGAGTGGGTGTCTCCTCTTGTTCTAGTCCCAAAGAAAAATGGGAAGTGTTGAATCTAGGTTGAATACCGAGAACTAAACAAAGCTACTAAGAGACCATTTCCATTTTCCCTTCATTGATCAAGTCTTGGATAGTCTTGCAGGAAAGAATTTTTTGTCTTTCCTGGATGGATTCAGTGGGTAAAACCAGAATTAGATCAGCCCTGAGGACTAGTATAAGACCACCTTCACATGTCCTTGGGGCACCTTCGCTTACAGAGTCCCTCCCTTTGGCCTATGTAATGCCCCTACTACTTTCAAAAGAGTAGTCATAAGCATTTTTCTGAACTTGTCCATGATTTTGTAGATATCTACATGGAGGATTTCACACCTTATGGGTATGATTTCCAGGAGGCTCTCTCCAATCTGCGTAAGGTATTAAGGAAATGCATGCATCTCTCCTTGAGTCCTAAAAAGTGTGAATTTTTTAAAAGGGTAGGGATTTTCCTAGGCCACTTCATATCACAAGCAGGAATACAAGTAGACCCAAACAAAATCACCATCATAAAAGGGGTGCCTATTTCTCAAAAGAAAAGAGATGCCAGAAGTTTCCTAGGTTTGGCTGGCTACTATAGGAGGTTCATTAAGGACTTCAACAAAGTGGCTTACCCATTATTTGGATTATTGGCCAAATATTCTGAGTTTTGTTGGTCTAATATTTGTCAAGAGGCTTTTGATATCATTAAAGAAAATCTAACCATTTCCCCTATAATTAGAGTTCACAATTGGGCTCTTCCCTTCCACATCCATACAGATGCAACGAATAAAGTTGTGGGGGTAGCCTTGGGAAAATTGGAAGATAAATTACTCTATGAAATTTATTTTGTCTGTGCAAGAATATGTCCAAGGCTTAAATAAACTATATTTTCACTGAAAATGAGCTCTTAGCTATTGTCCATTCCCTAAATAAATTAAGGCACTATATTAATTGTTATCAAAATTTTGTACATACGAATCATGCAAAAATTAAGTACTTAATGAAAAATCCCGATTTCAAGGCTATAATCATTAGATGGTTGTTATTGTTGTAGCAGTTTGATTTGACCATTGTTGATAAGCTAGGGAAAGAAAATGTTGTTGCAGATTTATTATCTAGACAAAATTTATCTGCAGATGACAAAGAGATGGTTGATGATCAGCTTCCAGATGAAAACCTATTTTCTATCTTGGCTCTCTCTCCTTATTTTGTTGATATAGCCAACTACCTGGTTGCTGAGAGGTTTTCACCAAACCTTTCATCCAAAGAAAAGAGCATATTGTTGAAAAGTCAACAAGAAATGTGCATTTAATTTAATTTTCCCTTAATTAAATTGGAAAATAAATTGTAGTCTTATCTCATAATCACTTGAAATAGTTAATTGAGTGTGATAAACTCAGTTATCTCATGAATTTCGAGTTGAGGGTGGTTGGTGAGGCACGCATAGTGATTCTATTAGTTTTTGAGTCCAATTTGCAGTTAGTGCATTAGTTTAATGCATGAGAAATCAGTTAAATCAATTAATTGAGTTAAAATCAGTTTAACTAGTTGTAATTGTTTTTTGCACTAGTGAGAGGTCAAGTGAAATAAATCAGATTTAATTCACATGTAGTGATCTATCAAGTATTTGATGATTTACTATTAATAGTTGCATGGATGTCAGTTTTGATGAAGACTCAGTTGAGAAAGATGTTCATTAGGGGAATTTTGAGGTCTAAAATGGGCCTCCTAAGGAAATAATAAAATAATTGCTAAACCAATAAAATAATATTTATGAATTGGCAATTCACTTTTTGCATCAAAATCCATGTAACCATGGTTAAAGTCAATTCAAAAGTTGTACCAAAAAAAAATTAATAAAAAAATTGTATTGATGTGACTATAAATAAGAATAAGTTTTTCAAGAAAAAATCATTATCATTGAACAACTAATGCATTTGTCCTTTGTACTTAAATAACTTAAAATAAAATATAAATATAAATTCATAAATTTTTAATTATATAATATACTATTAATAAAAATTTATATTATTTAAATTATATAATAATATGTAATTAATATATTATATATATGATAGAACATGTAGGGAAATGCATTGTTTCGTTCAACAATATGAAATGAAAATAACAATATTTTATTCAAAAAATATGAAATGACATTTATTATGAGTACTTTACTTTATGAATTTAAAAATACTTAGAGCAATACTATGGATATGCATTGTTTCTTTCAAAAAATATGAAATGACAATAATAATATTTTATTCAAAAAATATGAAATGGAATTTATTATGAGTACTTTACTTTATGACTTTAAAAGAACTTAGAGCACTACCATGGTTAACCATGAGTTTTTATCCACCACTGAGAATGTGACAAGTAAGTACCTTTAACTCAAGCAATGCCACCTCAACTATTAGGGATGATGTCATCCCCTAAAATGTGATTGGTTTTCATAAAGTGGATTTTGATTGTACATTTTCCTTAGGAGGCCCATTTTAGACTTCATAATTCCCCTAATTGAAAGGGATGTTAATTATCAGTTGTATTATTAGCACACTGCCTGCATGCAATAATACACCCATAGGATTTCCCATGAGCATTGCGCAGTTTTGGAAGGATGAAATTCCTAAAGAATAGGAATTGCATTCCACATGAATTGCACAAGCAAGGCATGTTGAGCAGAGGCTGAAAATTGGCTAATTGTTGGTCGATTTTGTTTGGATCAGTGTGAAACAATCATGAGAGTGCAACAGAATCTGAGTGCATTGTATTTGTTTCATGATTCCTTGGTGAATATATAATATAAGATAGATGGGTTTTGAGCAGTAAGCTTTCCTCGGGAAAATATTTGTGTTGTGGATTTATTTTCTTCTTTCTTTACTTGTTGTGATTGGCGATCGTGTTTATTTTCTGCAATTAATTTTTAGAAGGATTCAGTATCTTGCTTTAGCATATCACATGATTGGATTGAATCCATTAGTATACATATTGTTTGTATAATTTCTACATGGTATCAGAGTGTAGGAAATCAATATAGTGGAGAAGAAATTGATTTTGTGTTGAATAGCATTGGAATTTGAAAAAATATTCTTTGGTGCGACAGGTGGATCATGATGGATTTCAATGGCTTGAGATTGGAATATGCACTCGAGGGCATGTCTAATTATATTGCATGGAAAGACAAAATTGAGGTAGTTCTAGAGGTTAATGGGTTGAAATAATACATTGGTAATGATATCCCTAAACCCAAAGCAGTAGTTGTCTCTCTTCTTGATGCTTGGAAAAAGAAGGTTGCAAAGGCGAGGGGGCTCTTATTAGAGGGAGTACGAGACCACATTGTCTCGAGTATCCATGGAAAAGTGACTCCATATGAAATGTGGAAGGCTTTAAAATTTTTTGTTTCAAAGTAGCAGTGACCACACAAAATTAGCACTAAAGGAAAAGCTCAGGAAAATCAAAATGGAGAAAGGCAACACTTTTACGAAATATTTAACGAAGTTCGTCCAATGTCGGGATGAGCTTGGGAATGTCGAAATTACTGTAGCGGATGATGATTTGGTGAGCCTATCTCTTCTAGGCCTTCCCAAGAGTTGGCATAATTATCAAGACTTTGTCAATGGGAGGAAGAAGCTACCAAATTGGGGGCGACTTTGGTTGGATATGGTACAAGAAGAATTCAGGTGGAATATGAGGGATGGATCCTTATCCAAGACAGATGATGAGGAAAATTGCGCCTTAGCTAGTAAGGAAAATAAGGGGAAGGGAAAGAAATCCTATTCCAATCTAAGACCGCAAAATAAGGCAAGAAGCGTGACATGTCCAGAGTGAAATGTTTTCATTATCACGAGCATGGACATTATGCCACTAATTGTCCACAGAAGAAGAAGAAAAATAAGGCTTCAGGATATGCAGCTAGTGAGGCTTTGGCCTCGTAATTTGAGTTGGACTTCTCGCTCATCGCATGCATAGTGTCTAGTGTGATGGGATCAGTATGGTACTTGGATAGTGGTGCACATTTCCACATGACGGGAGACAAAGAAATCTTCAATAGCTTGAAGGAGAAGGATCTCTAGATGCATATCAAAATGGGTGATGACAAGAGGTATAGCACTACCGGATTGGTACAGTTACTTTCCAGAGACAGTCAAGTAAACCCTTCTTATCAAAATATGTAATGCATGTACCTTTCTTGAAAAAGAATTTATTTTTAGTTGTCATGTTGGAGGATAGAGGATATGATGTGGTTTTCAGTGAAGGGAAAGCATTCCTTCGTCACAAGGCCATAGGAAAAATCAAGAAGATTGGGATTCATGTGAAGAATCTCTACAAACTTGATGTAGATGGTTGTGCAGCATTGATGGGTAAAGCAGACAAAGTGGTGAGCTGAGACGAGAGTGAGTTATGGCACGGGAGATTGGGCCATCTACACCACGGTGCTTTGAAGGTCATGTAGTAGATTTATACGGGACTTCCAAAGGGTACTCTTTTGCAAATTTACACATGTAAGGGATGTGCCATGGGGAAGTATGCAAAGGCCAATTTTCACGAGAAGGAGAACCGAGCAGCGGGAATCCTTGAGAAAGTTTACTTAGACGTGTGTGGACCATTCTTTACAGCTTAAAAAACAAAGCACATGTATTATGTGATTTTTTTTGATGATTTTTCTAGAAATTATTGGATCTACTTCATGCAGAAGAAATATCAAACGTTTTTTTTGAGTTTAAAGCACTGGTAGAGAAATATATACGGAAGAATGTGAAGGCTCTTAGGAGCGACAATGGTGGTGAGTACATCTCCAATGAGTTCAATAACTTATGTATCAAAGAAGGAATTCAGAGAGACTTGATTGCACCTCATAACCCACAACAGAATGGGACCGCAAAAAGAAAGAATAGAACAATTGTGGGTGCGACACCGACGATGTTGCATGATCAGGGCCTATCATTTCATCTTTGGGCAGAGGCATGCAACACAACGGTATTTGTGCAGAACTGTAGTCCTCATCGGATACTTGGCATGAGTACACCAGAGGAGGCTTTTTCTGGTAAGAAACCTGATGTTTCATAATTTAAAATTTTTGGCTCATCTGTCTATTACCATGTGACCAAAGATTCCAGAAAGAAGCTATAACCAAAAATTAAGATTAGGATATTTTTAGGGCACACTGATACTCCCCACAACTATCGGGTGTATTTTCGAAACAACAGGATGTCTGTTGTGAGACAGGATATAAAATTTGATGAGGAGAAAGTCATGCGATTGTCCCTTGAGAGGGAGCTTGATTTGCATGCAGATGAGGAACTCTTGGTTCCAAAGGATGAACCTCAAGATGTGGAGCAACCGCATGTGGAGGATCATGGAGTGGCAGAAAACACTCATGCAGAGCCATCCACCAGACAAGGTAGAAGGCGTACCACAAAAGCTTATAGATTGAGACTTGATGCAGCAGAACATGTAGGAGCACCTACATCATTGCGCAGACAGAGACAGTCTCCAGACAAGTTTACTGGATACATGGCTCTTATGAGCAAGTGTATTGTAATAGAACCATCCTCTTTTGAGGAAGAAATGCAACAACCAATTTGGGTTATCGCCATGGTTGATGAGTATGACTCCATCGTCAAGAACAGTGCATGGTAAGTTGTCCCAAGACCAGTCGGAAAATTAGTGGTTGGATCTAGATGGATCTATAAGGTGAAGCAGGCGGCATATGGAAGTGTGGAGAAGTACAAGGATATATTTGTAGCTCGAGGATTCTAACAAGTTGAGGGGATTTAATATGAGGATACTTTTGTACTGGTTGCAAGGTACACATCGATTATATCTATCCTTGCACTCCCAGCACAGATGGGGTGGTAGATACATCAAATGGATGTGAAGACTTTGTTTCTCAATGGAGTTATTGAGGCAGAAGTGTACATTGAGCATCTAGAAGGTTTTGAGATCTTTGATAGTGAGTCGCATGTGTGCAAACTCAAGACAAAACTATATGGGCTGAAGCAAGCACCTCGTGCTTGGTACACTAGGATTGATAGCTATTTCACCGGGTTGGGCTTCATAAAGAGTGAAGGAGATGAAAACTTGTACCAGATTATGGTTGATGGTAAGATTTTGATTATCATACTTTATGTTGATGATATTATTTTGACAGGTGATGAGAAGCTCATAATTTCTTGCAAAGAGGATCTTGCAAGAGAGTTTGAGATGAAGGACATGGGACTCCTTCACTATTTCCTTGGTTTGGAAATATGGTAGTGGGATGGGGAGCTATTTTTTTCTCAAGGCAAGTATGCCAAAGATATTCTGAGAAAGTTCCACATGGTGAGATGCAAACCCATGGAGACTCCTCTTGAAACAAACTGGAGGAAGGAGGATGCTACTTTAGGTGAGGTAGTGGATGCTACTTTTTATAGGCAGCTTGTGGGTCCACTCATGTACTTGGTGAACACATGACCAAAAATTTGCTACACAGTTAACCAACTGAGTCAAGTTATGGCTAAGCCGACCAAGCTCTTTTGGAAGGTGGGGAAGCATGTATTGAGATATCTCAAAGGCACTACAAAGTATGGATTATGGTATAGACAGACAAAGGGAGTGAAGCTTCAAGGCTTCACCGATGCAGATTGGGCAAGTAGTCCATCAAACAGAAAGAGCACATTAGGAGGGATCTTCAACATAAGATCGACTCCAGTATCTTGGTACAGTAGGAAGTAGATATCTGTGGCACTTAGTTCAGCTGAGGCAGAGTACATGGCAGCCAGTCATACTACATGTGAGGCCATCTCGATGAGGAAGATTCTTGTTGGTTTGTTTGGTCATCAGATGGATCTTATGGTGATACATTATGATTACCATAGTTTCATAAAACTCTCAGTTGATCCAGTATTCCATGATAGGTCCAAGCATATAGACATATGGTACCACCATCTCAGAGATTGTGTTCAGAGACACTTTATGTTACTTCAGTACATTCCCACGGAAGATCAGGATGTGGATATTCTGACGAAGGCGCTTGCCGAAAGAAAATTCGAATACCATAGAGGTAGGATTGGGGTAGCTGATAATCTCTTTATTGTTGAGAGGGAGTGTTGAAAATTCAACAAGAAATGTGCATCTAATTTAATTTTCCCTTAATTAATTTGGACAATAAATTGTAATGTTATCTCATAATCACTTGTAATAGTTATTTGAGTGTGATAAACTCAGTTATCTCATGAATTTCGAGTTGAGGGTGGTTGGTGAGGCATGCAGAGTGATTCTATTATTTTTTGAGTCCAAGTTTCAATTAGTGCATTAATTTAATGCATGAGAAATCAGTTAACTCAATTAATTGAGTTAAAATCAGTTTAACTAGTTGTAACTATTTGTTGCACTAGTGAGAGGTCAAGTGAATTAAATCAGATTTAATTCACATGTAGTGATATGTCAAGTAACTGATGATTTACTATTAATAGTTGCATGCATGTCAGTTCTGATGAAGACCCAGTTGAGACAAAGGTTAAAGGGATGTTAACTATCAGTTGTATTATTAGCACACTACCCACATGTAGTAATACACCCATAGGATTTCCCATGATAATTGCGCAGTTTGGAAGGCTGAAATTCCTAAAGAATATGGATTGCATTCCACATGAATTGCGCAAGAAAAGCACGCTAAGTAGAGGTTGAAAATTAGCTAAGTGTTGGTCGATTTTTTCCAGATCAGTGTGAGATAGTTGTGAGAGTGCAACAGACTCTTGTGAGAAGAGTGCATTGTAATTGTTTCATGATTCCTTGGTGAATATACAATAGAAGATAGAGGGGTTTTGAGCAGTAATATTTCCCCGGGAAAATATTTGTGTTGTGGATTGATTTGGTTATTTCTTTGCTTGTTTTGATTGGCGATCGTGTTTATTTTCCACAATTAATTTGTAGAAGGATTCACTATCTTACTTTAGCATATCACATGATCGGATTGAATCCATTGGTATACATATTTTTTGCATAATTTCTACACATAATTATAAGAAAAAGTGGCCCTTTCACTTGGATTGGTGGCAATCTCTTCAAATTGGGTCTAGATCAAAATATTAGGAGATTTGTTAGGGAAGAGGAGGTCCTTGAAATCCTCTCAGCATGTCATGATGGTCCCTGTGGGGGTAATTTTGTTGCTAATAGGACAACCTTCAAAGCTTTGCAATATGGCTACTATTGGCCTATTCTCCACCAGGATTCCAAGAGATACACCAGCATATGTGATCAGTGTCAGAGGATGGGGAGACCTACAATGAGGGATGAAATTCCTCTACAACCTTAGGTGGATTTAGAGCCATTTCACAAGTGGGGCATGGAATTCATTGGACCCAATGATCCCCCATCTGGGAAGAATAGATATATCGTAGTTTTCACCAATTACTTGACCAAGTGGGCTAAAACTATGGATGTAAAGGCAGCAACAGAAGAGAAGGTGGTTGAGTTTTTTAGAGAGAATTCGTTCTACAAGTTTGGATATCCTAGGGAAGTAGCCACCGATCAAGGGGTTCAATTCACATCTCATCTCATTGAGAACCTCATGAGGTAGCACAAAATAAATCACAAGACTTCCACTTCCTATCATCCTCAAACAAATGGGTAGGTGGAAGTGACAAATAGAGTCTTGGAGAACATTCTCACCAAATTTGTGAGCAGCAACAGAAACTATTGGGCAGACAGATTGGTGAAGGCCACTTGGGCTTACAATACCACCTGGAAGACATTTACAGGGTTTACCCCCTATGATGTAGTTTATGGTGAGAAAATTTTGCTTTCCATTGAGTTGAAGGATAACACCCTTAGGATGGCAACTCAGTTGGATTTGGACATCACAAAGGCACAACAAGAAATATTCCTTCATCTGAATTGTTTGGATGAATTTAGAATGCAGGCCTTCCTTCACACAAAATTAATCCAACTACAAAGACAATTTGGCATGAAAAGCACATCAAAGAGAAGACATTTTAGGAAGAATATTGGGCTCTTGTCTATGAATCTAGATTCAAGGACTTCAAGAGAAAGTTAATGAACATATGGATAGGACCTTATCAAGTGGAGAAATTATATGAAAATGGGGTTGTTCAAATCAAGACCATAGATGAGGAGGGGATCCATCTGCTTTTCAATGGTTACAGGTTAAAGATGTATAAGAGGCCTTTGTCCAAGGAATAATTTATCAATACAATAAACAGAGAGGTGAATGCAATTGGAAAATTTACAGTTCCAAGTCCCTCACCTTCCTAGAAAAAGAAAAAAGAAAAAATAAAGATGCCTGGATGAAAACCTATCTGAGGCATCCAAGGCCAAATTCAGGGTTGAAAACCTCCATGAGACAATCCTGGAGAAAAAAAAAAAAAGAGAAAAAGAAAAAGAAACAGAGAAATAAAATATGATTGGGGGAAAACCTCTTGGAGGTGCCCAAGGCAGCTTGTGGGGTGAAAACCTCTACTGAGGCAGCCCACCTGTCTTCAAAAAGAGAGAGAGAGATATAAAAAAGAGAAAGAATAAAATAGCACCAATGCACTAACCTGCTTCTGTTTTATAGGTTGATGAACACGGAAAATATGGAAAAAGGGAGCAAAATTTCTTCCATATCTCTCTCTCTCCTCTACCTAATCACTCCATATATGACCCCAACATACATTCCTCCATCAATTTCTACAACTAAGTGAGAAAAAAAATCCAATTTTTTCCCTATAATTGCATGCTACAGGATGTCCTAGGCTGTATAGGATTTCCTGTAGTGTTACAGGAAACCCTGTAAGGCTACAAGAAGTATACATGAGACTAAATAAGCTCACTCAGGGATCGTTGACCCTAGAAAAGACATGAAAAATGTTTCCATGCCTATTTCTACCATCTCTAACCATCACTCCACCCATGCATGAATAATCACTCATCAAACCCTCTGTTTTTCCATTGTGAATCATCTTGTGTTAAATACACACACATGACCTCTTCTCTCATGTTTTCCTCCACTACACCACTTCACCAACATCCTAACAACACCCCTAGCATATCTACAATATTTTTCTCCCTTCCTTGAGTTATTTTGAGCTCCAAAACTGTAATGAAGAGATTGTTACAGGAAGATGATCACTTCCTATAGCACACCTTTGCATGCACCAGAATATCTTGACCACATTCAGCACATCAAAAGCATGAGAATTATGGTGAAGATTTGATCCTAAAGATCACCAGGGGACTCCAAAATGGAAGCTACATCAACAGCAGCAACTTAGGGTCTCCACGAGGTACTTGCCAAAGACATAGCAAAACAAATACAGCAAGCAACTCACTCAGAAAATAAAAACACAACAAAATAAAAGACAGATTTTGTTACCATTACAGTGCTCCAACTGCCTACATCAAAGGATCTTGCAACTCATCAATAACTAGGTAGGCTCAGGTATGACTCCCTCACCCTCTCTTTATGCATCGATTGACTAAATGAGTAAATGTTGAGAAAAGAGAGTTTAATAGGAAAAAAGGTGGCCAGTTAACTTTTCTATCCTCGAATAGTTAAAGTGAAAAGTTGGTGGAGTTTCATGCCATGCGGAGTTGTCACATCAGTCAAAGGAAAGATAACAGAAAATGAGATCTGATTATGAGGAAAAGGGAATGATATGCTCAAGTGGGACCAACAGTCTAAATATGGAAACCTCATGCCAGATCCACATCACCAATACGCTCTAATCCCGCTCGATTTAGCATAAAAACGTACTTTGGCTCATTTCCCCTCACTCTATTTCTCATTTCGAGATCAATTAGAAAAAGGACAAAGGCAGGAGACACCGAGGAGCTTTGATCCCTGGTGGAGTTTTTCATGCATACAATGCTACAGGAAACTCTAAAACTGCTATAGGAAGTTTCCAGGGAAGCCATAGAGGGTTTAGGAGTGAATTTCAAGCCACCATCAGGGTATATTAACACCCCAACACCATCCTTCAAGCCATAAGTTTCAGAAGTGCAGAGGTAAGTGGCCATTATAGCCATTAAAGTAAAATATTTTTCATGATAATTTTCACACAATAGAGCATAATTAATAGAATTAAAGGGTTGTATAAGGAGGTGGGGGTAAAAAAAAGCACATCTTCTGAAAATTACAGAACTTTGAGGTCCCATATCATAGTGAATTTGAAAAAACTAGCCACAGAAGACACCTATCAAACACAGTCAAAATATGGGGTGAATTTTTAATATGAGAGAGCCCACAAACACCAAGAGAATTAGGCTACTTCCTCCTGTTGTAGACATCTTCATAAACCATCAGTGGTTGGGGTTATTTGATCTATTCAAGGGGTATGATGATGAAGTGGCTTGAGAGGACTAGAAATTACAATAACCCATAATCTCATTAGCAGAGTCGCCACCTTACCTCTAGGGATGAAATGGAACAAAGAGGATAGAGTCTCTAGTACTGCTTCGAAGAAGAGTTTCTTCTTTCCCAATGAGAAACACTTTGAAGATAAGAATGGGGTAATAAGGGAGAGTCTTCTTTACCCATGGGATGAGGTGGCTTACCATATCATGAAGCATATCTATTGTGAGAGAAGACTAAGTGTAGTCTATGGATACCATTTTAGGAACCACAGAAGATGTAGAAGAAGAGAATGAAATTGAATATAAGGATGAAGAGAAAGAATAATAATAGGAAGAGGAAATGATAGAAGTGTAGGAGATTATAAATCCCAATATTTCCACTGACATATCCCTTCAGCAAAACGGCCTTTCACTAGGGAACACTTAAAAGGAATTTTCCACTATAAGCACCCTTGTGAAAGAAAAAAGAAAGAGGCAGACCCCCATGTATTTCAAGACTAGGAAAAGCACTAGGGTGAGGTAGGGGAGGCCTCAAACGCCAACCAAGAGCCCCAAAAAAGTTGAGTAATCACCTAATAAGAGGGGAGAAATAGGGTCAGAAGAGGGAAATATTAAAGAGGTCACTTCCCCCAAAACAGTATCAAAGACACCTATGACCTACAAAATAAGGCACTCCTCAATGTTAGCATCCCTAAAACAGGCACAATCACCCACCGACCTTCAAGGAGAAGGAAATGAGGAGCTATAGGAAACACGGAGTATGCAACAAGTTAAACAAAGGGTGCTACAAGAAACTCATAATATGCTACAGGAAGAGAAAAATGTCTAAGGGGAAGAGAAAAAAGCACCATTAAAATGGAAGAGTGCCCAAGTTGATGAAAAAGAGACAAAATTTTAGGGGCATAATCCCCAAGTTGATAAACAAGAGACAAAAGAGGAGGAACCAAATAAGAATCAACCTCTCCAAAAACTGTCCAAAAAGACATTACAAAAATCCAATATCCTAGCCCACAACCAAACTTAAGATCCTATTATACATTAATTGAAGGAGGGAGGCTAATCCATGAGAATCTCTCCATTCCCCTATTCTATGAGCTAGAAAAAGCGAGAGGGCACACCCACCAACGGATGCAAATTTCCAAGACTAGGAATTTTGAAGATGTGGGAATCATGGTAGAAAAACTCAGAGAGATGGGAAGTGATTTGGATGATGTCAATCTAAGAGAGGAAGTGTTAAAATAATAGATACAAGAGGCACAAGAAGAGAATATGAGATTGAATGGCCAACTCCAGTAAAAATACAAACATATTTCCACTATGGCAGACCTGTGTATGGAGAAAATACAACACGAGCATCCTTCAAACTCTTATTCCATTTATCTAAAAGAGAAGTGGCTGCAATTCCAAATAAAACTTTAGCACAAAATGGGTCATTGCCTTTCCAAAACTATAGGAAATTTATTGATTTCTACAGAGTTTTACATGCATAATATTGTCCTAACTAATATGAACATATGGGACCCAAACTCTAGGTTGGGAGTTATGCAGTTGATGGCCTTAGCATCTTGGATAGCTAATGAAGAAGTCAGGGTAGAGGAGGTGAAAAAGGTGATGAAGAGAGAAGGAAAAGAGCCTCTCCAAATCAAAGTAGAGCTAATCAGCCCTAGAGGGGTCATAAACAACCACCAAATGATAGACAATGATGTCATCCTTGCAGATAGATATCTCAACACCCAAGCACAGACAATTGCACATTATGATGACATCTCTAGACTATTGGGAGAGGAGGGTGTGATGGCATGTTAGAGAAGATGGAATGGCCTCCCACTTAGCTTGAGTAATCTGGAGTACCATACTCTAAACAGATTGAGAGCTTCCTTGGAAAGGGCACCCTTATACAAAAGAGCCATGCAAGCAATGAAGATAAAGTGGCTTGGATTAAAGCTCAATCCACCTTTGTTGTTGGGGCTAAGTGAAATAAAAGAGAACACTGAAGAAGACAAGGATTGGGAAGAGGTAGAAAAGAATGCAGGGTTTTACCCACCTAAAGGGACCCCTTCCATGATACCTTGGGATATCAGAGAAGCTACAAGGGCTTTGAAAAAAATCAAGAAAGAGGATTGAGTTGCTCAGAGGATGAGAAACCATTTGGTAGGGGGGGGATGATGAGCACCATCATTAGGTATATTCTGAGTCAAAATGTCACATTTTTAGCTTAATTAATCTCTCACACACACATTTAATTGAATTTTGTCATATATTTCTTAGTGAAAATGGTGTATTAAGTGTTTTTGTGATTTTAGGTCTCATGTAGTTTAAATGCAGGAAAATGAAGGGAATAATTGCATTTTTTAGAAAGATTCTGTTGAGCTCCAAATATGTTCTTTCTTCCACCACATTCCACTCCATTTCCTTTGTCCATTATTAATCACAGGCTCAAATGATCAATATAATTAGTTAAAATTGCTTTAAGAATGAATATCATGACTAACTTGATATGTTATTATGATTTTGTCATTGTAGTACTTTTTGAACTAAATCTAGCTACGGAATGCAGACATTCTGTAGCTAGTTGTCGATTCTGCAGCTGTCTTCATGTCTACGCAGGTTCCAGGTGTCATTTTGGAGAAAAACACATATGGGCGTATTCCACATCATTCCCTCATCATTTTTTTCTCTCCACGAAGCTTGAACGGAATTCTGTAGGCGGTTATGTACGTGGGAACTCAAACTAGGAGAGAGACTCCTAATAGGACAAGGACAGTCCATATGTCCTTAATTCTATTACGTGACCACCATCAGAGTCCTAGTTTGGTTTTTATTTGGAAAGACAATTATCGCTAGGTTATCTCAAAACAATTATGTAAATTTTTTACAAATATGGCTCGGGAAACCGAGGGACAAGGTTAGATTTTGTATGTGACTGCTAGATTTCCGAAGTACGAAAACACTCTGTTTTGAAGTAATTTCTCTCTAATGCAAGAAGTATCACTTTATTGAAAGCACTGAGTCAATCTTGAAGTAGATTATGCGTGCTACTCCGGTGGTAGAGGGCCCCTGCCTCCTGAGCAGCCTTGTTTATACGGTTTAGATAAGTATTTTAGTCTCGTTTTTCATTTCTAGCTTAAGCACGTTTCTGAAGTTTATGTTTCATGCTTGTTTACATTGATCATCATAGCTAGACTTACTCTTATAAACTCTTCCAGAATATCATCATGATGAATAAGGCATAGCTGTGGTGTTGTAGGTTTTAGTTGCATTTCCTTTCGAATTTTATGATTTATGCTTGTTTACACTAAGTGTCACAGCCGGTCTTACTCCTACAAAATCTTCCAAAACATCATTAACAATGAATAAGAAACAACTATGGTATCTTAGATTTTAATTATATTTGCTTTCAAATCTTATGTTTATGTTCAATTGCATTGAATAATACAGCTAGAATTGTTTTTACAAACTCTTCCAAAATATCATTCACATTGAACAAGATGGGCTATAGAATTCCAATAGACTAGCTGCATGTTAGTTTAGTCATAACACTCCGGAAGATGATTTCATTTAGTTCAGCCCTGTCACTACATTTCAAGTTTGATAATGGCATTTTAATTTAACTCTGTTCATTGTACTTCAAGTAGATTAGTAGCATTCTAGTTCAGTCTTAGCTCACTGTATTAGCATTCCAGTTTAGTTGTTATCCATTGCATTTTAAATTGTATTAGTTGTTAAAATTAGATACCACGGCCTTCATTATTTACAAAAACTTCTTTTGTTCCAACCTCATATTAATACATAATTATCTGGACAGAAGCTAGTATTAGTCTAAGGCCTGGAGTATTTTGCAACCTTTTTACCATTTCACAAATAAGCCTTTTCTCAAGGACTATTCTAAAAAGAAACCTGTAACTTTTGAGTGAGGCCTAGTGGTGTTAAATTGAGTTGCAGAACAGAATTAGAAGTTAGTTTAGAGTAAAATCTTATTGTGCTACAAATGTTCTTTTCCAAATATGTTCCAATGAACCTTTAATCATGGATGAGATGTTGTAACATTGTAAGATGATTGTTTATTTAGGAGAACTTCATTCACACTTAACTTGTCCATTTCTCAAGCTCTTCCAACACATCTTTAATGAATGAATTGGATAAGTTCAAGCTCATGTTGTGATCTATTTCCTTGCAACGAAGTCATTATCAAGCTTTTCATTTGTTGTTTTCCAGCCATATTTTAGGCTTTGTTCTGTTTTAGTATTTGCATTTGTTATTTTCCATCCATAGTTTAGGCCTTGTTCTGCTTTAATATAACCAATAGCTTCTTTTCACCAGAATTTAGTTCTTTCCCTTTTCAAACATAAAACCATAAAACCAAAAACATCAGAAAACACTAAACACAACGTAGTGAGAAACAAATACCTAGGCACATATAGTGCACCACACTTCAGCAATTTACCAACCCTGGTTGACAATTAATGAACTCAATTTAGGAACACTAGGTTGAGCACAAACATTTTGGCGCCATTGCCAGGGAAGTGTAACTAGGTAGCCTTGTTTCTTAACTCCCAAAAACAATGATATGCGTAGAGAGAGAGACTCAAGGGGTAGATTCATAAGAAGTAGAAGAAGAAGTTTGATTCCTAGAACACCACTTGTTTCATCAAGACCTAGAGCCAGCACACCTCCAACTCAGACCCACATTCAATCCTTTACTGATCCTAGACTTCCAGAAGACTTAAGATTAGATATTCCATTAGAAAGACCTTCCACTTCATCCACTGAACCTGTCTTAGAAGAAGATTCAAGGACCCCTGCTAGAGACACAAAATTTTGCACTTCCACAGAAGAATCAACTATGGCAGAAGAAGGGGGAGGATGATTCTTTAATGGATAACACACATTATTTGGAGGGGGTAGAGCTAGAGGTAGAGAAGAAGGAGGTAGAGGAAGAGGTAGAAGATAAATGGGAAGCTCTTTTGGGTTTCCTATAGTAGATGAAGAAACCAATACAGCTATGAAAAACATTTCACCCTCTGTCCTTCCAAACTTCTATGGACTTAAAACTAAAGATCCTGAAACCTTCCTATTTGAATTTGAAGTCCTATGTAGAACTTATGACTACTTACAAGATGCTCAAAAACTTAAACTATTTCCTTCAACATTGAAAGGAGCAGCATTGAAGTGGCTTATGAGTTTGATCAACAGTTCTATTAGGACATGGGAAGACATGAAACAAGCATTTCTAGAAAGGTATTTGGATTATTGTATGCCAGTCAATCATAAGGAGGAAGTGTTCAAGATGATACAAAAAGAGGATGAAAACCTGGAAGATTTGTTGGAGAGATTTCATTACAACATCAAAAGAGCAAAAATGGAGAACTTAGATCAAGACACTTTAAAATCTCTCTTGTTGAAGACAATTAGGGATGAATGGCTGGATATCCTTAACATGATGGGAAAAGGGGATATATCTCAGCTCACATTACCTGAAATATCTGAGTTATGTATTAACCTTTCAAGAGGGAAATCCAAAACTATAAAAGGCCCAAGAGACCCTGCTCTTGCAAGGGTAAGTAAGTCTGCTTCTGGGACAGTAAGTAGGGCAGAGATAGGGCATATGCTTGATGAATTCAAATCTGACATCTTAGGGAGTCTTAGTGAACAAATAGACACCCTTAAGTTACAAAACAAGCAAAAAGCTGAATCTGATGCTTTAGCAATCTTTTGTCCCAAATGTAGAAAGAAGCATGCCTTGAGAGAATGTCCTTTGGATGCAAAAGTTGTAGAGACCTGTGTAATTTGTTTAGAAAAACATGAGACCAAGAGTGGTCCTTCAATTCCTGGTCTTAAAGCTGTCTTTCAAGAAGATACTCCTACAAGTTCCACAGAATATCTCAATTTTGTCTCTAGAAGGCCTTGGCAAGGACCTCAAACATAAGGATTTCATGATCAAATGTATAATCAACCCCCACCAAACTGGAATTATTGGCAGCAACCTTGGCCCCAATTTCAAAATCAATCTCAAGCTTGGGCACAAGGAGCACAAAATCCCTATGGAAGATACTCCCAGTACTATCAATATCCACCATACCCACATTTTTCCCCTCAAAATCCTCAACAAAATCCTCAACAGAATCCTCAAAATCCACAACATCAAAATCAACCACTCCCCTTACCATTTCCTCAGAAATAAAATCAGTTACCTGCTCAACCCATACCAAACCCCAACAATAAAAATCCTCAAAACACATACATGATATAAGGCCAACAGTTTCCAACTTATTTAATTACTCCTCTAGACCTTAGTGATGTTCAACTTAGGTTTGGAAGAATACTTGAAAAGAGGAAACCTTCTGTGATCATACAAGAACAAGATAGCTCTGAGGAAGATTCTCCACGGGAAAATAAAAGTCTTGAAGAAGACACATCTTTTCAAGACCCAAACATTGAAAAATAAAAACAAAAAGAACCAATAATTTCAACTCCTGTATTAGAGCAGCCATCAACATCCACTCCTACACCTCCCTTTCTAGAAATGTTAAAAATTGATAGAGGTGTAGAAAAAAAAATTATGGTGCCTAATTATGATTTCCTAGATGAGCTAAGAAATGTTTGTATTAAGACTCCATTATTACAAGTTATCAAGGAAATTCCAATTTTAGCGAAGACAATAAAGGAGTTGAGCATGAAGAAAACAAGAAAAAGAATAAGAGAGACAAAGACAATTCAACTGGCAGGAAAAATAGCAGATATCATGATGGGTAAGATTGATATTCCAAAGTATCTAGACCCAGGAAATCCAGTTGTTAAAATTCACATCAATGGAACCGAGATCCAAAACACACTCATTGATTTAGGAGCAGCAATCAATATCATGAGTAGATAAATCATGGATAAACTGAAACTTCCTAATCTTCTCTTTACACCCACATTATTACAATTAGCAGACAGATCTATGATCAAACCTGATGGGGTAATAGAAGACATTCTAGTGTCCCTATATTCTTGGGAGTACCCTGTGGATTTCATGATCCTAACTCCTAAGAATAATCTAGGAGGGCATCCAATTATATTAGGAAGACCTTGGTTAGCTACAGCTGATGCTTTCATTAGTTGTAGATCCAGTGATATGTACATCTCTGATGGTAGTTCAACTAATAAATTCACTTTGTATCCTCCAACAAGGACAATTACAGATTTAGATTATACTCAATGGATAGAGGATGAAGAAGATTTACAACCTCTCTTCACAATTTCAGAAATTAGTGAAGATAGTCAAATTCTGAATACTTTAGAAAACTTTGAATCCTCTTCGGAACATAAACATGAACAATTTCAAGAAGAATCCAACATTGAGTTTTTGTCATCAAGGCAGATGTCTCTCTATTCCATGGATAAATTTGGCAGCTCTACAATTGAGATATTTCCAAGCAAAACTTTAAACATAAACAAGAACCTAGAAAAATCTAATCAAGAAGAGCTAGTGAAAATTTTACAGAGACATTCTTCTGCATATGCATGGGAGTACACTGATATGAAAGGGATAAGCCCCAAGACTTGCAGTCATCACATCTACATAGAGGAAAATTGTAAACCAATCAGACAACCTCAAAGACGGATGAATCCAAATCTTAGGGAGATTGTTAAAGAAGAATTGCATAAATTGTTGAATGTCAACTTTATCTATCCTATTTCAGATAGTCAGTGGGTTTCTCCTTTGGTAATTGTGCCAAAGAAAAATGGTAAATGGAGGGTATGTATTGACTATCAAGAATTAAACAAAGCTACTCTTAAAGATCATTTTCCACTACCTTTCATAGATCAGGTGTTAGATACCTTAGCTGGCAAAAAGTACTTCTCATTTCTAGATGGGTTTAGTGGTTATAATCAAATTCATGTAGCACTTGAGGACCAAGACAAAACCACATTTACCTATCCTTGGGGTACCTATGCTTACCGAGTATTTCCATTTGGATTATGCAATGCACCTGCAACATTTCAAAGGGCAGTATTAGGAATTTTTTCAGATCTAATAAATGATTGTGTAGAGGTATATATGGATGATTTCACATTTTATGGAAACACATTTGAAGAAGCCTTAGTAAACTTGGAAAAAGTCTTAAAGAGATGTAAAGAAGCAAATCTTTCACTTAGTCATGAGAATTGTTTTATGATGTTTACTGAAGGAATTGTTTTAGGACATCACATTTCAGGGGATGGGATTAGAGGTTATGAGTCAAAAGTTGAAGTCATCTCTAACTTATCTATTCCAAGTTGTCAAAAAGATGTTAGGAGTTTTCTTGGATTTACAGGGTATTATCGAATATTTATAGAAAACTTCACCAAGATAGCATCTCCACTCTTCAAATTACTTACCAAAGACTGTGATTTCAAATGGAATTCTTGATTGCCAGTTAGCCTTTGAGACCCTGAAAACAAAAATTTCTGAAGCACCTATTTTAAGGGGACCTAACTGGAAGTTACCTTTTCATATTTCAACAGATGCCTCAGATACAGCTCTAGGAGCAGTATTGGGACAAAAAGACCTGATTCCTTATGCCATCTACTATACCAGTAAAAATTTGACTCCTGTAGAGTTAAACTATACTGTAACTGAAAAAGAGTTTTTAGCTGTTGTTCATGCCATAAACAAATTCAGACACTATATAACAGGCTATGAAACTTTTGTTCACACAGATCACTCTGCAATTAGATACTTAATGAACAAATCAATTACTAATGGCAGAGTCATAAGGTGGTTATTGCTTTTACAAGAATTCAACATTACCATTCTAGATAGGCCTAGAAAACAAAACACAGTAGCTGATTTCCTATCTAGACTCCAAAACATCAAAGATGACACTCTAGTTGAAGATCAATTTCCTGATGAATATCTTTTTGCAATTTCTACCCAAACTCCTTGGTTTGCCGACATTGCTAATTATTTAGTTTCAGGAAAATTTCCTTCAATAATGAATGCAAGAGATAAAAGAAAAATCATTTATGACAGTGCAAAATATTCATGGGTTGCTAATGCGTTGTACAAGACAGGTCCAGATTTTATCATTAGGAGATGTGTTCGGGAAGATGAGATGCCTGAGATTCTCAAAGCATGTCACGATGAACCTTGTGGCAGACACTTTGTTGATAAGAGGACAACCTATAAGATCCTTCATTTAGGATATTATTGGCCATACTTGTTTAAAGATGTTAAAGAGTATGTCAAAAGGTGTGACAGTTGCCAAAGGGTAGGAAAACCTTCTCCTTCAGGTGAGATGCCATTACAACCTCAGGTACATATTGAACCTTTTGAAAAATGGGCTTTGGATTTTGTAGGACCTATTAGTCCTCCATCAAGACAAAAGAGATATATATTAGTTTGCATTGATTATGTTACCAAATGGGTAGAGGCCAAGCCATTACTTTTTGCTACTGAAGCATCTGTAGTTAATTTTCTTTTTGAAGATATTTTTACTTGTTTTAGTGTCCCAAGGGAAATTGTTACAGATCAAGGAGCTCAATTCACATCAAGGCTAGTGGAACAAATGATGGAGAGGTACAAAATCAGACACAGAAAATCTACTCCCTATCATCCACAAGAAAATGGTCAAGTGGAATCTACTAATAAGGTTATTGAAGGGATCCTAACAAATACTGTCCATTTACATAGAAGAGATTGGGTAGATAGGCTTCCTGAAGCCTTGTGGGCCTATAGAACTACATGGAGAAGCACAACAGGTCATACTCCTTATGAACTTGTTTATGGAAAGCAAGTTTTGTTTCCCATAGAGTTCCAGATTCAAACTTTCAAAATGGCGGTTCAGCTAGGACTTGATCTAACAGAGGCACAAAAGCACAGATTGGAGCAGATTAATGAATTGGATGAGATTAGACAAGATGCAGTTTAGAAAACAAGTATAGTCCAACAGCAAAGGACTATATGGCATGACAAGTACATCAAGGAAAATAAGTTCAAAGAAGGTGACTGGGCTCTCTTGTTTGATTCAAAGTTCAAGGATTTTCAAGGTAAATTCCAAACACATTGGCTTGGACCATATGAAATTATGAGAATTTTTGATAATGGAGCAATAAAAATCAGGACAATAGATGAAGAGAAGGTCACTTTTCTTGTGAATGGTCATAGATTGAAGCTGTATCATAAGCCACTCTCAAGAGAAGAATTTGTCAAGAAATTCCAGGAAAGCAGTGATATGAAGTTAATGAAGAAGAATTTTTCTTCTTCATCAACTTAAGTGAATTTTCTGAAGTCAGATATTGAAAAAAAAATAAAAATAATAAAGTATAAACATGAAAACTAATCACTGATTGGCATGTTTATACAGAAAAAGTGGAGTGAAAATCAGAATCTTTCTGACACTCTAGCTTTTCAAATCTGTTCTTTCTGCAAGTAGTTATTACAAAATCATAAGTGCAAATTAATTTCACTTATGGTCCATCTCATTTCATCCATCCATACTCCATTTCATTCATTCATCCACACTTCATTCACTTCACTCCATGGTCCACCTCATTTTCATTCCAGATTTTTAAAGTTTGATGTTTTTCTGCAATTGAATAATACATATCATGAATTGCAGGCCACTTCTCATACTTCACTCCATTTCATAAGATGTGATCCATTCCACTCCATTACTCACTTCATTCATATTCCATTACACCATATTTTATTATCCATCTTCACTCATTCCATACAACATTCCATTCATGCTCCAAACCATTCCATTTCATGTTTCAAGTCTTCTACAGGTACATTCTGCAGCTAGTTAGACATTCTGCAGCCAGACAGACATTCTGCAGCCAGACAGACATTCTGCAGCCAGGCAGACATTCTGCAGCCAGAGATCCTAAAGGCACTATCTAGTAATCACCTGATCTGCAATAAAATGATCCTACATATCTATGACAACAAGAAAAATCAAGAAGGTTATGAAGACTAAAAAATTAATGATTTTCAGGAGAGAACAAAGCATATGAAGAACACAAAAAAAAAATCAGAGGAAAGGCAAAGGTAAAAGTTCTGATTATAATGACATATCATGAAAGATTTTAGTATAGTTAAGTTATGAATAATTCAAAAAGTTGTTTTAATTAATTTTGTTGATCATGCCTAACCAACCTCCCGCAAAAACTTTGGATAAAACTCCTTCTATTCCACCATTTCAAATCCCATATTCGATCATCATTTAAAAATCTAAACGGTTAAAGTGTTGAAGTGATTGGATTAGTCACGTCACTAGGCCAAAGCATTTAATGATGATTTCGAATTCGTTACAAAATATCTCCGCGGTCTTTTCTTCCGTGATATCCTTCAACTCATATACATCATCCTCACCTCATTATATTCATTCCGCAATCACTCCATATCATTCTTTCCCGTAGCCAATTTTTAACCATTCCGGTTTGTGAAACAGAGGCATCTCTGTAACAACCATTATCATCGTGAAAAGAGGAGCCACAATTTGAAGGTTGGAAAGAGGAGTTATGGGTCTTATAGTGAGGACTGAACCGGTTGGCACTAAGTACTTGGAAGGTTATCCTCAAGTCAGAGAAATGTTACAACAAGCAGGGTGGTTGCAATTCTTTGAAAAATTCAGTGGGTTTCACAAAGAGGTGACCAAAAAGTTTGCAAGATCCTTCAAAGGAGCTAAGGTCGAGATAGGAGATATTAAATTCACCATTACAAAAGCTTCCATTGCAGAAGCAACTGAATTTCCCAGACAAGGAGAAAGGTGGTTCAAGAATAGAGAATTTCATAACGAAGCATGGAAGCAGATACTCAAGTCACCAGGTATGGATGTTACCATTTTTAAAAAGGGTATCCCTAGCTCTTCACTAAAGAACAAATGGAGGAACATGTTGCTTATCTTACAAAAATTCATCACTTGTGAAGGAAGATATGGTACTTTCTATGTCTATCATATTCGGTTGATAATGCATTTCCTAGAAGAAGAACTTAATTTTCCCTTTTTCTTGTTTCATAGTTTAAAGAAAATGGCCTCAAGTGTTCAAAAGAGAATTCAATTTTTGGAAACCACCTTATACCACATGGTTTAGTCAAAATTTTGATTGAACATCATTTGAGCAAAATGGGAGATAATTGGGAAGAGTTCTTAGTGAGAAATCACTTTGAGGAACCCAAGGAACCTCCACCTGAAGACAAACCTACAAAAAGAAGAATAATATGGAAAACCTCCAAAACTGAAACTGGTAAAAAAATACAAGAAAGCAGTGAAGAAATGATTTCTGAGAATTTGACTCAGATTAAGAAACAGCTTAAGAAAGAGAGGATAATAAGAAAATTTTCCAGAGAGAAAGGAGAAGGGCCATCTCAACCGAGAAGGAGCCACAGACTTAGAGGGATACTAAAGAAAACAAAGGTTAAACAAACTAGAGTCATAAACATAGAGGACAAAGAAACACCTACTGAGGAGGATTTTGATGAAGAAGTTCCAGAAATTGATCCAGCACAACAAGAAATTTAAAACTATGTTGAAACATTAGAGAGGAGAGCTTCAGAATTTAGAGACAGAACCCCTAGCCCACCAAAGTCTGAAATTGATATGCTAAGAAGAGATAGGTATGAGTTAGAAGTACTCAACAGGCATATCAAGAATGAGAATGAAACTCTAAGAGAGCAGGTTAAACTGAAAACTGATATGAATTCAACTCTGTCTCTACAAATGCAAAAGTTGTATAAGGCCAGTGAAAAATTGAAGAAGAGAAATAAAAAGTTAACCAGGGCACTCACAAATTTGAGATTCAAGTTAGTCATAAGAAAGCCCAGAAGGCCTTTGACTGCCAGGCAAAGCAGAAGAAGAGGCTTGGATGTCCTTGCAGAGGTCTTAGAGTTCATGGAATAGTTGCATGAGGACATGCAATAATCTAGCAGTGGGGGTATGTTGAGCTCCAAAGATGTTCTTTCTTCCACCACATTCCACTCCATTTCCTTTGTCCATTATTAATCACAGGCTCAAATGATCAGTAGAATTAGTTAAAATTGCTTTAAGAATGAATATCATGACTAACTTGCTATGTTTTTATGATTTTGTCATTGTATTACTTTTTGAACTAAATCTAGCTACGGAATGCAGACATTCTGTAGCTAGTTTCTGATTCTGCAGCTGTCTTCATGTCTACGCAGGTTCCAGGTGTCATTTTGGAGAAAAACACATATGGGCATATTCCACATCATTCCCTCATCATTTTTTTCTCTCCACGAAGCTTGAACGGAATTTTTTAGGTGGTTATGTACGTGGAAACTCAAACTAGGAGAGAGACTCCTAATAGGACAAGGACAGTCCATATGTCATTAATTCTATTACGTGACCACCATCAGAGTCCTAGTTTGTTTTTATTTGGAAAGACAATTATCCCTAGGTTATCTCAAAACAATTATGTAAATTTTTTACAAATATGGCTCGGGAAACCGAGGGACAAGGTTAGATTTTGTATGTGACTGCTAGATTTCAGAAGTACGAAAACACTCTGTTTTGAAGTAATTTCTCTCTAATGCAAGAAGAATCACTTTATTGAAATCACTGAGTCAATATTGAAGTAGATTTTGCGTGCTACTCCGGTGGTAGAGGGCCCCTGCCTCCTGAGCAACCTTGTTTATACAGTTTAGATAAGTATTTTAGTCTCGTTTTTCATTTCTAGCTTAAGCACGTTTCTGAAGTTTATGTTTCATGCTTGTTTACATTGATCATCACAGCTAGACTTACTCTTATAAACTCTTCCAAAATATCATCACGATGAATAAGGCATAGCTGTGGTGTTGTAGGTTTTAGTTGCATTTCCTTTCGAATTTTATGATTTATGCTTGTTTACACTAAGTGTCACAGTCGGTCTTACTCCTACAAACTCTTCCAAAACATCATTAACAATGAATAAGAAACAACTGTGGTATCTTAGATTTTAATTGTATTTTCTTTCAAATATTATGTTTATGTTCAATTGCATTGAATAATACAGCCAGAATTGTTTTTACAAACTCTTCCAAAATATCATTCACATTGAACAAGATGGACTGTAGAATTCCAATAGACTAGCTGCATGTTAGTTTAGTCATAACACTCCGGAGGATGATTTCATTTAGTTCAGCTCTGTCACTACATTTCAAGTTTGATAATGGAATTTTAATTTAACTCTGTTCATTGTACTTCAAGTAGATTAGTAGCATTCTAGTTTAGTCTTAGCTCACTGTATTAGCATTCCAGTTTAGTTGTTATCCATTGCATTTTAAATTGTGTTAGTTGTTAAATTTAGATACCACGGTCTTCATTATTTACAAAAACTTCTTTTGTTCCAACCTCATATTAATACATAATCATCTGGACAGAAGCTAGTATCAATCTAAGGCCTGGAGTATTTTGCAACCTTTTTACCATTTCACAAATAAGCCTTTTCTCAAGGACTATTCTAAAAAGAAACCTATAACTTTTGAGTGAGGCCTAGTGGTGCTAATTGAGTTGCAAAACAGAATTAGAAGTTATTTTAGAGTAAAATATTATTGTGCTAAAAATGTTCTTTTCCAAATATGTTCCAATGAACCTTTAATCATGGATGAGATGTTGTAACATTGTAAGATGATTGTTTATTTAGGAGAACTTCATTCACACTTAACTTGTCCATTTCTCAAGCTCTTCCAACACATCTTTAATGAATGAATTGGATAAGTTCAAGCTCATGTTGTGATTTATTTCCTTGCAATGAAGTCATTATCAAGCTTTGCATTTGTTTTTTGCCAGCCATAGTTTAGGCTTTGTTTTGTTTTAGTATTTGCATTTGTTATTTGCCATCCATAGTTTAGGCCTTGTTCTGCTTTAATATAACCAATAGTTTATTTTCACCAGCATTTAGTTCTTTCCCTTTTCAAACATAAAACCATAAAACCAAAAACATCAGAAAACACTAAACACAACGTAGTGAGAAACAAATACCTAGGCACATATAGTGCACCACACTTCAGCAGTTTACCAACCCTGGTTGACAATTAATGAACTCAATTTAGGAACACTAGGTTGAGCACAAACAGATTCCATATCAGGGCTCGGAGTAGATAGTGAGGAAAAATCATAGGGAGGTTGACCACCTTATTAAATCCTAAAATCAACCAATATATCTTCAAGATCCTCCTCCAAACGCTTGAAGTCAAAGGCGTTCGAGCAAGTGAATGATAAGAAGGAACCAAGCTCCACTTCTCTCGAGTTCCAAGGGAACAAAGGCCTACATTTTAGGGATTTACTGGTAGCTACCCTCTAGCATAAATAGACAAGAGAAATAGCTCATTAGGATTCAAATTTTCTATGTGAGAATTCTAGCACTCTTGGCTTTGCATCAGATATTTTTGACTTTCATTGTTCATGTAAAATACTGGTTATGAAATAAGATGAGCATTTGGTTTCTTTTCCATTGAGTTGATTTCAGGGAGTTGAGCATGTGGGTTAGGTCCCAATCCATTGGCTCCAGTCTCTCTTGTGTACATGTGTGTATTTATTTTATGTTTCAGTAGTTTATTTATTCTATTGCATTGTTGGTAGCATATAAAAAATTAAAAGTGTGTTGCTAAGCCCCCCTCTCTTACCTCTTCCATTGGAGCTTGAGGAGCAAGGTCTTCCACCACAGGAAAAATATATTTTCAGTTTATAATTTCTTGGAAAATTTGGGATATTTTTTACTTTTCTTATCATGAACATGTTGTAGGTTCAAAGGTATATTTATGTTTCAATTTCATAGGTAGATCTATTCAAATTCAACTCATCTTTCCACCATTTTTATGATAAGTTTCTTGATGATGAATGCATTAGTATATGTCTTGTTTGAAGGTTTGGATAAGAGCATCAGAGAAGGACCCCTTCAGCACCATCATATATATTTTCCATCCTTCATCATATACCTTCCATTCAATACACCTACAACCTTGTTTTTGAGGTCACCATCACATCACTGAGAGCGGCATTTTAGGTGTAAGATAGGCCTTTTGAGAGCTCCAAGCTTGGCCCAAGGGGTCTTTCATCCTACATGCACTTAGATCCACCTTTCCCTCACCTTCCCCAATCTTATTTCCATCATGTCTAGCCTCCAAATCCTCTCAGTTTGTTTCCTATAGATTTTCAGGACATCTTGTAGTACTACAGGAAATCCTGTAGCAGTGTGATGCAGTCATAAGGCCGCAAATGCTCTAATTTGTAGAACTAATTCTGGTCTACTCAAAACCCGAGGTTATATACATAATTCTCGAAGAATATTTATAAACCCAACTTGTTCTCATTATATGATCTCATATATTTTTGCGGAAGCTCCGTTATAAAAATGGTTTCGAGTTTAAAACTCAATATAATAAAGTTGTACCATTATAATGTGGTCGTCTTCATTACCTTACCCAATTCATACGTGGCATCGCACTATCCTTTACTTTGAAATCGCACTTTGGAAAACTTAGCCTCATCACGCATCGACTCCCCAAACAATATTGCATACATCGCAGGTCGCAGATTATGTGATATCGCAATACAAATCAATTCACAAATCACAACTTATATCACTTCGCACCTCGGCGAATATAACATTTCACAAATCACAAAAAATAAATTTACATCGAAGATTATACCAATGCGATATTCAATGAATCCTTCCTCTGACACATGTCCTCATCATCGTATCACAATGTCGAACCTTTTTCACAAATCACATTTTCACAAGTTTACCTTTCCTCCGTTAACAGTTAACCCATATTACATGTGATGTACAATATGCATGTGGACCCCACCGACACGTGGCTCCTCTTCATCACATAGAAACATATCTCATTTAACTTAAGATGGCTTGATTGGTTAATATAACAAATGCCAATTACGATGTGCGCAAACCATATTCTGGCAAATGTGATGTAATCTCATCCGTCCATCTCTCGCTATTAGTTCTGTGATTTAATCATGACCATCCCTTCCACCTCTTCCTTTGGAAAACTTCTAAGAGTTTTCTTCTGAATAAATTTCTTCTGTTTGTCGATTTCCACCGCTCTGCCACCCTGTTTCCTTCATGCTACCCTTCTTGAGCTTGTTCGGTATTCTTTAGCGTTAATCTCTCCTGAGCTTAGTTCTTGTTGTTGAATCTTATCCAAAGTTATCACACTCGTTGTACACCTTTTCACACTATTTAAAGGTATAATTCGTGTTTTATTCCTTTCGACATGCACATATGTTTATCTATACTCATTCTCTCTTGTTAGCTTCATTCATAGCTAATTTACCCCTAGACTAGAATCATACAGATTCTACCCAGCCATTAAGTCTTCTATCACATAGTAAGACTTATTCATTCATACAAATTTTTGTAATTAGTTAATTTTTTCATAGACATCGAATTTGTTCTGTTATGAATCACTCAAGATGTAAAAGAATCAAAACACAGTCGTCATGAATTCAATTTCTAATTAATCAATAAATGTACAGATACAGTAAAAACCTGCTTACAATCTGGCTTTGGCATGATGTGCCTTTACATGGCCCTTTTCTCTTCTCTCTCTTTATGACCGTAGGCTTTACAAATTAAATCTTATATATAAGAATAATGATGCCTTTGAGGCTTTACAAATATATACAAAAGGTTATGTAACCAATTCTGGTTTAAATCCATAGGTTACTCAACAAAATCCTAAAAATAGTCTAAGTCCTCAATTAATTCCTAAAATATCTTCTTTATCCCTTGAGGATCTCAACATTAAACTAAATCCTAAGGATACTCTCAAATCCACAAAATCATGAACTATTTTCTAATCTAAGCTTTACAATATTTCAGAATATCTCGATCCATACCAATCACTCATCAATCACTCATGTTCTCCTTCATTCAAGAACATCTACAAATATGCCTCACAATATTTAATTAAATCCTATTCTAAATTTCTCACATAAAATCACTCAAAAAATTAAAAATTAAATTAATTAAATACTTAGGAAACCAAATCCTTTGAAAAACATAAGACCCCCTAGATTCTACTAAATATACAAAATTTTGGAACCATGATGCTCCTGCATCAGCTAAACACCCTCTCCTTCAGCGCAAAATCATTCCTCCACCTCACCTAAGCCTATCAAAGCCACCAATAGACCTCTATCCCTGAATCTTTGGTCCAAGATCACTCTTATACCACCCAAGCACCTTCTTCTTTTGTTGCAAAACAGAGAAATTTCAAGCATGATTAATCCATCATAAAATGCATCATTAACACAATAGTGAAGCATGCATTAGATAGGAGTTATTTAGTCATTGATTTAGCATGTGTGCAAGTATAGAATATTTCTTTTTCTGCAAGTCAATTTAGCAATCTAGACAATGGATGCCATAGTGTAATTTCCTTTCTTGTACTAGAATAAGTGTGAATATTTATTTCTTGAAAAATTAGACAATAGTTAGATGAATCAGTGTGATTTAGAGTAGTTTATTTTCTTGACAATAGCGTAATGGATATGATATCTTTTCAGTCTTAGGTTGCAGTTAGAAGTGTGACATACTTCCTTTTTCAGAATAACCCTAGTTTCTAGCACCTCATTGTAGAACTAAGATGAGGATGGAATGAGTAGAGCTCATATGTTGTGCATATATCACTGTCACCTCCAAGTTTGTACGAACCCTGGGTTGATAAATTAAAGTTGAGTAGCCTATGGGAGTTGCAACACTCTTGGTGCAATACTAGGGCTCACCACTCTGTTATAAGTAGCATAAAATTTTAGTGTTTTTCCTCCTTTGTAATATCTAAAATTGATCCTCAGCTATATGCTTTAGATATTATCAATTTCATTATTCTTCTACTCACCTATTTAAAATGAAATTTTAAAAAGACACCATAAATATTTCCTATCTTTCCCTTGTTCAAGGATTCCTCATTTTCCTATCATATCACTGAAAATTAGCTCATTATGACTCTAGGCCCAATGGATTTTCCTTCTTCCCTGCCATCAAACTATTAAACATGTTCCTCTCTGACCCTAATACCAGCCTAAAATATAAGAGAACCAGTCATCTAAGTGATTGAATATTCATATAGAGAGAGCCCTCTCTGAAGCTCGAAGGGATATATTCCCATTTTAAAGTGGCTTGTGGTTACCTTTGGGTTTGTGTCCTTAGCCTAGAGGAATTACGAAGTGCTAACATAGTGGCATCATTGTCAGGGAGTGAAAGGTTTCATATTCCCCGAGAAAGAACCATCAAGTTTCAGATCTGATTACTGATGGTGAAAAGTGGTCAGACACAAGGAGGATGCATCATTCATCTAGCGACTCCAATCAAGTTTCAACATGATCCAAAGACTCCTCTTGCAACAAGATATAGAAATTAAGATTTTATAGGCAAATTCATTGTCAAACAGTCTAGATTTTAGAACATCCATGGTGACTGTAAGGTCCCACCTTACAAACCATCAGTATTATAGAAAAATATTGAGCACTAAGACTCAAAATGAAATATTTTTTTTGTTTCCAAATCCCAAGTTAAGCCCAAAGCCAATGTCTCACTTAAACCCCAAATCCAAATTATGAAACGACAACCATCACTTAATCCTCATGCTCAAAAATCATATTTAAAATAAAGAGTCTTTAGTGGAATGAATAAATATCAAGCTTTACGAGCAACAATTTCCAACAAACTAATTATTACTTATGTTATGACTATTTTGATTTTAGTTTTAAATAACATGCTTATGAATTCTTTACTTAAAAGGAGAATTCAACTTCTATAGGAGTAATATCCAATATTTAAAATTTCATATGTAAGCTGAAACTACAACAATTCACTTATGTAAAAGATCCTAAATCTGGATTCCTACTACAACAAATATGAATTACTTCTCCTATTATTTTTCATAATTATTTCATTGCAGTGAAATACCGAAGTAATTACTAAAGAAGTTTGCACAAATAAATTTGCGGAATAAATCTAAGTGCTAAAACAAATTGAACAAAATACAATGAAAAACATCCACATTTGACACAGTTATTTTTGGACTAAGTCCCCAGAAAAACCCAACTCAGGAAAACCGGTGCAGTAGATCTGAGGGTTTTATATTATTAAGCAACAGAATATTTAGTACAACTAGGGTGCCAATATCTGACTCACCCTTCAGATAAATCTAGACAAATGATGAAATTGTGAGATATACCTCACTATGCAAGTCCTCAACTGATCTAAACAGCATTGGTGAAGCCCCTATCTACCTTTGCGTGATTGCCTACGCTGGAACTAAGTAAGCATGCATGGGCAAGCTGAGGAACCGCGTCACCTCTCCTCTGCAATCAATCAAGCTGATATAAGACTAAGTTGTGGCCCTCCTGGCTCAGAAACCCCAATCTCTAGCTATCTCCATAGTAACTCTAGAAGGCACTGCGTCACTTCTGCGTGATTCCCTTCAGGGACTGCATCACCTCTTCAGAAAACTGCACTGCCTCTCTTTACGTTATTTTTTCCTCTCTCTGAAATGTACTCCTGGTCCTCCTGACTAGTTACTGCATCTGCCCCTCTCTGAAACTGATCACTACAGCTGCCCCTCTCTGGAATTGATCTTGATAAAAAAGATGTGTCTCTCTCACAAGCCCAAAAATGCCAAATGCTCAATGTGCTCAATCTGTTTTCCATAGGCCCCTCACCCTCCTTCTTATATTTTTCCTTTGACCCTTCAACAGCTAAGATTAAAACATAATCAAGGGCTAATATTAGCTTGGAGGTGATCCATGAATTTATCTAGAAGATTCACACTTAGTTTAATTAATATCCTTTAATTAATCAACTTCCCTAAGTTTAGACTTAGGAAAACATTAAAAAATGATTAATTAATTTAATTAAACCATCTCTATGTGGAATTTTCCAAAACCATTTCTAGGTTTTATGGAATACATGTGTCTTAGCCTATATACAAATTTACAAGGCTAGAGCACATCTGATGCTACCATAAATCAACACTCCCTATTAGCGAGGAAAGTGCTCTAGCAAGATAACTCAATGTGTTGTTGTTCTGACTTCTGGAACATCTACTGCTGTGCTATTGATGTTGCTCACCAACACCACACCAAAACATTGCATCTCTAATGTTGCTAACCCTGCATACTACTGCCAACTGCCACTGTATTGCAACTCCCTCTGAATTTTGCAACCATTATGCTGCACTACGTGAAAACTACTCTGCACTGCATGAGAACTACTCTGCATTGCGCTACACCTCTTATGCACTGCGCTGCTACTACTCATTTGCTGCATTGTTGCTAATTGCAATAGAAAAACATCCGAAATTGGACAAGTAAATCTACAACTGAAAAATAAGACTGACTGCTACTAGCTTCAGCACTAGCTCTCTGAAAATACTGCGTTGTTGCCGCTCTTCACTACACTACGCTGCACCAGTGTACACTGCGCTACTGCTGCTCAAATGCTTATTCTATTGCTCCTTCTATGCACTAATCAGGCTCTAGTACTGCTAGCTACTGCATTGTCTTCTCATATTCTTCTGCAACTGTCCATCCTGCTCCTGTCTTTAGGCTTTCATAGCTCACATGTGATCCAAGAGTTCGGAAATACTCAAGGATCCTACCAGATTTAGATTCTGGATTTACAACTCCAAGTCAACCCACTTATCTCCTTTCGTAATATGAGCTAACATAGCACAATCTGCTTCTGCCTCAATCTTAACTGCTCCGGCTTGAGGATATTGCTTCTCCTCCTTATCCTTTTTCTTAAGAGGACATTGTGTGGCATAATGTCCCATTTTCCCACACCTGAAGCACTTGATCTTGGAAAAATCTTTCTTCTTCTGCCTCAGTTTCCCCTTTGATGTAAGGGAAGTGTTATCTTCTTCCTCCTTGACTTTCGAACCACTGCTGCCATCCTCCATATGGATTTTGAGGATGTCTCTCCTCATCTCTTCTTGTTTCAAGGTTACCCACATCGATTCCCATCTTGGAAGCCTTTATATGCATAGAATGCTCTGTACAAGGACCTGATAGTCTTCTGAAACAGAGTTCAGAGTGATCCTCACCAGCTTTGAGTCTCTAGGTGTTGACCCCACAACTGACAGTTGGTCTCAGTTATCCTGAACACGAGACAGGAAAGAGTCAAAATTCTCTCCCTTCTTCATCCTGATATTATGCATCTTCTCCTCAAGATACATCTTCTGCTGCTCGTAAGATCCTTGGTATAGCTTTTCCATCCCTACCCACATTTCTCTAGCAGTTCCCTTTGCCTCTATGTGAGGTATGATGTGATCCTTCACAACATCTAGGATCAAACGTTTGGCTATTGCCATGTTCTTCTTAAAGGCTCTTAGATGTGCTAAATCAAGTGGCTCTGCAACTGTGCTATCAATGAGGGCCTTTAGATCATGTTCATCAAGGAGAAACTCAATCCTTGATTTCCAAATAAAATAGTTGGAGGCACCCTCCAATCTATCTTGGTCACGCAATCCATTGTTGGTCATCTCCTCAATTTCTGATTTCTTCCTCTAACCCTCTACTCAGCTAGACATACGCACTCCTTGTGGAGTAAGTCACTGCTTCTGCTGCTGCACAGGAGAAAATGAGCTTCTTTGAGTAAGAAACTCTCTGAGGTCAAGAAATCCCCAATCTGTTTTTTTCAAAAAAAAATTGACGCTTATGCACCATCTCTTACTGTTGTGCAGTAACTGTGTCCTTCAGCTACGCTGGTCTGCTACGATGCCCCTTCTGCAACTGAAAAATCTTACCCCTCTATCAACTCTCTCAGAGGTAGCCTTTTCTGCACTGGATTTCCCTCCTGGCTCAGAAAATGTAATTTCTGGGAGGGTCTGCTACTACTTACACAGATCCCAGTCTCTCCTGCGATGATCTATTGGTTCACCCTTGTTTCTCCTGCACCTCATCTTGAATAAGCTCTGATACCATGTGAAAAATCCTAAATCTAGATTCCTACTGCAACAAATCTAAATTAGTCCTGCTATTATTTTTCATAATTATTTCATTGCAATGAAATATCGAAGTAAATGCTGAAGCAATCTGCACAAATAATGTTGCGGAATAAATCTAAGTGCTGAAACAAACTGAACAAAATACAATGAAAAGCATCCACATTTGACACAGTTATTTTTTGACTAAGTCCCTGGAAAAACCCAACTTGGGAAAACTAGTGCAGTAGATCTGAGGGTCTTATATTATTAAGTAGCAGAATCTTGAGTACAACTAGGGTGCCAATATCCGGCTCACCCTTCAGATAAATCTAGACAACTAATGAAATTGTGAGATATACCTCACTCTGTAAGTCCCTGGTTGATCTAAATAGTGCTGGTGAAGCCCCTCTCTTCCTCTGTGTGATTTCCTACGCTAGAACTGCTTAAGCCTGTGTGGGCAAGCTAAGGAGTTGCGTCACCTCTCCTCTGCAACTAATCAAGCTGATCTAAGACTGGGTTTTGGCCCTCCTGGCTCAGAAACCCCAGCCTCTAGCTATCTCTGGACTGACTCTGGAAGGCACTACGTCATTTCTACGTAATTCCCTTCAGGGACTGCGTCACCTCTTAAGAAAACTTCATTGCCTCTCTTTGCGTCACTACTGCCTCTATCTGAAATGTAATCTTGGTACTCCTGACCAATTAATGCATCTTCCCCTCTCTCGAACTGATCAATGAATCAAATCACTTAGCAAACCCAACCCTGGTGATTTGATCTTGATAAAAAATTTGTGTCTCTCTCACAAGCTCTAAAATTCCAAATGCTCAATGTGCTCAATTTGTTTTCCATAGGCCCCTCACCCTCCTTATATTCTTCTGTTGACCCTTCAAAGACCAAGATTAAAAAATAATCAAGGGATAATATTAACTTGGAGGTGATACATGACTTTATATAGAAGATTTACACTTAGTTTAATTAATATCCTTCAATTAATCAGTTTCCCTAAGTTTAGACTTAGGAAAACATTAAAAAACGATTAATTAATTTAATTAAACCATCTCTAAGTGGAATTTTCCAAAACCATTTCTGGGTTTTATGGAATACATGTGTCTTATGCTATATACAAAGTTACAA
Source organism: Pinus albicaulis (assembly GCA_034641835.2). Taxonomy (NCBI): domain Eukaryota; kingdom Viridiplantae; phylum Streptophyta; class Pinopsida; order Pinales; family Pinaceae; genus Pinus; species Pinus albicaulis. Next base: position 67,343,871 of record CM076575.1, read on the forward strand.
GGCTATATCACATCCGATGCTACCATAAATCAACAACTTATCCAAAATTGACTTTATTAGCATAGATTTTAACTCAATGGGATTACCACGCATATTCATTGAGACATTCCAGAAATATATTTGTTATAAATCCTAATTCCACTTAGGTTTTTTTAATATACAATTCATAAATGTAAATAGCTACAACCATTGAATCATTATGAAAAATAGTCTACAAGCATACAATATACAACCAATGAGGTATTTTTTCAAACACTTGGTGGCCATCATCTCTTAAGACGATTTTGACATCGATTAGAAGCATAAATATAATGTTTTTACTCAACCTATTTAACTCATAAAATTCATAAATTAAAACTTCAAATATTGGCATATTAAAATAGAAATTAAATCATCTTAATCCTTCACCAAAAAATCGAGAAGAGACACAAACAATTGACAACAGTAATCTGCAAAATCGCCCAAATTTGAAATTTGGATTCTGAAAAGTGTTTTATTTCAATCAAATGGGGAGTTATAGGGACATAAGGCACATATAACCCTTGATGTTGGTATGAATTGCATCCAAAACTCCCATGGATGCGATTCTTTAAAAAAACAAAAATTTAGATCTTTAATGTTTCATTTACGACTTTTGTCAAACACATGGAATTCAAACTTTCATCTACAACTCTACATGAGGAAAGAAAATGCATAGTTATGCTACTAAGATATGTTAATTGAATTCACACATTTCTAAATCCACCATATGAGTTCTTGAAACATTTTACAACCCACAAGATAATTCCTTTTGACATGACTTGACAAGCTTATTGTAGCCATTGCTACAATTTGTCAAACACATGGCAGCCCTAAATGCTACAACCATTAAGGCCTTTTGTGAAAATTATAATAGTAATATAACAAAAACTTGAATCACAAAACAATGAATTATTGATAAGAATATGAAACATAAGCCATAACTGAGATTTACCTCAAACTTACCTCAAGCCTTTGATATTCCAAGCCATATTTTAGTTGTCTATTTTTCAATTTAATTGTCTTAAATTGATTACATAAATTATTGACCGGAGTTGGTAAATTTGTGAAGTGCAAGTGAAAAATATATGCTAGAAGCCCTTTTTTAATTCATAATTTTATTGGTGTAATGATTGAATTTGTAGAGATTTCTTCTAAGGATGTTTTTATTCTTATGTTCCTAATGAAATAAATTTAAATTACAAATAAGTTCTAAAAATCAACATGCTTTCTATTATGCAAAAGCTGAAACAAACCTTCTCTATCGTATGAATAAATATTAACTAATTTGTTAGTTTCTATAAAATATAACAGTCTAGTGTACAAAGATAAAATAAAATTCTAGAAAAGGGAATTTATACATTTTTATGTTTTTGAAATGAAATGTTATGGCAATGAAACTTGTAAAGAAATAAACAAATCACCATTACTCTGAAAAGAAATCACTCTTGAACTAAAAAAGCACTCACTCATATATTGAAAGGAAATCACTCATTCACTACTTTGTGTAAAGAAATCACTCATGCTTGTGAAAATAACTCATTCAAAAAGTGGAAAAGAAATCACTCAATGCTTTTTGAAGTAAACTACACATGAACTTGTGAGAGTATTTTAAAATAAATCATTGTTGTTCTTGAAAGTAAAACTATGAATCACTTTGCAATTTGATAATTTGAAAAGGAAGATAAATGAAACTATGATAAAGGAAAACTATGGAAACATCTACTTCGAATGGAAAAATGGAATTCTGGAAACAACTATTGTTGGCATTATGATGTAATATGTTGTCCTTGATGGCAACCTACTCGATGAGTTTCCTTTTGATAGCAACCTATTTGTTGAAGATGTAAACTTGATGTATCTACAGGTCAGTTCATATGTGACAGAGAAATGAATTCCAGTTAGTGATAGAGGAATGATGAAGGTAAAGTTTCAAGATATATACGCAGGTTTAATGAAGGGAACCCGCGTATACCCACAGGTTCAATGAAGCCAAGTCATGTATACATCCAAAATTTGTGTATACGCATTTTTTGTGAAGAAAAGTCGTGTGTACACGCGGGTACAAAGAAGCAATGTTGTGTATGAGTTGGCACACTAATTTTAACAATACCAAGGGTCTTTACCATGGTATTAGCCCGCAATATTGAGCACAGTAACAATGATTTGATCCCGTCCAAGAATACCACTGGAATTTGTGTGGTTTTTGGCTCGTGGTATTGGTTAAGGCTCAAACTATGTAAGGAGGAGAAGATACAGTGCAAGGGCATGCATTTGAATGAGAATTGAATGAATAATTCAGTTTGAAGTATATCTGCATGGATTGGGCTATATTCAATAGATAGATCTGATATTTCGATGCACTCATGAATACAATAATGGATCAGGTTCTTTAGACCTGAAATGACGATGTATTTGCATGATCTGTTAATGATTTGTTTAGATTGGTGGTTTGGCACATAATTGTTGAAGTAAATGATATGATCCAAGCAAACTTGCTACTCTGAAGTGTTGTGCAGTCCTAAAATCTTGACATATATCTATATCTATATATATATATATATATATATATATATATATATATATATATACGTTGGTTCATCACGGTGAAAGCATGTATACCCACAGGTTTGTTTCAGAAAAGGTGCGTATGGAAGTTAGGGTTTTTCTAAAGATTTCTGCAGAAAATTTATAATAATTTATGTTGTTTTTCTGATGTATTTCAATGAATTCTTCATGTAGATCTGGATTTTTTTAACATTTTTTATACTTTTAATTGGTTATGTATAAATATGATCAGTGTCTGGTTGTTTGAGAATGATGGATACTGCTGACTAAATAAGGGTTCTGTAAATCTGACAAAGTGTGCCTGAATGTCTCTGATCTGTTTCAATTCTGTTCAGATCTCTAATTTCAGTATATAAAGAACTATATGCAGGTTTCTCTACATTAAAGTGTGTTTACATGCAGGTTTCCATAAGTAAAGTTGTGTATACATTTTGTTTTATGAATGATCGGGGTTAAAGTTGATTCTGCAGGTTGATGCAGTAGTCTGGGTTTAATGATGTGATCCGGTAATAGTGATATCATTGTTTTGTTTGAAGATTGGTTGATGGTTATTAGCATTGTTCTACAAATTGTGTTTTGTTGACACTGTCGGATCTAGTGTGACTATTTATGAAATGTGGTCTGCAGTGGTTCTGAGGGTTGAAGCCTTCAGTGTGGAAGTCGAAGCTTCCTACTAGTAGAAGCTGGTGATTAGTTCAGGGGGTTGCATCTCCCTTCAAAAAGTGGCTGGTAAACGAGATCAGGGGGTTGGAGCTCCCTTCCACTAGTAGCTGGAAAACAAGAGAAGGTTGCAGCCTTTCGCAGGTAGGTGCCTGCATACTAGTATGAGTCTGCATCAGTACAACATTGTAAGTAGTTTTCTATATAATAAATATTAAAGACGGAGACGACAGTAGTGGTGGTTTTCTCCCGACTTGGGTTTCCACCTTAAATTTTAGTTTTCATGTGTGATGTCTTTTGTGTGATTATTTACTATGTTATTACTGCACATATATATATTGCTTAAATGTCTGATGCATAACTGATGATATGGGCTAAGTAAAGTTTCTAAAGATTTATTTGAACATTAAAGTTATTTGGGTATACACATATCTTGACCCAGGAAATCCAGTTGTCAAAATTCACATCAATGGAATTGAAATTCAAAACACACTCATTGATTTAGGAGCAGCAATAAATATCATGAGTAGACAAATCATGGACAAACTGAAACTTCCTAATCTTCTCTTTACACCCACACTATTACAATTAGCAGATAGATCTGTGATCAGACCAGATGGGGTAATAGAAGACATTCCAGTGTCCCTAGACTCTTGGGAGTACCCTGTGGATTTCATGATCCTAACTCCTAAGAATAATCTAGGAGGCCATCCTGTTATACTAGGAAGACCTTGGTTGGCTACAGTTGATGCTTTTATTAGTTGTAGGTCCGGTGATATGTATATTTCTGATGGTAGTTCAACTAAGAAATTCACTTTATATCCTCCAGCTAGGACAATTACAGATCTAGATGACACTCAATGGATAGAGGATGAAGAAGATTTACAACCACTCTTGACAATTTCAGAAATTAGTGAAGATAATCAAATTCTGAATACTCTAGAAAACTTTGAATCCTCTCCAGAACACAAACATGAATCATTTCAGGAGGGATCCAATATTGAATTTTTTTCATCTAGGCAGATGTCTCTTCATTCTATGGACAAATTTGGCAGCTCTACAAGTGATATTTTTCCAGGAAAAACTTTGAACATAAACAAGAACCTAGAAAAATCTCAACAAGAAGAGTTAATCAAAGTATTACAGAGACATTCTTTTGCATATGCATGGGAGTACACTAACATGAAAGGGATAAGCCCCAAGACTTGTACTCATCACATCTATATAGAGGCAAATTGCAAACCAATCAGACAACCTCAAAGACGGATGAATCCAAATCTTAGGGAAATTGTTAAAGAAGAATTGCAAAAATTGTTAAATGTTAATTTTATCTATCCTATTTCAGATATTCAGTGGGTTTCTCCTTTGGTAATTGTGCCAAAGAAAAATGGAAAATGGAGGGTGTGTGTTGACTACCGAGAACTAAATAAAGCTACTCTTAAAGACCATTTTCCCTTACCTTTCATAGATCAAGTATTAGACACATTAGTCGGCAAAAAGTACTTCTCATTCCTAGATGGGTTTAGTGGTTACAATCAAATCCAAGTAGCACTTGAAGACCAAGACAAAACCACATTTACCTGTCCTTGGGGTACCTATGCTTACCGAGTATTGCCATTTGGATTATGCAATGCACCTGCAACATTCCAAAGGGAAGTATTAGGAATTTTTTCGGATCTAATACATGACTGTGTAGAGGTGTACATGGATGATTTCACAGTTTACGGGAACACATTTGAAGAGGCTTTAGAAAACTTGGAAAAAGTCTTAAAAAGATGTCAAGAAGCAAACCTTTCACTTAATCATGAAAAATGTTTTATGATGTTTACTGAAGGTATTGTTTTAGGGCACCATATTTCAGGGGATGGGATTAGAGTTGATGAGTCAAAAGTTGAAGTCATCTCTAACCTATCTATTCCAAGTTGTCAAAGAGATGTTAGAAGTTTTCTAGGATTTATAGGGTATTATCGGAGATTTATAGAAAAATTCACTAAGATAGCATCTCCATTCTTCAAATTACTTACCAAAGATTGTGAATTCAAGTGGACTTCTGATTGCCAGTTAGCTTTTGAAACCCTGAAAACCAAAATTTCTGAAGCACCTATATTAAGGGGACCTAACTGGAAGTTACCTTTTCATATCTCGACAGATGCTTCTGATACAGCTCTAGGAGTAGTATTGGGACAAAAAGATTTAATTCCCTATGCCATCTATTATATCAGTAAAAATTTGACTCCTGCAGAGTTAAACTATACTGTAACTGAAAAAGAGTTTTTAGCCGTTGTTCATGCCATAAACAAATTTAGACACTATATAACAGGCTATGAAACTTTTATTCACACTGATCATTCTGCAATTAGATACCTAATGAACAAATCAATCACTAATGGCAGAATTATAAGATGGTTATTGCTCTTACAAGAATTCAACATTACTATTCTAGATAGGCCTGGAAAACAAAACACAGTAGCTGATTTTCTATCTAGACTCCAAAATATCAAAGATGACACTCCGGTTGAAGATCAATTTCCTGATGAATATCTTTTTGCAATCTCTACTCAAACTCCATGGTTTGCCGATATTGCTAATTATTTAGTTTCAGGAAAATTTCCTTCAATTATGAATGCAAGGGATAAAAGAAAAATCATTTGTGATAGTGCAAAATATTCATGGGTTGCTAATGAGTTGTACAAGACAGGTCCAGATTTGATCATTAGAAGGTGTGTTCGTGAATATGAGATGCCTGAGATTCTCAAGGCATGTCATGATGAACCTTGTGGCGGACACTTTGCAGATAAGAGGACAACCTATAAGATCCTTAATTTAGGATATTATTGGCCATCCTTGTTTAAAGATGCTAAAGAGTATGTCAAAAGGTGTGATAGTTGCCAAAGGGTAGGGAAACCTTCTCCTTCAGGTGAGATGCCATTACAACCTTAGGTACATATTGAACCTTTTGAAAAATGGGCTTTGGATTTTGTAGGACCTATTAGCCCTCCATCAAGACAAAAGAAATATATATTAGTTTGCACTGATTATGTTACTAAATGGGTAGAAGCTAAACCATTACTTGTTGCTAATGAAGCATCTGTAGTTACTTTTCTTTTTGAGGATATTTTTACTCGTTTTGGTGTCCCAAGGCAAATTGTTATAGATCAAGGAGCTCAATTTACATCAAGGCTAGTGGAGCAAATGATGGAGAAGTACAAAATCAGACATAGAAAATCTACTTCTTATCATCCACAAGAAAATGGTCAAGTGGAATCTACTAATAAGGTCATTGAAGGAATCCTAACAAAGACTGTTCATTTACATAGAAGATATTGGGTAGATAGGCTTCCTGAAGCCTTGTGGGCCTATAGAACTACATGGAGAAACACAACAGGCCATACTCCTTATGAACTTGTTTATGGAAAGCAAGTTTTGTTTCCCATAGAGTTCCAGATTCAAACTTTCAAAATGGCAGTTCAGCTAGGACTTGATTTAATGGAGGCACAAAAGCATAGACTGGAGCAAATCAATGAATTGGATGAGATCAGACAAGATGCAGTTCAGAAAACAAGTCTAGTCCAACAACAAAGGGCTAGATGGCATGACAAGTACATAAAAGAGAAGAAATTCAAAGAAGGTGACCGGGCTCTCTTGTTTGATTCAAAATTCAAGGATTTTCAAGGGAAATTTCAGACACATTGGCTTGGGCCATATGAAATTGTTGAAATTTTTGATAATGGGGCAGTAAAAATCAGAACTATAGATGAAGAAGAGGTCACTTTTCTTGTGAATGGCCATAGATTGAAGTTGTATCACAAACCACTCTCAAGAGAAGAATTTGTCAAGAAGTTCCAAGAATGCAGTGATGTGAAGTTAATGAAGAAGAATTTTTCTTCTTCATCAACTTGATTAAATTTTCTGAAGTATTTCTCTTTTGAAAAAAAAAAAAATATATATATATATATATATATATATATAAAATAAAGGTATAAACATGAAAACCAATCATTGATTGGCATGTTTATAGAGAAAAGATAGGGTGAAAATCAGAGTCTCTCTGACACTCTAACTTTTCCCATTTTGTTTTTGCAAGCAGTTGTTACAAAATCATAAGTTCAGATCCATAGTGCTTATGATCCATCTCATTTCATTTCACTTCATTCACTTATCCATCCATATTCCATTTCATTCATTCATTCATACTCTACTTCATTCCATATTTCATTCATCTCATTCCATACTCCATCCATCTCATTTTCATGTCAAAATTTAAAGTTTGATGTCTTGCTGTAAATGAATAAAACATGTCATGGATTACAGGGCAGTTCTTATGTTCTTCCACTCCATTTCATAAACTGAATCCATTTCATTTCATCATCCACTTCATACATATCATAACACATCATCCATCTTCATTCATATCATATAACATTTCACCTATATTCCAAAAACACTCCATTCCATGATTAAAATACTCTACAGGTACATTCTGCAGCTTAACAGACATTCTGCAGCTGATCAGCCTTTCTGCAGCCAGACAGTCATTCCGCAGCTACAAATTCTGAAGGCACCAACCAGCAGACATTAGAATTGCAACAAAATGATCCAGAATATCCATGAATAAGAAACATCAAGAAGAATTATGAAGACTCTTCCAAAGATGAACAAAGAAGACAAAGACTACAAAAATCAAATGAAAAGCAGAGGTAACAAGTTTAGATTATAATGGCATTTCATAAAGTTTAGCATAGTTTTAGTTATGAATTGTTCGAAAAGGTTGTTTTAATTATTTTTATTGATCATGACCAATAAACCCTCCACAAACTTTGGATTAAATCTCTCATTTCAAATTCCATACCCGACATCATTTAAGCGGTTCAAATGGTCGAAGTGTTTGAATTCTTCACGTCACCCAACAAAGTCATTTAATGATGATTTTCTTTTCCGTTGTAAAAATATCCGCCGTCTTTTCAATCATTAATTCGTTTCCTCCACCTCACTCCATTACCTCATTTCGTAACTACCTCCATCACTCCATTCTGTAGCCGGCACTTCATTCCACAAACAGAGATATCCTTACCACCGAGAGCAGAGCAAAAGGGTATATTAGTTTGAATATCAAAGCACTATCACCGTGGGTAGAGATTGAGCATTATCACTGTAAACGCAGAGGTATAGCAGTGAAGAATTTGAAGACATTTGTTACCGAGAGACAGAGGTATAACAGTGTGAGAATTTGAAGCCATTTGCCACCGAGAGACAGAGGTATAGCAGTGTGGGAATTTGAAGCCATTTGTCACTGTCAACCAGAGGCATATCAATCCAAAGTTTCATTGTCAACCAGAGGCATATCAGCTCGAAGTTTGAAGCTGTTTTCATTGTCAACCAGAGGCATATCAGTTCGAAGTTTGAAGTTGTTTTCATTGTCAACCAGAGGCATATCAGTCCGAAGTTTGAAGATGTTGTCACTATCAATCAGAGGTATATCATTCCGAAGTTTTAAGCCATTGTCATTAAGAACTTGAAGCCATTTCAATTCAAAGGTGAAAGTTATTGTTTCAGAGGGTAGAAAGAGTATTAATCTGAACATTGAAGAAGCAATTATGGGTTTCATTGTAAGAACTGAACCAGTGGGTACAAAATACCTAGAAGGCTACCCTCAATGTAAAAAAATGTTGCAATGAAGGAACAAGTCAAGCTCAAAACTGATATGAACTCAACCTTATCCCTACATATAGACAAAGTGGAAAAGGCTAATGACAAGTTGAAGAAGAGGAACAAGAAGCTAATCAGGGCACTTACCAACCTAAGGTTCAAACTTGTCATCAGAAAACCCAGAAGATCTTTAGCTTCCAGGCAAAGGAGAAGGAGAGGATTATATGTTCTTGCAGAAGCCTCTGAGTTTATAGGATAATTTGCATGAGGACATGCAAGAAGACAACAGTGGGGGTATGTTGAGCCTCAAAATTGTGCTTCCTTTCATCTTAATTTACCTCATTTTCCTTTTTCCATTGATATCATAGACCCAATTGATCAATGAATTTAGTTAAAATTACTTTTAGAATGATTTACATGACTGACTTGCTAAGTTTTGTGATTTTTGCCATTGTAAAGCATTTTGACCGGAACTAGCTGCAGAATGCAGACATTCCGTAGCTAACCGGCAATTCTGCAGTTGTCTTCACGTTTGGGTATGTTCCAGGTGGCCTCTCAAGAAAAACCGCATATGGGCATATTCCACGTCATGTCTACATTGTTCGTTGCTCACCATGAAGGAAGAAATGAATTCTGGATATGGTTTTGGTACATGGGAACACATTTAGGAAGGCAGACTTCTATTAGGACTGTCTCAGTCCAGATGTCCTTTTCCTTTTTACGTTGCCACTTCAAGAGTCCTAATGTGATTTCGATAAGGAAAGACAATGATCCTGGAATTGTTGCAAGTCTTGTTATGTACATTTGTTATATAAACACTTGGGAAACCGATTTTGTTCTAGATTTTGCTTAGATTCTGTGCTACATTTCTGAAGACACAGATTGCTCTGTTCAAGTTATTTCTCCTTTAATGAACCAGACAGTGTTGTTTTGAAAGCATTGATTTGATTTGGAGTTAGATTCCGTCAGGCGGTAGAGGGCCCCTGCCTCTTGCACGGATTTATTTGCGTAATTTAGATAAGTATCCTAGCTGCCTTTACGTTTTTTTTAAAGTTGAATTCGTAGTTGTTTTCATTAGCTACTATAGTTATAACTCGTTCTAAAAACTCTTCCAAAAGATTATGAAAATGAATGGGAAATGGCTATAGTATTGTAGGATTTAATTGTAATCTCTTTTGTTCACCATCACAGTTATACTTATGCTAAATACTCTTCCACAAGAAGAAACTCTTCCAAGAAATCCTTATAATGTTTTAAGCATGATTGTGATCCTGAACGCTTCATTTGTGTGTTTGCACTAAGTACCATAGCTATCCTTGCTCTTAAACGCTTGTCCAAAATATCATAATGATGAGTGGGAGATAGCCATGATATCTTAGTTTTTAATTGCTTTTAGTCTTTATGTTTGCATTTGCACTAAATTACACAGTCAGGATTGTTCTAAGAAACTCTTCCAAAATACCAATCATGATGGACAAACAGACTGTATAATTCCATAGAATAATGCATGATAGCATAGTTAGGATACTCCGGAGTTTAATTGCACTTAACTCATGTTCAGTTTTTTTGTTTTAAGTTTGATAATGACTTGTAGTTTAACACTGTTTTAGACTAGTGACATCTTAAGTACAGTTTTAGCTTCACTCATTGCATTGGCACTCCACATTTAGTTGTCATTCACTGCATATTAGATTACTTCAGTTGTTAAACTTAAAAAAACAACCTTCATTATTTACAAACCTCTTCTTGTTCTAAAATCCATAATTGATTCATAACCATATGAACAGAAGACAATATCATTTTAAGGCCTGAAGTACTTCTGCAACTTCCTGATCATCTTACAAACAAACATTTCCTCAAAAGACTATTTTAAAAATCTCTAACCTTTGAGTGAAGTGTAGTGTTATCAAACTAAGTGGCAGAATAGAGTTAGAAACTAGCCTTAGAGTAAAAGACCTTATGATGGTATCAATGTTTTACTCCAATTATGCTTCAACAAATCTCTAATCAAGGACAAAATGTTGCATCATTATAAGTTAGTTGTTTAACTGTTTAGATAGGAAGATTTGCATACTTAATTGACCATGTCTCAAGCTCTTTCTCAAAACAACTTTGATGAAAGCATTTGACAAGTTGAGTTTATGTTTTGAATCATTTGTTCAAAAGTCATTATCAAGCTTTGGTTCTGATTAGTCATAGTTTAGATTTGATTCTGTTTCAGTATTGCATTTGCATTTGTCATTTGTCATCAACCAATTAGGCTTCACTCTGTTTTTAATCATTAGCTCCTTTCCATTAGCTTTCTAGTCATTTTCCTTGTGAACATAAAACTACCAAAAGACCAAAAACATCATAAAACACTACACACAACGCATTAAGAAACAAACACCTAGGTACATACAGTACACTTCACTTCAGCAGTTTACCAACCCTGGTTGACAATTAAATGAGCTCAATTTAGGAGACTAGATTGAGACCAAACAAAAACTTCATGGAGATTCATATGGATAAGGATCATAACTGAATGAACACCTAATTTCCTCCAATTTGATGAAGCACAATCCATTCCAACCTATGTTTTCTTGACTGGGCATTTATTGACACATGGGCACAATGTTTACCCACACAACTGTAAAATAGGGATCCAAAGAACTTGAAATATCTCCCAAATGGTAATGAATTTTCGAAAACTACTAATTGAGAACTTAATTGGGCCCGTGTTGAGCACAACCCAAGTTTTTTTTTGCGAGATTCACTTTTGTTTGCTTAGAAAATGCGTTTAAGGTTGACAGGTCAAAACTGCTGCAATTTTCCCTTGATCTTTGCCTAGAGGTCCACATGTACGAGCTGGGTGGAATTTGACCAACAAAAATCCATATTGGAGCATCTAAAAACAATTTCCATGTGTCGGATTTCATTCTAGAGTGGTGCTACTACCTTAACCATGGAGACAGTTGCAGAAACTGTAGAAACTTGAAATGTCAAACTATCACTAGTAAAACCATGCATAATTCTCTTTAATTCATTAAAAATAATGGAAATAATAATAATAAACCATGTAAACATGTATGCGGGAATTTTGTGTGTTTATGAAGAAATGTGGTTAAAAATGATGACAATGTGTGAATGGAATTATGCGAAAATGGATGGTTTCATTAACAAAATTATGACAAATTGAAGGCCCAACTCTGCCATTATTTTTTAATTTTATTATAAGGGTTGATTATGTAATTCCTCCAGGTATATTTTGGGTACATGTCCATTTTCTTACTTCTCTTGTAAGCTGCAAGTTAGCACTTATTCATGCATAAATAAATTGATAGCATTACTTATTCCCGGATTTTTTGTCAAACACTTTGCAAAATATCTTGAAACCATTTCTAAAACATGCATCTAATTTCTTGAAAAAAAACCATAACTCATGAAACTCTTTCCCAAGTCCTTTGGAATTTCTTTATTGCAATTACCTTCAATGATATCTAGCGTTCCTTTCTCAAACACTACCATACCAAGGTTAGTACCATAGACTACACCAATAATAATTCCAATCGAGATCTAAATATCCATACATATATACTTCTCTTAGTCTTCATTTTTAACTAGCCAATAAGATTCTAGATAACATAAGATTAAACCAAATTATATTCTTACAACAATTTAATTTTCTATTTTTTTTTTCTTTTATGTTGATGTTATACTAAAACTGTTGGACAATTAAATTTATACCTAACCAGATGTGCAACTCCAATTGATGAGAATATTATCCATCTCTGATTCCTTAACCAACTCATTTGAACCATCTAATTTTCCACCCAACCATATCCAAGGAGAAATTCTCCCCCTGGAACCCCCAAGCTGTAAGAGCCCACAAGCAGTACCAAAATATTGCAGTGAAGAGATATAAAAGTAAAGTTGAGGAACATAAGTTTTACTTTCTGTCAATACCACTTATGGTCAGCTCCACCAGGTAGATCCATTTATTAATTTAGTTTAGGAATTTCAAATTAATTTAGAAAGAATTTGGATGCTCTCCAAGTATCTCCCTCTCATAAACTTTCTTTTTTCCATTTTTTAAACCTCTCCAACTCTTGGTATCACAATCCACCTCCCCCAACTAAGAATACATGAGACACATATATAGGAAGGGAAACTAAAATTCTTGTTGTAAAGGAGGAGTAATATGCATGCCTTGTATTCCAGTTAGAGGAATGTAACTGATGCCATTAACGAGAGTTATGCATGCCTTAGTTAAGGAGAGTGTAACATATGCATCAAAGACAGAGTAAGATTAATATTTTATGACATTTCTTAAATGAGTGTAAGAGGAATATGCCATTCTTTGATAGGTGCATAAAAGAGACTGTAATGTATTATTAAAAGAGAGAGAGAGAGAGAGTTACATAGAGCCATGAGAATCATTAAGGAGAGATGTGTGAAGTGATTGAGGAGATGTATGTGACTTATAATTCCCTTTTAATAATAATATCAAAGTCTCATAAAAGATAATAATAATAATAATAATAATATTGAGGATTAAGTCGATATTTAACTATTAGGATTTATTAATGATAATTTAATTGGGTTTCCTTTAACTGTACTTAATTACCCATTGATTGAAGGTGATATACTATTTTTGGAAATTCATACTTGAGATGATAGACATGAATTTCTATTTCTAGAAATTCAGTCCAAAATTGTCAAAAATGAAATTTTATTAAGGAAATTAATCCCTCATCTACCCATGAGTGGTGTTTTTCTTCCAGAGAATAGGGATTACACATCTCTATTGCATGCATATCTGTGTCTTAGTAGATTTAGGACTCTTCACCATGATCTGCTCCAAGGATCCAAGGTTCCACACTTCGTTATTTTAAATATTTAGGACTTTGTGTCCTAATGCTTTTATTGTAGATCCAAGATCCCATGTCTTTATCTATCATGGATTTAGGACTCCATGCCATAATTTCCATGGCTTTGCATCTACTCTTCTTTGAAACTCCATGTCTTTATCTTTCATGGATTTAGGGCTCCGCGCCCTAATACTTTTATTATAGATCCAATACTCCACGTATTTATATTTCATGGATTTAGGACTCTGCATCCTAATCCTTTTATTATATATCCAAGACTCTACGTCTTTATATTTCATGGATTTAGGACTTCGCGCCCTAATCCTTCTATTACAGATCCAAGAATCCATGTATTTTTCTTTCATGGATTTAGGACTTCGCGCCCTAATCCTTTTATTATAGATCCAAGACCACACATCATTATCTATCATGGATTTAGGAATCCGTGTCATAATTTCCATTGTTTTGCATCTACTTATCTTTGAAACTCTGCGCTTCACCTTAAGGTATTGATTGTCAGCTCATACACATTTGATTGTTCGTTGGGAAGGTCTTGGTCCAAGGCTTGCACACATCACCATCTCATAGATCAAAGGAATCAAATGAATTTCATAATTAACTTATTCACATTTTATCAATGATTGTGCGTGACTTCCACAGTCAATTTGGTTTTGGAGAAATGACTTCCGCGTTCATTTATAACTCGAGCATCCTTGTTGGCAATGACCAAGTCCCCTGCCGCATATTTATTAGTACAAGATTAAGCATATATAATCATACAATTAATGTATCATCCATAAATCATAATTAACCATAAGTTCCACATAACCATGATCATCCATGTCTCAATCCTGGATCACCATCCATGTCATAAACCTATGTCAAAAGTAGGATACCAAAAGAGAAAACATCGATAATATGCACTTAACCAAAATCAGTTTTACTAAAATCAGTATTTATCATAAGCACGTAGAAATCGTGTGACCTAAACTATTTATATAGCATACGAACATATACATAAGTCTAACATGCATAATCTTTATATCATTGCATCAAAATCACCCTCTCCAAGTGTCATCAAAACTATCTCTCCAAGAAGGGACACTACATACTCCCCCTCATGGGCTAAACTTGGCCCAAAGTTTTTCCTACAGTCATAAGATACTTAGTTCTTTTCAATTCTCCTATCAATAAGGTTTTAACCTTATGTATATGTATTTTATATATTTTTATTCATTCCAAACCATAGTTTAATGTTTGATAAATTGGAAGCAACTCCATGAAAATTGAAACATACCATTCTTAATCAAGTAGAAAATATATCCATGCCATATTAGGAATTTTTTGATATAAAATGCCAAAGATTTATATATAAAAAAACAACCATACAATTTATAGTACTATATCAAAATATTATTTTATTTAATTGATATGAAATCTACCTAAGTTATCTACAATAATTTTATATTCTCCATGATTTTCTTTTTCATAGTTTGCATGAATCCTACATGTGTCATCTTCTTGGTTCTATAGTATGTTGAGCTTTCCAAGCTATAAATCGCTCACGCATTGGTTGTATAAAAAAAAATTATAGTCCATCCCATATCACAATCAAATTTTGATACAATAAGCATAAAATCATCAACATACAATTTCCAGTGAAACTACGCAACAAAACATGATGTCACATATAAAAATCACTCTTACATCCCACTTGATTTATGTCTTATCAATCCAAATTTCCATTTTCATTCCATAAGACATCCTTGCAATCAAAATATTTAGGATCTACCTATAGTTTTTACTAAATGTTTACTCTTTAGGAAAAATAACAATTTGAGGTGAGAGAGACTTTTTTTTTTAACTAACAAGCTAAGATTCCATACAATCCTCATTGACCCATTTTTGTATTATAGACGATTCCTTGAATTCCCATAATCTTCATCACTTCTCTTACCTGAGGATCAATTCTTAATGACTCAATTTGAATATATTCATAAATTAAAGATATCTTTTTGCAAGCTTGTAATCGAGAATAATTCTCATAATTATGCAAATACGATATCTATATTATTGAATCTAATTTGATCACTACAAGTCAACCTGTTTTCCAACTATACATGATTTCTAGTTAGTAATTAATAAGTTCATTTGGTTTGAAGCCTTATTCCTTATACACAAAAACAATCTATTACAACAATACATTTCTCAAACTATGAATAATCTTGTTGGTTTTAAATAAGATTTAGACTATCACAAGGACATTTCTATCCTAAAGATAAATCTCTTCCATTCCACATATAATGCAATCATCTTAGGTTTCTAAGTCATGCAAGAATTCCAATGCATCAAAATGTGATCTCTCTCTCCTTCAATTTCTCCCTAAAAAAATATATAT
Organism: Pinus albicaulis; assembly: GCA_034641835.2. Lineage (NCBI taxonomy): Eukaryota > Viridiplantae > Streptophyta > Pinopsida > Pinales > Pinaceae > Pinus > Pinus albicaulis. The sequence continues at coordinate 67,360,011 of CM076575.1, forward strand.
CACAAGCACATATTCTTGTAAAAGAATAACTCAAATAAACTTTTAATTAATAAGAAACCTTTTTCCTTTAAGTTCAAATGAAACAAAGTTCTCACCTCAGAACATGTTTATCTTCTAAACATGTTATTCTCTTAACAATTTACAAGTTAATCAAAATTCAAGAAAGCAGTTCATCAAGTTGATAAACAATTTGAATTTTGACTCGATCACCTAACTAACAATATTTTAGAGTGGTTCATTAGTTCAATCCTCATAATTTCTCTAATTAATTTAGTTTGAAAAGAATTCAACCAATATGCAATTGATAAAATTATTAAGGAGACTATTATGTCTTTCCTAGTCCTAATTTATCTTAATCCAATAGAAAAGATATTTCATCAACTTATCACAATAATATTTTTCTACATTTCAATAAATTGAAAATCAATTTAATTAGAATTAAATCCAACACATACAAAAGAATTACAATACTAGAGGATAGATACCTAGTTCACATTTGACTCCATATATCAAAATCAGCTATTCTAAACATTTTAAACCACCTAATGGTGTTCACTATATCAATATTAGTATCTTCATTTGTAGCAAATTTATGTTATGAATCTATATCCATTTAACTTTAATTACACATAATCAATCCTCCTTAATCATGTCTATGAGATTTCGTCAAAATAATTTGTTCATTCTAACTAGAAGAATTACTTAGTTCATAGATATATGTTAGTATGTAATCCACACCCATACCTTACCTCATTACTTAGCTCATATATATATGTTAGTATGGATTCCACACCCATACATTAGCTCATAGATATATGCTAGTATGGATTCCACACCCATACATAACTTGAGGAAAACATTACCTTCAAGTGTTCTTTAAAATGGATTCTAAACCATTCATGCACAAGTAATTTAAGCCTCTTGTTTATTATGAAGGTCGTACCAAAACCTATTATTTGAGTAATTTCAAGTTATTTGATGCATAATGACAACCCAAACTACACAAAATCACGCCAAACAAATCATATGAATTTCATTGTTACTCATTAAGAATTTATTCCCAATTTTTTTTTTTAACACATCAAATTAATGCACATACATTACTCATGCATCTACTTTCACAATTAAAAGTGACATCCTTCAAGGTAGCTTATGTTAAGTTTCCATTAGGGTAGATAAGAAAAGATTCAAAATTAACTGATGAACTCAATCATCACGTTAATTGAATCTTATCCTTAGTTTTTGTTACACATTCCCAAAGCATACACACCAAGGTCATCATATTATAGTCCATATTAAGCCAATATTTTTCTTGGTAGATACGTTTTCAGCTAGTAAATATGGCTACTAGCCCATATCACATTGAAAATGATGCATTAAACATATATGCAACCATTCATGCACTCCACCTAACTCCCTCATAAATTGACAATCAAGACATTCACATGCTTGGTTTTAACCCCAACTTTCCCAAGCACATCTTTTCCCAACATGTCTTAAGTCTTTTAACATATTTCCAATAATTTGTCTTAACAAAAATATAGAGTATAAGAAATCATTATTTTTCTTTCATGAGTTTCTAAATGAAATAATAATAATAATATCCCCTATGCAACCAATATGCTTCCAAGTCAACATATATAACAACTCAACATGCATGCAAAATAAACATGCATACATCGTCAACCTACAAAAAAGCATGTTGGCCCATTAGACCCTAGTGTTGTAGTTGGATTTGATACCATATGTAAGGTCCCATCTAACAAACCATCAGTTTTATAGAAAAATTTTGAACACTACGACTCAAAATGCGATATATATATTTTTTTGTTTCCAAATCCCAAGACAAACCAAAAGCCAACGTCTCACTCAACCCATAAATCCACACTAAAAAATGACAACCATAACTTAATCCTCAAGCTCAAAAATCATATTTAAAATAAAGAGTGTTTAGTGGAATAAATAAATATCAAACTTTACGAGCCACAATTTCCAACAAGATAATTGTTACTTCTATTGTGACTATTTTGATTTTATTTTAAATAATATGCTTATGAATTCTTTACTTAAAAGGTGAATTTAACTTATATAGGAGTGGTATCCAATATTTATAATTTCATATGTAAGTTGACACTACAACAATTCACTTACCCAAATTTGACTTTATCGACATGAATTTTAACTCAATGGGATTACCACACATATTCATTGAGACATTCCAGAAACACTTCGTTACAAATATTAATTCCACTTAGGAATTTTTTTACAGAAAATTCATAAATGTAAATAGCTACATTCATTGAATCACTACAATACAAACATTTTTCAAGCATACAATATACAACCATTGAGGCATTTTGTCAAGCGCTTAGCGGTCATCATCTCTTAAGATAATTTTGAGAACCATTAGCAACATGAATATAATATTCTTACTAAAACTATTTAACTGATAAAATTCATAAATTTAAACTTCAAATATGAGCATATTAAAACATAAATTAAATCATCTTAATCCTTCACCAAATACTTGAGAAAAAACATGCACAGTTTGCAACAGAAATATGCAAAATCTCCCAAATTTACAATCTAGGTTATGAAAAGTGTTTTATTTAAATCAAATGGGGGGTTACAAGGCAGACACTGATACCCCTTGATGTTGGGTTCAATCATATCCAAAATGCGCATGGATGTTATTCTTTAAAACAACAAAAATTTAGATCTTTAATGTTTCATTTACGACTTTTGTCAAACACATGGAATGCAAACTTTCATCTACAACTCTACATGAGGAAATACAACCCAGAGTTATGCTACTAAGATATTTTCATTGAATTCACACATTTATAAATCCACCATATGATCTCTTGAAACATTTTAGAACCCACAAGCTAATTCCGTTAACAATATTTGACAATCTTATTGTAGCCATTGCTACAATTTGGAAAACACATGGCAGCCCTAAATGTTACAGCCATTTTGGCATTATGTCAAGATTCTAATAGTACTATAACAAAAACTTGAATCGCAAAACATTGAATTATTGATAAGAATATGAAACATAAGCCATAACTTAAATTTACCTGAAACTTACCTCAAGCCTTTGATCTTCCAAACCATATTTTAGATGCCATTATTTTTTCATTTTCTTTTAAGGTTTGATTGTGTAATTCCTCCACGTATATTTTGGGCACATGTCCATTTTCTTACTTCTCTTGTAAGCTAAAAGTTAGCATTTTTTCATGCATAAATAAATTGATAACATTACTCATTCACGTATTTTTTCAAACACTTTGCAAAATATCCTAAAACGCTTTCTAAAACATGCATATAATTACTTGAAACAAAATAAGAACTCATGAAACTCTTACCCAAGTCCTTTGGAATTCCTTTATTGCAATTACCTTCAAAAATATTTTTCTTTCCTTTCTCAAATGATACCATACCAAGTTTAGTACCAAAAACTACACCAATAATAATTCCAATATTGAGATCTAAATATCCATACATATAGACTACTCTTAGCCGTCATTTTTAACTAGCCAATAAGATTCTAGATAACATAAGCTTAAACCAAATTAAATGCTTAAAACAATTTAATTTTCTATTTTTTTTCTTTTATGTTGATATTATACTAAAATTTCAAGACAATTATATTTATACCTGATCAGATTTATAACTCCAATCGCTGAGAATATAGCCCATCTCTAATTCCTTAAACAACTCATTTGAACCATCTAATTTTCCACCCGACCATATCCAGGGAGAACTTCTCCCCCTAGAACCCCCAAGTTTTAATATCCCACAAGTAGTACCAAAATATAGCAGTAGAGAGATATACAAGACAAGTTGAGGAAGATAAGTTTTACTTCCTTTCAATACCACTCATGTTCAACTGCACCAGGTGAAGCTACTTAGTAATTTTTTTTAAGAATTTCAAATTCATTTTAGAAGCAATTGGCTACTCTCCAAGCCTCTCCCTCTCATATATATATATATATATATATATATATATATATAACTCTTGGTATCACAATATACCTCCCCCAAGTGAGAATACATGAGACACATATAACTCTTGGTATCACAATCTACCTCCCCCAAGTGAGAATACATGAGATACATATATAGGAGGGGAAACAAATTCTTGTCATAAAGGAGGAGTAATATGCATGCCTTGTATTCATGGTTAGCTCCACCAGGTGGAGCTACTTAGTAATTTAGTTTATGAATTTCAAATTCATTTCAAAAGAAATTGGCTACCCTACAATTCTCTCCCTCTCATATATATATATATATATATATATATATATATATATATATATATATATATATATATATATATATATATATATATATATATATATATCCAACTCTTAGTATCACAATCTACCTTGCCCAAGTGAGAATACATGAGACACTTCTATAGGAGGGGAAACAAATTCTTGTCATAAAGGAGGAGTAATATGCATACCTTGTATTCCATTTAGAGGAGTGTAACTAATTCCATTAACGAGAGGTATGCATGCCTTAGTTGAGAGTGTAACATATGCATTAAAGAGAGTGTAAGAGGAATATTTTATGACATGTATTTAATGAGTGTAAGAGGAATATATCATTCTTTGATGAGTGCATAAAAGAGATTGTAATGTATTATTAACAGAGAGAGAGAGAGAGAGAGAGAGAGAGAGAGAGAGAGTTACATAGAGCCATGAGAATCATCAAGGAGAGAGGTGTGAATTGACTGAGGAGATGTAGGTGACTTATAATCTGCTTTTAATAATAATATCAAAGTCTCATAATAATAATAATAATGAGGATTAAGTTGATATTTAACTATTAGGATTGATTAATGATAAGTTAAGTGGGTTTATTTCAACTATACTTAATTACCCATTGATTGAAGGTGATTTACTATTTTTGGAAATTCATACTTGAGATGATAGACATGAATTTCTATTTTTAGAAAATCACTTCAAAATTGTCAAAAATGATATTTTATTAAGGTAATTCATCCCTCAGCTGCCCATGAGTGGTGTTTTTCTTCTGGAAAATAAGGATTCCACATCCCTATTGCATGCATCTTCGTGCCTTAGTAGATTAATGATTCTGCACTCCACTCTACTCCAACAATCCAAGGTTCCACACTATTATTTTAAATATTTAGGACTCTGCGTCCTAATCCTTTTATTATAGATCCAAGACTCCATGTATTTATCTTTCATAGATTTAGGACTCCACGCCCTAATCCTCTTATTATATATCCAAGACTCCACATCTTTATCTTTCATGGATTTAGTAATCCTCACCCTAATCATTTTATTATAGATCCAAGACTCCATATCTTTATATTTAATGGATTTAGGACTCTGTGCCCTAATCCTTTTATTATAGATTCAAGACTCCATGTATTTATCTTTCATAGATTTAGGACTTTTTGCCCTAATCCTTTTATTATAGATCCAAGGCTCCACGTCCTTATCTTTCATGGATTTAGGACTCCAAGCCCTAATTTCCATGGCTTCTCATCTACTCTACTTTGAAACTTCGTGCTTCACATAAAGGTATTGATTGTGAACTCATACCCATTTTGTAGTTCATTGGTAAGGTCTTGTTCCAAGGCATGCACACATCACCATCTCATAGATCAAAGGAATCAAATAAATTTCATAACTAAATTATTCAAATTTTACCAAGGATTGTGCATGACTTCCATAGCCATTTTGGTTTTGGAGAAATGACTTCCATAGTCATTTATAACTCGAGCATCCTTGTTGGCAATGACCAAGTCCCCTGCCACATCCTGATTAGTACAAGATTAAGCATATATAATCATACAAATAATATATCTTCCATAAATCATAATTAACCATATTTTCCACATAACCATAATCATCCATGGATATATGTGTCTCAATCCTGTATCATCATCAATGTCATACACCTATGTTAAAACTAGGATACAAAAAGAGAAAACATTGATAATATGCACTTGACCAAAATAATTTTTAATAAAATCAGTGTTTATCATAACCACGTAGCAACCATATGACCTAAACCAGGTCTATAGCATATAAGCATATACATAAGTCTGACATGCATAATCTTTATATCACTACACCAAGATCACCCTCTCAAGGTGTCATCAAAGTTATCTCACCAATAAGGGACACTACATGAATCCACTATCAAAAAATTCAGAGTTTAAAGTACATATCCATTTTCCTAATCAATCAAGATGACAATGTATGTGGGAAAATCATTTTTCTATTGAAGGTTTTAAGGAATATTGGGGAAAATTTGATGATGATCAGATTGATGAAGCTTTTTAAAAGTTTTTATCTATTTATTTAAATTCACGCAAATGTTCTTCCATAGATAAATCTCATTTTCTCGGAAAAATTATTCTAAAACTTGAGAGAGATGTTGAGGTCTTAGAGGCTCAAATAAGTGTCTCACAACTTCCAAGATCAGATTCAATCTTTTGAAATATTTTTCCATTTAAAACAAAATGAGGTAGGTTTCCCTCATTTCTCACGATGGAAAAATGTTTTGTCTTTGAAAATAATTTGAAAATTAAAAGTTGAAGTCATGGTTTGACATAGAGAATACATCTAAAAAATTGAACATTGATGATGCATTCATTGAATACCTTGAGGATCATCGAGAAAATCATGTCTTTTATGATCCTGTAGCTCACTATATGGAAGGTTTTTTTAGCTTGTGTTTTCAATCATGTTTTCAATATGGAGACTAGATGCATCACGAGTTGCCACCGCCATTACACTTTCAAATTACCATATGGTGCAAGAAGAGTCAAGAAATCCACATATTTCAGTAGCTACTTGATTGGATTCACTAGCATTTTTGTATCACTTCATTTCAGCAGTTCTTCAACAGGTTGGAGTAGGAAATGGTGTGCAATAAGCTTGTTGGGAAAGTATTTATTTCATATTTCAGTTTTAGTTTCCAACATTTATAGTTTTGGTTAGTTAGATTGCAGGGAAAAATTTACAGGTTGCAGTCTTCGAGGTTGGGAGCAGCCTAGTGGATCAGGCACATGGTCTATGGTGTTCTTTGGCACCTCACAGGGATGATTTCATCTCCATTGGAGCCAATTTTAGTGTCATGTGTTATAGTAGTCAAATTGAAGCTTATTATTTTATATTATTTTGTTATATTTGTAAATTGTTGCTATGATCTCATAGATATCAATTCTTAGTGTCAATTTAGGATAATATATACTAAAGTTTTGAGTGGTGAAAGAAATCAAGTTATTAATTTTCTAAAAGGTCTAGGGTTAGTAAGCCTATATTTAATGTGTCATCCAAGTCATGGATAAAGGTAATAATGGATTTGGTTTCTCATCATTGGGACAAGTTATTAGTTTATTTTCAGCTAGATGAATGGTCAAATTAGATAGTACATCATATCCTTGTACCGATTATTTGTTGTTGCACTTATATCTTGCACTACACTTGAAAATTTTGATTTGAAGAGTCATCATTACACTTGAAGGAAGTTATGGACCATGTGGAGGAGTACAAAGGCATGTTTGGATTTCAAAAATCCATCAAGTACATAACTCATCATCTTGAAATTCCCTAAATATCAAACAAGAGCTCGTTGCATTTTGGCTGCAGGGGATTTGTTTCCCTACTATCAAAGGCATAAAAAATTGATAGAAGATCAAAGTTTTGGAATTACTTTTTGTGCATGGGTGTTTAAATAAGGTTCATAACATTGTTAAACATCGTCTACCAACTATTTTTCTCATTCAAATACTTCGACACCTAGTCAAATCTATGCAAATGAAGCTCGTTTCAGTTTTTTTGTGGTGGTAATTCTCAATAAGGGAGGTTTTCAATTTGGAAAAATGCTTTCTAATAGGTAATTTATGATTAAGGGGTTGTTTTCCACTTGTTTGATATATTCATGATTACGGGAGATGGTCAAAGGTATGCAAATGATTAACTTGTTGCACTTTTTTGAAGAAGGAAGTAGCACAGTGAATTCGTTGCACTTCCACACAGTCAACAGTTTGACCTTTCAATTTGAATATAAACCTCATGAAATTGATTCTTATGGTTATGACAAGTGTACTTAAGTGTCTTTTAGTTTTACAAAATATTTTTCTTTCAATATGTGCAAGTTTAGTCACAGATGTATGAAAAGGAAGTTCGTTATGCACAAATTGTTTTTGTCATCATCTTAAAAATCAATTTCTTACCAAATGGAAATGAATTAAAAAAAAAAGACATTTTTGTCAAACAAAAACTAAATAACAAAAAAATCCTTCAATTTATTCACAGGTATCATATATTGGAAGATTTGAATGAATCGTTACAGCCAATTTTTCATATTTCGTCATTTCTTGTTTTATTCATGATCCTTGGGCACGGATTCTAAGGACATGGAGAAGAATTTTTGGAAAATGGGAGATTTTTTCTCATTCAGTCCCTATTTCCTAGCAGGAAGTTTCTAAATCTAATGTAACTCACTCTATGTTTTGGGAAATGGATGAGCTCTATCGCCTAAGTATAAGGATGAGATAATTGTATATATTTTATGAATTTTAGTGTGTGAAGGTTTGGTTGGTCAGTGTGTGAGAGAGAAGGCATTTCGCATTGTACATTTTCATTAAAAAGTTTTAGTGAATGATGAAGGTCGAACTCTACTTTTCCAGGGATTCATGTGTCAGTTTCTTATGGTGATTTTTTCTCCTGTGTATGTGATTTTATCTCTTGTTATTTCCATGCATAAATGCCATGTATTCAATGTTTATTTAATCAAAATTTACTTCAAAATTCACTTTTAAGTGCTTTATGTTAGGACCTCACTATGTATCATTTTTACTATATATTTTGACACCACCTTACTTTATAACCATGTTTAAAAAGGATTCCATCATCATTTTCATTCACTTTATCCAAAGGTATATAAAATCCTCTTCTATATTATATATTTAATCTGTTTACATATAATTCCATATTACTCTTATATTTCATCATTAATCGAAGTAGATTGTTGCTAACATAAGTCTAAAAGATCGTAGATAAATTATATGCTGTGCTGGAACAATCGGTCGTTGCTGAAACAGTCAAACTTCGTTGCTGAAACAGTCGACTCCGTTGCTAAAACAGTCGACTCCATTGCTGAAACAGCCAGCAGGCACGCAAATTCCGTCACTATTCGTAATTTGCGATTCTGGAAGAGTATTTCTTGGAACAATGGCAACAACATGAAGACGTGGTTACACGGATTATTCTGAAGATAGTACTCTTTTTGTATCTGTTGTAACGATATATTTTTATGGAAGAACAGAATAGCCCTCTTTTAAGAAAGAAGAACAGATTTAGGGATAAACATAGATTTGCTCTACTGTAATTGTAAGAGATGTCTCCTCTTTAAAAATAGGAGACATCATCATCAGAGGGAGCTCGAAACTACAGGAGAACATTGTGTTTGAGAGGACAGGAGCTAGACTCCATTTGTAATGTATCATTTCTTTTGACAGATGAATAAAATTTCCTTTTGAGCGCTTCAATTTAATCCTTCCCTGGGGAATCTTGTGAGAAGGAAAGGGCCCGCCTTCCTCACAAGATTCGCCCGACTGTTCCTGTAGTTTGTTAGATTTCTTTATGACATTCACACTTTACTTTGATTCTGTTTGCTGAAACACCAGTTACACAGTTCTGTAGTTTATTGAGCATTCTATTTCCTTTAACGCTGCATGTGTTTAGTACATTCATTCTTAAGAAGTTAAGAGATCTATTTCTGTTAATTGTTTGAATGTATGATTGATGCTGGGAAGCAGGTGCTGAAGATTCCTGTACAAAGGAATAGGGTCCTGTTCCCATTGATTGCCTTTCTTTTCCTGCAGTGTGATTAGAAACAAGAGACAGGTGCTGAAGGTTCCTGTTCATGGGAATAGGGTCCTGTTCTCTTGAGTTTATCTTTTCTACAGAGTGATTAGTGTCAGGCAGCAGGTGCTGAAGTTCCTATTTAAAGGAATAGGGTCCTGTTCCCTATTATGGTTGATTGGTTCCCTTTCCTGCAGATTGATTTCCCTTTATTTGGATTTTTAACTACAATAGAGGAATTACTTCTACTATAACATAAGTAACTTCAGCTTTGATTAAACATGGTGTGAATAATTAGATTTGTATGATTAATAATTGTGTGGCTTTTTACTACAACATTGTTTTTGCTTTTGGAATTGAGCATATCCAGTGCGTGATTGTCTTTGGAATAAACAGACTTCCTCGGGTTGACAATTTATGTGGAGCTTGAATTGTTAAAAAAATTAAAGCGACCAACATTTTGGCGCCGTTGCTGGGGAAGGAAATTATAGATTTCAAAAGCATTAATATTTTCTTTTTAGATGTGTAGATTGTATGAGAGGACGCGGAACCCAGAAGAAAACTAACCCCACAGGTGGCAAAGGCAAAGGAAGGGGAGGAAGAAAGACTTTCATTGACGAGATTGTATCAAAGGCTGAATCATCACAGAGATTAAGTTCTCGAAGACCAAAACTTCAGCACTCCCCTCAATCAGATTACAAAACAGAGGAAGTTGTGGGTCCTAAAAATATAGAGGAGCCAATGATTAAAGAACCAGCAGTCAGTGCTGGAGAGTCAGAAGAAAGTGTTAGTCAATCAGCAGAGCACATTGAGGAAATAATAGAGAGTGTTGGACGACCAGTGGAAAACATTGAAGAGCCAGTAGAAGATCTTGACGATCGAGCAAGTGCAATATGAGAACAGACAATGGAAGGAAACAATGAAGACTTCTTTGGTGGAGGACATGTAGATCCTGAAGGAGAAGGAAAGGATGAAAATTTTCACTCTACCTTGGGATTTCCTATCAGTGATCTCCCTAGAGGAACAACTCCTATGAAAAACATTCCATTGTCAGCTTTACCTAACTTCCATGGTTTATCCTCTGAAGATCCGGATGAATTTCTTTTTGAATTTGATATATTATGCAGAAGTTATGATTATGTTACTAATGCTCAGAAGTTGAAACTATTTCCAGCCACCTTAAAAGGAAATGCTTTAAGATGGTTCATGAGCCTTGGAAGTCAGGTAATTACAACATGGGAGCAGATGAAACAGAAATTTCTGCTTAAATATCAAGACTACTGCCGGACGAGAGAGAAGAAGGATGAACTATTCAATATGGCGCAAAAGCCGGAGGAGAATCTGGAGGACTATGTAGAAAGGCTGCAGTACAATATACAGAGATCTGATCATCCGAATATAAGTAAGGAAATTCGCAAAACAATATTACTTAGAGGTTTAAGGGATGATTGTTTAGACATGTTAAATATGCTTGGCAAGGGAGATATATCTAAAAAATCATATGATGAGATTGTTGAACTTTGTAAGAGGTGTTCAAGGGGAGCTGCAAGGAACAGAGTAAGTAATAGAGATCCCACCTATTCAAGAGTGCAGAAATCAGCCAGTGGGGGAGCAACAAGAGTTGAAATAGGTAATTTACTTGAAGAATTTAAAACTGAGATGTTAAGTTCTTTTGCTTCACAAATTGACACTTTGCAGGTTAAGAAGAAGCAGGCTGAAGCAGAAGCAACTCTGGCTGTCTTTTGCCCAAAGTGCAGAGACAAACATCCACTAAGGGAGTGCCCATTGGACAAAATACCAATCTGCACCCTTTGTGAGAAAGATCATGAAACAAAACAATGTCCATCTCTACCAGGAATAAAGGCAACATTGCAGCCAATGGAAGAAGAAGCTGAAGCAGTTTACTTGCTAACTCAAAGAAGACAATGGCAACCAAAAGGACAAGGTATGAACTCTAGTATGCCATTTAATCGTTGGAATAATTATTCTGCTTTCGGTCAAACAAATTACCCTCCCTTTAATCAAATGCAATACCCACCCTTTAATCAAATGAATTTCCCACCCATGCAGCAACCAAACCCTCCCTTTGTTGATCCTACAATGTGGACTCCTTGGCCTCCACAGTAGCCATCTTATTTTAACCCTTGGAATTCAAATTGGAGAAGCCAACAACTCCCGTATCCAAATCAATTGCCTCAATTCCAACAACCACTTCCTCTGCCATCAAATGCTCCGCCAAATAACCAAATGAGACCCCAGCTACCTGTGCAACCAAATACTAACCCCAATAATAAAGTTGTGCAAGTCATTGATATTCAGAATCAGTCTATATTTCCTACTATGCAATGTAATGATATTCATTTAAGATCTGGGAAAATAGTAGAGCCTATTATTGATGACATAACTTCTTCTGATTCTGATAAAGAGGAAACTGAGAAACACAAGAAAGCACAACCACCCTCTAACAAAAGTATTGAAATAACAGAACCACCATTCCCCGAGCGTTTGGTTTTAACTAGAACGCCTGAAACACCTGCTTTTAATCTTTTAGGGGAATTGAAAAATTTGTATGTTAAAATTCCACTTTTACAAGCATTAAGAGATGTACCAATTTATGCCAGAACAATAAGGGATATTTGTGTTAAGAAACCTGGTAGGAAAACTAAAGATCCCCTTACAGTACATGTGATGGGTGATTTATCTACATTAATGTCCGGAAAAACCCCTCCTGTGAAATATGGTGACCTCGGCCATCCTACCGTGACAGTTCAAATTGGTAAAACAATGATTCCTCAAGTTCTGGTAGATTTAGGTGTTGCAATAAACATAATGACTCTTGAAACTTCACAATTGTTACAGCTGAATAACACAATCAGAGATACACCTACCATTCTAGAGTTGGCTGACCGTTCTACAATTAAACCTGAAGGAGTTGTTGAAGATCTACTTATCTCAGTTGAATCCTGGAAGTACCCAGCTGATTTTGTTGTATTACAGACTAAAACAAAGCTGGGGGGACATCCTTTAATTCTGGGGAGGCCATGGCTGGCCACAACTAATGCCTTTATCAGTTGCAGATCTAGTTCAATGACAATTTCTAATGGTTATGAAACCAAACAGCTTACTCTTTATCCTCATGCTACACCCATAATTAATAATGAATATTCTATGTGGATGGATTATGATGATAATGTTGTTCAACCCATTCTAACTATTGGACAAGCCTTAACTCTTAAAGACAATACAGAGGATGAAATAATTAATAATTTTATTTGTGAACCTTCCTCTGTAATTGCTAAAACACACAATCAATTGACTGCAATTTTTGAAACAGATACCCAAGAAAAGATTGAATCTGAAGACTTATCTCAGACATTAACCACCATCTCATCTAAAAGTATAACAGTTGAAATTGAACCTGGCAAGACATTAAACATAAATCTTGATCTAACAGTTGCTGAAACACAGCAGTTAATGAAGTTATTGCATGAAAATAAGGAAGCATTTGCATGGGATTACACAGATATGAAAGGGATCTCTTCTGAACTATGTACTCACCGAATTTACATTAAAGAGGGATGCCGACCAGTCTGTCAACCCCAAAGACGAATGAACCTTAATTTACGAGAAATTGTTAAAGAAGAACTTCAGAAATTGCTTAATGCAGGATTTATATACCCCATATCTGACAGTGAATGGGTTTCCCCATTGGTAATTGTCCCTAAGAAAAACGGGAAATGGAGAGTATGTGTTGACTACAGAGCCTTGAACAAAGCTACTCAAAAGGATCACTTTCCTTTACCTTTAATTGATAAGGTGTTGATTAGTCTGGCAGGGAAGAAATTCTTTTCTTTTCTAGATGGATTCAGTGGGTATAACCAGATTAGAATTGCACCCCAAGACCAGGACAAGACCACTTTCACTAGCCCTTGGGGAACTTTTGCTTATAGAGTTCTTCCATTTGGGCTATGTAATGCACCAGCAACTTTTCAGAGGGCTGTTATAGGAATCTTTTCTGATATGTTGAATGAATCTATGGAAATATTTATGGATGATTTTACTCCTTATGGTGTGTCTTTTGAAGATGCATTACAAAATCTTGAGAAGGTACTTAAACGATGTATACAAGCTCACCTCTCCCTAAGTACTGAAAAATGTCATATGATGATGAGTGAAGGAGTAGTGCTTGGACATTTTATTTCATCTCAAGGTATTCAGGTAGATCCATCTAAAATATTGGTCATTCAGAATCTTTCTGTTCCTAAAACACAAAATGATGTGAGAAGTTTTCTAGGACATGCTGGATACTACAGAAGATTTATTAAAGATTTTTCTAAGATAGCTTCTCCATTATTTGTGTTGCTTATGAAAAATGCTGAATTTAAGTGGACTAATTCTTGTCAGAAAGCCTTTGAAGAACTCAAGCATCAGTTATCTACTGCTCCTATTTTGAGGGGACCTGATTGGGCCCTCCCTTTTCATATATCTTCTGATGCTTCAGACACTACAATTGGAGCTGTCTTGGGACAAGAGGAGAATCATCTTCCTTATGCTATCTACTTTATCAGTAAGAATATGACCCCTGTTGAGCTTAATTATACAGTTACCGAAAAGGAGTTTCTTGCAGTAATTTATGCCATTAATAAATTTCGACATTATATCACTGGTTATTCTACTTTTGTCCACACTGATCACTCGGCTATTAAGTATTTAATGAACAAATATGTTACAAATGCTAGAGTTACCAGATGGCTATTATTACTGCAGGAATTTGATATCACAATTGTAGATCGGCCTGGTAAAGAAAATGTGGTGGCTAATTTCCTTTCACGGTTAAAAACTGATAATGATATTCCAGTAGATGATTCTTTTCCTGATGAATATTTTTTTGCAGTTTCTGCTCACTCTCCATGGTATGCAGATATTGCCAATTATTTGGTTGCAGGAAAATTACCATCACACCTGTCATATAGAGAAAAGAGAAGAATTGTTCAAAAAAGTGCCAGGTATAGATGGATAAGTGGGTGTCTTTTCTACACAGGGCTTGATCAGGAAATCCGAAGATGCATTAGGGAAGATGAAGTGTATGACATACTGAAAGCTTGTCATGATGGCCCTTGTGGAGGGCATTTTGCTGATAAAAGAACAGCACACAAAATTTTGAGGATGGGTTATTATTGGCCCTCATTATTTAAGGATGCAAAGAAATATGTGAGGGCTTGTGACAGCTGCCAGAGAATGGGTCAACCCAATCATAGAGATCAAATGCCATTAAACCCCCAGGTAGTTTCTGAACCATTTGAAAGATGGGCCTTGGATTTCATAGGACCCATTAATCCTCCATCCAATCAAAGACTTATATATTAGTCTCTACAGACTATATGACTAAATGGGTGGAGGCCAAAGCACTTATTAGATCCAATGAAGAGGTTGTCCTAGCTTTCTTATTTGAAGAAATCTTCACTAGATTTGGAATTCCTAGAGAGCTAGTTACAGATGGAGGACCTCCATTCAATTCTCATGGTTTTAAGTCTACCCTTCAGAAATATCATATTCATCATAGAATGACTACACCATACCACCCCCAGGCCAATGGGTAGGTGGAAAGCACAAATAAAGTATTAAAAGCCATTCTAACTAAAACAGTGAAGGACAGCCGGAAGGATTGGTCTCAAAGGCTCCCTGAAGCACTATGGGCTTACAGAACTACTTGGAGAAACACTACAGGTTTTTCTCCCTATGAATTGGTTTATGGTAAAAATGTTGTTTTTCCTGTGGAATTTGAAATTAAAACTCTAAGAACTGCTTTAGCTGTTAATATTGATTTGACTAATGTGCAGACAGCTAGGTTGCAGCAACTTCTTGAATTGGATGAAAAGAGATTAGATGCCATTCACCAAACAACCATGATTCAACAACAGAGAATGAAATGGCATGATAAAATTATCAAACACAAGCAGTTCCAAAAAGGTAATTGGGCCTTGTTATATGACTCTCGGTTTGAAAATTTTCAGGGTAAGCTACGTACACGTTGGCTTGGACCATATGAAGTAGATGCTGTTTTTTCTAATGGAACAGTAAGACTTATAACAATTGATGATTCTAAAACCCCTCTACTAGTCAATGGTCATAGGCTTCGTTTGTACCAGCGCCCTGTTTCTAAAGAGGATTTCAAGACTGCTTGCATGACTGATACACATTATCTTTTTCTAGGGGAGTCTTCTGCTCCTCACAGCATTTAACTTTCTGCACTGTATTTTTAGTATTAAGATTAGATTTAAAACTAATAATCCCTGTCAAGGGTTGGCATATTACAATTGAATTTTGCAGATTCTGGAAAAGATTATTAAGGAGGACAGATTCACCATAAGAAGATTTGAAGCTTCAATCACAGAAGCTTGTTCCCTTCATTTCAACCCATTTCCTAGCAATATCCCTTTATCCCATTTCTACATTATTTCCTTTTTTCCATTTTTCCCACTTCTACCATTCCTGAAATATCATCCTTCAGCTAGTATTTCCCATTCCTTACTGCTGAAATTATCCCTTATCAAATACTTCCCCCACTTGTTTTAAACCCAAGTCATTATATCCCATTTTCCTGATTTTCCCCTTTGCTGAAACACCAGTTTCAGCAACATGTCATTCATTTTTCCGTTGCTGAAACACCAGTTTCAGCAACCTGTCATTGATCTTTTCATCACTAAAACATCATTTCTTTCCTCTGCTACACAAGCTTTTCAGTTCTCCACTTTTACTCTTTAGCTCCTTTGGGTGAATATTATTCAGTACTGAGCAGATCCTGATATGCTCTTGTTCTACATTTCATAGAAATCTACAGATTCTTCCATTAATATCAAGCCATTATGAAGCACTCTATACTTCGAATTTTAAAGACAAAGGTAAAACTATAAGGTATGCGGTTTTTATGTAATGCAGTGAAATAATATTCTAAAGAGAGGATCTTGCTCATAATGATTCCAATATCCACACGCCTAAACATCATTGCACCATACGTAAGGGGGGGGGGAATTTCGAAAACTGAATCATCATTTCACATCATCCAATCCTCCGTCATTCTTCATATCCATTTCCGCCGTCATTGAGACTCCATATCCTCTGTTGCAACAATTAGCTTGACCAAATCCTATGTTTCTGTTCTCTGCGCCTCTGCATGTGACTCAAGCTAGTAGCTATGGGAGGGTCGGCTATCAGACACGAGCCTGGTTCGATAACTCTTCTTCAATTGTTCCCGGAGGTCTACCAAATCTTTCAACAAGCAGGATGGACAACATACTTCGAAAGGTTAGGAGAATTTGATCAGCAACAAGTTTTAGAGTTCGCACAGAATCTTCAGGGGAATTATTCAGTTGTTCAAGGGGTCCGAATTTCAGTCACAGAGGAGGACATAGCTCAAGTTTCAGGTTTGCCGGTTATAGGGGCTCGCTGGTTCAGTAGGAAGCAAGTTATTTAAATGCACGACAATATTTTCTTCTTCCAGAGGAACCGGTTGAACTTAAAGGCCGTGGTATAAGTCTGCATTCCTTACCTCGACCATGGCCAACAGTAGCTAAATTCATCAAGCACTACTTGACATGCGAAGGGCGTTACCAGGTAGTTTATCAACACGACTTCGTTTTGATGAATCATTTAAGGCATGGTCGATTAGTCAATATTCCCTATTATCTGCTTGGTTGTATCAAAAACATGTCATATTATTGCAGACGGGTTAAATTCCCATTGTTATCCCTTACCCATCATCGTTTATGCCAATTATTAATTCAGAGGGGTTTTGCTCAGCAAAACCCCCCTCTGAATAATCCACTCCTCGTTCCCCAGCAGGCCGAAATTCCCCAGCAAGCCGAAATTCCCCAACAAGCCGGAAGTTCCCAAGAAACTCCTGAGAGTCCTTATGAAGGGCAACTGGACAATATCCCAGACTCCCCAGTAATTCCATCCTCAGAGCCAGTTGACCTACCCCCAAGTTCGTCCCACTTAGTAGAGTCACCCCTTCCCACTATTCCTATCCCTAGCGATGACTCTCCAACACCCCCATCTCCACCTACTCATAAAAGAAAGAGACGAACCCCAACAGTCTCTGTCTCAAAATGACAAACAAGGGCCACATCCCAAATTTTCACTTCTTCCGAAAGCCCTTCCCCTAGAAAAGAATCTTCTCCTACAAAGAAAAGGAAAGACACTGACTTCTCTGCTTTCCTACCAAAAAGGAAAATGAAAATGACTGTTGAAATAGGAGTTACTCCCATTTCCCCTGACCCCGCCACTATCCTGTTAAAACTTCAATCCTCACCACCATTCCAAATTCCCCAACCCGTCTCGTCTGGTGGCACTGCCACACAAGAACCAGTGCCCCGGGATAACATGACATCGTTTATGGCTCAAACAGTGACTGCCACACAAGAACCAGTCACTTACCCAGAGGCTGAAACACAAGAACCAGCCACTGTGGTACAAGAATCATACACCAAGCATGATAATATAGGGAAAACAGCTGTAGCTGCTCCACAAGAACCAACTACAGCTGTGGACCAGCAGGCAACCCCAGCAGAATCAACCAGCACACAGGGTTCACACACTATGGCATCTTTATTGGAGGAAAATGAGTTTTTGAAGTCTGAACTAGAGGCCTATAAGAATGAATTAATCATGGCACGAGAAGCCTTTGATAGAGAATTGAATCTCTACATGCTAGCACACACAGCATCAGCACAAAATAAGGATCCATGCAGAGAATACATATGCCATGAGTGTGGTAATATTTACCAACAGGCAGGATACAAAGTAGTCAAAATTCAGGTATCTGAAGCATCTACATCAGCTGCAATTAAAGAAGAACGCCCTACTGCTCCACAAGAACCAGTAGGGCTCTCAAAAAGTCTGGAAAAAGAAACTAAACCACAGATATCTTGCCCTGTGCTAGTCAGCTCAGCCACTCAGACAATGCCCCAACCACAGATATCTAGCCCTGAGTTAGTCAGTTCAGCCACTCAGACAATGCCCCAACCCAGTACTTCTAATGCCGGGACACGGACCCTGCCATGGAAACAATTAGAACTTATGAACAACTGGAAGAAACAATATGCTGTAGATCAAGATAAAATATTGCAGCAGCATAAGTTGGCATGGCAGAATCACATGTATGCCAACTGGGATATTTGGGAACAGACATTGCAACAGCTCAGGGATTCCAAGAAAGAAGTCAAGGAATCAAAGGAAAAGTTGGTTTTGATGTTTTCATCAGTGAAAAAATTGATGGCTACCCGAAAACCCTCCGTGAATTATTCTCTCTTCCTCTCTGAACGTTTGGTTTATTTTCAATTGAAGGCAATAAAGGATGGCAGACCTCATGAATTGCTTACTGCGGAACAATTTGTTAAGACTTTTGCTGAGGCCCCTGAAAGTGACCAACATTTTTTGTGTGAACTTTATCTCCATAACGAGGCCATACCTGAGAATAGAAAAGTCAATCTCACTCCAATTGTAGGTGATGTACAAATAAGGGCATTCGTTTCATTCCTGGCCAATCAGCTCACCTGGAAAACTGCGTTTATTGCAAGTAGGCATAATGAGGAGAATAGGCTCCTTTGGATTAGACCAGAACCTCTAAATCCTGCCATGTTTGTAGCACAATATCACCGATTCTTGCAGAAGCCAGGAATGCATAGGTACATACAACAACTGCAGGCTTCAACACTTTTAAAGTGTCTACAGCTAATCAGAGTAAAGGAGGCTGCTGCATTGAATGCCAACACTATGTTTTGGCAGCAGTCATGTAAGGAAAGAAAAGAATACCACCCTTTCAGCCCTGATAATCTTCAAGCTGCACTCTCCAGGGTACCTAATTACATCAGATGCATTCGGCATTGTGGACCAAACTGGATTGGTTACCATTTTCATTTTCCACTTCTATGGATGCCTATAGAAAAATACCAGTGTCATTATCAATTGGCTGATAGGGATGAGGCTGTAGCATGGCAGCAATTGCAGAACAATCGAGGATTCTGAGCTCCGACAGAAGCCACCTTCTCCAGCTACTTCTTGAGCAACTTGCATGCACAGAGTCAGTACTCAGACTCAGACTCAGACTAGGAGTTGCCTGAGGAAATGCAACCCTTTCAGCTGGGGGGGATGTTAGGACCTCACTATGTATCATTTTTACTATATATTTTGACACCACCTTACCTTTATAACCATGTTTAAAAAGGATTCCATCATCATTTTCATTCACTTTATCCAAAGGTATATAAAATCCTCTTCTTTATTATATATTTAATCTGTTTACATGTAATTCAATATTACTCTTATATTTCATCATTAATCGAAGTAGATTGTTGCTAACATAAGTCTAAAAGATCGCAGATAAGTTATATGCTGTGCTAGAACCATTGGCCGTTGCTGAAACAGTCAAAATTCATTGCTGAAACAATCGACTCTGTTGCTGAAACAGTCGACTCCATTGCTGAAACAACCAGCAGGCACGCAAATTCCGTCATTATTCGTAATTTGCGATTCTGGAAGAGTATTTCTTGGAACAATGGCAACAACATGAAGACGTGGTTACACGGATTATTCTGAAGATCGTACTCTTTTTGTATCTGTTGTAACGATATCTTTTTATGGAAGAACAGAATAGCCCTGTTTTAAGAAAGAAGAACAGATTTAGGGATAAATATAGATTTTCTCTACTGTAATTGTAAGAGATGTCTCCTCTTTAAAAAGAGGAGACATCATCATTAGAGGGGAGCTCGAAACTACAGGAGAACATTGTGTTTGAGAGGACAGGAGCTAGACTCCATTTGTAATGTATCATTTCTTTTGACAGATGAATAAAATTTCCTTTTGAGCACTTCAATTTAATCCTTTCCCTGGGGAATCTTGTGAGAAGGAAAGGGCCCGCCTTCCTCACAAGATTCGCCCGACTGTTCCTGTAGTTTGTTAGATTTCCTTATGACATTCGCACTTTACTTTGATTCTGTTTGCTGAAACACCAGTTACACAGTTCTGTAGTTTATTGAGCATTCTGTTTCCTTTAACGCTGCATGTGTTTAGTACATTCATTCTTAAGAAGTTGAGAAATCCATTTCTGTTATTTGTTTGAATGTATGATTGATGCTGGGAAGCAGGTGCTGAAGATTCCTGTACAAAGGAATAGGGTCCTGTTCCCATTGACTGCCTTTCTTTTCCTGCAGTGTGATTAGAAACAGGAGACAGGTGCTGAAGGTTCCTGTTCATGGGAATAGGGTCCTGTTCTCTTGAGTTTATCTTTTCTACAGAGTGATTAGTGTCAGGCAGCAGGTGCTGAAGTTCCTATTTAAAGGAATAGGGTCATGTTCCTTGTTATGGTTGATTGGTTTCCTTTCCTGCTAAATGATTTCCTTTTATTTGGATTCTTAAAAACTGCAATAGAGGAATTACTTCTACTATAACATAAGTAACTTCAGCTTTGATTAAACAGGGTGTGAATAATTAGATTTGTATGATTAATAATTGTGTGGATTTTTAGTACAACATTGTTTTTTCTTTTGATATCTTTCAAGGTTGATTATATCTGATCTTCACATATAATGATCTTGCCTCAAAGCATAAACAACCCGGATTGATAATAAATAATTGTGTTAGTTTAGGTACATAAATTAGCTCAACAGTGAACATTTTAGTGTTTTTCCTCCATTGTAATATCTAAAATTCATCCTTAGCTAGATGCTTTAGATATTATAAATTTCATTATTCTTCTACTCACCTCTCTACGAAAAAATTTGGCAAAGACACCATAAGTATTGCCTATCTTTCCCTTATACAAGTATTCCTCATTTTCCCATCATATCACTGAAAATCATTAGCTCATTACGACTCCATTCTTAATGGATTTTCCTTCTTTCTTGTCATCAAACTCTTAAACCTATTCCTCTCTGATCTTAATACCTAAACTAAAATATAATACAACCAATCATCTAAGTGACTGAATATTCGTATAGATGGAGCCCTCTATGAAGGTGGAACGACTATATTATAGTTTTAAAGTTCTTTTTGGTTACCTTTGGGTTCCTCTCCTCAACCTGGAAGAATTATGAAGTGCTAAAAGGTGCTTGTAAGACTTGTGCATACCATAATATTGTGGGATTTGGGATTTGGAGGTGCTACAAGTCTAAGAGCCTCTCCACCACAATTCAATTAAACTATTGTAATCTTTTTTTATTTGTTTTCAATTACTATTCGAACTGATTCATCAAAGTTGCTAAGAACTGTAATTCCATTACCTTATTGATCTTAAGCCTTGGTTGTGGGGCATCACTTTTGAAGGTGGTTGCAATGGTTAGGTGGAAACTTGACCTTGATGTGATTTTCCTCCTAGTTATTGAAGAATAGTTCGTGGTATATGTTGAAGATTTTTTTGTGGGATTTTTTTATATTATGCTTTACGGGAGCAAGAGCTCAACTTGCTCATCCTTGGAATTGAACCCAAATGGGGATAATAACATCATTTTTCTCATCCACTTGAGCTACATCCATTTGAATTTGTGCATTTTTGGTTATTCAGATTACTTGATATCTAAATACTTAATCATGTCATACTAGTTAATTCCATGTTCTTCAATCATTTCAGATCTTAGACACTCTTGATGTATATTAGTATTAAGAAAAAGGTATCTAATTAGTTTATATTTTGATGGGTTGTTACAAAGTGGTATCAAAACCACAAGTTATTTCTTAAATAGAATGGGTTGTATGATTTAACACATTTACAAGATCCAAATAACTCTTTTGTATGGCATGAATAATGGAATATTGCATGAAGTTTAGGATTGGATGGATAGATGGAAACAAAAATGGGGAAAGTAGATCCAAAAGTTGTCATCATGTTCTATGAATCTTAGGATGGATATAAATGCATCACATCACAAATACAAAGCTAAATTAACATATAAATCAATGCTTTAGTAAGAATACAATCATGATACTCAATGGTGATGGTGCAAGGCCTAGAGAGCTTGAAGCTATTTATAAGAACTTAACATTCTAGTAGATAACATTTTTTTTAACCATGGTAAATAAGTAACATGCCCAATTCTTTGGAATAAGGAATGGAGAATCCCAAGCATGTGTTAGTTGTGAAAAATCATAAAGCGATTATTCATCTTCATCTCATAGGTTGTAGTTTATCCAAGAATAGTTAATGGTTCAAAAAATTATTGTTGGATGTGGCTCTTCGAAGAGCACTTAAGAAGTGGTGGAATTGGTGAAAACTCCTGGAGCTCTTCTAATGATTGCTTGTTAACCTCTATGGACTACAAGGGACTCATCGAAGATACAGTATTAAGTGGATCCAAGGTAATACTATTGCACTCTCAAATAATATTTTTTTAGGGTTCATATGTGGATTAGGTATAGGTAGAAACAACAAGATTGTTCTCGAGAAAAGCTACAATATTGGAACAGGTTATGGGATGACTTCATCCAAGAAGAATAGCAAGACGTGGACCATCGTAAGAAAAAGAATACTTTTGATGATAATGTGGCTCTTGTGAGAAATATGAAGGGCGAGGAAAAGGAGGACTTTAGCAAGTTTAAGTGTTAAACATGTGGTGAATATGGTCATTATGCAAGTCAGTGTCCGCAAAACAAGAAGGGATAAAATGAGAAGAGGAAGGGTGCCGTCAATGAGACATCATGGTACATGGATAGTGGAGCGTCAAAGCATATGATAGGTTCGCGTGAAATTTTTGAGACTCTAATTGAATGGGACTCAAAGTTGCACATGGAGGTTGGAAACAAGATTCATAAGGTTGTATTAGGGGTAATGGTTGTGTCATTCAGGATGGATTTAGGTGGTTTTTTACGAGTTCAATATGTAATATGGGTACCTAAACTTAGATACAGTGTGTTTTCTATCTCAGTGATCAAGGCGAAGGGGTTTGAGGTGATTTTCTAGGATGGGAAAGACAAATTCAAGCCCAGAGAATCTAAATATACTAAAGCTATAATTGGGGTTAGGGATCATGGTATATACCATCTAATGATAAATCCTATAAATCAAGGAAAGAAGTAGGTTCTTAAAACTCAAAGGGAGTCAATTTCAAGTGGGAGTATGCAGGTTCAGAGCAAGAATATTAAACTTGTTAGTGTCATTCTTTACAGCCTGTCATCAGTGATCAAATAATATCTTATCATGTCATGTTAGAGTCCCATAATCAATTTTTTGTCATTTCATCAGGTTTTAAAATAAAAATTTGGTCTCTGGGTATTAGGTCTAGGACTATTTTCCACTCCTTCCAAAATTCTCACATGTTGGTCCTTGTCATCACTCAGCTGAGTGTATCATCATTTATAGATTATCATCACCATTTCAGTCATCACCACCATGATTTCATTTAGTTGAGTGTCTCCATTAGGTCATTAGGCTTTCAAGGTCACCAAATTTGTCCTTTCATGCATAAAATCCAACAATTGGAGGAGTGGTAATAAGCAAGTTTGTTCAATAAAGTGTTAATTTGAAATGTAGTTTATTGTTTCTATATGTAATAAGTGCTTCATGTTTCTAGAGCTACAATTGAAGGTTTCAAAGAGATTAAAGGTTCCAAAGAAGTTACAAAATTTCAAGGTTACAAAATTTCCAAGGTTACAAAGTTCAAAAAATTAAAGTCATACTTGGAAAAGACATGTGGGGCCCATCGTCACTCAAAAGGAGTCACTTCATGTTTATAAAAAGGCCAAAGAGACATAAGGAAGACTAATTTGCACTCTTTTTTTTTCCTACCATCGAGCTCTCACCTCATATTGGCAATAAAATCACTTTTTTTACCATTCACTGGAAAAAAATGACCTCATTTCACATACAGAGACTACATTGCGCTTCTGGAGGAGCTCATTGCACATAGAAAGACTACGTTGTGCACAGGAGGCCTTCATTGCACACATGGTAGATTTTTGGAGAAGTCATTTTTAGCAGTAAAACTTGGTTTTTGAATACTTCTCTTCAGTTATTTCAGTCTTCAAACTCTTCAAAGGTAAGTTAAATCCTTTCATACTCCCCTAGCACTGTTTATCAAGAGGATTTAATGAAACAATTCTTCTCCTAGGGTTTTCTTAGACTTTGTGGTTTTGCTTTCCAAATGATCAATTGTTGCACCAAACCCTAGATTTCTTGCCCCTACATCTTTAATTGCAGTTGATATATCACTTCCATCCATTACATAGCCATTTCCCTTCATTTTTATCATCTTCCCTATAAACCCTGCCCAATTCTAACAAGTTGGGCACTTTTCCTAGCTAGGATTGTGTTTCAATTTCCTAGCTCATTTCCCTCACTCATTACACTCCATTTAACTCTCTAAATATCCCTAAGACCCCTGCCCATCTCCCTAAATTTTCCTACTCCCATCTCCCTTCCCTAACTCCTTCAATTTATCCCTTTACTCCTTTTCCCTATTTTTCCCTCCTATCATCTAGGGTTTCATCGTGGAAGCTGACTCATCACCATTAGAGAAAAGAAAGAAAAAAAAAGTGGGGAAAATACTGAGGTTTGAGCCCTCAAATTGCAATGAAATAATTTCCTCTCCATTCATCAAGAAGTTTGTAATATCCCTCTTTCAGGAATATCAACAATGTGCTCAAGGAAAACGTTGTATAAGAAAAAATATGCAACAAAAACGCAGATCAGGACTTTTTTCCTATTATTTATGATGTATGGGACTTATATATGGAATTTCATCTAAAAAAAATCAGTTTAGATACATTAAACAGATCTCCAAAAAACTAGACTAGCTAAAAAGCACCCAAAGAGGAACGATGCAGCCAAATGCAAACACTGCTTCAGGAATTGCGCAATTTTGTCAGATATTCAGTGGAGATAAGCAAGGAGGTTTATATTTCAGTAATACAGCAGCAAATCAGCATTATGATGAAGCTTTTCACTATACAATAGAATGCATGAGACAATACAGCAAGAATCTTCAGAAAAGAGAGCTATAACACATGTACATTTGCATAAATGGCTCAACAACGTTATTTTTAAGGAGCTTCAGAAGCTGGAAGTTACAACTTAGATCTAGGGCAGATCTGTGGACAAAACATCAGATCTATTTCAGATCTGGAAACTATATAGTTTTCCCTTGAAGATCCCTTTGGAATTTTGGCAAAAGCATGCATAAATAAGAGTAGATCTGAGAAACAAGTTGCAGATCTGTAAACTACTGCAATGAATTTCTGAATACAAAATTTCATTACAATGGATCATATCTAAAGAGAAAATGGATCAGCAAGCTAATCCATGGATCACCAAGTGGAAGACAAAGCCCAACACTAGAGATCTCTGATCTAAACTATGAGCAAAACACCATGAAGAACCTCATACAAAAATAGCGTAGTCTACTCATGAAAACAACGTTGTGGCTCAACTATCATAGATAACCACTGTAAAATTGCAGATCTGAAGTACAAGGGGAAGAGACACTCTTCCAGGAGGTTAAAAGACACACTCCATCAGAAGAGGCTCCCAATATACACTAGATCTCTGCAGATCTAGACTCCCACTTGTTGCAGCTTACAGAGACAGCAAAACCCTCAATTGATCAGTGCCGCCAATGTAAGTAGAGCTTGGCCTCAAGCCTAATAGTGGATCAATTTAGCAAAACACTCCTCCAAGAATCCTCAAAGGAAGAGGTGAAATCCCTGCATAGGAATTACAAATACAATCCTCCACTAAACAAAAGAGAATGGTATTTGTCTAAGCAGACAAATACTCAAAAATATGATCAATCAACAACCTTCTCTTGCTACCTTCCCTTTCCTTTTATAAGATGAGAAAGCCTTTGCAAAACGTAAACCACCTTGATGATTTAGCCCTTTTCACATGAGAGGCTATCTTCTAGAACTACGTTGTCCCTTTTGGAGATGCAATGAACCTAGACAGCGTTGTTGATTTGGTCAAGGTTGACCTAGTCTTTAGCTCAAACCTCTTTCACACTTGCAAGTGATTATTTACATGGCCCTGATTTGTCTTTGTTCACATGGGCATTTATTTATTCATACTTTTCAGGAGTTTTACATGTCCTCCTTTATTCATTTATTCATGCAACAAAAACTAAAACAAAATTGAATGTTCCTCTTAGCTAAGGCTAAGTAAGAACATTACAGTCCTCCCCTCCAAAATGTTGCTTGTCCTCAAGCAACTGATAGGGTAATAGCTTTAGTTCTTCTCCTTCTCCATTGATGGCACCATCAAGGATCAAGTTTCCATCATGGGTCAAGTGCTCATTAAGCCAATACATCAAAAATTTCTCCTCCAATGCCAACATAATAGGGGCATAGTCCATCCCTTCAAGAGTGTAAAAATCAATAGAAATAAACATGGGTGAAGCAATCCCACATCTAAAACATGTATCATGAAGTACAAGTTGAAGTTCCATCCCATGTGGTACATATACACTGCCCATTCTTTGACCATACAAACCCATGAACAATACCAATATATCATCTATGTATGGAAGCAAAATCACATATATGCAAATTGAAATTTGCACTTGAGGAGGTGGGTCACAATCCCACATAAGATGCCAGCGCAATGCACTCCTTGTCTTTAGAAGATCTGAGTGTGGTAAGTGGTACTCCCACCACACCTTTGCTGCATGAGTCACTTTGGCATAGCTGAAAGTGATACATAAGTTAGGTGCTTTTGGGAAGCACTCATCATGAAAAAGAATCTCCCTTTGCACCTCAAGGGAGTGATTAGATTCAAAAATTTTATTGGCCTTACCAATGCCATGAGATCTACATGTCATATCACTCCCTGTAGGAGCCATGGCCTACATACATGTGGTAAGAGAATATGTCAAATCAAAAAAATAAACATGCTCCATGAGATCAGATTCTTTACCATACAAGTCTCCCACACATGTGGAGTTGGGCATAGATATTTCTCCTCTTTCAAGTAGAGGAAGAGAAGGATGAAATGACTCCTGCATAAAGTCCTTTGGCTGTCCCCACTCCTCATAACTCTTGCACTCTTGAAAGTGTTGATGTAGTTCCTCCCAATCATAGTGCTGATGTAATTCCTCCTTTATACCCTCCTAATCAAAACTCCTCATGATTAGGGTGTATATATTTGTTGACTGCATATAGCTAGAAAGGAACTCTTTATGTGCCCTTTGTAGTATCTCTTTATTAAGCTTGGAGGATTTAGACAAGAATACTCTACCAAGATGATAGATGACCCCTTCATGGACCAAGTAGCCTCCCTCTTGCTTCATGCCATCTAGTATCATCCCGGTGTGAAGATCTTTGGAGTACTCCACAAGGAGTTGAGATCTCCAATATGGATCCACACAACTCAACAATGACAGCATTGCTGATACATCTATGGGAGTGCTTGCCTTGTTTCTGATTGCTTATTTGACATTACACATCCCAAAATTGTTTGTTGGAAGGCTGATCCTCCCCTTTCCTTCCTCCCAAAGCGCTGTAGCTTACTCTTTCATTGTTCCAATCCTTGTTGGATCTATATTTGGAGCAGCACTTTGTGGGGATTTCCCCACAAGATCATAATCTAATGAGATTCCAAGTGGCTTGCCATGAGGTAGGAATGTCTCTTGCATCATTCTCATAAACTTGATAGAAAGAACTATGAGATCCTTGCTTCCACTACGCAAATCCATCTCTGTTGTTTATGTGGAAACATTAGGTGCAGGATAAGTGTGCATGCCTTGAATTATTTGTGGTTTCCCACTCTTCAAGTCCACCCACTCCATCTGCAAGGCTTTCCAATCAGTGGTAACCTTCCCCAAGGTAATCAACCACTGGACACCCAAGATGATATTGGTGTCTGGTATGTAAACTACAAAGAAGTGATCCACCAAAGTGTAGGATCCCATAGTGACAGAAAGTGATGGAACATATTGCATGCATTGCATGGTTCTATCTCCTGGGACCAAAACAGAAAACCCATCAAAAGTGTCAGTGGGGATTCCTCTCTTCTGCACAAGGTGAGCATCAATAAAGTTGTGGGTTGCCCCACTGTCAATTAGAATAGACACTCTCTGGTTCATGACTAAGCCTTGCACTCTTAGGGTCAAGTACTTAGGAACTCCTCTCAAAGAGGCAAGAGTCCCACTTGTTGGAGCAAAGGCTCCCTCTTCATCTCTGGATGGTGTTTGATCTTCCTCCTCATCATCACCAGCGTTGTGCCCATCCTAGGTCCATCATTCCCATATTCCTCCTCAAAATCTGAGAAGACTTCTATATAGTGGGCCCTTCCAGCAGCACATCTATGTCTCGGTACCCATGCCTCTTGGCAAGTGAAACACAATCTCTTTTTCCTCAACTCCCTCCGGAGATCAATGTTAAGAGGTTTCTTCAGTGAGATCTCCTTGGGTGGAGTAGCTTTCCCTTCTTTCCCCTTAGAAGAGTGAGGGGCTTTTCTTTGGAAAGTTTCCTTTGCTTTTGGCAAGGCATCTTGGAGATCTCTAGCTCTCTCAATGGCATCATGCAAAGTGATGGGCTTGGTAGACTTAACCAACCCATGTAAAGGTTCCTCTAGGCCATCAATGAACATGTAGACTCTCTTTTCTATAGATAGATCAGGGACCATGACTGATAATCTCAAGAACTCAGAGATATAAGCCTCTGCATCTCTTTTCTGCTTTAGTTTTACAAGGCTTATGAAGGGTGCTTCAGGATCCTTTCGGTCAAATCTCTCCACCAGTATTCTAGTGAATTCAGCATAGGTAGTCACATTTTTGTGTCCCAATGTAGACAACCCATGGAACCACCAATTGTGTGCTTCACCCTCAAAGTGCAGCGCTGCAATCTTGATGGCTTCAACTTCAGGGACTTTGTTCAACTGGAAATAGATATCCAGCTTTTCCACCCATGCTTTAGCAGAACAAGAGGAAGATCCATCAAATTTGGGCAAAAAGAATCTGTCCATAGTGTGGTGTCTCCCATGAAAGAAACCACCATCTCTATACTACTGCCATGGTCTCCTCTGGTCCTTGAGATGGAAAAAGTCTTGGAAACTCAAGTTATCCTTGAATCTCTGACTCTGAGAGTCACACTCCACAAAGTAACCTTCAAGGGAGGTTTTCTCTTGCGGTCCTTCATTCTCTATAGCCAAGAAGGTAGGCATAGTAGAGTGTTGTGAGGCATGTGGAGCTTGTGGCAGGCTCACAGGTTGACCAGTCCCATAATGAGACATGTTAGAACTTTCTCCTTGATGAAATCTCCCAAGATATTCCCTCATTCTGTCCACCCTCATCTCTTTGATCTCCTTGGAAAGATCTTGCATGGTATCCAAAAGAATTTTTTCAAACTCCTCTGCTTCCTTATCATTCACAGTTTCAGGGGCTTTCCCCTTGTCTTGACCCTTGTCAGGGTCATCAGTAGTGTAGTCATACTTTTTATGAATTCTATTCTGATACCTCCTCTCCCTCTCAGTAAGAGGATCATATTCTTCGAAATGCAGCATTACTGGTGCTCCAAGGCAAGCACAGGCTGTGCCAAGAAAGGAGCTTCGATACCACTGTAATATCCCTTTTTCAGGAATATAAAAAATGTGCTCAAAGAAAACATTGTATAAGAAAAAATGTGCAACAAAAATGTAGATCAGGACTTGGTTCCTCTTATTTATGTTGTATGGGACTTATATATGGAATTTCATTTAAAACAATTCAGTTTAGATACATTAAATAGATCTCCCAAAAACTAGACTAGCTAAAAATCACCCAAAGAGGAAGGTTGCAGCCAAATGCAAACACTGCTTCAGGAATTGCGTAGTTTTATCAGATATTCAGTGGAGATCAGCAAGGAGGTTTATGTTTCAGTAATACAGTAGAAAATCAGCATTATGACAAAGCTCTTTCACGATACAGTAGAATGCATGAGACAATACAACAAGAATCTTCAGAAAAGAGAGCTATAACACATGTACATTTGCTAAAATGGCTCAACAACATTATTTTTAAGGAGCTTCAGCAGCTGGAAGTTACAACTCAGATCTAGAGAAGATCTGTGGACAAAACATCAGATCTATTTCAGATCTGGAAACTAGATATTTTTCCCTTCAAGATCCCTTTGGAATTTTGGCAAAAGCATGCATAAATAAGAGTAGATCTGAGAAACAAGTTGCAGATATGTAAACTACTGAAGTGAATTTCTGAATACAAAATTTCATTACAATGGATCAGATCTAAACGGAACATGGATCAGAAAGCTAATCCATGGATCACCAAGTGGAAGGCAAAGCCCAGCACTAGAGATCTCTGATCTAAACTATGAGAAAAACACCATGAAGAACCTCATACAAAAATAACGCAGTCTACTCATGAAAATAGCATTGTGGCTCAAATATCATAGATAACCACTATAAAATTGTAGATCTGAAGTACAAGGAGAAGAGACACTCTTCCAGTAGGTTAAAAGACACACTCCATCAGAAGAGGCTCCCAAAATACACTAGATCTCTGCAGATCTAGACTCCCACTTATTGCAGCTTATAGAGACAGCAAAACCCTCAATGGATCAGTGCTGCCAATGTAAGTAGAGCTTGGCCTCAAGCCTAATAGTGGATAAATTTAGCAAAACACTCCTCCAAGAATCCTCAAAGGAAGAGGTGAAATCCCTACATATGAATTCCAAATAAAATCATGCACTAAACAACAGAGAATGGTATTTGTCTAAGCAGACAAATACTCAGAAATATGATCAATCATCAACCTTCTCTTGCTGCCTTCCCTTTCCTTTTATAAGAGGAGAAAGCCTTTGCAAACCCTAAACCACCTTGATGAGTTATCCCTTTTCACATGAGAGGCTCCCTTCTAGAACTACGCTGTCCCTTTTGGAGATGCAATGAACCTAGACAACGTTGTTGATTTGGTCAAGGTTGACCCAGTCTTTAGCTCAAACCTCTTTCACACCTGCAAGTGATTATTTACATGGCCCTGGTTTGTCTTTGTTCACATGGGCATTGATTTATTTAGAATTTTTAGGAGTTTTACATGTCCTCCTTTATTCATTTATTCATGCAACAGAAACTAAAACAAAATTGAATGTTAGCTAAGGCTAAGTGGGAACATTACAAAGTTCTTTGAAGATGTCAATTTTTTAGGGTTTTGTCAAAGAGTGCAGGAAGTAGGTTATCATGAGCAACTCACAGATGTGTTTTCCACCACTTTTAAAGGAGAAAAGCCTACCATTGCAGGGGTTGATTTCATATTTTTAGTATATGCCATATCTCATGCTATAGGAGTACCAAATCATGGTGAGTATTGGTTCGAAGGCATGAACCTAGATCTTGAAGAATACAAACCCTACTTGAAATCACATTACAAAGGAGCTCATTCACATTTTTTCCCATTTAGAAATTTGTTGGAGAGATATGCACCATTAATGAAGGTTGTCATGAAAATTTTCACATGTGAGGGCAGGTTTTGAAGATTTTATCAATACCACATTAGACTTCTCATGCACTTCACAGGTGTTAAGTCTCTCAATTTGTACAATTCTTGTATAGGAGTGTGATTAAGATGTCTAAAAAGGTGTGATTGAAAGTTAGAGAGAATTATCCTAGTATTTTCCATCATAGTTTGGTGAAGGTCATAATTCTCCATCAGTTGGATGAAAATAACATGACATGGGATTCATTCATTGAGGCAACCTTGAAAGTGCATATAACTACTACACCAAGTCAGTAGCAGACCATGTGACATACCATGCAGGAGGTGGGTTCATCAAGCAAGGTAGAAACTCAATCACCTAAAGAAATAGTGACAAAGAGACCTATGCCTGAGGTCACTCATACATATTAGAGAGGCATAAGGCTTGTGTTTTCTCCTAAAATGGAGGAAGGGGCCAAGCCTACACCAGCAGAGTAGGGAACATCATTAAAACATAACACATTCATGCATGATGAGGAGGAGCATGAGTTTGACCTAGTAGACTTGGAGGTTAGTGATGAACCTGAAAACCTAGAGAGGATCATTAAAGACAAACATGCTTAGATCAAAGAGCTCCAAGACAACTTGGAAAGAGAAAATTTCATCATTTCCATCTTAGATAAATAAAACCAGCAGCTAAAGGAAAAAAAAATTCCTCAGAGAAAAGTCAGTTTGAGACAAGCAAGCATGATGTGAAAGGAAAAGCAATGGCTAACATAGATGAGCATGATAGCGTGAAAAATAGGTAAGAAGAAGGAGGCCAAGAACCATGGGTCTCAAAAGAGAGTTTCAGAAGGAAAAAGAGTAAAACCCTACAGATGAAGAGCTCAGTTTTGAAGACAGGATTGCTAATGAAATCAATGAGAACAGGGAGTTTTGGCTCGAGAAAGTCAACATCCACTTGGAGAAGCTCCTTGACAAGGCCAACGGGGACAAAAATATACATAAGGACATGGATGATCATTACTATGCCCTAAATAAAATTTGTAATGTCAAGGTCAAACAGCTACAAGCCAAACTAAAGGAAACCCTAATCAGCCATGAAGAGAAGGGTAAGTTGGATTTACTTGTTGATGTAGCCATGATAGCATAACACACATCATTTGACACTTCTAGACCAATTTTGAGAATATTTGGAGCACTTTTTTTATTTTGGTGAAATTTAGTGCAATTTTAGAAAACTCAGAAATTTTCACTAGGTCCAAAAGCGCATCGAGCTCACGTGGTGCTTCTTCCCCGGGCCTCCAAACGGAAAAAGGTCAGAATTTTTGGAAATCTAATGACCTCCTCTCAAAACCCATTTGCTCATATTTTTTGTTCAGGGCTCAGATTCTGAGAAAAATGAAGAAAATAGGTCAAAAATCAACATTTTGCCTCTGTTTTTTACTTTCGCTGTGCACACGAAGACACCTTGGGAAAATGGCCATATATTAGTCAAAAATGGGTAATTTTGGATGCTAAAATACTCAAAATACATATACACTCTCCATATTTCCATAACAGGTCTTAGATTAGAATTTGGACTTCAGCAAGGCACTGAAAAATGGCCTCAAACAACTCACTTCACTTCTGCAATATTCTAATAAATTTTCATGAATTTTCACTCTATAATTTTTGGCAGTTTTTCAGTTCGACTTTTGTAAAATTAAAAAGGTAAAGGTAAATGAATGTAAGGGCTTAAAAGAAAATGTAAATGGGTAAAATAGGGTTCATTAGGTGCCTTATCCTCCATTTAATTCTTTGAGGAAATGTCTCATGATGGTTAGGAAAAGGAGGAATTGGTTGAAACCTCCATAGTGTGTAGTAGACATTGGATAGATGCATGCATTTGCATTTTATTGTTGTAAATTTGTGAATTGAGCTTTATTGTTGTAAATTTGTGAATATGTTGGGGAATTGAGCTTTCTGGTACTAGTGTATTTGTGAATTTGGTAGGAACTAATAGACAAAATTTGGAGCTATTTTAGTGAGATTCATGTGGTATGTGATTTAGCAGTGCTTTTCCTTCTGTGATCATATGTTTGAATGAATTGTACCTTCCATTTCCATTTCCATGCTACATGTGTTTGTTTTCTAAGATGATAAACAATATTCATTGATTTAAATGCTTTGTTTTGTAGAAGCTTTCACATTTTTGTTCATAATCTTCTGATATAAACGAATTCATGAGATTCATGCTTGTTTTGCAACCCTGCCAATCTACCTTATACACAAATATACCTCTAAAGCGTTAAAGTGTGTGCCTACCTAGCCCCATTACATCTCTCCAAATCTGATTTTCAAAGCCCTAACCTAGTCCCCCTAGACCTAAACCACCATCCAGCACAAAAATCAAATCAACCAAACCCTAATCCAACCATGCCTAGCCTATCCTTTACACTCCAATAAATTGGTTGTGATCTCATTGAGAGAGCCCTCTCAACCTAGTAGGGCTGGCTACTAGGTCAAAGTGGCCTGTGGTTACCTTTAATGGTCTCCTTTTCAGCCTTTAGAGAACTGGTGGAGTGCTAACATTCTAGCAGCGTTTTTGAGGAACAAAGTGATAGATCTTCCCTAGGTGTACTATTATTTTTCATCGAATTATAGGCCTCTGGGTGATAGGCCCTAGTTTTTGTGAAGGCTGATTCAAAAATTTCAAAGAACCAAGTTGCGGAAACAAAGAACATTTTGGCTTTGAAAAAATACACAAGATCAAATCCTGATCCTCATACAGCTTCTCCAGTTGAAGATCCAGAGAAACTCATCAGAAAGCAGAGATCCCAACACTCAGAGTTTCAGTCGGGTTCATCTTCATTGGTAAGGTCTACATCATTACCTGCAAAAGTATTATCCCTTGAAGATATTCCATTTGATTTGAAATTTGAATTATCACTATTTAGATCAAAGTCAGAAACTTCATTGTCTGAAATAGTGTTTGATCCCTTGAGATTTTCTAAAGTTAAATCATTATCTGAAGTAGTATTTGATTCCCTAAAACTTGAAGATAGCATATCATCCGAAAAATCTAAGTCTGAGTCAAATTTTGATAGGAAAGTCTAGAGTCAGTCTGATAGACTTGAAAAATTAGCCAATAAACTCCAATAGACATCTGAGAAAACTATTATCCAATATCAGCAAGATTCTATTTTTATTCCCACACCATCTCAATCAGTTGTTTCCTCTTCTTCAATCCCTTCTACTCCATTACCTTCTCAGTCTACCCCTCCCATTGTTACTCCTTCAACACACTCATCAAGGTTCATGGCAAGATTTGAACCTCTGATTTTACCTGGTCAACTTGCACCCTTACCACAAGGCTATGGCCAAAGACTTATTCTCTTTGATTAAAACTTAGAGATTAGTGCTAGACAACACCTATTCAAAGTCATTTAATTCATTGATTTAGAAGAGATTGATGTCGATGATGCAAAAATGAGGATCATTGCCCAAAGTTTCTCTGAGGATGTAAAAACATGGTTACGTTCTTTGACTGCCAATTTCATAGGAAATCTGGAGTAGTTAACTGATTCATTCATAGCTAGATGGGAAGTGAAAAATAATCCACTTCAGATTCTTTCCGAGTATTAAAATTTAAATAGAAATCCAAACGATTTTTTTCATGATTTTACTGCTCACTTTAACCAGGTGTATAACTCAATCCCCAATGAGATCAAACCTCCTCCATGTTTGGATCTCTTGCACTATCCGGATGCTTTTGATCTGGATATGACATACCAGCTCTGAGAGAGAAGTCCTACAACACTCAAGGAGATGCAAAGAAACGCAATTAGTGTCTGTTAAACACCATGTTAAACACACACATGGTGTATGAGAAGAATAAACACACATACAAGAGACTTAACACACAATGAAGGATAAGTGTGAGGCTTTCTTATTTTTCCATTATACATGATGTACATTTATAGTAAAATGGTGTGACTCTTAGTTTCACATTCCAAGGTCACTTGGACTCCATTGTGACTTTTCGCATTTCACACCTATCCATGTAGGATTAGGTGTTCCAACATCCCCCCATTAATCCGAAGGGGTATGTGTGAGTCCAAGAAAAGAGTTGTAATACAAATCTGCAAAGTATACATGGCAGCACTTGGGCTGAATCAACTCTCTGAAATGTCGGAAAAAAGAGGTGGTTTAAGGATGACCACCAACACTGGAACGCAATACTTGTTGTAGTTCCCGGAACTCTTCCAAAACTGGCAAGAAGCTGAAAGCTTCTGCTAGAGGAATTTTCCCTTAGAAAAAAAGGGAGACCTTCAACCTAAAAGAAGGGAGGTCTACTACCTGTGATGGTTTTAGGATTACCAACAACTCTGGAATGCTTGAAGCATTTCCTGGAACTCAACCAAAGCTGGCAAGAAGCTGAAGGCTTCTGCTAGAGGAAGTGTCCCTCATATATGAAAGGGAGACCTTCGACCTAAAAGAAGGTAGGTCTACTAACTGTGATGGTTTTAGGTTTTCCACCAACCAAAGATGATGGTTTAAGGTTGTCCACCAACCGAAGGCATGCTCATGGGAATCCGTGTCTCTGGCTACATCTCTGAATCTGGAATGATGAATTGTGGCTCAGGCTCGCTTGAACTGCTGTGTCTCTGGCTACAACTCTGAACATGGAATGAGAGATTGTGGCTCAGGCTCGCTTTATCTGTCGTCGAAGCTTGTACATGATCACCATTTTCCTCCCTGTCAGGGACAAGGTGAGATGATGGCGAAAACTCAACTGCAAGTTTGCTCAATATCCGTGAACAAGCTCTGACATGTGTCTTAAACATCTTCTTGGTTGCTGATGCCCATTTCCAAGAAGCGATCCATCCAAGATGAATCTTTTTTCTTGCAGGAGGCTTGTTTCTGAAGCATCTGTATGAAGAATGAGTGTGCCGACCATAGTGCTTGCATGGATGAAGATCAAAACAATTATCTTTCATATGGCCAACTCGATCACAATGTTGGCATTTTACAATTTGTTGTTGTTGTTGTGGAGCAAGATCTAGAACAACTGCAGGTGAATTGTCATACAGAATTCTGGCACTCTGAAATATGATGGACTTGGTGTAGTCTGGAATATGAAAGGACACATCCTTGTCATATCCAAGACCAGTTTGGTGCTTGTTGTGGACAAGCTCTTCCCAAGGTCTGATGATGGGCTTGAGAAGTGCAGGCTGAGCTGCTACATCTGCATGTACATCTGCTCTAGTAAAAGGAAATGAATGGTAATCAACTGCAACTATATCTTCTTTCTTCTGATGAGAGTCCTTCACAATCTTCTGAACAGAAACAGGTTCAGAATGGTGACTTTTTTGCTGAAGTTCATCTTGCTGAAGCTGAGTTTCCAACTACAAAAACTTAATCTTTTCTTGTGCATCTTGCAAACAACTTTGAATATTACAAAGAGCATTCTTGATCATTTTTATCATATCATGAACATTTGAATGAATGAGGTTATTCAACAACTCTAATGCCTCATTGATTTTAGCCATTTTTCAACAACTTAGGCTCAAAAAATGAAAGGGTGTCGGCTTCAACCGAAAATGCACCCGTTTACAATGTGATTCAATCTTCCTTCAAACAAATACAAATGACTCTAAAGAATTTCCAACTATGGAAATCTCAAAGTACAAAGTGTGCTCCTCAAATGATGGAGGAAAATCAACAATGAGTTACATCAACAACTCAAATTTACTGATTGCAACTATGAAGAAGATGCAAATTCCACTCACAATACAATGTCAATATCTTTGCAAAAATATTTTGTAAATGTGCAGCTGAAAACACTATGAAAGAGGCCTTTAAGGCAGCTGTATTTTTTTCTTCAAAGAGCTGTTTTTCATCAAGAACAACTCGTCTTCTTATGTCAACCTCTTTTAGAAAAATTCACCCTTATGTCAATGCCACAAATCACAATGCAAAACTGCAATTTTCTCTATGTATTCAGTCCATCTGCTCACATGTCATTTCCTCTTTTTTTGTTGTTCGTTTTCTCTCCTTCCTCTCTCTCTCTCTCTCTCTCTCTCTCTCTCTCTCTCTTTAATTAATTAAAAATTAATTAAAAATGGAAATTAATTAAAAATGGAGGGAATTTAAAAGAGGAGAGAAATTTATTGGGAGGGGAGGGGGGGTATTATATGAGGGGGGTGGGGGCGTATATTTTTAAAAAAAATTAAAAATTAAAAAAAAATTGGGATGGGCCTGTGCGTGAGCAGGGAGGGGGTGGAGGCCAAAAGGCCAAGGGCAGGCGCGCGGGGGAGTACAAGCGGGGTGGCTTGGGTAGTGCGTATGAGTTTGGGCAGAGGGCAGAGGGTAAGGCGTAGGGAGGGGCGACTAGCATGAGGGGTTATGTGTAGAGGGCCGCAGGTAGGGAGGCAGGGAAAGGGGGTAAGGGCGAGTGGAGAGCTCGGATGGGGAGCGCAAGAGCAGGTGTGGAGTTGGGGTAGCATGGTAGCTTAGGGAGGGAGCTGTGAGTGTGAGGTCGATGGTAGGGGAGGGGGCCGCGAGTGTGGAGCGATAAGGGTGAGGTTGGGAGGCCGCATTGAGAGGAGCGACATGTGGGGAAGGGAGAGTAAGGGTCTGTGTAGAGTAAGGGGGGCGTAAGGGTAGGGGAGATAGGTAGTAGCGTAGGGGAGCGTGCAAGGGAGAGCGCTGCGAGGGTGTGAGGTAAGAGGTAGCAGGTTTAGGGGGATGGGGTAGCGACATTAAGAGGGCCGAGTGTTGAAAGGTGAGGGTACAGTTGCAGTCGTGGGATGATGGGTAGAGGAGTGCGTAGAGCGTGAGGTATGTGAGGGGCCGATGTGTGAGGGCCATAGGTTGCAGAGGCCGAGGGGAAAAAAATTAAATTTATTATTATTATTATTATTATTATTATTTTCTTTTTCTTTTTTTTTTTAAATTAAAAAGCAGAGAATAAGTGAGGGCAACAACGATTTTTTGTCTTCAAAATAGCAAGGTAGAGTAGAGTAGAAATTTCAGCAAAATTTTACAAAATTCTCAACAGAAAACTTGTAGACTTTCTAGATGTATAGCAGAATCTTGTAGATTTGGAGCAAAAATTAATTTTCTCAGCAGCAGAGAATGAGAATGCAGAATTTTCCAGAAAATTTCAGCAGTAAAACCTAGAAATTTGTTCAAAAACCCAATATAAATAGTATTTTCAGCAGTTCTCCAAAATGGTGCAGAAATTAAAATGCAAAAATTGCAGAATAATGTGTAGTGAGAAAACCTGCAGAATGTGCAATGCTGCTTTTTTTTCAAAACCAATGCCGGAATGCTGCTCCTTCTCCAAAACCACTTTCTGAATGCAGCAAAATTTCTACTGCAGAAACTCTCTGAGTGCTGCAAAAATGCCAAGAATTTTTGCAGATATGCACAGGCCATAAACACAAATGGCTCACTCAAGGTTGAGCTGGTTATGGACTTCTCAGCTCTGATACCATGTTAAACACACACATGGTGTATGAGAAGAATAAACACACACACAAGAGACTCAACACACAATGAAGGATAAGCGTGAGGCTTTCTTATTTTTCCATTATACATGATGTACATTTATAGTACAATGGTGTGACTCTTGGTTTCACATTCCAAGGTCACTTGGAATCCATTGTGACTTTTCACATTTCACACCTACCCATGTAGGATTAGGTGTTCCAACAGTGTCGAAGAAAATTTGGCAATCAAAAAGTCAAAGAACAAAGGCGAAAGAAAGGTAACAATCAAGGAAGAACCATCCAAATCCTCTGATGTCAAATTGGATACTCTAATTAGGACTATGGAGATAATGGTGGATAGAATGTCTATCACTGAAAGGAAACCAGAAATACAGGTTTGGAATCCTAATTTCTAAGTACAGCAGCAGCAACCTCAATTTAGGATCAAACAGAGGGAACAAAGATCTCCAGAGCAGCCATCACAATAGCAAATCCACACTCCTTTGCAGTAGAATTATGTTGAAGGGGTTGAAGAGGAAGAAGATATTGTGGAAAAAATCATTTCTTCATAGCAGATGGACAACCTATTTTCTTGATAGAGGATGAATAATACTTTGAGAAAACAAATTTGACAAAATATGAGGACTACATACTTGCAAATGATGATGAGTTGGAGGTTCAATTTGATGATTATCAACAGGGTTATATTAATTCTATCAGCTCACAGCAGAGGAAATATTCATTGAGAAATATAGATGTTCCTGTCATTCCTATCCATAAGAGGACATCCTAGCAAAAATATACTCAGCCTAAGAAAAATCCCCATGCTAGTCAAAACAAGGGAAAGGAGCATGCAGCTGCAAATTTGATCAATAAAAACCAAGAATCTACAAGTACACCAAGCAAATAAAAATAAGGTCAAAAGAAGGAATCTACAACAAAGGAACAACTTGACAAGAGGGGCACCGTTGTAAAATAGGTAGATAAACAAGCCAATATGTTTAGCTTAGAAAATGAAATCTCTAAGTTGAAAGTCTCTATCCCCTTGACCGGGCTTGTGAAAAATAATCAATACAAATCTTATGTTGCTAAAATTCTGAAAGTAGACCCTATGCTAGATATGATTAATGTTGAAGATGATCAACCTGAGCTCATTTTTGGTCTAGCCATAGATGGTCAACTAGAAGATAGTGAAGGTCCCTCGTTTTATCTTAGTTTAAGAATTCATTAGTGTATCCTCCACAATGCCATGCTTGACTCTGGAGCTTCTCATAACCTGATGCCAAAGGCCATAATAGAAAATTTTGGCTTGGATATAAATCGACCTTACCATGATCTTCACTCTTTTGATTCTGGTAGAGTACGTTTTCTCGGTCTTATAAAATACTTGGTAGTTTCACTTGAGAAAATTCCTGCTAAAAATGTGTTAATGGATGTGGTAGTAACTAATATACCTCCACGGTTTGGCATGCTACTGTCAAGGTCATGGGGAGAAAATTTAAGAGGTACTTTGCAATTGGATTTCTCTTATGCCACCATCCTGGTTTTTGGGTAATTGAGGAAGTTGTATTGAGAGACAAAAATGAAGTATATGATCACCAATAAAGAGAAACTAGACAATCACCCTATCAATTATGTACATATTGATATTGAGTTCTTTATTTTGTTTAATGATAGTGGGTTTGATGATTTCGATAGTCAGCTTATAGAAGTCGAGGAAATTCTAGAAATTTAAAATAGTGTCTGAGTTGTTTTGGATGAAAAACAAGGCAATCAGCCTAGTACTTCAAAACAGATATCAGAAAATTTAGAAAAAGGTACAGAAAATATTGAAGAAGTGGCCCAAAAGAAAGAAACAAATAAAACTGCAGAATTCCAACTTCCTGATGATGAGAATGGTCCAGGCATCTGAATTTCGATCCATAGTCCAATTCATCAATCAGGTAAAATTCCAAAAAATGTGAGATTGTGTTCCTACAAGTTGGCTTTCGATTGTTCCAATAATGAAGCTGATTACAAGGCATTGATCACCGGCCTCAAAATTATGAAAAAGTTAGGCGTAAGAAGAATTTTTGTTTATGGCAACTTCGAGCTTGTAATCAAACAGGTAAAAGGAGAATACCAGGCTAAGCATCCAAGAATGAGAGCATATAGAAATGTTGTACCTTACATTCTCAAAATGTTTCATGAATATACATTTTTAGTTGTATTAAGAAGTCAGAATCTTATGGTAGTTTCGCTTGCTACAACAGAGAGTAACATTAAGATTCCCATATTTTCTAATAGGAATTTTTAAATTCATGTCAAACACCAACCAACTATCTCTGAAAACTTGAGGTATTGGCAAGTGTTGTGGGATGACAAACAGGTGAATAATTTTATGCAAATGGAAGGTGAATTTTAAAATTCCTTTATTGATGAAGTATATGATAAAGATGATTACTCAGGTTGATGTGTTATAGCTGAAAGATAACAACATTCCAAGGGTTCTTGTAACTTCGGAAAAGTTGGTCGATCAAGATGATGTTGCTAGAAACCTTACCATGGTTCCTACCGAGAAAGGTGTCGAAGATGTGAATAATGGAACAGCAAACAATCCAAAAATGGTTAAGTTGTACAAGTCCTTATCTCCATAGATGAAAGATAAGTACATATATTTTTTGTCTAAATATTTTGATGTATTTTCTTGGGACTATGTAGATCTAAAAGTATATGACAATAATATCATCCAACATAAAATTTCAGTTAAGCCTGATCAAAATCCCTTCATAAAAAAATTTAGAAGAATCAACCCAAGGTTGTTGTCGTCAATAGAGAAAGAGGTAAACAGACTTTTTAAAGTTGGTATCATTTTTACTATTAGATTTTTTGAATGGATGTCAAATCTTGTTCCAGTGAAAAATAAAACAGGAGAAATTTGTCTTTGTATTGATTTCAGAAACTTGAATAAGATGTCTTTAAAATATAACTATCCCCTTCCTAAGATGGACCATATCCTACAGAGAGTGGTTGGCTCCTCTTGAATGTTGCTTCTTGATGGATATTCAAGATATAATCAAATCTTAGTGCATAAGGATGATCAAGACAAAATTGCTTTCATGACACCTTGGGGCACATTCAAGTATACTAAAATGCTATTCAGGCTCAAGAATGCAAGAGCCACTTTTCAGCGGGCGATGGACATTGCCTTCGCAAATGAAAAGGATGTTTTCCTAGTTGTGTATCTTGATGATTTGACAGTTTTCTCTCATTCTGATGACGAGCATTTATATCCTTTGAGAATTGTGTTTGAGAAGTGTAGGACATTTGGGATTTCACTTAATCCCAAAAATAGTACTTTTTCCATGGAGGAGGGAAATTTTCTCCACCATATCATCTCCAAATATGGTATTCGTATTGATCCTTCTCATATTGAGGATATTCAGAAAATATATTTTCCACACATCAAGAAGGAGATCCAAGCCTTTAATGGTAAGATGAATTTCTTGAGAAGTTTTATTCCAAATCTTGTCGAACATCTTCGAGAGATGAACAATATGCTTAAAAATGACAGTGAGGTAAGGTGGTCAGAAGATGCTAAAATGTCCTTTAATTCAGTAAAGTTTTCCTTGACAACAACTCCTATTTTGATCCCCGACTACTCCATTGATTTCATCATATTTTCATTTGCCTCCGAACATACTTTGAATGTTTTTATGATGCAAAATAAGGATAATATCGAGCAACCCATTGCATTCTTCATCTGTACCATTATGGATGTTGCCCTTAGATATAATACAACCCATGAAGATCACATGGTTAGTTGGGAGTAAGGAGACTTATGCTGGTAAGAAGGAACCATGGA
The DNA here is from genome assembly GCA_034641835.2 of Pinus albicaulis. Lineage (NCBI taxonomy): Eukaryota > Viridiplantae > Streptophyta > Pinopsida > Pinales > Pinaceae > Pinus > Pinus albicaulis. The sequence continues at coordinate 67,403,578 of CM076575.1, forward strand.
ATGGCCTGAAAAAATTACAGGAGAAGAAGAATAAGAAGGAATCTTTTGGTGGTAAGGACACTACCAAGACTAGTGTGGTTCATTCTAAACAGTATTTTGTAGTGGTGAATGTCACATATTGGGCTAGTGTCGCTGACGATGATGAGATACTTCCAAGTGGTGGAAGTACCTCCATTGTTAAGAGGGAGAGTTGAAATGTGTAGCTTGTGAGGTACTCCCACAATCACTAGGGTACTAGGTTTGTGAGGAGTTGACCCACAATAATGGAGCTTGCCCATAATGTACCCAAGTGGTGGGATTTGTACCCAAAGTTATTGTAAAATACCTAAGTGAAAAAATTGTTGTTTAGTCATTGAAAGCATGAGGGGCACTCTTGAAGGGCTAAGGGGAACCTATGGTTTCAATGAAGAGGCTAAGAAAAATGAAAGAAATCTGATCTCTTATGTTAATTATGTTTTAGTACACAAACTCAGGTCGGCTTCGTTGATGGAATATCAAATTCATCAATAATAATATAAGTAGGAATAAGGTTAATCCATTTGAATGGACACATTGACATCTCATCCTTATATCAGCTTTTGTCCCAAAGTGAAAATGGTCTCAAGAAGCTACAGGAACAAGGTTTTATGGTATTTTTGTGAAGAATAAAGGGTCGAGCTTGTATATAAAAATGCACTAGTTGTAGGGTAATATCCATTCCATATTTATGGCTAAATTAAAGCTCTTATTTCACCAAAAATTATTTCCAAAGTTCTATGGTTTTTTGCTTAATTTTTGTGAAGAGAAAAGAGGGTCGAGACCCTTAAAAGTTGCCCTCAGATCTCTATTATGGGGTCGCAATGCTACAGGAATAATTTCATGGGTATTGCTGGTTTTATGGGTCCTAGACCCAGGATCAGATATGGTTTCATGAACCAAAAAACCCCACTATTACTGGCCTTTCGACAACAATCTGTTGCGCAGACCAAAGTCTCACCCAAGGCAATATTAGGGGATGCCAGAACCAGGTTCTGAATCCATAGGAACTATGGAGTGTGGATTTAGGGCTAATCTTCTCTTTAACACTTATCAGAGCTTCACAGAATACATATGTTAACTTCGCAGTCGTTGCTTAATACTTCTATTTAACTAGCTTCTAGACTACGCGAATCAACTTTAATATGCAGTAATAAACATAATAAATCATAACCCAGACTTCACAATGAAAATATAAATAGAAACCCTAATTGTCACAGACAACATCAAAATAAATCTAAAACAAACATATAAGTAAAGAACATATATTTTTCCTCAAGGTCTTCTTTTATTACTTCAGATCTTCCTAATACAACACTTTCTTCCATGTGCACTCATCTGGAGGGGTCTGCGCACTCAACTACAAGGGTTTGTGCACTCAGCTGAAGACTTTCTAAGGTCTCAACGCAGTCAACTACAGGAGCCTTCCTTTTCGCACAAAAAATAGAATACAGACTCAATACAACCTTACATCCAAATGCATTCTTTCATTCAATTCCTTAGATATCTCTAAGAGATATCCCTAAACTCCTTATGTATTCTTACCTTTTACAATACCATGGTCTGAAAACCATGGGTGGAGCTCAATGTATACAAAATATTCCCATCCTGTTACAAAATAAGGGTCTTTGACCCACCCCAAAGCCCCTAAGACTCTAACATAACTCAGTGTTTCACGCTTCGCTCCTCGAAAAGCAAATTCTTTTACAAAAACTTCGACATAGGGGTACCCTTTCCAAGAGGCCCCCAACACAAAGATTTGACTCATCCTGAGTCACTTTTTTTGTGTGCCCTCAAAATTTTCTTTAATGCTGCTTACTGCATCCTTTAGTGGTGGACTCACTACCGCGGTGCATTGTTTCTCGATTTATCATACTTCGTTCAGCAACTTCTTTGTGGTTGGCCCGACTGTCTTTTGAGAAATTTCCTTATGTGTATGGCACAGTGTTTTCAGTTGTTTCTCCACAGTCTATAATAGTTGATTGCCATCAGCTTCCCATGGCTACGTTCTAGCCATGATAAGTTGTTCCTTTAGGCACAGCTCATCAATCTGTCCCTGCAAAAACTTACCCTCTTGGAGACAGGTATACCAAAGTACCGGTGCTAGAGTCTTAGCGGTAACCTTAATATGGTCCATTTGTTCCAATTTCTCACAGATTTCCCCTTCAATATTATACACATGATGTTCCTCCTATTGTTAGCTCCCTTTAATCAGCAATATTGGCAAAGTCCGACAGCAGGGAGAACACCGTTTCAACCACTTTGGGATTCTAGGATCTAGCCCTCCTGAATTCGGAGAGGGATCTCTCCAATAAGTGTAAAGATGGATTTATCTTTAAGGTTTTGGGTAATGATCTTAGGCTAGTTAAGAAGGCCGATGGTTTTGTTTCAAAGGTGGAAAGTCCTAAATGCAAAGAGTTTCAAAGGTAAGAATTTGCAAACAATCAGAACAAGCTTTGGCCAAAAAGATAGATAATTGCAGGTTTTAGTCCATTGGGCTATGGAGTCATAATAGGGTTTAATTGAAACAAAAAGAGGCAAGAGTGGTCCATGGGGCAAGTCATCTATGTCTAAGGATATCTCTAAAGTTTGATTTATGGAATGAAATGGTACAAAAAGAAGGGGAATTTAAACAAATGAAGAACAAAGAGCAGCCCAGGATCTGGTAAGTACTTTGAAACTAGCCAGCCTTTGAAAAACACTTAAGAAAGACATAAAAGCAATCCAGGATCTGGTAAGTACTTCGAAACTAGCCAGCCTTTGATACACTTTCAATAGAAAATACTTAAAAACAGGGGGAAACTTGAAGGCAACTGTTGGAGTAGAAACTAGCGGGCCAGGCTCACCACAAATCCTCTCCTAGCTCTGCTTTACTTGGTAACTTTCAAGACAAACATAAAGATAACAAAGAATGGTCTAAGATCTGGTAAGTACTTCGAAACTAGCCAGCTTTTAACACATTCTAAGGGAAACTTTCAGACAGTCTTTTGGGATAAAACTAGGACCAGGGCACACCATATCTTCCTTAGTTCATCTCCACTTGACATGAAATGAAAATAAAATTCAAGAAAAATATTTAGCTAAGACAGTAGGACGAGGGAACGCCAGCATTCCTACTTCTTAAACTGAATTAAATCATTCCTAAATAACACAATTTGGAAGAAAACATACAGATAAAGATTTTCAGTCAAAGAAGGGTACTGATATACAGTAGGTCCTAACTCTATGCATGATGTTCTTTATAAGAGAAGATGAAAAAAGTGAAAAAAGAAGTAAAATAACAATTCACAATAAGAAATAACATCATTGTCGACCTAGACCAGGATCCCATAAATCAGCTTGTATTGATGCTCCAAACTAGTTACAGCTTTAAGTCCAATGCTTTAGTTTAGCAATCATCTACACTTCTCAGACTAACTTATCTATCACAAGCAGAGCTCCAAGAGCTAGTGAACACTATTTATAAGTAGAAGTCTCAAGCTCAAGTATATTTCAAAGTTCAGCAACCAACATCTTCTCATCTTCTACAACAATATTTATAGAAGGATGAGGAGGTGGGAGAGGATAAAAGATCTCCCAAGATAATTAATACAGATTAATGACTTCTCGGCCTTTGAGGGGCTCGATGGAGAAGTTTACATGTGTTCTGTCTGTATTAATGTTTTACATTTAAGATTCAAGCTCGGTGAGAGCTCTTATTGACTTTTGAGGCTCTGTGTCATGTTGGAGTAACTCTACAGATATTTAGTCATTAAGTTCTTTGGCATAATTAACTCTCTGGCTGCGCTGAGGCAAATATCTGATTTTGATCAATAACTCCAGCCTCCGTTTGAATGCTTGTGGCTACAGGTGGCTTTGTGGTAGCTGAGAGGAATTAATTTGCCTCATATGTGGCGGTGGAGGCCTTTCTGTCTGATAGATCTTTTGATTTACCTTTAATTATGTTTTAATTTGGATGATTAGGCTCTTGATAATCAATCTTAGCCGTAATCCCCCAAATTGTCTTCAATCTTCTTTTCTGCTGTGTTCTGTCTTCGACACTGATACTCTTTTAATTTGATTTAAATAACAATGTGTCTTGTTGATGCACAGGCCACGCAGGGCTCATATGGCATCAATGCCTCATGAAACATTGACGAGACGTGGAGTTTGATACCTGTGAATGGTTTCCTTTGATGAATCAGAGGCATGGGAATCGTCATTCCTAGCCTTCGGCTTTCTCTTTAATATGACGGAAAAACATTCAAACACCTGCATAATACAAAACTATATTATAAAATCCTGCGTCTTTGGGTTTTACTGCGGCAGAGGTTGTAGGGAGGAGCATGGCCGTTGGATGGCATCATATGATGGTTGGGATTGGTTTAAAAAGAGTTCAAAGGAGAGCAGAGGGAGAAAATATATCGGATCCGTCAATCACACAGGGATCGACGGTGGGGGTTAGTCGAGAAACATAAAGTGGAGAGGCCCATTGTAATGAAACAGAAGAAAAATGTGGAGATAAAGATTTAAAACCTTTTCTTTGGAGGAAAAATGGTTAAACGAAATTCGGGGTTTCGGATATAACCCGGGCCGTCGAATGAGATCAGCCTGGGCGATAAATGGTTGAGATTACTCATTGAAATCCTTCGATAGAGGCGGAGGGAGATATGCAAATGAAGGTTTAGATTTAAACCGTTGATCTGCAGAGATCGATGGTGGAGGGCGCGCGCAATATTACACAAGAGAAAAGAGGGGAAGCGGTTTCGGGGAGAAAAACAGTTGTTTTCGCGTGGCGAAAGGGCGGGGAGGCGGTTTTGCCTTTTGGAACACGATATGCATCCCTGCCCGACAAGTGGCCTCAGAAAACCACTTACATTGCGTAATTTTTTATAATTATCATATGTGCTTAAAGTTGCGTGACTCGGGACGAGGGCCGTCAGATCTGGGGCCTCAGATCTAACGGTGGGAAAATGAGCGCGATATGAGACATATGCGCAGGTTATAAGAGGAAGGCCGGATTTAATCTGAGCCATAGGATCCAAGATTTAACGGCGGAGATTGGACCTGGAGGAAGGCAGGACCCATAGGAGGTAGGCCCTGTCGGGTTAATAAGAACCATTGGATTTAAAAGTTGAATGGCCAGGATCGGATCAGGGGGTTCAATGGAAATAATACACGGGCAAAAGATGGGTTAATGGGGGCCGTTGATCTGCAGAGATCAATGCCTGGGACTTGGCCATAAAAAATTAGGAATCGGGGTGCATGAAGTTAACCCAAAGTCGCGAGATGCGATCTAGACCGTCCGATCTGGACACATGGACGGTCCAGATGCAATCGGAGCTTCGCGATCGGTGGGGCGATGGGCATGGAGGGCGTCGAAGCGATTGATTCTGGGTCGTCGATCTACAAATCAGATCAACGGTGGGGAGTGAATCGAAGGGATACCAATCAGGGTTCGGAATAGAAAGTGCCCGATAAAACTTGCCGATGCGATGATGCGCAGGTCATTTGATCGGCCTTAGATCAACGACGAAGATGGTTTGAGATACGCGCCGGCGGAAAACTCCTCATAATGTATGAAAATCCAAAAATTTAATAAAATACAAAGTTTTTATGTGTCGGGGCAGATTTTAAATATATGAAAGGGATAGGCGCCCAACTGCGGGGCCATGGGTTTATGGAGCAATAATATGATCGAGGGATATGAAACGGAGGGCTAATCGCAATCGAAAAACTTTGTGAGGCAAAAAGACTTGTGCGCTGCGTTTTGTTCCGATGCGATAAGCGCTTGGATGGCTAGCACTTGGTTCCAGCACCAAGGCGTATGGAGGGGAAGTGGTTAGGACTTAGCCCAAGGGGGCTTAAGTCTTTATACAAAAATATGTACTTTTATGCAATTTTTCAAAACTTTTGATGGATTTGGGGTTTCGGCAGAGTTCAAAAAGGAGTTTTAAACTCTGTAAAAAGGATTTTATGAAAGCGGAAGAAGGGGAAAATGAGAAAATAGAGGATTTTGTTGAGAATGAAAGGGGTAGAAAATGAGGTTATTTTTGAAGTGGAAGGAGGGGAAAATGGTGTTTGCAGCAGTATTTTATCTCATGGAATTAGCAGAATTTATGATTTCTAAATGGAAACAACAGTGATTGAAACAAGGGCATGATGTCTTCAAGAGTCTTCAAGAGATAACACTTTTTAGCAGTAAAATTTGTTCCTTGAAGACTCCAAAACTGTTTTAGCCACCATTTGATATGACAAATTTTATAGGTGGCTAACACCTGTAGTGAGGCCCAGACATCCATAATGTATTCAAAGGCTTGAATGCACTCTTGGATTGTGGATTTAATATTCTTAGTGGCAGCCTTAATCTTCGTTACACGCTACTCCTAGACCTCTGGTGGAGTAGCGGGTTATAATTGTAACTACAACTCAATGATATTTATTTGTAGCTCAAGTCATGCCTAATCGACTTCAGCCTTGGAGTATTTTACTACCATCATGAGCTTTTCAAATTTGTCTTCTAGGGATACCTCCGCCTAAATCTGCAAATGAGGCAGTTCGCTGCAAACTTTGGTTATAGATGCCTCCAACTTCTATCTGTGTGTAGCTTCCTCATCTTGCTCCTGCACAACTTGCTCCTTTTCCTCGAACATTTGTTGTATTTCTCTCTCAATGTCTTGGATAATCAACAGGGTGTGTTTCTCGCGGATCTGCAACTCCTCTATGATGCCCTGGTGGAATACGTGCAACGCCTTCAAAGGGAGCATAACAAGGTTCAGCCTGGTGTTCTACCAATGTGATGCATGTGCCTCATTCTCAGTAGTGTCAAAGCATAGGGTACCTACATGGATCGGCACCATGCGAATATCAGTCATGATGGCCAACTCTTTCCCTATTGTACTCGCACCTCTTGGTGCCCCGCTCACTTGAGTCACTTTCACTTGCATTACACTCGCTTGCACTGTGCTTGTCTGAACTTGTAATTCCTTGAGGCCCTTGTGGACCTCTGCCACTACGCCCTTGTATTAGTCCTCAATATTTCCCCACATATTCTCAGTGACATGTCAAACAGTGTCACCAATCTCATCGAAGTCCCCCTCACTGTGGACCAATTCTTCTGGGTTGGCGAACTTGTCTGACTTCATCTTTTTCATGCACCTCTTCCACCCAATGTCTATCATCTCTTTAGAATGTAAGGGGAGGGGGAGTCTGATGGATCAACAAATGTATCATCACCCCCTCCTGTCTCCAGAGCATCCTTCTCTGTCTCTCTATTTTCTTCTTTTCCATCCTCCTTATCGATCACAAATGTGACTATTTTGGGTTTCTTCTTAGTGTCCTTCTTCCCAGTCTTTGTACTGGAGGTATTGGTATTCGCGCCACTCGAGCATGCCTTAATTTTCTCTGCCCCTTTGGATGGAGTTATCCAATCACTTAGCCATTCACTTAAAATTTTCACAACATCATCCTCGGCCACCAGGTATGGAAGCTCGTACCAGACCTCTGCAAGGTTCTGCTTCGCGCGGATGTGCACAGGGTGAAAATCTACTTTAAATTAAGTGACCTAGCGATATTCTGAAAAATTATTTGGTGATAACTTTGGCTTCTGGCTGATGACCGTGCATAGACTCATCTCAAAATCTACCCAAAATAATTTTCTCTCCATGGCTCATGTCGGATCCTTTGAATGCCACAGCGAGGCATACCTCACAGATGTATGGGTCCACAATGGGGAACTATGACTCATCGGTCTCCTTCCATGCCATCAGCGCAATTAAGAGCAAGAGGCACGCTAGTGGAATTTTTTTCCCTCTTCATAAGCTTATCTGCAGTCATCCAAGAATTCCTTGCACAAATACCCTACCCAGTTGTACGCTACGCCTTTGCTAAACTGCACAGCCAAAGATACTACTAGCACCGAAAATTATTTTGAACGGAACTTCCGCATGATCTTACATGCCAAAATATGTGCAGAAAAGCGCACTGACCTATCCTTAATGAAGCTAATGGAATATCCTTGGTTTCCCTTTGTGATTCCACAATCCTACTTCATCTTTTCAGCCAGTTTCTTGTCTTTATATTTGCCTACAAACAATTTTGCTGGGTCTAATCCTTGACAAGGAAGCACAGTGATCCTCCTGATCAACATCGCATCAATGGGGACTCTTTCCCCCAACCATAGTCTATCATCATGCACCAAGTTCAGAAGCTTGCGCACACATATTGTGTTAATGATACTGCGCCCAAAGTGTGGAACATATAACATGTTCAGTAGCCCAAAACTTTGAATTCCTGCCACCCACTTTGTTGGTTCTACCCTTTTCACTCTAGTAGCTTCATAATATACAGAGCACATATACCTACTTCACTTGAACTGAGGATATTTGTTTCGGTCATTGAAATCCCAATCCTCCATGCTCAGCTGTGGCACTTTTGCCAAAAAATATCCCTCAAATGATACTTCGTCAGGTAGAAAGGGTGTAAATATCTTGTACTTCACCGCATCTGGGTCCTTCGTGGGCTTCGCAGATGTTGACTTCCTTGGTGGAATATATGGGGGAAATCTGGAGAGATGTTCCACCTCCTTTGCATCAATATATTCAAGAACTTCTAGCATAACTTCTTCTGATTCTTCTACCTCGACGGGTTTCTTCAGCCTATCCTGCATCACCTTAGACCATTGTTATTTTGGAATTTTCTTCCTGGGCTACGTTCGAAGCATTAGCTTCTTCGGCTGTTTAGACAGTGCTTCTCCTACAGTGGATTGATTCATGGGCAACCTTGACCCTATGAAATATTTTGGTGGTGTAGCATTCATGATGTGTCCTAGCCCTTATCTAAGGAATTCCTAATCAAGTTCCTTGAAACTCTTTCTAGACATGCAATGGATTGCTCGACTTTCTTGCAGGAGAAAAATCACAACTGTAAGTCTTAGAGCGCAAAGTTTCTGAATGTGGAGTGGGGTGCCAGATTTATAAAAAAAATTAAATTTAAACTCCATGATATCCTTCAAATGTGCCTCATAAATTCATATTTGGTGGTAGATCCTCCTAGATATGCCCATTAAATACATCCCTCCTGCTCCTTTTAACGACCAATTCCTTGTCAAATAAACTACTCTGGCTCCAATGGTCAAATTCTGGGAGAACGTCGTCAAAACCTTCCTTGCGATGTAGTCCTACTTCATTTGGCATAGTTCTCTCGAGTTGTGCCATGACCTTGCATCCCGCGTAGTACTGCTGCAGTGCTGAAGCCTTTTCTAGAAAAGTAATTTAGTTGCGGAGTCTTTACTTTAGGGCTTGCAATCTTGCATTTTCCTTCTGATTCAGGAATATTGATGTTGTGCGGATCCTCCTCGTCTTCTGCCGCAGTCACCTTGTAACATTCTCGTGCCACCTCCAACTGCGCAGCCCAGTCCGGTTGTGCCGAAGTCATTGGCTCAGTGGTAATTCGATATAATATTGTTCTGAATTCTTGAAGAGCATCATTAATATTCTCCCAACCATTTGCAAAGTTATAGGTCAATAATAAACCTTCAGCCATCTCATATCAATTTATGGTGCCATTGCGCAGCTCGGTTTCAAGATACCACTACTAAGGTATTATATTCAAAATGTGGAAGAATATGTGTACCCATTCACGTTGAGGTACTTCACCCCAAGTTGTAGTCCAGTGAGACAAATGTTTGCGAGGATCATCCTTACCATTTTACTTTTATGTGATCCTAGTATCTGCATGAAAAAACCTAAGCCTCATCAACCTTCGATATTCCTTCCATCCTCCTAGGTGTTCTTTCTGTCCAACCTAGCTGGGATGGACCTCAAAGCGAAGTCTAAAGCTTCATATCGTTGTTCTTCAGGCACATTCTTCTCAAACTCATCAAGAAATAAGTTAACATCCCCAATGCCAACATAATAGGGCAATTCACGCACTTCTGATGTGATGCAGCAAAGCGATCTGGTAATTCCATTACATCACTTAATCAGTTGTGCCAATTCTCCAATTCTTCGTTAGAGTCTGAAACACATGAGTTTTTTCACTCCAAACTTATCATTCCATCAGCATTCGGATTGATCCAATATTCACCTTGCATAGCGATCTTATAGATGTTGTCGATATCACCATATTCATTCTGAACTGGTTCTAAATATCGCGTCCCTTCAGAGGGGTCCAAAGGGACAATGACCCCGGTACCATTCTTCTCGAATACCATCTTCCCATTCTTCAGATTAATTATGGCCTCCACATCATAATCCAAATCAAATCCAAGCAAAGCAGGATATGGATTCCTATCATCAACAATTTCAATGAATTTGAAGTCTAATAACAAACTTGCACCATCAATGTTTACCACAACACCATGTAATCGACCAATAGGAATAATTTTATGTTGAATGGTCATTCTCAGTTGAATCGGTGACCACTGTAGGTTTGGTCATCCCATATGTTCCCATGTTTGCTTTGGAAAAAAATTTGCATCTAATCCTAGATCAAGAATGACTTGGTCCATTTCATAATCTCCTACCTGCGCAGTTAACTGCAATTCTCTTTCAGTTCTCTTCTTATTTCGGTATACCTTATTCACTGTGTGTTTTTCAGGTTGTGGTTCTTCTTTTCCAACACAGTTTTCAGTCAGCAACTGCAATCCTTCCACAACTTTTTGATCCCTTAACAACTTCATAAGTGTCTGCAAAAATGACTTCATAATGGATGGATCAACTTCCTTTGTTTCAGTAATCTCCTTGGGTTTATTATTTTGCAGAATCAATTATCTCTATGATGTTGATGTCAAAGCTCCAAGGCTCATAAAATTATTCTTCGCTTCCATGAAGGTTTCTCATTCATGTTGTACATCAAACCCATTATTTTTCTCTAGCTTTTCAGACCCATTTATCCTTCATATGATTATTTCCTTCTACTTTGTCTTCTCTAGTATTTATACCACTTAGTGTCACTATATTGACACTTATATCTTCTTCACACAGATCAGATATCATCATTTGTATGTTTTGGGCAGGTTGTTGATTATGATTTTCCTGCATTTTAGAAAATAATATAGGGAAATCCTCTATCTCATGATCAAATGAATGACAATACTTACAGAATACTGCAGCGGGATTCTGACAATCCCTAGAGAAATGTCCAGGCTGACCGCAATTATAACATATCATTTTTTTGAGACCTCGTCCAGCACCTCGTCCTCATCCCCGCCCTCGGCCTTGGAAACCTCTACCTAATGTTGGATATCCTGGATATTCACGTCCTTCAACTTTAATTATGTATGCCCCAGGACTTTTCTGCATCACTAGATCATAGCTTCGACAATTCCTTTCATCATGTCCCACCGAGCTACATAATTTACAAAACAATTGCTTCGGTAACTCGATATACTTTTGCAGCAAATGACAATAGTATGTGGGGTGTTGAAATGCACCTTGGTATAGGCTGCACCAGACATTTGGTCCCATACTTGGTCCAGCAAGTGGCCTAGGAATCATTAGACTTAGCATCTTAGGGCCCAAGCATTATTTAAAAACATGACATTGATCCTTATAGTGGCCCTATGATTTTCATTTTATGTACCAAAATTTTGAACGCATGTCAGACCGAACCTCTTGTCCCTTCTTCAAATCCTCAAGTTCCATATGTCAGCTCGCCACCTGGATCTGGATTTACTGAACCCATATGTTGGTATCTGCTATCGACAAAGCTTCTAGTTTCATCGCAATCTCTAACGCTTCCGCTTGGGTTGCAATATTCTGTTGCGAAAATGGTAATCTTAGATGTGGAAATGACGCAACTATAAACCACTCTTTATACTACTCATCAGGTATCTCGAAGCCGACTTGACTTAGCAGTGTCTTGAATCATTAATCTACTTCCCACACAGTTTTAGTGACTAATTTCGTGCTCTATTTGATCTTCGTAATACACTGCGAATGTGATTTCGGCTTCCTAAATTCAACATTCATCACAACTTTTGTCTACTCCAATGTGGAATTTTGGTTCATTACAGAGTACTTAATATACCAAGGCAAGGCTCTATCCTGCAACACTGTGACCAACTGTGCTTTCTTCATATTCTCATTATTGATATTTATCGATCTCCACACTGCTTCTACAACAAACCAAAATTTCTCAGGATCATCTAATCCTAGGCCTTTAAACACAAGCATCTTTGTTGTTTAATCCATGTTAAACAGGGGAAGTGGAGGTGGAGGTGGGGGAATGATATGGGGGTGGATAGTGGTGGGATGGAGGGTTTGGGAATCCAGCAGCACCCTGGTGATCTCCAAATTCTATTAACGCACTTCTGGGGGTCGCAGGGTTGCTTTCTCCTTCATCGCTTTCAGACCCAAACAATGGCTTTTACTCTGTCTCAATATAATTATCACAATATACCCTAAATCTCTTACTGTGTCGCGTAGTTCTAGTTTTTCTTCCTTCGAACATTAATCAAATTGCATCCACATCACACCCTTTTCACACCATAGTATATTAATCCATAGCTTAAATGAGTTCAAGTACTTACCTCGCGAGCCTTTGAAAAATCTGCGCTTGGCTTCGATGTAGGACATAGATGTATCGATCGTGAACTCAACAATAAATCCTCCAAGAATAATACCAATCCAATAATTAACATCCCTTGAAATCTTGTTATCTATTTCCTTCAATTGCTTGATCAGCTCTGGAGTCCACGCAATAGGGTTATCATCCTTAAAACGTTTCTTTTGCTTAGCTAGTCTTGACAACCACTCGTGTAACTCTTTAGCCAATGATGGGAAAAATATCTCGTGTTGATCTGTGAAAATATACTTCTGCAACCACTTTTCAATTGAGAGGAGCGGATTTCTTTTTTCTTGCGCTGTAAATTTGTGTTCTTTCATATCTACCTAGTCTTGAATATCTTTTTTGGATGGATGTCAAATCCACATATCCCTCATTCAGATCCTGGTCCCAAAAACAGAACCATTTGTTGTATTAATGGGGCCTAGACATAGGTTTGGATATGGTTGCATGAACCAACAAAACCCACTATTACCGGCCCTTTCGGGAACGATTTGTTTTGCAGACCGAAGTCTCACCCGAGGCAATATTAGGGGATGTTAGAACCAGGTTTCTACATACAGAGGGACTATGGAGTGTGGCTTTAGGGCTTATATTCTCTTTAACACTTATCAGAGCTTCACAAAACACATATGCTAACTATGCAGTCATTGTTCAATACTTCTAGTTAACTAGATTTCAGACTGCGTGATTTGAATTTAACATGCAGTAATCAATATGAGAAATCATAACCCAAAATTTGCAATGAAAATATCAATACAAACCCTACTTGGCACATATAACATCAAAATACAAATATAATATAATTAAATAACATAGATTTGTCTTCAAGGTATTCTTTTATTACTTTAGATATTCCTAATACAACACTTTCTTCCTTGTGTAGAAATTATACAACATGCATGTATATCTTGGATTCACCCGATCTAATAATGTACTAAAGTTAAATACTGAATCTCTTCTACAAATATTTTGTGGAATTAAAAAAACACAATCGCTAATCACATGAAGTAAAGAAGAATCAAATCAAACACAACACAGATAATTTCCTGGGGAAAGCTTGTTGCTCAAAACTGTTAGGTCCCTATATCACTAGTATAGCCCCTTATTATTATTAGTGTAAACCCCTTATTGTTATTATTGTACCCTTGTAACCCCCATTTTGTTATTATTGTGCCCTTAAATTATTATTGTTAGGTCGGCTAGGATTACATTGTGGCCCACTAGGATTACATTATGGCCCCATGGACCCCTATATATAGAAAGGAGGTTTTGTAAATTGTATCATCCAAGAATTGTGCATTTATGTAATGTATTGGAGGTTGCCCCCTCGAAGTGGCTTATTTCTAAGGCGTTGATATCTCTTTTCTTCTATTTTTGAAGCTGGTTACACAACATTTGGTATCGGAGCTTGGGATTCTAGGGTTTCGCTGCTCCAAACAGGTCATCGTGGAATTTTCGCTATAAATTTTTTTCTACGAAGTTTCAGAAGCTGAAATTTTTAGGGTGCGAAGAAAAAATCCTGAGGAAGCTCGTATAAAAATTTCAGAGTTTGGTTCGCAATAATTTCGGAGATATGATCTGTGGAAGTCAGGTATTTTTTCAGGCTCCTAAACAGGTCATCGTGGCATTTGCGCTATAAAAAAATTTCTACGAAGGTTCAGAATCTGAAATTCATATGGTACGAAGCTGAAATCCTGAGGAAATTCATCAAAAAATTTCAGAGCTTGGTTCGCAATATTTTTGGAGATATGATCTGTGGAAGGTAGTGCTTTTTCAGGCTCTTGAATTTCATCTCAAAGAGGTGATCATGGGAAAAGTTCAATAACTCTCTCTCTGGAGATTGGATTGGAGTGCTGTCAAAAGTGGTCACAATTACACGGCCTGTAGTTTATTGGCTATCAATTTCAGAGACAAAGGACAAAACAGTGACACGTGGAAAGTCGTACAAGTTCGCTCTACTGAACCAGTCCAGAATTAGGTCATTGTGGGAGATTGCACACAAATTTGTCTTAGAGAATCCAAATTAGGTCAGACCTGTGGCATTTGAAAGAAGCTTCAGAGGGCTACTAAAGGGCTGAATTTCAGATATCAAATATTTTCAATTACAGAGATAATTCAATTTCAATATCGAGCTCCTCAAAGCTAGTAAAAGGTGTGTATTTTTTTTTCCGAATTGCATAAGTCTTGTTTGAAGAATCAAGTTGAATTGATTCCAAGGGCATCTTGTAGAATAAATATCAATATTGGATTCTTAAATGGCCCCTAAAAAGAATTCAACACCCATTAAGCCTTCAGAAGGCTCTACTATGACTCATGAAGATGAAGAATTGCAACATGATCTATCAAAATTACAAGAGCAAGTGCAACAAATTTCACTCTCACAAAAAGCAACAAAAAATGAAATGGAAGTTTTGAAGAAAGTTGTGGAAGTGAAGATGGACGGTTTGAAGAAAGGCATGGAAGCTAAAATGGATGGCGTGGAAGTGAAGATGGATGGTTTGAAGAAAGGCATGGAAGCTAAAATGGATGGCGTGGAAGCTAAGATGGATGACATGAAAGACAACATGGAAAACATGAAGAATGATCTAAAAGAATACATGGAAGGCTTGATGACAAGCTTAAAACCAGAAATGATTCCTAATGGCGGAAATATAGGAGAAGAACCTCATGATGAGAACAAAATCATTGTTAATCGTGATTTCATAAACTCGAATGTTGGTGCGAAGAACCACCATATTCCAAAAATGGATATGAGGAAGTTTGATGGAAAGGATCCTGTAACATGGATACTACAGATGGAGCAACATTTTGATCTCCATAACGTGCAAAACACACAAAAGGTACGCATTGCAACTTTACATTTAGAACAAAATACATTTGTATGGTATCAATGGCTTTGCTCCCGTAAAAAAATTGTCAATTGGTCAATTTTTACGGAGGAAATGATAGCACATTATGAGGATACAAAGAGCAACACCTTCTTTACCCAATTGATAAATCTCAAACAAAAGGGTTTAGCGGGGGCGAGCACATTGAGGACTTCCAAAAATTGAATATAAGGGTAAATCGATATTCGAGAGGAACACGAGGATTGATCTCTTCCTAGGCACTTTAAAGGATAACATCCAACATGAAGTTCGCGTTTTGGAACCTCGATTCATTGGAGAAGGCATTCGGGTTGGCACGAAACGTTGAATGTAAAATTATGGCGACAAGGAAGCCTACCACTCAATTCTATAAAGAAGGAAGTGTTGCTACGCCTAGATTTCCACAACCTACAAGGTTGACACCACAACAATTGGAAGAAAAAAAGAGCAAAAAGGGCTTTGCTACGGTTGTGATAGCAAATACACTAAAGGTCATAAGTGTCTTTGAGAAGAAATTATTTTACATAGATTGTGAAGAAGAAGAAGAAAAATGAACAAGAAGAGGATATACACCAGGGAACCACCCCTAGAAGAGGAAGAAATGAATCCAACCATATCGTGTAATGCAATCGCGAGAATTACCACTCCTCAAACTCTCAAGATAGAAGGACATATAAAGAAGAAAAGGGTAATAGTGTTGATTGATTCAGGGTAGCACCCATAATTTTATTCATTATAAGGTAGCCAAGGAATTAAATTGTTTCCTATACCCGACACCGAGAATGTCAAGTGATGGTTGCAAATGGAGGAACTATAAATTGCTCTCGGAAAATGCCATAATATCAAGCTAACCATGGGGGGAATATGTATTGACTAGTCCAATGCTTTCCATTCCTATGGGAGGTGCTGATGTTGTACTAGGAGTACAATGGTTACAATCTTTGGGGATCGGTAGCTTTTAATTTTCAAGAACTTTTCTTGAAATTTTTTTCGAAGGAAAGGAAGTTGAATTACTGGGGTGTTGCGGGAAGCCGGGGAAAGATAATAAGCTCTAATGTCATGACAAAGCTTCTAAAGAAAGAACAACGAGGCGTAATTGCACAATTATGCTCACTAGAAGTTCCAACATCAAAATCATCTATTTCTACGAGATCTCCAACAAGTCTTGGACAATCATTCCAAGGTGTTTGAAACTCCCAAAGGACTCCCACCTATTCGTGATCATGATCATGCTATTCATTTGATTCCAGGGAAGTGTTCCTCCAAACATCGGGCCTTATAGATATCCTTACTTCCAAAAGAGCGAAATTGAACGTATGATTACGTAAATGTTAGAGGCGGGTATAATTCAACCCGAGTCAAAGTTCTTTCTCTCGCTCTGTAGTATTGGTACACAAGAAGGATGGATCATGGCGAATGTGTCCGGATTATAGGGAGCTCAATAAGCTCACCATTAAAGACAAATTTCCCATTCCCCGTGATTGATGAATTATTGGATGAATTACATGGAGCAATTTATTTTACCAAGTTGGATCTTCGTTCAGGGATATCATCAAATTAGAATGAAGACTGAAGATATTCCAAAAACAACATTTCGAACTCATGAGGGTCATTATGAATTTTTGGTCATGCCTTTTGGCCTTACCAATGCACCTTCTACATTTCAAGGGTTGATGAATTCCATTTTCAAACCCTTCCTTAGAAAAATTTTTGCTAGTATTTTTTTGATGATATACTAATCTACAGCAGGGTCTTGGAAGGATCATGTTGAACATGTTGACAGGGGTGCTCAAACTATTGCGTGGGAGAAAGAATTATATGCAAAAAAAATCCAAATGTTTCTTTGGAGTACAAGAGGTGGAATATCCGGGTCATATTGTATCTCACGAGGGTGTTAAAGTAGACCCTAACAAAATTAAAGCCATTAAGGAATGGAAAGTGCCCACAACCATAAAGCGATTTACGAGGATTTCTCGAGTTAACGGGGGTATTATTGCAAGTTTGTTAAGAATTATGGGAGAATAGCAGCACCTCTAACAAAATTATTGAAGAAAGATGCATTTTCATGGACTCTGAAGAAACTAAGGCCTTTGAACGTCTTAAAGAGGCAATGTGCCTAGCACCGGTCTTAGCTACACCGGACTTCACAGAAAACCTTTATTGTGGAATGTGATGCCTCGGGAAATGGAATTGGTGCGGTTTTAATGCGGGAAGGAAGACCCATTGCTTTTGAAAGTCGTCCAATCAAAGGAAAGTATTTACGAAAACCTATTTATGAGAAGGAAATGTTAGCAATACTACATGCACTAAAGAAATGGCGAACTTACCTAATGGGAAGACACTTCAAGGTAAAAAGCTGATCATGATAGTCTTAAACACTTTTTGGAACAAAGACCGTCAGTCGAAAGAATAGCAAAAATGGGTCACAAAGATGTTGGGTTATGACTTTGAAATAATCTATAGAAAAGGAAAGTTGAATGTTGTTGCAGATGCACTCTCAAGAAAGAATGAAGAGGTGGAAGGATTGCTTTGTGCCATTTCTATTATCCAACCAGATTGGATAACTGAAGCAAGAGATGAATGGAAGAAGGACAAAGATGTATGGATACTCATTCAAAAGTTGCAGCAAGATCCTAGTACATCTGATACATTTAGTTGGAAAATGATTCCTTATGGTACAAAGATCGCTTATATCTTTGTAATAATTCCCAACTAAAACAAAAGATTCTTCTGGAATTGCACACTTCTCCTTTAGGAGGACACTCTGGATTTTTAAAAACTTACCACAGGGTGAAGAAAGAATTTTTTTGGGATGGCCTTAAATCTGATATTCAAAAGTTTGTGGCGGAATGTTTGGTTTTCCAGCAGAATAAAGTTGAGACAATTAAGACCCCGGTACTTCTACAACCTTTATCCATTCCAAGTCAACGTTGGGAGGAGATTTCAATGGATTTTATCACAGGTTTACCTAAGTCCGAAGGAAAGAGTGTCATCATGGTGGTAGCTGATAGACTTACCAAGTATGCACACTTTTGTGCATTATCTCATCCATTTAAAGCAAGTACAGTTGCTACTACATTTATGGACAGAATTCAAAAGCTACACGGAAGCCCAAGGGTTATTGTGAGCGACAGAGATCCCATTTTTACTGGAAATTTTTGGACGGAGTTATTTTCTTGTTTGGGTACTCAATTAGCTCATAGCTCATCTTATCATCCTCAATCGGATGGTCAAACTGAGATCGTAAATAAATGTTTGGAAGGATATCTTCGTTGTTTTGTATCTGATAAACAAACACAATGGGTCAAGTGGTTACCTCTTGCTGAATGGTGGTATAACACTTCCTTCCATACTGCAGCAAAAATGACCCCATTTACGGCACTTTATGGATATCATCCACCATCCATCACATCATCTTTAAGGGAAAATTCGAAGGTTCAAGCAGTGGAAGATCACATCGAGCATCAGCAAGAAGTTCTCCAACTCTTAAAGGATAACCTGAATTTGGCACAAAATCGAATGAAACAACAAGAAGATCAACATCGTAGCG
Source organism: Pinus albicaulis (assembly GCA_034641835.2). NCBI lineage: Eukaryota > Viridiplantae > Streptophyta > Pinopsida > Pinales > Pinaceae > Pinus > Pinus albicaulis. The sequence continues at coordinate 67,422,559 of CM076575.1, forward strand.
AGAGAAGTTTTGATGTAGGAGATTGGGTATTTTTACGGCTACAACCATACAAACAAATGTCCCTCAAGCAAGCAAAGAAGGATAACAAATTACGCCAAAGTACTATGGTCCTTACAAGGTTTTGCAAAAGATTGGTACTATGGCATACAAATTGGAGCTTCCTGCTTCTTCGCGAGTACATCCAGTTTTCCATGTTTCATGCTTAAAGAAGGTTATAGGTGAAAATCTTCCAGTTCAAACAGTATTGCCAGAACTTGATGGGGAAGGGGAAATCATATTGGAACCTGAAGCAGTCATGGAAAAAAGAACTCGACAACTACGGAATCGATCAATTTCAGAGTATCTCATCAAGTGGAAGAACTTACCCACTGAAGATTCTACATGGGAGGATGAGAATTTTATACAGAAGCACCTGAAGCTACTCAAGTGTTGAGGACAACACTTTTTTGAAGGAGAGGGGCATGTTAGGTCCCTATATCACTAGTATAGCCCCTTATTATTATTAGTGTAAACCCCTTATTGTTATTATTGTACCCTTGTAACCCCCATTTTGTTATTATTGTGCCCTTAAATTATTATTGTTAGGTCGGCTAGGATTACATTGTAGCCCACTAGGATTACATTATGGCCCCATGGACTCCTATATATAGAAAGGAGGTTTTGTGAATTGTATCATCGAAGAATTGTTCATTTATGTAATGTATTGGAGGTTGCCCCCTCGAAGTGGCTTATTTCTAAGGCGTTTATATCTCTTTTATTCTCTTTTTGGAGCTGGTTACACAACAAAAACTCCACTATCTTCTATTCTATATTCATCATGGATCATGAAACAATTACATACAAAACTCTTCTCACAAGAGCCCTCCAGTACTCAGCTAATTTCCTCACATTGTCATACAAAAACTGACCAATACTTAGCCACTTTAATGCCTCTAGAGAGCCTACCTTTCTTGCACAATCCCTGATGAATGAAATCCCTAAAGAATAGGAATTGTTGCCTTCCTTAACTGCGCAAGTATCATGGGCACTCCAATGGGTGTTTGGTTGCATGGGTGTGGCCCAATAGTCACACAACTGATAGTCAACTTCCCTTTCACCTAGATCTCAACTGGGTCTCCACTGGATGTGACATGCATGCAGCTAATAATAGTAAATCCTCAGTTGCATGTGAGATCACTAATTGTGAATTAATTAATATTTAATTCACTTGATCTCTCACTAGCGTATCAAGTAGTTACAACTAGCACAACTGAGTTTAACTCACTTAACTTAGTTAAACTGATTACAATCTTCATTAACTAATGCACCACTACACTTCGAACTCTGTTACAACTAGAATTACTCTCCATGCCTCACCAACTACCTCTAACGCGAAATCCACTAGCTAATTGAGTTTATTACTCTCATTTAACTATTACAAGTTATTTTGAGACTATATTACATTTTATTGTCCATCTTAATTAAGGGATAACTAAAATAGACATGCACCAAAAATAGCATTGTGGGCCCCACCCTAGTGTATATGATTAATGCACTAGGCGTGGGTGTTGAAATATTCTTGTTGAGTCTCAACACACCCTCTCAACAAGAAGGGGATTATCCTTCACCCCAAACCTATCTCTATGGTATTCAAATTTTCTCTTGGTGAGCGCCTTTGTCATAATATTTGCATCCTAATCTTCCGTGGGAATGTATTGAAGCAACATTATTCTTCTCTGCACACAATCTCTGAGATGATGGTACCAGATATCTATATGCTTGGACCTATCATGAAACACATGATTAATCGAGATTTTAATGCAACTTTGATTATCAAAATGAATCATTTTCGGATCCATCTGAGAACCAAACAAACCAACCAATATATTTCTCATCCAGATAGCCTCACATGTAGCTTGACTTGCTACCATGTATTCTGCTTCCGCTGAACTGAGTGCCACATATCATTGTTTCCTACTGTACCAAGAAACTATTGTCAATCCTATGCTGAAGATCCCTCCTGATGTGCTCTTTCGGTCTAATGGACTGCCCGCCCAATCTTCATCTGTGAAGCCTTGAAGCTTCACTCCTTATTTCCATTCGTACCATAGACCATACTCTGATGTGCCCCTTAGGTATCTCAATACATGCTTATCTACCTTCTAAAAGAGCTTGGTAGGCTTAAACATAGCTTGACTCAGTTGGTTAACTGCATAGCAAATGTCTAGTCTGGTGTTCACTAGATATATTAGTGAACCAACTAACTTCCTATAGACAGTAGCATCCACTACCTATCCAGAAGTAGCATCCTCTTCCCTCCAATTTTCTGGAAGAGGAGTATCCATGGGTTTGCAACTCTCCATCTGAAATTTACCTAGTATTCACCATCCCACTGCCATATTTCCAATCCAAGGAAATAATGGAGTCCCATGTCCTTCATTTCGAACTCCCTTGCAAGATCCTCCTTGCATGAGTGTATCAGCTGCTCATCACTAGTAAAAATTAGATCATCAACATAAATAAAAATAATCAATAGCTTACCCTCAATGTAATGTTCCAAAATTTTAGCCTCTAAGCTAAATGGAACATTAGAGTTAGCAGCAGCTATAGTCAATGAATAAATAGGAAGAAAAGCCCATAAGTCCCCTAAGGAGGAATAAAATACTCCAAATGTAAAAGGGGACACTCTTTCTAGCTCAATAAGATACCTCCATGTGTGAACAAGGTTAAATTCAAGCTGCTTTGACTAAGTCAACAACGCAGTTTTAGCGGAGGAGGAATCCAAGGATGAATAACACAATTTTGAAGGGAGATGTAACTTGGGTTAGAAGTAACCTAATTGAGTGGGGCCAAGGGAAACCAAACTCATGTCTTATATAAGAAAGATGATGGTAGCATTATTCATCATGTTGTAGAATTATAATTCTTGTCTGCCAGAATTGTGCAGCGTTGTTTAGCACTGGGTGTTCCCGAGCAGGAATCCCACCTCTTTCCTTTGAGGAGCTCATTGGGAGAGTTTGCATTCATCATTCCACATCAAGTTTTTAGGCCAAGCTTCAGCCATCTACATCGGCACAGATTTTCCGGAGATTTTGTAGTGTTGCTGGGTGCAATAGTGGAAGGGATTGAAATCCCGGCTTCTGAGCTAGTTTCTCATTAGAGGAAGGTTTCCTTCACTTGAGAGATCTATTTGGAGAGATACAAAGCTTATTTCATATCTGTGGTATCAGACCACACATTTCCCATACATTCCCAGAGTTTTTTCTACTAGGGAATGCGTTATTTTGGAGGTAGTTCTCATTACATGGTTTGGTGGCTCCATTGCTAAGTTTCCTTGTGATTGAGAGGTTCATCCTTTCATGGGAGGAAGCCCTTGAGGGATCTACATCAGATCAAATAGCTTTCAGCCTTGTACAATCATGTGCTTCAGTGTTGCAGTGATAATTCAATGATTTCCCGATTATCACATTGTATACAGAGTGTTTGGACAAGAAACCCTTGCCGGTTTCTTTTGTATTTTGTATAAGGAGCATAGATCTCTGTTCTTCAGCTTTATTTATCAATACATGAGTAGAAATATTGTTCTCCTATGATTTTATGTGTAAACCCTATCTTATACTGCGCATTCCCTTGAGCAGCTACTCCAACATTTTGCAGTCTTGGGGTTTTAGCACTTTTTGGCCATCCTAGGTGTGGGAGATCTGTTTAGCCCACCTAGTTTGATTTTTTTCAGCTCTAATCTTGGATTTATGTTGTATATTGATTATTTTATGGGATCCAAGATTTTATTTCAGTATTTTATTTCATTTTTTGCTGGAAATGCGTTTTTGATGCATGTTTTATGAGCAATCCTGAAAAAGGGATATTACAGTGGTATCAGAGCATGATCTCTGGCCCGGCCTATGAGATCCAACTATTAGAAGAAGGAGAAATGGACAAAATCCAGAAAGCTTTAGTATGTGCAGGAAGAAATGAAGACAAGCTCACAAAGCTTCTTCCAAAATATATGAAGAGCTTTCAAGGAGAGCTGAAGAAAATAAGATTGGAGATGAAATCTCCAAAGGAGGTTGATTCTAGAGCTAAATCTAGACTTGCAAATGGTGAGTGTGAGCATGGAGCTGCACTCCATGATGCACAACGCAATCAAATGCCCAGAGTTATCCTGAGATGGATGGGAGGAGGAAGAATGCCTAAGAGAATGACTCTTAGTGATTTGTTGCAGGAGTATGAATCTCAAACTAAGAGGTTTAGAGATCATACTGATTTCCAAGAGTTTTTCAAGATCCAGATGGAGAAGAGCCAGCAGCATGATGCAGATATATTTCTTCTATCTACTTTTTCTGGATCACCTACATGTTTAGTTGGAGCTTCGGTGAAGGAGCTAAACTCCTATTTACAGCTGCACCATATTTCCGAAGATGAAGCTATCATAGTTGTAGCACTGCATTTCAGAGGTAAGGCTCATGCATGGTGGATTTTTGAATCCTTTTCTTTAAAGAATGCAAACACTTCATTTTATGCAAGATTCATAGAAACATTGATGGGGAGGTTTGGTGAAAAACTTCCTAAGGCACATGAGCAAGGAAAACTTGAGAAAAAAAAACCCTTGCATGTGATGGAGGAAACCCCATTTCAAGGAACCACGAGAAGAGCTGACATCTTGCATTACACATTGCCGAAAGCAAGACGTCTAGTTCATATTCTTGAACAAGAGGGCATGGGGATCACTTTTTCACAAAGGGATCCAATTGTTGAGATGTTTCCTACACACATTGATGAAGAGGAGGGAAACAACGCTAACACATCTAGATCACATCCAGTGCCTCATGCAGAGGAGGGAGGATAAAATTCTCCAACAAGAGGGACTCTTGTGATTTTTCAAGAAGTTCCCCGGGATCTCATACATGGAGGTCCAAGCACAGCTAGTCAGGAGCATGATTATGCAGCATTGCAGTTGGGAAGAGGAGGTAGGGAGGAAGAGAAACATCAGTTGATGAAAAGCACACACCCTTCTCTGTTTCAGAAAGCTAATGCAAGGAAGGGGCAGACTGATTTGCACAGTGAAGGCAAGGGCAAGGTTTCCCAACCATATGAGCAGTCTACTCTTGACATTGATGTCTCACTATATGGAGGAATTCCACCTGGGAGGCCTCCTGATCTAGAGTAGAGGGAAGACATCTTGTCTTTGGATTCACCACTCTGTGATTGTGGAGAGGTGAAGAGTTTGGAGGAATACTTTGGCATGGGGGATGTAAAAGTAGTAGGCAACAGCATGAGGAGAGCTTCACATGCCAGATCACCAGCGTTGTCTTTGAGGAGGATTGATCCTTATTGGAGGTCTCAGCTTTTAGTAGAGTACTCCAAGGATCTTGGTGCCTGCATGATTCTTCATGACCCGGATGGAGATGACAGATACATGGTAGATGATGTGGTCATCTATTCCTATGGCCAGATCTTCTTGACTAGATCTTCTAGTCTCAAGGAGAAATTGTTACATGCAGCACACGAGGACTTCTCTTCTATGCACTTTGATGCATATTTCCAGTTGATGGAGGAGTTCACTTGGGAGGGCATCTAACATGACATATATCAGCATATGGAGAGATGCATAGCCCAGATGGTGATAGAGAGGATGTCACAACCACCTTCCTACTCATTAGGGGTGAGGGAGAATTTCCAATTGAGCCATTTCAGCTCAAGACCTCGAGTACATGATGGAGGAGGTATACTTTTACATTTTGTATTATACTTCTTTTCCTTATTTGAGCAGCATGATGTATCAAGAAGAATTTCTTATTCTTGCATATTGTATAATGATGTACTTTCAGCTACTTGTGGCATTGATATTGGCTATCCTTTTGATGAGCTGTGGGGGAAGCCATATGTCTCTTTGTGTGCACCAGTGACACCATATTGTGACTTCATGTTTTCATCTTATGAGATGACTATGGCAGCAAACAAGTGGCTGGAAAAGCACTTGTTATTTCTTATTTTGATGCAGGGCAAGGATGCATTGTGCTGGTTCCATGAGAGGGACCATGATTCACTCTTCGATTGTCATTTGGCAACTTGTTTTTATTGTATCTTGCTTCCATGTATTGTTGATGTGTTTTTTTTCAAAGGAATCTATGTATGGAGAGAAAAGCAAATTGGATGGCATGGCACCCATATGATATAGTAGCAGAAGACTTGTTGGTATGGGGCATCATACAAGTTGACTTTCATGATTTTACTTCATAGCTTGTATGAGGGAGAAAAGAGGCAGTAGCAAAATTTGTTGTTGCTATGGTTGCACTTGGGAGAGTATGGGAAAAATTCTTCCCATACTTTTCATGATATTTCTGAAGAGAAGAAAGGCATATTCATGGTGCAAGGAGGCTACCCTTCAGTATTTGAGGATCATGAGAGACTTCCATGTTGGAAGATGATCTTCTCACATAGCAGCATGATGGTGGATGGCTTTGGCATGTGGAATGTCAAAGGGAGAAGTCATGGAGCCTTATTCTTAAGGTCTACAACACTGTCACATGGGAGTGTATTCTTATTGATGGAGTGTTCCAAGGAGTATATGTACCCCTTCTTCTTGCAGATCTTTATGAGGGGATCCACATGGGGGAACTTATACATGGACCTCATTTTCAGCTCCCACATGATGCATGGTAAGAGATACATTGATGTGCTTGTTGATTACTCTATTGAGTATTTGTACTTTCTCACCATATGTAAATAGTGCATTGCTGCACATGAGAGCAAGATTATTTACGGGTTTCATGGTCACTTTAGGGCCAAATCTTGTGATGTTGATGACCCATATTTACATGACTTTGGGCAAGTGTTGTATTTCCTTGATTGTGCACAACTGGTGTATATTGTATCTTACTACTTCATAGTAGATGAGCTAACATGCATAGCTGCAAATTCTTGGGAGGACAACTTGCCACTTGATGCTCTACATTAGCAGTTGGGAGAACTACGTTGTATCCACTAGAGAGACCATATGTATCATCCAAACTTGCACATAACCTTCAGCCATCTTCTGATTTGGATGCCATTTGGTGATGAAGTGCCATTAATCTTGAATGGAATGGTTTGGGTTGGCATGTCTCATGATTATGGAGGAAGAGTCATTGGAGGCTCAATATTCTTCTTGCCATTGGAGGGAAATCATGTTTCAACCCAAGATCAGCATGCCCTCTACACTTATCATGAATGGAGAGGATGACAGCGTGGGATAGGCCCTCTTGCCTATCATGTACATTCATTCAGCCCACCTACATTTTAGGAGCACAAGGTGGAGGATACTTTCCATGAATTACCATGTTGGAGGGTGACTCACTTCATTTGGATGATAGCATGGGTGAGAGAGGCACTCATTCACCATGTTTATCATCACTCCTACTTTGTGGAGGCCATGAGACAGCTGGCAGGTTTCCATTCACACTTTCCACCTTTAATTGATGTAGACACTTTGGTTTTGCACACTTGGGAGGAAGCATTGGATGACAGTATATTTGCAGATTCTCTTGATACAGTGATGGAGGTCACATGAGGAAGAGGGGCGAGATTTTGTTCTCCTTATGCATTTTCTTGAGGACAAGCAAATATTTTGGAGGGGAGGACTGTAATGTTCCAAAATTTTAGCCTCCAAGCTAAATGGAACATTAGAGTTAGCAACAGCTATAGTCGGTGAATAAATGGGAAGAAAAGCCCGTAAGTCCCCTAAGGAGGAATAAAATACTCCAAATATGAAAGGGGACACTCTTTCTAGCTCAATAAGACACCTCCATGTGTGAACAAGGTTAAATTCAAGTTGCTTTGACTAAGTCAACAACGCAGTTTTATTGGAGGAGGAATCCAAGGATGAATAACGCAATTTTGGAGGGAGATTTAACTTGGGTTAGAAGTAACCTAATTGAGTGGGGCCAAGGGCAAGAAAACTCATGTCTTATATAAGGAAGAGGATGGTAGCATTATTCATCATGTTGTAGAATTATAATTCTTGTCTGCCAAGAATTGTCGCTGCTTTGCTGCTTAGCAAAGTTGTAGTGTTGTTTAGCACTGGGTGTTCCCGAGTGAGAACCCGCCTCTTTCCTTTGAGGAAATCATTGGGAGGTTTTTCATTCATCATTACACATCAATTTTTCAGGCCAAGCTTCAGCCATCTACATCAGCACAACTTTGCCGGAGATTGTGCAGTGTTGCTGGGTGCAGTAGTGGAAGGGATTGAAATCTCGGCTTCTGAGCTAGTTTCTCATTGGAGGAAGGTTTCCTTCACTTGAGAGATCTGTTTGGAGAGCTCCAGAGATTATTTCAAATCTGTGGTATCATACCACATATTTCCCATACATTCCCAACGTTGTTTCTGCTAGGGAATGCGTTATTTTGGAGGAAGTGCTCATTGCATGGTTTGGTGGCTCCGTTGTTGAGTTTCCTTGTGATTGACAGGTTCATCCTTTCATGGGAGGAATCCCTTGAGGGATCTACATCAGATCAGACAGATTTCAGCCTTGTACACTCATTTTCTTCAGTGTTGAAGTGATAATTCAGTGATTTCCTGATTATCACATTGTATACAAAGTGTTTGGACAAGAAACCCTTGCCAGTTTCTTTTGTATTTTGTATAAGGAGCATATATCTTTGTTCTTAAGCTTTATTTATCAATACATGAGTAGATATATTTTTCTTCTATGATTTTATGTGTAAACCCTCTCTTAGACTACGCAGTCACTTGAGCAGTTGCTCCGGCTTTTTGCAGTCTTGTGGTTTTAGCACTTTTTGGTCATCCTAGGTGTGGGAGATCTGTTTAGCCCAGCTAGTTTGATATGTTTCATGTCTAATCTTGGATTTATGTTGTAAATTGATTATTTTATGGGATCCAAGTGTCCATTTCAGTATTTTATTGCATTTTTTGCTGGAAATGTGTTTTTGATGCATGTTTTATGAGCAATCCTAAAAAAGGGATATTACACTCAACCATAATTTGGTACAGGTTTTCATCTGCTTCACTTTTGGTAAAGCCCAGTCCAGTGAAATAGCTGTCTATCTGAGTGTACCAAGCACGGGTTGCTCGCTTCAGCCCATACAGTGTTATTTTGAGTCAGCACACATGTGACTCACTGTTGAAGATCTCAAAACCTTCAGGATGCTCTATGTACACCTCTTCCTCAATGATCCCATTGAGAAATGCATTTTTCACATCCATCTGATGAATGCGCCAACCCATCTGTGCTAAGAGTGCAAGGATGGATCTTATGGAAGAGTACCTTGCAACAGGTGCAAAAGTCTCATCATAATCTATCCCCTCGATCTAAGAGAATCCCTAGGCCACAAATCTGGCCTTGTATTTCTCCACACTCCCGTCAATAGCTTTCTTTACCTTATATATCCATCTTGATCCAACCATTGATTTCTTGACCAGTCTTGGGACAATTTCCCATGCATTGTTCTTGACAATGGAGTCATACTCCTCCACCATTGCATCAACCCAAGTTGGTTGTTGTATTTCTTCCTAAAAGGAAGATGGTTCAGTCACAATAAATTTTCTCATAAGAGCCATGAATCCAGTAAATCGATCAGGAGACTGTCTTTGTCTGCGCAGTGAAGTAGGGGCTCCTACATTCTCCGCAGCATCAAGTCACAATCTATCAGCTTCTGTGGTGCGCCTTCTACCATTTCTGATGGATGGATCTACATGAGTGTTTTACTCAACTCCATGATCCTCCATGTGTGGCTTATCCACCTCTTGAGGCTCATCCTTGGGAACCAACAGTTCCTCCTCTCCATCCAAGTCCAACTCCCTCTCAAGGGACAACTGCATGGCTTTCTCCTCATCAAATTTCATATCCCATTGCACAACAATCACTCAGATATTTGGAAAATACACACGATAATTATGGGGTGTTTCAGTGTACCCTACAAAAATCCCAATCTCAGTTGTCGGTTCCAGCGTCTTCCTAGAGTCCTTGGTCACATGCACATAAAAAAATGAGCCAAAAATCTTAAAGTGTGAAACATCGTGTTTCTTACTAGTGAAAGCCTCTTCAGGTGTACTCATGCCAAGTATCCTATGAGGACAATGGTTTTTCACAAATACCGCAGTGTTGCATGCTTCTGCCCACAGATGCATCGACAAACTTTGATAATGCAATGTCGCTTTTGTTGCACCCACGATCATTTTGTTCTTTCTTTCTACGACCCCATTCTGATGTGGGTTATGAGGCGCTATCAGTTCTCTTCGAATTCTTTCTTTGTTGCAGAATCTCTTGAATTCGTTAGAGATGTATTCTCCACCATTATCACTCCTAAGGGCCTTCAATTACTTCCCCGACTCTTCTCCACTAGTGCCTTAAACTCAAGAAACTTATAGAATGTCTAATCTTTCTTCTACATGAATAAGATCAAGCACTTATGAGAAAATTCATCAACAAATATCACATAGTACTTATGTTTTTTTGTCTAAGCAACAGAGAATGGTCCACACACGTCTGTGTGAATTCTCTCAAGGATCCCCAAAGCTCGGTTCTCCTTCTCATGAAAGGTGGCCTTTACATATTTTCCCATAGTACATCCCTTGAATTTGTTTGACTACACAATTGTACCCTTGGGAATACCAACAGAAATCTGATGCATGACTTTCAAGGCTCCATGGTGAAGATGGCCCAATCTCCTGTGCCATAATTCACCCTCATCCTGACTCACCACTTGATCCGCCTTTGCCATCATTGCTGCATAGCCGTCTACCTCCATCTTGTAGAGATTCTTAACTTGAATTCCTATCCTCTTGGCTTGTCCTATTGTTTTGTGTCTTAAGAAATCTTTTCCTTCACTAAAAACAATATCATAGCCTCTATCCTCCAACATTGCGACTGAGACTAAATTTTCCTTCAAACCTGGTACATTCATTACATATTTTAATTAAAAGGATTTACCTGACTGCCTCTAGAAGGTAATGGTACCAATCCCAGTAGAACTATACCACCCATCATCATCCATTTCAATATGCATTTGGAGATCCTTCTCCTCCAAGAAACTGAAACGTTCCTTGTCTCCCGTCATGTGAAAGGAAGTGCCACTATCCAAATACCACACAGATACCAATGCACTTGACACCATGCATGTGATCAATGAAAATTCAAGTTCAAATTGCGAGGAAAGAGCCTCACTAGCTACAGATCCTCTAGCCTTCTTGTTCTTATTCTTTTGTGGACAGTTAGTAGCAAAATGCCCATGCTCGTGACAGTGAAAACACTTCACCTTGGACATGTCCTCCTTCTTTCCATTCTTGGACTCATATTTGGAATGGAATTTCTTCCCCTTCCCCTTCTTCACCTTGGCATCCAAAGCACAATCTTCTTCATCTTCATTATTAGATGAAGATCCATCTCTAGTGTTCCGTCTGAAGTCCTCCTGCACCAAATTTGACCACATTCGTTCCCAATCTGGCATTTTTTCCCTTCCATTGATAGAGTCTTGATAACTGTGCCAACTCTTGGGAAGTCCTAAGAGAGCCAAGTTCACCAAATCATCATCAATGACTATTATACCAACTCTCCTCAGCTCATCCTGACATTGGACAAACTTTGTTAGATATTTTGGTATGGATTCGCCCTTCTCCATATTGATCTTCTTGAGTTTATCTTTGAGCGCCAATTTCCTATAGTCATTGTTGCTCTAGAATAGATCCATCAAATCCTTCCACATTGCATATGGTGTGGCTTTCCCATGGAGGCTTGAGACAATGTGGTCTCCTACTCCCTACAACAGGATCCTCCTCGCCTTTTCCACTTTATTTTTCCATGCATCAAGATTTGCAGCATCTATCACAACGGATTTTGGAACATCATTGTCAATAAATTCCTTCAATCCATTATCTTCGAGTACTGCCTCCCTCCTGTACTTCCAAGAAATATAGTTTGATTTGCCCTCTAGTGCATACTCCAACCTCAAACCATTGAAATCCATTTCGATCTTGAATCAGTTGTAGCACCAAGAAAGTATTTCTGCAAATTCGAATTCTATCCAATTACAAACTAAGCTCCTCCTTCACAATTGTGATTTCCTGTGCTATGATACCATGTATAAATTATACAAAATGCATGTATATATTGGATTCACCCGATCTAAAAATGTACTAAATTTAAATACTGAATCGCTTCTAAAAATATTTTGTAGAATTAAAAAAACACAATCGCTAATCACATGAAGTAAAGAAGAATCAAATCAAACACAACAAAGATAATTTCGAGGGGAAATATTGCTACTATAAATCCCCACTATATTCTATTGTATATTCAGCATGGATCATGAAACAATTACATACAAAACTCTTCTCACAAGAACCCTCCAATACTCAGCTAATTGTCTCACACTGTCATACAAAAATTGACCAACACTTAGCCAATTTACTGCCTCCAGACATTCTGCCTTGCTTATGCAATCCCTGATGAATGCAATCCCTAAAGAATAGGAGTTTTGGCCTTCCCTGACTGTGGAAGTATCATGGGCACTCCAATGGGTGTTTTTTTTCATGGGTGCAACCCAATAATCCTACAACTGATAGTCAACTTCCCTTTCACCTAGATCTAAATTGGGTCTCCACTAGATCTGACATGCATGCAGCTAATAATAGTAAATCCTCAGTTGCATGTGAGATCACTGATTGTGAATTAATTAATATTTACATCACTTGATCTCTCACTAGTGTATCAAGTAGTTACAACTAGCACAACTAATTTTAACTCACTTAACTGAGTTAAACTGATTACAACCTGCATTAACCACTGCACTTTGAACTGTGTTACAACTATAATTACTCTGCATCCCTCACCAACTACCTCTAACTCGAAATCCACTAGCTAACAGAGTTTATCACTCTCAGTTAACTATTACAAGTTATTTTTGAGACTAGATTACATTTTATTATCCATCTTAATTAAGGGATAACTAAAATAGACATGCACCAAAAATAGCATTATGGGCCCCACCCTAGTGCAGGTGCTTAATGAACTAGGCGTGGGTGCTGAAATTGTCTTGTTGAATCTCAACACCCTGCGCACTTAGTTGCAGGGGTCTGCGCACTTAGCTGCATACTTTCTAAGGTCTCTACGCACTCAGCTGCAAGAGCCTTCCCTTTCGCACAATACACAGAATACAGACTCAATACATCCTTACATTTAAATGCATTCTTTCATTCAATTCTTTAGTTATCTCTAAGAGTTATCCCTGGACTCATTATATAGTCTTTTCTTTTACAATACCATGGTCTGAAAACCATGGGCGGAGCTCAACGTATACAAAATATTTCACATCCTTTTACAAAATAAGGGACTTTGACACGCCCCAAATCCCTTAAGACTCTAACAAAATTGTGCGCTTCGCTCCTCAAAATGCGGATTCTTTTACAAAAACCTTGAAATAGGGGTACCGTGCCCAAAAAGTATCCTATGGTGTAAACAGTTCTTAGTGTCACTAAGACTTATCTACAAATATGAATAGGAGTAGTGAGTAAGGAGGGAAGAACAGTTAAGCTGTTGACTGTGAGAATGGGTTTGTTGATGGAGTAGAATGAGTGAAAATATACAGTAACAAGGTATATCCAAAAGGAGCATGGGAAACTTGTTTTTTGGTGCCATATTCACTATGATTTGGTGAGACAAATCACAGTTGATTGGGTTTCCCTATGTGTCCTAAAGGATTGGTATTTTGGAGCATCAAAATTCAGATAAGAGGGTTTTTTATAGAATCTCTAGGTTTAGTCTTCTTAGAGCATCAAGGGTTGATAGAGGGAAGATTGATTGAAGAACCTAAGTCCAGAAGCCTTTGGAGACACAAAGGTTTGTTATAGGGCAAAATTTTGAGCCTATGTTCAATCGTTTAGGGAAAAATTTTGAAACTATGTTCAATCATTTTAGGAGAAGCTAGAAGGTTGATAGAGGTAGATTGGTCATCTTAAGATGAAAGCATTTTTGGAGTAGCATAACTACTTGTGAGTTGCAGATTAGGTGGAAAAGGACCTGCTAGGTGTTCAAGGTACGTGGACTAAACGAGTTTTCAAAGCGCTACATCATCAATTCAAGTGTGTCTTGTTCAAGGGTAAATTGATTGTCATATGTTGTTTACATCAATCCCTAGTTGTTATTGTATCAGGGCTAATTGTAAGCGTCATGATCCATGGTACAGGAGACATATGTTTGTTGTATTAAAGATTTAATATAACAATTTTTGGGCTGAAAAATTCGAGTGTACTTCATTGATACAATGTTGTACATTTTTCGTTGTGCAAATTTCTTGTGTTGTGGCATTTTGGTGTGTTTGTGATCATGTCTTATACATAAACCTAATTCTGAAGTGTCGAGGAAAAATAATAATTGTGTTGGGTATTTCTCGTAGAAAATTCTTGTGTAACTGTTGTAAGAAAATATTTCTCCTGAAGTTGAATAAGAAGCCCAATGTTTGTTTGGTTTTTCCACAATGGGGTTTCCAAGGTATATATGTGTTATTCTCTATTTCATGTGATTGGTTTTGAGTATTTTTTCCTCTGTTTTTTATTTGGTTAAAAACCCGGAATTTTAATTGTTACAAATCATATTATAAATAATTTTATATTTCAGATATATGATTATTTGTTGAGACAATAAATTTGTAATTGGGTTTAAATAAATTAGCATATGATGGCATGTATCGTTATCTTGGACTTTATATTGTGATCATTCCTTGTAGTAATAGTCAAGTCATATGAATAGTTGTAATGATTGTTATAACCTTTACCTCATTATGATTTATTTATTTTGGAATATCATTCAAGAAATATAAGTGGCGAGAATGTTTTTTATGGGTTACTATTGATGAAAATATATATTAACAAGAATAATTTGTAACAGTGTTGGATTACCTTCACTACTCTTGTCACAAACAAGTTTTCAGTAAAATCATTGGCAATATGGAGACATGGAAATTTAGGCATAATTTTGTGATAAGAAAACCAAGAATCCTAACTTGTATCTTGTATAGTTTTTTTCTCTTTGAAGGAATTACGTCCATAGAGTATGGGAAAATATACTTAATTCAATGAAGCTTTTGATCTTGATGTTGTAATAGATTGAAAGGACATTATTAGATTTTAATTCCACAAAGGATCCATGTTGGTGAAACAGATAGGCCATAGGCCTACTATTTATGGATCATAAAACAACCTATAGTTCTTGAACTCTTATTTTATTGCAGTTTTTATATGGACAAAATTTCAATTCCAATAATTAGGGTTCAATATAACAATCATCAATTACTACGTGCCATATGAGGACAAGAAGCCTTTCTAGAATTTATTTTTTATTCAAGGAATTGTGAGGAAGGAAAGGATGATAATAGTGGGGGATTGGAATTTTACCTTATGTATTTATGTTCTCGGGGAGTTTAGCATGTTGGGCTTAAGGAACCTGATTTACACTTCAAATACAAAAGGCCAAATATAACATCAACTAGACATGTAAACCAAACTATAATTTCAAATAACATAAACCTTTAAATGCACATGAAATAAATTAATGAGTATAAAATCAACAATGGCACATCATAATATTCATCCAACACACAGAGAATTTACCCTAGAAACCCTTAACTAGGAAAACCATCCAAACTTCCAACTTCATTGCTCTTATATTATTAACTAAATATTAAAGTTAGATTAATATGAACATCAACCTTGTTTCATACCTAAGATGATATGAATTATGAAGGGAATGAAATGAAATATAGATTTATAACCAAAAAATAAAGATATAGTGAAACTTGACTTCAATTAATAAATGGAAAATGTTGAAATTGTATACATGCATAATGAAATCAAACTAGCTTAAAGAGTGGTATCTTATCTCTGAAAAGAGATGTGATGGTGACACGCCTTCCTCAATTTTGTTACAATGAGGCTTGAAGGATTTTTTATCATCAAGAAGCAATGAGAAACCCTAAACATTAAAAAACCTAACCCTAGGAGATGAAATGCCAAAGGCTTATGGGTCTTGATGGGGTAAGTTGGAATGTCAACTTACCGAGGTCGTAACTTTGGAATATGATATTTATTTGGCATGCATGATATCCCATTGGAAAGGTATGTAAAAGGAGTACAATTTTTTATTTCCAACGACAATTGGTAGTCATATAATATCATTGGCCTATTTCCTCAAAAAATTCCCTCTAGGGCCTCAAAACAACTTTGGAAGTTTAGGACCTAAAAAATGCCAAAATAGGAAAATTGTGTTGTGAGATAGTGGAATAGGTAGGTGGCCACTGATATCCACCTATATCATAAAAACAATGCGCTCTTACATCACCTAATATTTCCAATTGTGATTAGTCATCATATCTCATGAGCATTACATCATGCTTTATTTAAAGGCACATAAAACTCTAATTCATAAGTTCTCAAATTAGTATAGGTGGTTGTAGACAATTGGCCAGGATCTTGAGAATCTCAAGATTCCTAATCATTTTCAAAAAGTTCTAAATGTAGTCGATTCCCCTTCACCCATCAGTGGACTATGTTTTTGTGCCCAATGTTGATCCATTTAACTACTCTATTTAATTATCGAATTTTTCAGTTGCTTAACTGCACATCAACTTTGACTGAGGCACCTACTCTCAACTTGACCATCAACCTATCGATGTGACCATTGGTTGGCAATCGCATCAAGTAGACTTCAACTATCCCATTAACTCAAAGTCCTAGTTTAATTTCCTCTATTAGTCTTTTTTAGGTTCATTCTTAGTCATCTTTCCAAACCATTGAGATGATTGATTGGACTTCAATCAAATAAAATCATCTGCGAAGCCTTACAACACCTAAACAAAGAGATACACCAAATAGACTTGAAAAAATATTTAGAACTAAAATAGAGGAGGTAGGCTTGGTGGATATGGAACCTATTAATATGATGCCTATTTGGAGGATTAACACATTGGGAATTGAGGATGTATCTAAGAGATTGGATCATTTTCTTGCTTCATGGATATTAAGGATGGAAGTGGAGAATATGCATTCATGGGTTGATGTAGGAGGTGGGTTTGACCATAACCATATTTTTTTACGAATAGATAAAAAAAATACTCCAAAACTATAGCCCCTTTCAAGTTTAATCCAAGATGGGTAATGAACAAGAATACATCAAAATGTTAAATGAGGAATTGGTAAAATATGTTTTTCATCTAGGGACAATACAATCTTGCAATTCACAAAATCCTTGAAAAAGGTGAAAAGGGTTGTGACATCTTAGGCATCTCAAAAACATTAGAATGCATAAAATAAATTAAAGAAGGTGCAAGAGGAAGTCACAAATTAGTATGGAAAAAATTTATTGGGGTTGGGGAGGTGGATCTTGGAGGTAGAAAAGGAAAGAATAGATTCTTGAGAAAAAACAAAGTAGATCCTTTCAATAAGGAAGGAGGCCAAATGGAGTATAATTAGTATAGATGTTTAAGTGGAAAAAGGATATGAAAAAACAACCCTTTTCATAATTGTGCTAATCATAGGAAAAGTGTGAACACTATGTGGGAAATGGGGAAGGAGATGCTAATAAGGTTAGAAGCTTTCATAAAATATATGAACATGAAGTTTCATTCCTTTATTATTTATATTCAAAACCTAATAGAATAAATATTACAAAGGTGTTATGATATGAGCCCAAGGGGGAGCATAAATGGGATTAATTGTATATGATATGACCCCAAGGGGGAATATATGAGATTAAATTTGCATTCAATGTGCATATATAATAGGGTTGGCCTAATGAGAAAGGGGCCACATGTGCAATATGTGAATAGTTATATATTGAAATCATGAAGTCATTATTTCATGCATGTGATTTGGATGAATGAATGTATTTGGGTATTTGGAGGGGCTTCACATATTATATAAGATTTATTGTGTACCTTATCTCTCTCATCTATATTGGAGTTGTGCTCCATGCTCACATCGAGTTCATGGTGTGTAGTTCTAGTTTCTTATGTTATTTTGATTATTTGGATCATAATATTTGGTATCATAGCATACAATATTAGCGTTTTTCTACTCCTAATGAGTCACTTTTGAATTTTCATTACAAAAATTTTTATAGTAAGTTTCAAATTGTGATTTTTTTAGGGGAATGAGGAGAAATGGTGAAGTAAAAATAATCAAAATTTCAAGTTCTTCTTTGTTATAATTCTAAGATATACCCTAAGGAAGTTAGTGTTTGTTAATAGGCTTGAAATCAATTTCAAATGAATCATTTTGAATTTTTCATTATAATTTTTTATATAGGAAGCTTCATATAGAAAAAAATTGCAAATATTGAAGAGACATATCAAGATACATGTGGTAAAAAATTTAATGGTTGGTTCATGATACTTTTAAAGATATAACTTATGGAAATTAAGGTTTGTGACTAATATAGAAATCAATTTCAAACAGGTCATTTTGGTATTGTCACTATAACTTTTTCCACGTATGTTTCAAACTAAAAAATTTTAAGGTGTTTGAGAAGACATAGAAAAGTACTTCTAATAAAAATATCATAACCATATTTTAAAATTTAGACATGTGGCATGTTGGACAAGTTCACTCTCGAGAATGGACTAAAAATCAATAATTTTTCGAAAGTTACCATAACTTTCACTTGCCAAATAAAATTTTTCTTATACTTATGGAATCGTAGAGAAGACCTATCATAGTATTATAGGTTTAAATTTCAAAGATACACCAGAAGAAAGGTCGGGTAGAAGGACAAACTCCAAAACAAGGTTTTAAAAAGTATGTTAACTTAAAATTATCAACTTTTGATTGGGATGAGGTGATTTAAAAGTCGTTGGAGAGAGAAAATGTAAAAGAATATAGTCAAAAATGTTGAAAAGTGTAACTAGGTCAGTCTTCATGTTGACTATGTAATTATGTAAATAAGATGTCAAAGATAATAAAATATATTTTTGGTGTACTTGCTTCATGGCTTTCATGAGAAAGATTTTATTATGTAGATAGACTTCTTCTTTATATCTATTAGGTTCATAGGAATACATATAATTAGGTGTCATATATACATGAAGAATTTAGTTTAGATTTCTATGCTCCAAATACCTTGCAAAAGAGCTCACAAACAGCCCTCAAAAAAGCTGGAAGACAAGCTCAAAAGCATTGGAAATCAAGCTTCTATATAACGAAGACAACCCTCCAAAAACGCTGGAATAATCACCTCATGAAATGTTATTTATGTCAGCATAGAACTTGAAAACATGTTGGCCTCAAATCTAATGAACAGGTCAGCTTAAATATAGGGGGAAACAACTATATATACCCCACTAAACTATGCATAACAAGAATCAATTCAGTCAACTGCAAGAGATGCGAAGTGCAGGAGATACAAAGTACAGGAATGTGGATTTCCCTCTTAAATTGTGGACACGTTCTTTGAGTTTATACGTAGTGAATGTCTGAAGGTTAAATGCGAAGGTCTGAAGGTTAAATATGAAGTGTTGAAGGTTAAATGTGAAGGTTAAAAGGTTAAATGCGAAGTGTTGAAGGTTAAATGTGAAGTGCAGAAAGTTGATGCGAAGAATAGGACTAAGATCTTATGCGAAGTACAGGACTGAAGGTCAATAAGAAGTGAAAGTCTCAAGGTTAATGCATAGTGCAGAAGGTTAATGTGAAGAGAAGTGCAGGAATAAAGTGTATTGTTGTCATAAGTGAACAAATAGACAACATGTCATGCGGACTAAATAGCAGGAAAGGAAATTGCATAAAGTATAGAGGTACAAGCTAAGTTGTGGATAAGTGTAGGAAAGTGTTAGTTCAGGGTTGTTGAAGAAAGAGTTTATTGAAGAAGAAAAAGTCATCATAAGGAGAAGAGGAAGCAATAGTGAGGAAGGTAAATCTTTAATTTACCTTCCTACAATTCAAGCAAATTGTTGAAAAGAAGAATTAAAGTTGAAGAAGCAAGGGCTTGGAAGCATATCTAGGTCAAGGGTCTGAGTCTTGGTCATGGTACTTGTCATTTGAAGATCTATAAGAATAATTCTTTGTGAGTTTTTCTCTCCAAGAGGGAGAGGTTTTTTCCCTGGCTCTAGGAGCCTATCTACTATGTCTTATGCATTTTGATAATTGAATTGGTGAAAGATTAACTAAGCTAAAAGAAGAGAATACATATATAACACAATTAAGCTCACAAGTAATTATCAAGAAGAGATTTTGTATTAATCTACAACACTCCAAATTCTCAACATGGTATCACAGCTAAGGTGCCAATGTTTCAAGAAATAATACCCTAAAGGTCTTGGGTTGATAACCTTCACAGATCAGGGGCATGCTATTCAAGAAGGAATCACTTAACCAAATTTCATACTGAAAACTAGATACTACTGGTTGCAGAACTTACCCGAAATTCCCTCGGTTGATGTAGATCCCACGGGGTGCAAACCCCCTACAACACTTTGTTCTCCGAAACCTGTAAATCAACAAAGAACGAACACAAAAACCTAGTTGTATAGCATATATAGTTCCTATATGTCATTGAAAACCATGCATAATATTATAAAACCAATATGAAATGTTCAATTAATGATTATTACACATGTATAAAGCATCATAGACATGTAAACATTGGGAACAATATGGTTCTTCTTATTATGAATGACACGTACAGTAATCAAAACGTGGAGAGATCACCTGAATCCTGCCACGACCTTCGAGCATACCATCCTCTAGATCTGTCCACTCTTAGCCTCGCAAGAATTCTTCCAAGATGTGTGCACAATAGATGTCATATAGGGTAATGAGCATCTCAAGGAAACAAGGGTTTCCTGAATATACCTGGGAAGTGCAGGAGGAACGGGAATATCAGACTTGAATAGGGCTCCAACAGAGTATAATATCTATATTTTTCTCTCTCCCTTAGGCCATTCTTTTGAGGGGCTTTTATACTCCCTCAAATGAGTTTCTGCAGTTAAGAGAAGTTAGGCCATGGGCTGGGGTGGTTAAATTACTGGAATAACCATCAAACCTACCTCAAAAATAGGGAATATATATATATATTTAATAATTAAAAAGGTATACATGGATCTCTACGAATGGACTTGCGTGTATATGCGGAAAAGTCTGGGCAGAGTCGCGTATGAGTTTTAAGATACTAATTTTTGTGAAAATGTTCAAGTCTGAGGGGAAAGGGTGCCCAAGGCCAAAGTGTAAATCATCAAGTACATGAAGGTGATAAATGATGCTATAATAGATGCCCCCTAATATATGAGGTAAGAAGGGGTACATGATGGCCGAAATGTATTATGTGCATAGAAAGAACCTTGTGAGGACTAGAGAGGACTTCACCAGATTTCAGCCTGTGAAAAAACCAGTGAGAGAGATCAAAGAGATAGCTCATGTCTGAGGCAGGCATACCCATGCTTAGTGAAAGAAAATCATGTCTGCATATGAAGTACAGAGCGGATCCAAAATGTATACAAGTATAGCTGAAAATGTAAAGTACATAGTGAATCATCTGATTGCTTCCCAGAAGTACAAGTCAAAATCAGGTCCAAGTATCACATATAGAAGACTAATCAATGATGTTGTAATAGATATTTGATCACAAAAGTCACAATTGAATCTCCAAGTACCAAATCATAAGTGGTGGAACACATGGTACAACACGCAGCTCGGGAGCCAACATATAGGATGCTACTGTAGTGAAACTACAACATATAAGGATGGATGGTGTTACTGGCTGAAAACTTGAAGAAGTTGTCTAAGTTAACCGAATCATGCTGATGCAAACCCGAGGTCTTCATCAATCACTATGGCACAATTCTACACAATGGGAATAAATGAGCTGAATTTGACCATGTGAGAAATATTTTGATTACCGGTCATTGATGTATACTGTTAACAAATGTGAGACAACCCACCAATAATGATAATGAGTGTCAAGCTGCCCCAGTACAATCTAGCAAGTGCGAATAAATGAGTTGAGGTCGAACACTTGAAAGAATATATCAATCAGGAGGAAATTATGTATCCTCACTATCGATAGCGAAGAGTCTGCCACTGATGACTGCAAAACCTAAGGTACTGACAAAAAGGACTCTAGACCTTATTCACAGAGCAATGCGTTGAAGTCGATGGGAAAATATCTGCTGGAAGGAAGGAATTAAGGCATCCCACATCAGTTCAATGTGAGTGTAACCTACAGGCCAAAGTTTGGAAGAAATCAGACGAAGTAGAGTGAAGTAACCAACCCGAAGTACATTTTTGGCATGCACAAGATGAACCTAGCACATGACAGAAACCCTCTGAACCAACCAATAATGAAAGCTGACAAAGAGGTGAGATATCCACTGATACTATCAAATGGAAATCAAGGTACTGCACGAATCCCAGGTGTGATAATGTAAGCTGACGTCAAACACAAGGGAAACCACTTATTCAAAGACCCATGATGATGATCAAATGCTGAGCACAAGGTCACTTATCAATGATATAAATAGGGCCAGGGTGCAGCTCTAGGTTTTCTCTCAGAGCAATATGTCATAGTCAATAAGATACAAACCTGCCGGCAAGAATTCAATGGATACCTTCTCAAACTAGCACGAGCACAGGACCAAACATCTGATGTGATACAACAAGATATTGACAAGATCGGGAAGGCCGACTGAAAAATGAGTCAAGAGACACCACAGAATGGCCAACTCAGGTTAACTTCCCTTGAACAAAAGCATGACTCATGTTGACTATGGCAGAAAATGATAACTTTGTATAATTTTTTCATGCAGGAGGCATGAAAAAACCCTCCATATGATTGGAAGAGATGTCCAACTGGGGGAGAACTGACTCATGAATCAAGGTTATGGATTCTCCTAAGTCAAAAACTAAAACCATCCCAAATGAAGGAAGACATAGTTTTTTGTGCTTTGTTCAAGGGAGACAAAACTGACATTGTAGCCACCATCAAAATATGAAGTAATATCTCGTTCCCGCTCTTTTTCACATATTTAATTTTTTTGTATTTTTCATATTAAAAGCCTAAAAAAATAAAATAATGCTATAATACAATGGATAGAACGAGTAGCATGAAACAGATGCTCTAGTTTTTGGGATAGGAACAATCCTATGTTCAATGCAAAGTGGCAAAAACTGGTAAGTGATACTTAGAGGAATGTTCCATCCATGGGTAACACGGTGTCAAGTCACAGTAGCTAAGTGATTGCATGGTTAAATTGTACAAAAATTCATGGTCAAAAGATGGATTAAACATTGAGCCCAAATGAAGCAAGTTGAAGGCCAAGATAAACTAGTCAATATGCAATGCAGTAATACAACTTGACAACATAAGGGAGCCTCTAGGGTAATGTCCAGAGAAATTATAGAGAAGAAAAAGAAGAAGAATGAAGCTACAACGCATATGTCATGGTGGGACTAAAGAGGACTCCCGAGCCTACATAAATTGCAGCATGGGTGACAAATGCTAGCGAGGAACTAACTAGGAAGCCCATGTAAAGGAAGGCTCTAACACCAAATCATGATTAAAAATCAGCGAGTGAGATGGGTTAAGTACTCATGACATGATGGGATCGACCCTATGGCAAGTGATCAGAATGGAGGCTAGTATGCAAAATGCGACGGAAAATGGATTCCCTAACCTATATGCCAATTCAGAATCATATATCTGCCATGACAGGTCAGCGGTCATGGATCCAAATTAAAACTAGAAAAAATCACGAACTCAGCAAAATTTTCCTGAAAAAATACCTTTCCCAACACTTATAAGAAAAATGGTTATACATCCTCAACATGATATGAAAAAATAAGCACAAAAAAAATTTACAAAAAAATTCCAAAATTTGGTTATAAATACACCAATTACCTCATATTTGGGTCATTTTCACATTGTAGAAGTGGAGAAGGAGCTTTTGGAGTAAAAATTCCCTTCCTCAAAACCAGAGAAATCAACCATCAGATCGCGCCAAATCAGCCAGGTAAGCTCTAAATTCATATTTTGCATCAATTTCGCTCCACTTTAAAGTAAAAATTTATAAATTTAACCATAGGAAAGAGATGTTTTGATGAAACCCTCTGCGCATACGCGGTTTCATGTGGACAAAACTATGTATGATACGCAACTGTGTATAAACAAAGTCACGTATGCGCAAATTGAGAATTTAAAAATTGAACCTAATGAAGGATTTAATGAATTTTCTCAGGATATCTATTAGCTGGAGGGAGTGTGAACATAGTTCCATCGACAATGAAGTGATGGAAGATCAAAATTTGCTCAATATCCTTTGAAATTGTGGATTGCTCAAGTTTTTTAAAATGCCAAACATGAAAAGTAATGTCTGATTGCTTCAAATGTTGGTAGATCACTGAGAGTCGGAAGAAGATTGCTTCATTATAGATCAAATGCCACTATGCATAGAAGTGGAAGACATGTATTTTATCACGGGACTCTCTCGGAGAGGAGATCCGGTGGATTTGCACAGAAAGCATTTGGGAGGGCTTACGGTGGAAGATTACGTCCAGGTCTACTGCGTAGAGGAGTCTCAAAAAGTAGGTACCCAGATACCAATCAAAGATGTGAAAGAACTGTATATGAAAATCCTCCTCTTTACCATTGGAAAAGTAGCAGGATCTGCTTCTCTACATCAGGCTTCGAGGACACAAATGAGAATTGTAGTAGAATGTTTGATTCACCTCTTTGATTGGTGCACATCATTGCTGAGCAACATGAAAATATAGTTGAATTTGATCTGGAAGGCAAAAACTAAACATTTTGGGTATCGAACAATTTTTCTAACATTATTCTTTGAGAGGATTCCAGGGCTTCGGCCCAAATTCATCTCAACCATCAGCAACCCCAAAGATCCAAGAAGAGCCCAGTGGGTTGATCTGATGAAGAGATTGGGGGGAAGTGAAGTTCCCCGAACCACTTGGGATGATGAGTTCTTTCAATGGTGGGAGGAATAAGTTATCGCCGTGGAAGATTATCCCTATGTTGGGATGGATTTTCGTGGTGATCCAGATCTGGTCCTTCCACCCAGTGCAGCATGGGGCGCAATCGGTGAGATTGCAATTTTTTATTTTTTTATTATATGATAATGAAAAAAATGTTTCTGATTGAACTCAAATGACTTACAAGATTATTGATGACCATGATGCAGATATGGGACCAATCAAACCTGAGGGATACCCAAGCCACAAGCTCCGCAGAGGTGAGGCAGATGTTGAAGACCCTAGTAGGACACTCCATGTCGTTTAAAGGAACTTTGAGAGTTTGACTCGCCAAGTGCCTATGTCTGTGATAGAGGACCTACCAGAGGCTATCCAAAGGCAGGTAGTCGGAAAACCATGAGACTGGGTGCGGTTATTCCGCCGTGTCGCGACTGCTATCATGTTTTATAGGAACACGAATGTTGGGCAGGGACCACAGGATTATATTTATATATTTTATCGAATGACTGTAATATATTTTTGATATTGAATATGATCAGTCATAAGCCCTAATTTTGTAGGACAAATGGGTCCAGATTTTGTATATTGAACACTCCGACTCTATATATATATATAGCAATTTATATGATGCGATGACTCAAAATGTGTGAAAATAAATCATGTATTTGATATATTGATTAAATTATTGAATAATGAATATGTCAATCAATTGCTTGATTAGCCAATAAGTCTGCCATCCAATTATCAGCTCGAGGAATGTGAATGAATGTTAGAAATTGAAATCATCTTTGTAACAAATGTACCCTAAAAAACAATCGGTGCAAAAATAGGTCTCGAACCAATATCTTTTGTTCAACTGTGAAATCACCAGTTGGGAGTCCAAGAAAACTACTAATGAATCAACACCCAAGGATATTGCTTCCAAGAGTAGCTAAACCACTGCAGTGTATTTTGCTACGTTGTTTGAAGCAGGACCAATGCAAACACCTCTTGAAACCAACAACTAACCGAATGGATAATAAAGTACCCAAGCCATGGAAGCCAAGTTCCGGCTATGTCTACTAGCACCATCGATGAAACCAAAATGACTCATGAAATCCAACACAACCTGCCAAAGCAGATCAAATGCATCATAATCACACCAAAAATCGGAAACTCAGATATATAAAAAAACAAAAATATATACAAAATGCAAGATGCTAGGCCAAACCTAGGCATAATACTTTTTCAAATAGAGCCCATTTCTGGGCTCCGACAACACATTTCAATCAAAATAAATCAAGGCATAATCTCCTTTCTTGAGGAACTTTTTAACGATGAAGGGGCCATACCACATAGATTTGAATTTTCTAGCTCCCAGGGCATCCTTCTCTTGGGCATAAACCAAGACAAGGTCTCCTTCGGATAAAACCCTAGGTTTGACCCTTTATCGTACTGAACCTTTACTCGTTTCTTATGCGCCTAATTCATCGTGATAGCATCTCGATGATACTCATCGAGGTATTCCAGATGAAGGAGACGTTCTTCGAGACTGGAACTGTCAGGAAGAAGCTCTACAGCTAACTTAAGAAAAGGAATTTCACATTTAATGGGAAACATAGATTCCAACCCATAAGCCAGTTGAAACGGATTAAAACCAGTCGCAATTTTGACTGACATCCAGTATGCCCAAAGCGTAGGATACAACATAATGTGCCAATTGGATCGAGCTTTATCAATCGTCCGTTGAATAATTTTCTTCAATGATTTGTTTACAGATTCCACTTGCCCATTGGCCTGAGGATAATATGGAGATGAATGATCCTTCCGGAAACCTAATTTTAGAGCCAATTCAGCCATCATGATGTTCTGAAAGTGACTGCCATGATTAGTGATAATCTCTTTGGGAATACCAAAGCGATAAATGACTTAATTGAAGAAGAAAAGAGTTGTTGTCTCACCATCATTCCCAAAAGTAGGCATAGCCTTGACCCACTTCGTGAAGTAATCTATGGCTACAATAATGTACTTGTAACTTTTAGCTGAAGGTGGGTTACAAGTAGTATAATCAATACCCCACTTTGTAAAGGGGCCGACAGTAATGACAGGAAAGAGTGGAGCTGAATGAGCGTGCATCTTTCTAGTATAAACCTAACACGGATGACACCTTTTGAACGATTCCATACAATCTTTGAACAATGAAGGCCAAAAGTATCCTGCATGCAACATTTTTTGGGCTATTGCAAGCCCAGACAAATGATCAACACAAGCTCCACTATGGCAATAATTTAGCACAACCTCAACCTCTTCGAGTGTTAAGCATCATCTAAGGATTGAATCAACCCCGCGATGATATAAAGTGTCACCAATAATCAAATAACTTTTAGCTAGGTGACATAACTTACGGTGCTATCTTTCGAAAAATTCGAGGGAAACTTTATAGTCTGGAGATATACTATGAGATCCCCGTACCAAGGATCCTGTGAAGAAATGAGAAAAATATGTTCATCCGGAAAGGATTCATCATAAACCATCTCTTCTCCACAGGGAAACTCAAAAATTAATTCTGCAAAAACAAATAATTTCTTGGACTTGAAAAACATAAATTCAAGATCAAATTCCTGCAATATCACAATCCATCTATTTTATTTGCCCCCAATCACTCACCTACTAATGATATAAAATGCATTGTATTTGTTACACTATGCAAAGTATCCATTCTGATATAATAAAGTGTGCAAAGTGTTCTCCATGAGTTGCAGGTTAAACAAAGTAGTTTTGGTTATGTTTCTGAGTTTTATGTGTGAGGATTAGTTTAGTAAATTTACTGTTTAACATATCACAGCAGAAATACACAACAAATAAACTTCACCATCACATAACACAGCAAATTGTTGAGGCAGTTCACCCCTCTTGGGCTACATCTGTCGGTCTAAGGCTCACCAATGGCATGTCCTTGCTCTATTAATTTTATCAAAATGGTTACACAGGTAAAAATATGCCTCAATAGGAAAAAATAACTATAAATTCAGCTTCAAAAGATAGAAAATAGCTAGAAATGGCTTTTGTTTCACACTAAACAGTGAAATATTACCTAATACAGTGCCTTCTCCATGATGGCCCTGATGGCTTCTTCATCTTCCATGAAGCAAAGGTTGTTGTAGATCAACTCTGCTCGACCTGAAACCTGTTCCAAACTGTTCAAAAGGTCCAAGAGACCCAAAATTGACTAAAATTTCATCCAAATTGGTTCAATAATGAGGGGGTTATGGCAGAAAAAAGAAAACTACCCAATGTCCCCCAAAAACCCCACTAAATGTGGATTAACTGCTAGTTAGCGCTCCAAATTCAGCAATTTCTCCAGAAAATGCGGAAAGCACGCCAAATATGGCGGAGGCATTAAATTTAAAATTTATGTTAGGGTGGGGTGGTCACATGGTGACCGCCACCTTGACTGCCAGAGAAAGTGTTAACCATAACCGTTACAAAAAAACATGGAATTTAATGTAAAACCTGCGTGGCCACATGCGTAGTTAACGTCAAAGGTCCAACTATTTTGGATTGTGGTTTGAAATTTCCGTGCCCCTGGTCATACGGTGTGGTCACGTCAGATGGGGGCTAGCCCTTTTAACCTCCGCCCAAATTAAATTCAAACCTGAAATAGAGCTCGAATCCATAGAGTTGTAAGAACTAACATGCAAGCCGACCGGTCGGACCTGTGGGCTGGTGGAGATGAGACCATGGTTCAAATCCTGTGGAGGTATTGCAAAAATTTTGCAACGTGATTTTCCACCAGCCTGGGGCCACGTGGCGGCCTTTGGGCTTGCCATGTGGCACCCGTTGATTGGAAAAAATCCAAATAAGTCAAACCATTGACCAATCCTCCAATGCCACTTGTTGACCATTGGTACACTCGAATGGAATATTTCGGGGAATATTCTAGGGAATATTCCAAAGAATATTCCCAGAATATTCTTTGGAATATTGTTTTTTTAATTTTTCCAAAGTTGAAAAGTCAAACTTGGTCAACTGAATTTTGGAGTTTACTGGAGATTTCAAACCTCAATAAATTTTGCATACCTCAGTTTTGAGAACCGCTCATGGCACCAGAATTGCAACGACGAGACCTTTTCGGTCGTTCAGATTGTAACCATTTATGAGAACTTTCATTTTTGAGCATTTTTTAAAACTTAGAAATGATCTCCTGATCACACCTCCCCAATGGAAAGCTTTTGGACCCCAAAAGCTCTCTGGACTAGTGAAACTGAACTGTACAGTAAATAAGAGTACTGCACCCTCTTCTCTTCAGCCTCCAAACACTTGCCTTGCATGGCTAGTGACTTTGAACCACAACTAGAAAGCAATTCACACTTCCCTTCCTCGATGCGCTTGTCCTCCTGTCAAGAGCTGTCTTTCTTGCACTCACTCAGAAAATTTCTAGCGAGAAATTTGCAGAAGGAAACTGTAGATTTCTACCTTGATCAATGATCCAAGGTGGCTTAAATAAACTAGAGATTACAGTATAAAATACATGCATACAACCGAAATTTGCATATGTAAAAAATGAATACGTCTTATTGTACTAAGAAGTCCATCCACTTCTTACCGAGCCACTTCCATGGCGACTTTTGCTAATGCAACTCTTCCTCATGTGAAACTTCCGTTTTCATATCAATAATCGAATCATTGGTTCCCTCTTTGCCAATATTTCTGTCCTCTTGCTGCATGTGCTTGGGATGACTAGTTGGATGCAAATTCCAACAATGGGAGACATCATGTCCCCTCTTTTGGCAATATGTGCAAATATTATGCACCTTCTTTGAAAGTTGTTTTTGCTTCATATACTTCCTGTATGCCTTCTTCCTCATCCAACATCTCGAAACATCATGGTTAAATTGACCACAATATGTACAACAAATATTTCTTCCATTTAAGCATGCAAAATTATCATGCCTTGCAGAAACACAATTAAATTGATCATGAGAAGATTTATACCTCTTATGCTTTTTTGCATGTTCATCCTTTTTGCCTTCATGAGGAGATGCACTAGTAGACGCTACAGCTTTCATTTGCAGACTAACATCACCGTTTTTGTCTTGAAAATTGTATGAACTTGCATGCTCGCCATAAGCTGCACGTCTACCATCTTCTTGCTGCAAAAATGGCTTAAAGCAATGGAAATCATCTTTGAAACAAATTTGACATATTTTTATCTTAGAACTTGGAACAAAGGTTCTCTTTAAAATAGCCTCACTTGCCTTCATGGCTTTGGAGTCTTCGCCATTAAATTACACATAACCAAGACCAAGGTTCTTGGGTCGATTCTCAACTAAAATAGGATCAACCATGCCTTGTGCATGCTTTCCTAACCCCTTGCCTTCATAGCCCATTTTAATCATTAATTTGCACCCTATACCTCTTGTATGTTTTTCGAAAGAACCAACACATCTTTCTAATGAGGAAACTGAAGACAAGTTAGAATGGATTACCTCTGCCTCACGCATTTTCTTGGTAAAAGCCTCTTTGGCTTGATGGAGCTTCCTCTCCATATCATGCAATCTTTGAAGAATTTCTTCCTTCTCTTCCTTCATGGCAAACAACTATTCACGAAGTTCAGTGCTTTCTCTTTTATCCTTAAACAAAATGTGCACCATGTCCTTCAATATAATAAAGTCACGCTTCATATCATCATCGAAGAATATTGTGAAGGAGGAAAATTCACTTGTAGAAATTTTCAATATGATTTCAATGAGCAAAAGAAACTTAAATAAAGTTCTCAAAGCTTCCAAAACAAATGACAAAGTTTTTTTTAACCAAATGTTTGTAAATAAAAACTCTTATTCAAGCAGCCAAACAACAAACAAACTCCAAGAGCTTATTAACAAACAATCGTCAAGAGAGTTTTTGTTTCAATGGTGACCTTAAGGTACTTTGGGGTAAGGAAGAAGCCTTCAACCGTTTCTTCCTTTTTTTCCTCTCCAAAACTTAGCTATCCATAGCTATTCCTTCACCCTCTAGCAAACTCAGTCTAGTAAGCCTCAAAAACCTACAACAAATGCTGCCCCAAAATGGCTCTGCACTGCTTGCAAGGGTTATAATGAAAACTTTTAAACAAATCCTTTTTCACAAGAACAATACAAAGAGAAACACTAGCTCTCCTAATGCTCAAAAACACCAGCTCTAATACCAACCTGATCTGAAATGGATTGTATTTTTTACGCTATGCAAAGTATCCATTCTGATATAATAAAGTGTGCAAAGTGTTCTCCATGAGTTGCAGGTTAAACAAAGTAGTTTTGGTTATGTTTCTGAGTTTTATGTGTGAGGATTAGTTCAGTAAAATTATTGTTTAACATATCACAACAAAAATACACAAAAAATAAAAATTCACCATCACATAACACAACAAATTGTTGAGGCAGTTCACCCTTCCTGAGCTACATCTGTCGGTCCAAGGCTCCCCATGGCATGTCCTTGCTCTATTAATTTTCTCAAAATGGTTACACAGGTAAAAATATGCCTCAATAGGCAAAACTAGCTACAAATTCAGCTTCAAAAGATAAAAAATAGCTATAAATGGCTTTTGTTTCACACTAAACAGTGAAATATTACCCAATACAATGCCTTCTCCATGATGGCCCTTATGGCTTCTTCATCTTCCACAAAGAAAAATCTATTGTAGATCACCTCTACTCAACCTGAAACCTATTCCAAACTATTCATAAGGTCCAAGAGACCCAAAATTGAATAAAATTTCATCTAATTTGGTTCAATAATGAGGGAGTTATGGCAGAAACAAGAAAACTACCCAATGTCCCCCAAAAACCCCACTAAATGTGGAGTAACTGCTAGTTAGCGCTCTAAATTTGGAAATTTCTCTAGAAAAGGTGGAACGCGCTCCAAAGATGGCAGAGGAATTAAATGTAAAATTTATTTTAGGTTGGGGCGGTCACATGGTGACCGCCACCCTGATCGTCGGAGAAAGTGTTAACCATAACCGTTACAACAAAATGTGGCATTTAATGTAAAACCCGCATGGCCACATGCAGATTTAATGTCAATAGTCCGACTATTTTGGATTGTGGTTTGAAATTTTTGCGCCCCCGGTTATACGGTTTGGTCATGTCAGATGGGGGCTAGCACTTTTAACCTCTGCCCAAATTAAATTCAAACCTGAAATAGAGCTCGAATCCATAGAGTTGTAAGAACTAACGTGCAAGCCAACCAGTCAGGCCTATGGGCTAGTGGAGATGAGACCATGGTTCAAATGCTGCGGAGGTATTGCAAAAATTTTGTAATGCGGTTTTCCACCGGCCTGGGGTCACGTGGCGGCCTCCGGGCTTACCATGTGGCACCCGTTGATTGGCCAAAATCCAAATAAGTCAAACCATTGACTAATCCTCCAATGCCACTTGTCGAAAATTGATATGCCCGAATGGAATATTCTGGGGAATATTCTTTTTTTAATTTTTCCAAAGTTTAAAAGTCAAACTTGGTCAACTGAATTTTGGAGTTTACTGGAGATTTCAAACCTCAATAACTTTTGCATACGACCTCGATTTTGAGAACCGTTTACGGTGCCAAAATTGCAGCGACGAGACCTTTTCGGTCGTTTAGATTGAAACCATTTCTAAGCACTTTCATTTTTTAGCATTTTTTAAAACTTGGAAATGATCTCCTGATCAACTGAGAACAAACTGAAATGGATTGACTGCTACCAAAACATAGGTTTTTCGAAGAAGAATGTAATGTCTGAGCCATTGCACAGCATGGAAAGATGTTA
The DNA here is from genome assembly GCA_034641835.2 of Pinus albicaulis. Lineage (NCBI taxonomy): Eukaryota > Viridiplantae > Streptophyta > Pinopsida > Pinales > Pinaceae > Pinus > Pinus albicaulis. Next base: position 67,455,255 of record CM076575.1, read on the forward strand.
AAGCAAGCTTCTCTATCGGAGAGTACCGGAGTTCAGGTCTTACCAAGCCTTGACTAAGGTAGTATACAACATGCTCTAAAAGAGCATCGACGTCCTCCTGAACCAGAACCATACCAATGGTAGATTCTGTTGCTGCAAGATACAAGAGGAAATCCCTGCTATAATCAAGTGGACTCAGTATAGGAGCGGAGGTTAATGCTTTTTTCAAAGCATCAAATGAGCGTTGAGCAAAGTCATCCCAAAATAATGGAAATCCTTTCTTTAATAATCTCATAAATCCTTTCGTAATCTCGGCATAATTTATGATAAATCTCCGTAGAAAATTAGCTTTTCCTTGCAAACTTTGAAGTTTACGAATAGAAGACGAGGGAGGAAATTGAAGTATTGCCTCAACCTTGAAAGGATCTACCTGAATCCCTTTCGTAGACACAATAAATCCCAACAACTGACTGGATGTGACCGCAAAAACACACTTGTTCGGATTCAGCCAGATTTTGTAATACCGACAATGTTCAAATACTTGATAGAGGTGATAAGGATGATCAATTCTCTTGCAAGAACGAGCAGCTAAATCATCCAAGTATGCCTTGATAATATGTTTGATGTCGTGGAAGGCATAAGACATAGCCCGCTGAAAAGTAGCTCCAGCATTTTTAAGGCCAAAAGGAATTTTCTTGTAAGCAAAGGTACCCCAATGAAAAATAAATGTAGTCTTATGCTGACCTTCAAGATGGATAGTGATTTGATTATATCCAGAGAAACCGTCCATGAAGGAGAAAATCTCATTTCCCGCACACTCATCGATAATATGATCTATAAATGGTGTGAAGTAGTTATCTTTAGGACATGCCTTATATAGGTCCCTGAAATCGATGAAAACTCGAATTATTCCTTGTTTCTTGTCCACAGGAACTGGATTTGAAACCCACTCTTTCAAAGGAACATGTAAAATGAATCCCGCCTTAAGGGGCTTCTCCACCTCAGCTTTGATAGCTATTGCCTTCCTAGGGTTGACTGGATGAAGCTTTTTCCTGACAGGCTTAGAATTTTCGTACACCTTGATCTCATGCTGGACAATAGATGGATCTATACTAGGAATTTCCTCATAAGACCAAGTGAACACATCCCTAAACTCTCGAAAGAGATCAGTGTAAATTTTAATCTCTTCAGGGGAACATTCAGCTCTGATGAAAATATTCTCTATGATGTTGGGATCTTTGGAAATGTTCACTGGGATATTAGGAGAAATCACAGCCATGTTTCCTTTAGCAAAAACCTGTGTTGGTGCTAAAGGGTTCAGGACCGGGTGAACAGGACCAGAAGACTGAGGGCTAGGAAAACTTGATTCAACTTCACTTAAATATGGTAGAAAGTAAGATCGATGATGCAAATCATCCCACGATCTCTCTACACCAGTCATAGCTTCTAGGATGGCCTCTTCAGATGGAAGAGTGGTATTAAGGCAATCCTGCGCCGAAGATGAACTAAGAGTCCAATACGGAGCCACATCTCCATCCAATTCCTCTAGTGAAAGAGAAACTAGAATGGACTCTGTAGAGTCAACAATTGAGCTATAAGCAATCTGAGTTATAGACATTGGAAATTCCATTCCACCTACTTAACCTTCTCCTAATGTGGAGATAGGAGAAGGTAAGGTTCAAGGGTTCGAAAAATAATGAGTTCTGAAAAAATCTCTTTGAATAGGAGCCCTGGAGGATGAAGTTGCATTAATATGAACCGAAGGAGGTGGAAGATCAAAACTACCCATCAAAGAAGAATACATTCCAACCCCCAAATTCTCAACAGGCGTTTTGGTATCCTTTACCAAAGGAATGGTTGAGTCAGAATATGCATTCTGATCTATAGCAGAACAATCCAGTTGGTCAACTGTGACAATTCTCCCTTCGTGAGGGAAACAAACAATACGAAATACTGAGGATGCAATAGCATCCATCTCATAGATCTAGTTTCACCCCAACAAAAGATTATAGTCTAAGCTTGAATTGACTATCTCAACTTCAATATCTACAGTTTTTCCCCCAACACAGATGGGCAAAGCCAGAACAATACCATGTGGCCTGTGAGAATGACCATCAAACGCAGTCAGAAGAGTGGCTGAAGGAACAGTTGCGGGAGATCCAATACCCTTCTAGCATGCAAGAGACATTACACACATGGAAGCACCTTCATCAACGACCGCTCGAAAGATATTGAATTTTTTATAACTCGATTTGATATGGAAAGCCATATGATGAGGGACTCTCTTCTTAAAATTTGACATCTCAAATGTAATCATTAGAGAATTTTTTGGATCTACAGCCCCAATAGTAGTGAGCAAAGCACTTCGCTGAGCAGGACAAGACTGGAGTACCTCTAATGCAGACATGGCACAAGGACTCTGAGCCAGATCTTCTACAATGGAGTAGTTTTGGGCAGCCTTGGCATTTGGATTAATTGTCGTACATTTTGAAGATGCCTTCGGCATCCGAGGTATAGGCTCAATAGTAGGCCTCGTAATATGAAGTGGCTCAGCATTATCAGGAGTACCCTTAGCTTTCAAAGACTCATCTTTGCCATAATCACGAGATCTCGTAGCGATATCTGCGTGAGCACTCATCATGTGTATGTTTGACATATTTTCCCCTTCCTGGCTTCCCCCAGAGGGAGCCCCAGTGTTTTGATTTGCGCCAGAAATTAATAGCTGCCCTTGGGGAAAAGGGTTTGTCAGCACATCCTAGGAGCTAGAAGAACCCTGTTGAGCTAACAAGCATTGCGCATCCTAAATTTTAGGGCAAAGGTGTGTAAGATGGTCTCCAGTGCACAACTTGCATGGAAACTTCACTTTATTTTTATTATCCTTTTGACCTTCTCCAACATGATCGTTGGTTTTGTTTTCATTCCCCTTCCCATCCTTTCCTTTCTTCTTGTTATTCCATCCTTTCTTCTTCCCATCGGATTGTTGATTTCCTTTGGGGTTAGAAGTCTAGAAAGCATTAATTGCCAAGGACTGGGAAGGAGTTGACACTAAAGGCGCAGCCTGACTAGAAGAAGCAGATTGTATATACAACTGTTTCAATTGACTAAGCAAGTTAGTTGCATCGCTATCGATCAAACCAATAAACCCATCACCATGAGGACTAGGTTTAGTTTTGGATAAGTCTAGTTTGGAGTGAGGAGCATCCAGTAAAATTTTATTAAGGACTCCAGACTGAGAATAAATCAGTTCTAATTGCTGAGCATTGAAAATAGCCTGTTGTTTAGAAAATACCCCTGAAAGGGATACATCTTTAGAAATATAGCTACAAAGATTTCAAAAACCATTCCAGAAGGAATTCATTTGGAATATGGGTTTTAATGAGCCACTTCCTTCTTCGCCATTCCTGAATATGATCAGAAATGCAATTTTCCTTATCCTGCTGAAAATTGGCCAGGATTTTAGTCTCGGCGTCATAACGGACAAGTAACTGAAAGTGGTTTAAGAACATGGTAGCCAAATCTCCAAAATTGGCAAAAATACCCCCAGTTAACTCAATATACCACTTGGCTGCATTTCCAGTTAAGGTGTGTTGAAATAACCTCAATCTAATCGAATCATCAATCAAGGAGTTCGATGAAAACCATAAATGGAAAGTGGTGATATGATCTGTCGGATCTTCTCCATTCTTCCCTTCAAACTTTGGAATGTCTAAGGGGATTTTGGTGGGGACCAGAGGCCATCCTGGACTATACCGAATTGGATCGTTAGTCAATTTTGACAAATCTAGTAAGTTTCACGTTACCAAAAATGGTAAGCGAGGAGAAGCCTGGGAATTCCATCCTCCATAGGAAGGATTCCCAACATTATGAAAATAATACCCTAGATTTGTTGAGGCACCAGGTTGCCAAATATTGTTTGTAGAGAATTTTGGGCCATAGGAAAATCCCTGCGACCCAACATTTGGAGAAGGACCCCCCCCCCCTTCCTCCCCCAACATAGAGTTACTATACACAAGAGCATTCCCTCCAAACAAGGTATTGAATGAAGAAGAAAACCCTTGGTAAGAGTTCCAAGTGTTTGCAAACAGAGAAAAAGCCTGAGAATTACTCGATGAAGGGAAAGGAACATTCCCTTGCTGACCAGCGAGAAATTGATTCCTTGCTTACAATGCTGTAAAAACAAGGTTCCAACCTGTAAAGGTATTAGAACTTTCACCTATAGACCATGGATTGAAACCTTGAGTCTGAGAAGCAAAAGGTAAAGATCCTAAGGAAGGGGACGAATGAGGGATGTGCCCACTTCCAAAGGGGAACCCTTGAAATGAAGCTGATCCACTAGCCATAGAGGGTATGGGTGCAGATGCATCCGAAGCAGCAGAAAAGGAGAAATAATGAATCCCACTAGTGGGCATTCCAAACAAAAAGGGACCATATTGAGAAGCATGTGCTTGGGTGTAACCAGAGCTAAACACAACAGCACTAGAAGTGATTGTAGATATAGCAATAGTGCCTCCTCCTTCTACTGAAAGAGAGGTTTGAACACTTGCAATGCTCACAGCCGAAGTTGTGATCCTAGTCGTGGCCATCGAAAGGTATGAATATGATGGATAAGGACTTTCCGGTCTCTGAGACTCAGGTTCGATATATTGAATTATGAAAGGATAACTAGCAGGAAGAGGAGATGGAAGAGACTCGAGAGGCTGAGGGACTTCCTCTACTTCTACTTCTTCTGCTTGAAATAAAACTCTCGAGATGATTGAAGCACTTCTCTCTGTACTGACACCAATACTAGAACCACCCATAGAAACAACAAGCCTTGAAAGAGGATCTCTCTCCACTGCGTCTGAAACCACTTGGTGAAAATCACCCTCTGAATTACTCCTACACCTTCTTGAAGAAGGCTCAGCACTCGCGGGAGATAAGCCACGAAGCCTCCTCGATCGACAAGGCGATCGGTCAGCCACTTTAAGAGATTTATTTTAGACTCAAAAAATATGTGAAGCTAAGCAATCTAGGATAAAAGAGCACACTCTAAGAAGTTCCTAAGATATAGCCAGTCAAGCAACTCTCAGGTATTTCCACTCCCGGTGATGAGGACCAGACACCAAAATACAAGAAATCGAAATAATAGGACCTCCTGAAAGTAGTCTGGGGTAATTACGACCCAGGCCTACTAGCGAAGGTAACAGAAACAGTTATGTTGACCTCCTAACAACATCCTTTTCTAGTGCAAGTCCCCAAGCTTCGCAAGGGCAGCCTCCAGAAGTATTGATGGAAGTGATGCAACGTCTGCCTCATTTACCACTGGTATTCCCCCCCGCAATCACATGTGTGTACCCTAGGATAGGCAACTATCGGCACCAATCCTTATCGACAGTCGGGCAAAACGGTCTTAGGTCAAGATTTAGAAAATAGGAGAGGGGGTATCTCTCTTCTCTTCCTGCACTATCCCTCGCGCTTGACTTTCTAGAGGAGAGCTTTCCGATCCACTTAATTTTTCTCATTAATAAACTTCTATGTTTAATACTTTGAGCGGCCTTGGAAAGTTAACTCTCCACTCAACTAATCTAAGGCCCTACAACCTAGCTAGTTGGTGTATAATTAATGACAATAATACAAAAACTACTAGTTGCTTTTAATTATATCGCTTATTTTAGATTGGTTGTTATTTAAGTAAAGGGTGCACGGAAATGAAACAGATGGTGTTTTTATGACATAGAAGAAACCAATGAAAACCAAGCTACATGCAAATGCAATGATTTCCTTTCGATGAAAAGGGATTTCTACACAGGTTCTATGAAACTAATAAGCAAAAACTTTGTTTTTTCTTTTCAGATACTCACACTTCACATGATTCAAAAAGTTACGAAAAAGACTAAAAATTATCAAATGCACTTAATGCAAACTACTAATGATATGCAAATCCTAAGATCCTAACTTTAAAGAAGCAAAAATAAGTCTCTAGGAAAACAAAGGTTCAATCAATTTTTGACAAATGACAAGGCAAGTTCCAAAGCAGAACTCCTATGTATAAAAATGCCAAAATGTACTTGACATAAAAGAGATAAATCAAGAGAAGACTTCCTTCCAAATCAAGTCAAGAACCAAAGACTAGAAACTAACAAAAAGCTTCAAAATATGGATTGAAACCGTAAAAAAACTAAAAGCAACTGAAAACGAAAAAATGTTTTTGGGCTTTTCAAATTATAAAAGAAGTAAAAGATATTTCAAGAAGACAAATAGAAACTATCCAAGAACTAAATCAAGAAAAGATGAATTCCAATCAAAGGCTTCAAAGTTCTCAAGCCAACTGTGCTATTTTCATAGTGGGACTTATATGAGCAAAAAGAAGCAAGAAACTCAATCAATCAACTCAATACAATAGCACAATCTTGCAGTGAATAGCAACTCAAAAAATCAGAAAGAGACACTTCAAAATTCACAACAAGACAAGTCTACGAAATCAAGAAAACCAAACTAGACCAAGAAGGCAAAAATCAAATGTGAAGCAACGCATAGGGCCAAGAAGAGAAAATGAGCAAAAACTCATTGTTCTAAATGTTCAGGACAGCCAAGAATCTTCAGAGAAAGATCTTAGTGCTCAAGCCACAATTACAAACACACAAAACAAGGATTTCACCAAATGGCTAGGTCTTCATACAAACAAGAGAGAAACATATATGAAATCACTCTACACATAGTCCAGATACCTTCAAGATACTACAGGAATAGATCAACACAGACAGACAAGACCACAAGGGCCAGAAACAAAAAATTTCAAATTTTCCCAGGCATATGCACTTTTGCAATGAGCAACTAGCATGTATACACGACTGTGAAAAAGGAAACTCGCGTATAAATTGACCCCTTTGGACAAAACAATGTGTATACGTGACTGTGAAAGACAAAAAATGCGTATGGAAATAAATATAAGGAAAAACAAAAAGGTCAAGCCTGATCAAGAGACTGGGTCTTCTTTCTGACTGAAGAAAGACTTGCTAGACTGTAAAAAGTGACAGAAATTGTTGGGAACCTACAAGACAGATAAAACAACCCAAACGAGAAATCACAAGAATGTGATCCCTAGTGGAGTCATAGTTTCTATTTTTGGAAATAATACCCTAAAGGTCTTGGGTTGATAACCTTCACATATCAGGGGCATGCCATTCAAGAAGGACTCACTTAACCATCTTTCATACAGAAAACTAGATACTATTGGTTGCAGAACTTACCCGAAAGTCCCTTGGTTGATGTAGATCCTGCGGGGTGCAACCCCCCTGCAACACTTTGTGCTCTGAAACCTATAAATCAACAAAGAACGAACACAAAAACCTAGTTGTACATCATATATAGTTTTTAGATGTCAGTGAAAACCATGCATAATATCATAAAAACAATATGAAATGTTAATGATTATTACACATGTATAAAGCATCATAGACACGTAAACATCAGGAACAAGATGGTTCTTCTTATTATGAATGACAAGTACATTAATAAAAATGTGGAAAGATCACCTGAATCCTACCACGGCCTTCGAGCATATCGTCCTCTAGATCTGTCTAGCCCTAGCCTCGTAAGAATTCTTCCAAGATATGTGCACAATAGATGTTGATGAGCATCTCAAGGAAACAAGGGTTTCCTGAATATACCTGGGAAGTGCAGGAGGCACGGGAATATCAGACTTGAATAGGGCTCCAAAAAAATATAATATCTATATTTGTATCTCTCCCTTAGGCCATTCCTTTGAGGGGCTTTTATACTCCCTCAAATTAGTTTTTGCAATTAAGAGCAGTTAGGCCACGGGCTGGGGTGGTTAAATTACTGGAATAACCATCAAACCCACCTCAAAAATATGGAAAATATATATTTTTTAATAATAAAAAAGGTATACACGGATCTCTATGAATGGACTCGTGTGTATACGCGGAAAAGTCTGGGCAGAGTCGCGTATGAGTTTTAAGATACTGTTTTTTGTGAAAATGTTCAAGTCTGAGGGGAAAGGGTGCCCAAGGCAAAAGTGTAAATCATCAAGTACATGAAGGTGATAAATGATGCTATAACAGCTGAAGATAAGGACTGCTTGTCAACAAAGACACTCAAAGAAGCAAAGATCAAAGTTTGGGTTGGAAAGACAAATCAGTTTGCAATGAAGACCATCTAACTACTTCAAGTGAGATCTCATACCTCATTCAAAAGATCAACTCATTCAAGAAAATAATCTTTTCCATCAAATATTTGCACTCAAGACATTGTTTGAAGAGAACCTCAACTTCTGAAGATATTCTTTATAATCAAGGGTTCAAGTACAACAACATTGAAGAAAGGAAACCCTTGACTTCATTATCAATCATCATCAAGGAAGCTACAAGAAAATCCACTCAAGTAAGTATTCATGACCCTATCTGTCAAGATGCCTTATTGTAAAGAAAGCAACAAGCTGGTTGGGTCATCAAACTTTAGTGCATGGAAGAAAAGAACGGACTTGAATTTAATTGAAGACAAAGTAATGGACTATATCAAAGGATCTGTTGTTCAACCCCCAAAAGAAGATGCTCCAGTCCATGCCAAGTACATGAAGGGAGAAATTAGAGCCCAAATGATTCTCATAGAATCCATCAAAGACTCTCTCATTCCCTATGTATTAAAACTAAAAACTGTAAAACAAATATATGAGAAATTGGTGGAGCTATTCTCTGTGAGTACTACAGGAGAAGAAATCTCTCTGAGACAAGAACTATACAAAATGAAATTATCAAGGGAAGCAGGAATCACTCCATATTTTATGAGGATTTTTTGAAATGTTATACAACCACAGAACTAGACATGATGTCCACACCAAGATGACCACAAAGTGGTGTTGAATGCTCACCAAGAGAAGGCACCCCCACTTCTAGTCTATGCTGAGCCTCAAATCAGCATTGATCTTAATATACATCCTCCTTTCAGACCTTTTTCACCACCCGAACCTTCCCGCCTGTCAATATCATTGTATATTGAATTGCAAAAGAGCATCTAAAATGTTTCTAATCTATATTTGTGTCTGGCTGCTTGATTTAGATTTTTGCTCATTTAGTCAGAATCTTGCCACTTTTCCGATATACCACCGCAACTTCTCTGTACCATTTTGAAAGGTATACATACAGCAGTCCTCAGAAATGAGCCACATGGGAAAGTCAAATGATGTGGACAGTGACTGTCCTATTGGCTCGAGAAAATTCATCAAGGAAGCCGCGTCAAAGGTAATAAGTGAAGTCAACCGTAGAGTCCCACGGACAGACTCTGCCTTCGCCACGGAAGATTCATAGTACGTTTTGTTATGAGACACATCAACACTGCATACCCGCTCCATGTACCGAATCCAACATCCACTCGTACAGATTTACCTCAACGCGGCCATGATCCTAGATCTCCTAAGACGTGTTGTCGATGCATTCATCAAGACAAACTTTTAGGGAATTAGTTATATTTCATATAAGTTAATGCGTTGTTGCTTTATTAATAAGTGGTCTCCGTTTATCGCATAGCTCGTAATGTAACATGCTGCCACCGGTGCCGTAATATCAATTTATGACCGCATTTTAATATATAAGAAGACTCTCGTTTCCAAGCCGGTACAGGGTCTCCAGAATACGTTCGTAGTTTTGTGCATTATTGTATAGTTCTTGTTTTATTTATTTAAGCTCATTGTGCCATAATTCATTCACATGTTTATACATTGCATCTTTCATGGTATATATGCTTCATTTCTGTTTATAATCTTTCATGCTTTACATCTTGCTTTTGTCCATAATCTTTCATGTTTTATGTTATTGTTAACTGATCAGTGTTCTTGTTTCAGGTTATAAATAGGCAGCCCGGGCATTTGCATAAATTTTTGACTAATGACATGGAATTAATATTGTTCTGTTGCTAATTTACTTTTCTTAGTTTCTGTTTAATTTCAGTACTGCTTTGTTTATTTCAGTCTTGCACATTTGTTTCAGTAGTTAGATTTAGATATATCAAATTGTTCATGTCATTTTCAGTTACCTCCTAAAGCCACAACTGGACTGATGGTGAGGGATAGAATTATGAATGTATAGTTTGATATTAGTTTACTTTCTGCAAGTTAGATATATATTAAATTGCTCATGACATCTTCAGTTACCTCCGAAAGCCACAGCTGGACTGATGGTGAGGGATTGAATTATGAATGTGTAGTTTGATATTAGTTTACTTTCTGCAAGTTAGAAATATTAAATTGCTCATGACATCTTCAATTACCTCTGAAAGCCACAGCTGGACTGATGGTGAGGGATTGAATTATGAATGTGTAGTTTGATATTAGTTTACTTTCATGCTAGATACTGTGTTATCGTTAAATGTTTAGTGCTTTCTACTTCCAAAATCATAAAATGGACTAATGATGATAACTGTAATATAAGTTGACAATTGATTGCATTTACTTTAGTTGCAAATTTTGGGATTTTCACAGTGTTTCTTTTGCAGTTTTATCAACAATAATAATGAAATATGACCAAGAATAGCCTATTATTGACTATAGTGATGCAATTACTTTCTTTAAAGACCAATTTTGCTCAATAAAGTTTAAAATTATTTTGAAGTTTGGAAAACCATTAGAAAGACATTGTTGTCTTGAATATTTGTTCAAACTTGTCTTTAAATTTCACAAAACTCAAACACAAAAAGTAAGAGATAAAGTTATCTTTGGCACATAGTGTGCCACACTAAGGGCCTACTTAACTATCAGACAGAATAAATGTATAACGAGGATACCACACTGACCAAACATTTTAAGGCTGTCACGGGGAAGTGTAATCAGGTAGCTAAAATTTTTTAAAAAAACACAAATAACAAGAACAAAACTGATAATTTCTAATTATGCCTCTCTTGCACTCAGTGTGATCTAGAGGACTGTAACATATCAAGTTCAGAATTTTAAGTAGGCTTTCAGACTGTGATCTGAAGATCAGAAATATAACAAGAAATGTAATTTTAAAAAAAAAATAAAAAAAAATAAAAAAATGACATGCATAGAGCAAGAGATTCTAGGGGAAGGTTTATAGCTAAAGCCAAGAGTTCGATTTTCACAACTCCATCTTCTTCAAGGCATAGACAAGAATCACCACCATCTACCCCTAGCCTTAATATTTTTGGAATTCAAGGAGCAGCTGAATTAGAGGATTCTCCTATACCACCTACTAAATCCCATTTAGAAAACAAAGAGACTCCCTCTCATCCTCCCTTGATAGAAGAACCAGAGGACTTTAAGGACTCTAAAGAAACTATCATGGCAGAGAAAATAATAGATGGATTTGGAGGTAGAGGTAGAGGTAGAGGAGGAGGAAACAATGGAGACAACAATGGTGAAGGTAATAATGGAAGAAATAGGGAAGGAGACAACTTGTTTGGATTCCCTATAGTTGATGAAGAAACTCATACAACGATGAAAAATATCTCACCATCTGTCCTTCCTAACTTTTATGGATTGCGAAGTGAGGATCCTGAAACATTTCTGTTTGAGTTTGAAGTTGTGTGCCGAACTTATGACTATATGGAAGACTCTCAAAAACTCAAACTGTTTCCTTCAACATTGAAGGGATCTGCTTTGAAATGGTTCATGGGATTGGCCACTCAATCTATTAGGACTTGGAATGATATGAAACAAACATTTTTGGATAGATACTTGGACTATTGTATGCCCACCAATCACAAGGATGAGGTATTCAAGATGATGCAAAAAGAAGATGAAAATTTGGAAGATTTACTTGAAAGATTTCAATATAACTTGAAAAGAGCAAAGATGAGCAACTTAGATGATGAAACCTTGAAAGCCCTCATATTAAAATCCATTAGAGATGAATGGATAGATATTTTAAACATGATGGGGAAAGGAGACATTTCTCAACTTCCACTTCGTGACATAACGGAACTATGTGTCCATCTCTCAAGAGGAAAATCTAAAACAGGAAAAGGGCCTAGGGATCCTTCTCTTATTAGGGCTAACAAATCTGCAACTGGATCAGTAAGTAGGGCAGAGATTGGTAATATGCTTGATGAGTTCAAAACCGATATCTTAGGGAGCCTTAGTGAACAACTAGACACCCTTAAAATCCAAAACAAGCAGAAAGCAGAAACAGATGCTCTAGCCATCTTTTGTCCGAAATGTAGGAAGAAACATGCTTTAAGGGAATGTCCCTTGGATGCAAAAGTTGTAGAAACATGTATAATTTGCTCAGAGAATCATGAGATCAAGGATTGTCCTTCAATTCATGGACTCAAAATGTATGATTTTCTCAGAGAATCATGAGATCAAGGATTGTCCTTCAATTCCTGGACTCAAAGCTATTTTTCAAGAAGACCCAAATCTGAATTGCTTTAAGGAAGACCTACAGGTATTTAAGAACTTAAGGGTTTATAACCCCATGAATCTTCAACCCACCAAATCATTAATCCTCGCAACAAACCTGGGTCAAAATCAAAATCCATATCAACAGCATATGGATAATCTTATGGACTTGCCTAATTTTATCGAATATCCTCCCATCTTTTCAAAATCAACAAGCTCTCCACAACTTCCAAACCCAACCATGCAACTTTCTAGCCATACTTCTGCAACAACAACCTTCTCAACAAAAATCAACCTCAACCATGCTCCCACCAACAAAAGACAAATCAATCTCCACCAACAACACAAATCCCAACAAGAAATCCTCAATAATGCAGCATGACAGAATAGTCTAATTTCACCATATGATTGTTCCTTTCAATGATGTACAACTCAAATCAAAGAGTTTTAGAAAACCTTATATGACCTAACAAGATACTCTCCAGGAGGACTCTCTTGAAGCTAATAAGGGCTCAAGAAGCATTCCTTCAAAACCAAATATTCAAAAGAAAGAAATTTAACACCCACAACTCCTATAGTTGAGAAACTCTGTATCTTCATCTCACCCTCCTTTCCCAAAGATCAACCATATGTGAAAAACAAATTCATGTGGTTTTCAACCACATTTTCTTTAGAGAATTGGAAGAATTTGTGTATCAAAGATTCCAGCATAAGCTCATCGAGAGATTCCTAGTCTAGCAAAAACAATAAAAGAGTTGGAGTTTCAAAAGACCAGAAGAAACCAAAAGACACAAGAAGAATCAACGGTAGGAAAAATTGCAAGAGACAGGATGGGAAAAAATTGGTCATGTGTACTATGTAGATCCCAGAAGTTCACCCATGTACACATATGCTGGATAGAAATCTCAAACACATTAATTAATTTAGGCTTATTAACATTATGGAGTATTGTGAATATAATCAAATGAACTCCTAACCTTTCTTTATGATTCCCATTTTACCTGGGAACTAAAAGATTGATCAATTATTAAACCAGATGGTGTATTAGAAGATATTTTAGTCTCCTTAGATTCTTGGGAATATCCAGTAGATTTTATGATTTTGACTCCCAAGAGTAATCTAGGAGGGTATCCACTTATCTTAGGAAGACCTTGGCTAGCCACAGCTGATGCTTTTATTAGTTGTAGATCTGGGGACATGTACATTTCTAATGGTAATTCGACAAAGAAATTCAATTTGTATCCTCCAGCAAAAGCAATCAAAGAAGTAGGAGACAATGAATGGGTTGATGATGAGGACACTATACAACCTGTCTTTACCATTTCTGAAATCAGTGAGGATAGTCAAATTCTGAACACATTAAAAAATTTTGAGATATCTTCAGAATATGACCCCACACAATTTCAATTGGAATCTGACATAGAATATTTATCATCAAGACAAATGTCTCTTTACTCTATGGAAGAGTTTGGTAGTTCTACTATTGAGATTTTTCCAGGAAAAACATTGAATATCAACAAACATTTGGAAAGTCACAACAAGAAGAACTAACCAAAATCTTGCAAAAACATTCTACTGCATTTGCATGGGAGTATACTAACATGAAAGGTATTGATCCTAAGACTTGCATCCATCATATCTATATTGAGGAAAACAATAGACCAATCAGACAACCTCAAAGAAGGATGAATCCAAATCTTAGGGAGATAGTGAAAGAAAAGCTCCAAAAACTACTCAATGTAAACTTCATTTATCCAATTTCAGATAGCCGATGGGTTTCTCCTTTGGTTATAGTACCTAAAAAGAATGGTAAAAAGAATGGTAAATGGATGGTATGCATTGATTACAGGGCATTGAACAAAGCAACTTTGAAGGATCACTTTCCTTTGCCTTTTATCGATCAGGTATTAGACACATTAGCAGGTAAAAAGTACTTTTCATTTTTGGATGGTTTTAGTGGCTATAATCAAATTCAGGTAGCACCTGAAGATCAAGATAAGACCACATTTACTTTTCCATGGGGAAATTTTGCCTATCGAGTGCTTCCTTTTGGGTTATGTAATGCACCTGCAACATTCCAAAGAGCAGTACTAGGAATTTTTTCTGATCTAATCCATGATTGTGTAGAGATTTATATGGATGATTTTACAGTTTATGGTAATTCATTTGAAGAGGCATTAGAAAATTTGGAAAAAGTTCTCATAAGATGTAAAGAAACAAACCTTTCATTAAGCCATGAAAAATTCTTTATGATGTTTACTGAAGGGATTGTTTTAGGACATCATATTTCAGGAGATGGAATTAAAGTTGATAGATCAAAAGTTGAAGTCATCTCCAAGTTTCCTATTCCAAATTGTCGAAGAGATGTTAGAAGTTTTCTAGGATTTACTGGTTACTATAGAAGATTTATAGAAAACTTCACTAAAATAGCATCTCCACTCTTCAAATTGCTTACAAAAGACTGTGAATTTAAATGGGATCCTGATTGTCAATCATCTTTTGAAACTTTGAAAACAAGAATATCTGAAGCACCTATCTTGAGAGGACCAAATTGGAAACTCGAAACTCCCTTTCCATATTTCTACGGATGCTTCAGATACAGCTCTAGGAGCTGTGTTGGGTCAAAAAGATTTAGTTCCTTATGCCATTTATTACACCAGTAAAAATTTGACTTCCATAGAGTTGAACTATACTGTGACTGAAAAAGAATTTTTAGCTGTTGTTCATGCAATTAATAAGTTTAGACATTACATAACAGGCTATGAAACTTTTATTTCATACTGACCATTCTGCAATTAGATATTTAATGAACAAACCTGTTACTAATGGCAGAGTGACAAGATGGCTCTTACTTTTGCAAGAATTCAATATTACTGTGTTGGATAGACCAGGAAAACAAAATACAGTAGCTGATTTCTTGTCTAGGATTCAGAATACTAAAGAATATTCTCCTGTAGAGGATAAGTTTCCTGATGAATACTTGTTTGTAGTAACTATTAAAACTCCTTGGTATGCAGATATTTCTAACTATTTGGTTACAGGGAAACCGCCTTCACATTTATTTCCAAATGAGAAACGAAAAATTATTCAGGAGAGTTCAAAATATTTATGGATTTCTAACGAATTGTTTAAAACAGGGCCAGATCTTGTGATCAGAAGATGTGTCAGGGAAGATGAAATGCCTGATATTCTTAAGGCATGTCATGATGAACCATGCGGCGGACACTTTGCAGACAAAAGGACGGCCTATAAAATCCTTTCTTTAGGATATTATTGGCCTTCCCTCTTCAAAGATGCAAAACAACATGTCAAAAGGTGTGACAGCTGCCAAAGAGTAGGGAAACCTACCCTTTCAAATGAAATGCCATTGCAAACACAGGTACTCATTGAACCCTTTGAAAAATGGGCTTTAGATTTCATTGGACCTATTAATCCACCATCTAAGCAAAAGAAGTATATATTGATTTGTACTGATTATGTTACTAAATGGGTAGAAGCCAAAGCATTAGTATCTGCTACTGAAAATTCAGTTGTTCATTTTCTTTATGAGGATATTTTTACTCGCTTTGGTGTTCCAAAAGAAATTGTGACAGATCAGGGAAGCCAATTCACATCCAACTTGGTGGAGAAGTTGATGGAAGAATACAAAATCAAGCACAGAAGATCTACTCCTTACCATCTGCAAGCAAATGGTCAAGTGGAGTCTACAAACAAAGTTCTTGAAAGTATCATCACCAAAACTGTTCATCTACATAGAAGAGATTGGGCAGAAAGGCTTCCTAAAGCCTTGTGGGCCTACAGAACTACATGGAGAAATACAACAAGACATTCTCCCTATGAACTTGTTTATGGGAAAGAAGTCCTGCTCCCCATTGAGTTCCAAGTCAAAACCTTCAAGATGGCAGTTCAGTTGGGGATGGATCTATCAGAAGCCCAAAAGCATAGAATGGAGCAGTTGAATGAGCTAGATGAAATCAGACAAGAGGCAATTCTAAGAACTGATCTAGTTCAATATCAAAGAGCTAAATGGCATGACAAATACATCAAAGAGAAGAAGTTTCAAGAAGGAGATTGGGCATTATTATTTGATTCCAAGTTTAAATATTTTAAAGGAAAATTTCAGACTCATTGGCTTGGGCCATATGAGATTGACAAGATCTTTAGCAATGGAGCGGTAAGAATCAAAACCATTGATGAATCTCAAACTCCTCTTATTGTAAATGGCCACAGATTAAAGATCTATCATAAGCCACTCTCAAAAGAGGAATTTGTCAAAATGTTTCAAGATAATTTTGCAATAAGGCTGGTGAAGAAGAATCCTTCTTCTCCACCAAAATTTCAGCCTCTTTGTTCCCTCTCTTCGGGCCAAATATTAAAATATCCTAAAAGAATAGAATGGAGCAATTGGATGAGCTAGATGAAATCAGACAAGAAGCAATTTTAAGAACTGATCTAGTTCAATATCAAAGAGCTAAATGGCATGACAAGTACATCAAAGAGAAGAAGTTTCAAGAAGGAGATTGGGCATTGTTATTTGATTCCAAGTTTAAAGATTTTCAAGGAAAATTTCAGACTCATTAGCTTGGGCCATATGAGATTGACAAGATCTTTAGCAATGGAGCGGTAAGAATCAAGACCATTGATGAGTTTCAAACTCCTCTTATTGTGAATGGCCACAAATTGAAAGTTTATCATAAGCCACTCTCAAAAGAGGATTTTGTCAAAATGTTTCAAGAAAATTCTGCAATCAGGCTAGTACAGAAGAATTCTTCTTCTCCACCAGCCTAGCTTTTGTTCTTTCAATTAAAAAAATAAAAAATAAAAATTGTATAAGCCTGAAAACCAATCACTGATTGGCAGCCTTATACAGAAAATATAGGGTGAAAATCAAGAACACCTGACACTCTATATTTTCCAAAAAAAAAAAATCTCTCTTTCATTTCACAAGTTTTGTGACCACCCACTCCATTCCATTCCACTTCATTTCACTTCATTTCACTCCATTCCACTTCATTTTATCTATTTCATTCCATTTTCACCAATAAAATTCTTTTTCATGACCATTTCCATCTAGTCATTTGTCATCTGTTCATTTTCATTCACCCAAATAATAGTTGTGTCAGTTTCCGCAGCTGACATCTGTTTCCGCAGCTGACTCCAGTTTCCGCAGCCAGAAGCAGATTCCACAGCTACTACTCTGTTTTCAAAAGAATGTACAGTCAGATGTTATTTCCATAATCATGAAATTAAATGCAGGTGAGAGGACCAATTATGAAGACATGGGGCATTCAAGATATCAATGAGGAGCAACTAATTGAAGACCAAGGAAAAAGGTAAAGATTCCAAGGTATGAGTAAAATTCATTTCAAATAGCATTGAAAACACATTTTATATAGTTTTAAACCATTAGCTCCATCCATTATGTGCATTGATTATATTGACAAATTCCGTAACCCTTTTACGATCTCCATATGATCCTCCCACATTCATTCTCAAACGGTTCCATAATTAAACCCTCGATCTTCACTCATACTCCGATATTCTACCGGTGACAATGAGACGTAGTTGATTTGACCACGGACTCTTACAGCCGCATAAATCCATAGCCATTGTTTAAACGTGCTCACATTTATTGTGCAGCCACCAAATTTAAAAACACTGTCGGATGTGTTATACTCCTCCTATTGTTCTGCTAATCTCACAGCCGTATCTCTGTCGTGCTCACGAAACCCCTCTCTTATTCATTCTCCATTTCATTCTCTCACACAGCTACAGTTTGTATACCCACTCTCTGATATCTACCTACAGTCATTGTGCTCATTTCTGTGCATTCAGCCGTTCTACTTCTATTGAACCCTCCTCACGCAGACAAGTTTTTGAAGAGCAGAAAGAAGAATGGGTAAATTGCTAAGAGCAGAACCAGAAGGACCTAAGTTCATGGAAGGATATCCGCAAGCAAGGGATATATTGAAGAAAGAAAAGTGGCCGCGGTTTATCCAAAAGTTCAGAGGCTACCATAAAGAAGTGACAAAAGCATTTGCAAGGTCGTTCAATGGCTTGGAGGTAGAGATTGGAGACCTTAAGTTCACGGTGAATGAGGCATCTATAGCTACTGCCACAGAACTTCTTCAAGAGGGTGAACGATGGTTTCAGAATAAAAGCATTAATGATGAAGCCTGGAGAATAATATTATGAAACCAAGGTATGGACATAACTATTTTTAAAAGAGAATTTTGTTCATGCTTTGAAGAGGAATGAGCCTACTTTCTTTTGCTAGTTTTGAAATTCATTTTTAAAGTAGGTTTTGGGTCCATGTATATGTACCATACCCCGGATGGCATTAATTTTCTAGATAATCAAACTCGCAATCTGCCATACTTTTTATTAAATAGTTTGAAGAAGATGTCTGTGACCATTCAGAAGCATTTAGGGGACGTATAAACACATTTATATCACCATGGTCTTATGAAAATTTTGATTGAAAAACAGTTGAAAGAGAAAAAGGACACATGGGAACAATTTTTGATTAGAAATTTCTTTGAAGAACCCCAAGAGATTCCTGAAGGCAGTACATCAAGAAGGAGTAGGAGAAAAATAACAAATGATGAAACTCAAAGTACTCCTACTACTACAGTTGAAAGAACCAGTAGGGAAGAGAGATTGTCAAAAAGGAAGAAGAGAGAAACCAAGGGTAAAAAGCCAATAACACCAAAAGAGAGAAAAAGTATAGAGGCTATACATCAAACCCCTTCTTCCGAAGAAGAAGATCATCAAGTGTTATCTGAGAGATTGGTTCATCTTCAAGAACAGTTATCTATAGCCAAGAAGAAAGATAAAGGAAAACAAAAGCAAAAGGACAGTGGTCCACAGCGTGTGAGAAGAAGTTCTAGACTTAAGGGGAAATTGAGGAAAACGCAAATGAAGGGTCCTCATTTTATTGATTTGGGAGAAGAAACATCTGAACAATCCCCAGCTGACCATAGTCCATCTCACTCTCAGTCAGTTAGTGAACCTGGTTCATTTCATTCTCAGTCAGACATTGAACATAGTCCATCCCATTCTCAGCAAGATGTTGATGTGAGCCCTTCTCAGCCAGATTTTGAAGATAACTCTCCTTCACGACATTTTGGGGACAGCCGAATAAAAATGACACCTGATATAGACCCCAAGCAGCAGGAAGTATATGATTATATAGAATCTTTAGAAAAAGTAGCTACAGGTCCCAGTACTTCGTCCATTCAGCCTCACACAGTACAAGATGATCTAGTCCAATCACTAAAACAAGAAGTCTTTGAGCTAGAGCTTTTAAATAGACACCTCAAAAATGAAAATGAGACATTGAAGGAACAAAGTAAATTGGACAAAATCATTCATGATAATACCATGCTACATCTGGGAATATGGCAGAAGAAGAACAAGAAATTGAAAAGGAAATGCGAGAAGTTAAGCAGAGCACTGGTTAATATCAAATTCAGATGCTTAATGAAGAAGCCTAGGATGTTAGTAGCACCAAAGAAGAAGAGGACAGGATTGGATGTACTGGCTGAAGTGTCAAGGCATATGAACTGAAGAAGGATTATCAAAATTTTGGTTGCATGAGGACATGCAACACCTTCACAGTGGGGGTATGTTGAGTCTCAAATCTGCATTGATCTTATACATCCTCCTAGACCTTTTTCATTCACCTGAACCTTCCCAGTTGTCAATATCATTGTATATTAATTGAAAAAGAGCATCTAAAATGGTTTTTAACTATATTTTGTGTTTGTTGTTTGATTTAGATTTTTGCTCATTTAGCTGCGGAATCTTGCCACTTTCCGCAGCTGCTGCAACTTTCCGCAGCCATTTTGTGAAAGTCTATGTTACAGGTGTCTTCAGGAAAAACGAGCCACATGGGCAAGTCAGAAATGATGTGGACATGGATCGTGTCCTATTGGCTCGAGAAAATTCACTTAAGGAAGCTGCGGTCAAAGGTGGCCAAGTGGAAGTCAACCGTAGAGTCCCACGGTGACAGGACTCTGTTTCTTGTCACGTGAAGATTCATATGGCCGTTTCTGAGTTGCGGGAGACACATCAACACCTGTACACGGCTCCATAGCCGAATCCAACATCCACTCTGCATAGATTTACTCCTCAACGTGGCCATGATCCTAGATCTCTGGACGTAATGGTTTACGTGTTCTCCATCAGCACAAACTTTAGGGAATTAGTTATATTTCCTTTGTTATAAATAATGCGTTTGCATACACATATTGGATTAGTCTCCATTAGCCTCCAGATAGTTCTATAATGTAATTACGTTGCCACTGTGCCGTAATATCACCTTTCTGTTATGACTGTATTTTAATATATAAGAAGACTCTGTTTCCAAGCGTAATTCGTACTTGAAGTCTGTTGCCAAGGCTGGTGTAGAGGGCCCCTGCACACGCTGAGGTTTTGTGCATTATTATATAGTTCTTGTTTTATTTCTTTAAGCTCATTGTGCCATAATTCATTCACATGTTTATACATTGCATCTTTCATGGTATATATGCTTCATTTCTGTTTATAATCCTTCATGCTTTACATCTTGCTTCTGTCCATAATCTTTCATGTTTTATGTTATTGTTAACTGATCAGTGTTCTTGTTTCAGGTTATAAATAGGCAGCCTGGGCATTTGCATAAATTTTTGACTAATGACATGGAATTAATATTGTTCTGCTGCTAATTTACTTTTCTTAGTTTTTGTTTAATTTCAGTACTGCTTTGTTTATTTCAATTTTGCACATTTGTTTCAGTAGTTAGATTTAGATATATCAAATTGTTCATGTCATTTTCAGTTACCTCCGAAAGCCACAGCTGGACTGATGGTGAGGGATTGAATTATGAATGTATAGTTTGATATTAGTTTACTTTCTGTAAATTAGATATATTAAATTGCTCATGACATCTTCAGTTACCTCCGAAAGCCACAGCTGGACTGATGGTGAGGGATTGAATTATGAATGTGTAGTTTGATATTAGTTTACTTTCTGCAAGTTAGATATATTAAATTGCTCATGACATCTTCAGTTACCTCCGAAAGCCACAGCTGGACTGATGGTGAGGGATTGAATTATGAATGTGTAGTTTGATACTAGTTTACTTTCTGCAAGTTAGATATCAGGTTACTCAAGTTGTTTATGGTTACCTCCGAAAATCATAGCTGGACTAATGATGAGGGATCAGAAGATAAGTTGATGTAATTTGATTTAGATTTACTTTGTTGCAACTTTTGATTTCTTTAAGCATAGTTTCTTTTGTGTTTGAACAACAACAAGAATAATGAGTTTCATGATCAGTAGTTCATTGTTTGTTTGACTAGAGTAGTGATGCAATTTCATTTTCTTTGAAGAATTAATTTTGTCATTGTGTGTTTTTAAAATTCTTTTGAAGTTTGGAAAATCATTAGAAATACATTGTTGTCTTGAATATTTGTCTCCAAACTTGTCTTTTAGAATTTCACAAAAATCCAAAAACGACAAAAAAGTAAGAGATAGGTTATCTTGCACATATAGTGCGCCACACTTCTTCAGCTTACGAATCCCAGATTGACAAATTAAATGTAGCAATTTAGGACACACTAAATTGACCAAACAGTCTATATGGGAATAAAGAAGCCACTCCATTCCATGATTTATGGTTTCTATGAAAAATAGAGGAAACAAGACTAAAGGCCAAAGTTGATACAATACCAAGTGAAGAGAATCATGCCTTTGCCACCTCATACATGAAGAAAGAAAGATTCAGAAAATTTGGCACTCAGAATAAAAGAAAGAATATGGACAACATACGATGCTTAAGATGTAATGAACTCGGGAATTATAAAAGATATTGTCCTAAATCTGAAAATGACAAGAGGAAAAAGGAGGAAGCCCATGTCACTAGTAAAAGAGAATAACCTGATGCTAAGAGATCCAAAAAGGAGAAAGGAAGATATCTCTACTATGATTAAGATCATCTTTCTCTTTAAGTGGTCTCTGATGGATTGTATGATAGAAGCAATGTATATTAAGAAGCATCTCAATAGAAGCATGAAAGGAGCTCTCGGTGAAACAACTTCTAGAAAATCTCTCTACTAAAGTAAAGCAGTCATCAGATCAAGGGTCATCATGGTGACAGATTCAGGAATGTGTTGATATATTAATGAAGCAGGCCAAAGGAATGAAGCTCTTCATTCAAGATGAACTGCTACAGGATGACTCAGGGAAATAGGTATGAGATATGCAGACATATATGCTGATATTGGATGTTGTGAAGTCATGTCATATGGTTTGCAGGTAATAGACCTCCATATTTAGAAGTATGATCTATAAAGAAGGATCTCTCGGTGCATTGATAGATGAAATCAACATAATATGTCCTCATGGAATACGAGGTGGTTGTATATGAACGAGAAATTGGAAAACTTGTAAGTTCCTGGGAATGAAGAATGTGCAGAGAAAAAGAGATCATGAAATGAAACCATGTCAAGAGGCAGTTATCATCCTGAGGCCAAGAAGATGTGACTAGGAGATCTCTTGGGAAGATATATAGACTCTGATGGAAGTCTGGTAAAGAAGAAGACCCTTGAAAAAAACATATCATTAGGAGATGTGTCAATCTGTATGAAGGATGTTGATGCCTACAGGAATATGTCATGGTGAAAGATCATCACTAAGGTAACTTTTGTTCTAAAATTTCATATGAATATGTTATCTAGATGAATTTGTGCAGGGTAGCTAATCATGAGAAAGGATGTATGATCCTTGGAGATGATTCGAAGGAAAGCAGCATGGCATAAAAATGGACCAGATAAAGGAAGTTTGATGAATCAATTTATGATAGTTGACATGACTTATGATGGAAGTGATGGATGATCTCTGCCCTATGAAGCTAAAAGTTGAAGATTCCTCAATATCAAAGGCCATGAAATCTAGGACAAGAATTCTTCATGACCAGCTGGGTGTCTCACCATTGTTGCTGGAGATCCCTCATTAAGAGGGAGCCTGATGATAAGTTTATTACTAGGAAGAAACTTGGTAATTCCTAATAATGAGCTTAGGTACATTCCTTGTATAGGAATGAGTACATTCCCTTGTGGAATAGGTCCTCCCTGGTTGAGAGGGAGAGATAGACACATCATTCTGGTCTTCACTTGGGAAGACAAAATTGAGGATTGGGTAATCATCTGGCATTCGATACTCTTTGAGAATGTATTAGGGCATTCAAGATAGGAGTAGTCGGGGACCGATATTCTTTAAGGGCTAGCTACCTAAGAGAATAATAGTCCAAGAAGGTCATACTTTGTGAACACCTGGGCGGAGTATGTACCTTGGAGATACAATGATGATGGTGTTTATAAGTCATGTGTCTCACCAGCATTGTAGCCCATTGTCTCGTTGAGAGATGGGGTTGTTAGTCAAGGCCTTTCACTAGGACAATGTTGGTTGATATGATGATATACAGGTGCGATTACCAATCCGATTCTTCTTATGAGATTCTTCAATTTGAAAATGACCATGTACCTGTATGAATACCTCCCTAGTTAAGAGGGAGTGTTGAAAAGTGTAACCAGGTCGGTTTTCATGTTGACTATGTAATTATGTAAAGAATATGTCAAAGATAATAAATTATATTTTTGGTGTACTTGCTTCATGGGCTTCATGAGAAAGATTTTATTATGTAGATAGACTTCTTCTTGATGTCTATCAGGTTCATAGGAATTCATATAATTAGGTGGCATATATACATGAAGAATTTAGTTTATATGTCTATGCTCCAAAGACCTTGCAAAGGATCTCACAAACAGCCCTCAAACAAGCTAGAAGGAAAGCTCAAAAGCATTGGAAATCAAGCTCCTATATAGCGAAGACAGCCCTCTCAAAACGCTAGAATAATCACCTCATAAAATGTTATTAATGTTGGCATACAACTTGAAAAAATTTCAGCCTCAAATCTAATGAACTTTTCAGCTTAAATATAGGGGTAAAAAACTATATGTACCCCACTAAACTGCACAGAACAGGAATGAATTCAGTCAACTACAGGAGATGTGAAGTGCGGGAGATATGAAGTATAGGAATGTGGATTTCCCTCTGAAATTGCGGACAAGTTTTGTGATTTTATACATAGTGCAGGTCTAAAGGTTAAATGCGAAGGTCTAGAGGTTAAATACAAAGTTATGAAGGTTAAATGCAAAGTGATGGAGATTAAATGCAAAGTGTAGAAATTTGATGCGAAGAACAGGACTAAGATCTTATGCGAAGTACAGGACTAAAGGTCAATACGAAGTGCAGGTATGAAGGTTAATGCATAGTGCAGAAGTTTAGTGCGAGGAGCAGTGCAGAACTAAAGTGTAATTATGTCATAATTGAACAAAGAGACAACATGTCATGCGAACTAAACAACAGGAAAGGAAATTGCAGAAAGTATACAGGTACAAGCTAAGTTGTGGACAAGTGCAGGAAAGTGTTAGTTCAGGGTTGCTGAAGAAAGAGTTTATTGAAGAAAAGACAATTATCATAAGGAGAAGAGGCAGTAATAGTGAGGAAGGTAAATATATGATTTACCTTCCTACAGTTCAAGAAAATTGTTGAAAAGAAGAATTAAAGTTGAAGAAGCAAGGTCTTGGAAGAAAATCTAGGTCAAGGGTCTAAGTCTTGGTCATGGTACTTGTCATTTGAAGCTCTATAAGAAGAATTCTTTATGGGTTTTCCTCTCCAAGAGTGAGAGGTTTTTGCCCTGGCTCTAGGAGCCTATCTACTATGTCTTGTGCATTTTGATAATTTACATGATGAAAGATTAACTAAGCTAAAAGAAGAGAAGACATATATAATATAAGTAATCTCACAAGTAATTATCAAGAAGATAATTTGCATTAATCTACAGCCCTCCAAATTCTCAACAAAAAAAGGATCAATAACTATTTGAGATCAAAATTAATGGTGAGGAGAAATACAAAACCTTAATGAAACATTTACTAATGAGATTTAACAATTAAAACGGGGAAATAGTAGCAAGGGGAATCGAAAAAGGGATGATTCAAGGAAAGAATTGAAAAAAAAAAGATGAAAAAAAAGTAGATTATGAAGCCATACCATAAAACTACTAGATGAAATCAATATATTGAAAGAAGAAAATAAGCATTATCAATGTTAAGGAAGAACAAGGATCTTACACGAAGAGTGACTACCAAAATACTTGAAGAGGAAATTTGCAAGAAGATTGAAGAATTCCTAGACATGTATGAGGTAAAATCATAAATGAATTCTAGGATTGAAGAAAGACATGGAAATTTAATGGATGAGGTCACATTATAGCTACAAAAGGAGGAAGAAGACAAAATTCAAAATGGTCACCAAATGATACTTTGTGAATTTTAACTCCATTTAGAGTATGTGCATGTCAACGTGATGGTATTATATCCAAGGATAGAGTAATTAAAGCCAAGAAAAGATGATAGAGGATGCCACTATCACTGAAAATGGTCCAGGTGGCTCCAGACACCCTCAGGAGACTAAGAGGGCTCAGAAATGGTCAAAACTCAAAGTGTTCAGAACTATCTTGATCCAAGTCTAGATCAAAGTGCTCATAGCCATGATTCCAACGACACAAACCACACTCAAATTCGTGCTCGTATGAGGGAGAGAGATATCTTCAAAGTTTCACATGAAAGGGAAAAAAGAGGAGCCCACAATGTTCCACATGGAATCCTAATCTGAAAGTACCATATTAGTTTGTTGTGCTAAGTGTATTTTCAGTTACAAAACATGTACATATTTGTCTCCATTTGTTTTCTTGAGAATTGAGTAATTTATCCATGAAACATAGATGAAATTGTGAATTTTAAGCATGTAAATAAGCCTAAATAACACTGAACAACAGTGTATAATATATAAATAAAACCACACATAAGATTTACATAGTAGGCATGATGAAGAAATTCACCCCTCCTAGGCTACATCTGTTGGTCCAGCTCCCAATGGCATGCCCATATTTCATTATGCTAAAATTTTGCAAATACATGTGTTTACAAGCCTCCAATGTATGTTTTCTCCGCACCAATGGCTTCAGAATGCTCAAATTAGTCTAGGTAGACTCTTTTTTCACCCAAATTGGTTGAAAACCGACCTGGCTAGGCTTTTTCCCAATGTTTCCTACAAAACCTCCACTAAAAATGGAGGACTGTAGTTAACTGCAGTTAAAATAGAAAAAATCTCTGAAATTGGAGGGCACACTAAAAATCCTGCCATTATTAAATTTTATGGTTAAGGGGGAGGGGGTGGCCACATGCCGACCCCCAAACCCCGCGGTTAAGCCAACCGCCGAGCCCCACCGTCGACTTAATTCGCGGTGAATGCACATGTGATAATTTTGAAGTGTTAACACCGCCGAGTGTTATGGTTTCGAAACTGTCGGACCGCAACAAATGTCGTGGGTTTAAAAACGTGGCATGTGACCAATGTAAATGGGGCCACTGGCGGTTCCCCCTTCCCCCCACCCCCACCCCCTCCCCCACCCCCACCCCCTCCCCCACATATATGTTTAGTTTAAAACATAAATATATACGGCGCACTAAGGGGGTAAGAACCACATGCATAGCGGAGTTGGTGTAGAATGTTGCGGGTGCGCCAGAGATCATGGGGTCGAAAACCCCAGACCTAACAAAATTTTAGTCAAACAAACAGGGGACACGTGGCAGCCTCTAGGGCTGGCCACGTGTCACCCAACCATTGGCCCATCAAACATATGTAAAACCACAATTGCCACATGGCAAGATCTCAGTAGCTTGGAGAATGGAATATTCCCCATTTTTTTTATTGTACACCTGCATGCTGATTGGGCATCCCAGTCAAACCTGTCGAAATTTTAGCTGTTTGGGAAATTGATCAGAACGCGATATCTCCCTCATATGACATCGGTTTTTCGAACCGTTTGCAGTGTCGGAATTAGAACGATGAGATATACCCAATTGCTCAAGTTCGGTATAGTTTCGAGCACTTTCAATTTTGAGAAAAATTCATGAACATTTAAATATTAATAATTGAATATTAACTAATCTTCTATTTTGAGAATTTGTGTTCCTCTTGTTTGCTGCTATCATTGTACAAACACTGATAATAAGTGAATATTAACTAATGCTCTAATTGAAAGGAATATTGATTCACCCCCCCTCCCCCCCTTTAGTATTTCCAACAATTGGTATCAGAGCTTGGTTCCTTCAATAGCAGTTTAACAGCTGGAAGGAGGTCATGGAGCATACCAAGAATGGTGTACCTCTATTCAATGAAAATAATTATGCACTCTGGAAAGGAAGAATGGAGGTCTATCTCTTGGCGCATGGTTACGAAGTATGGGACACTGTTCAAAATGGATTTACATCAACTACGAATGAACAAGGTAAGAAGAATTTGGTAAATGATGCAAAATCAAAGAATATTATTATCAGTGGACTTATTGAATCTGCTTATCATAAGGTGTTGGGTTGTAAAACTGCCAAAAATGTATGGGACAAGCTTGAGAATATATATGCAGGTGACTCAAATTTCAAAGAAGCAAAGCTTCAAATCTATAGAGCAAAATTTGAGCAACTCAGAATGAAAGAAGATTGCAACATTGCTACATACTTCCAATACGTTGATGAAATAAACAATAGTCTGGAAGGATTGGGAGAGCCAGTTGACGAGAAGACTATTATACGGAAGATTCTTAGAATGTTACCAGGGATATTCATCCCAAAGGTATCGGTCTTAGAATACAATGCAATTCTGGACAAACTCAGCAAAGAGGAATTACATGGATTTCTCATAGCATATGAAATGAGCCTTGATGAAGAAGAGGGTACTTCACATCTAGAAACTGCGCTCGTTGCATCTAAGAAAACCAATAAGTATAAACAACCTTCAATTGAAAATACATGCACCTGCAAGTGTGAAGAAAAGGGGGAGTGGAAGTAGATGACAGGTCTGCAGGACGGCTGTGTGTTATGGGGAGTGGAAGTGTGTACAGGTCCGCAGGATGGTTGTGTCTCAAGGGGAGTTACCCTTTGCCATTGATTTCAAAGGGGGGGGGAATTTTGTAGGAAGAGGTGTCATGATCGCAGGGGGAGTACTTGTGTTGCCATCAATGCCAAATCGGGAGATTGTTGATCAGCGGTTGTCATTGATGTCAACCCAAGCAGCACTAGGGGCTAAACCAATATTGCATGGGAATTTTTACCTACCAAATTAATATATTATGGGTCAATAATGCTTTTTATGGTTTCTACTTATCAAGATGCTTCCATTGATATATGGCACGCCATGTAATTCTTCACGGTTTGAGAGATATTCATGTTTGAAGTTTGTACCCCCAGTTAGTGGGCTATAACCCCATGGGGTTGGGGCATGGGTCATTGAAAATTCATAATTAATATTTTTTAAGCTCCTAAAATCCCTCCCACGTTGACTTGTTGAAGCCCCTTTCAACTTAAGCATTTATATAAATTGTGATCTTCATTTCCTCCTTAGGCAAGGGATTCGGCTATCTGAAACAGGTCATCGTGGAATTTGCGCTCTAACATTTTTTCTACAAAGGTTCAGAAGCTGAAATTTTTATGAGGTGAAGCTAAAATCCTGAGGAAGCTGCTGTAAAAATTTCAGATCAAGTTGCGCAATATTTTTGGAGATATGATCTGTGGAAGTCAGGGTTTTTGCAGGCTCCTGAAATTCATCTCAAAGAAGTGACCTTGGTAAATTCATCATAACTCTCTCTCTGAGTATTGGATTGGAATTTTGTAAAAAGTGGCAGATATTGCACAATTTTTATTTTGGCTCTATCAATTTCCAACCCAAATTAAGAAACAGTGACACGTGGCATGCCGTACAAGTTGGCTCTGCTGAAACAGTCCATAATTAGCGCATTGTGAGAGATTGGGTATAACTCTCTATTGAAGAATCCAAATTGGGTCATACCTATGGCATTGGAAAGACAACTCAGAGGACTACTACAGGACTGAAAATCAGATATTGAGGATTTAAAATAACAGAGATACATCAGATTCAATATCGAGCTCCTAGAAGGCAAGAAAAAGCTAGATCATGTGTTGTCAAGGGTTGCAAAGGACCAGACTTTCTACGACAGAAAAGCAAAGAAAGGTGCAGCAGAGGGTAGCATGACAAGAGAAGCAACCAAGGTTCATAACAGCAGCAAGAATTTCATCCTATGAAGTCTTCAAGTGGGCAGCACTGCATACAATCATTGTAAAGGTATCATTGTACTAAGTCATTGTAAATACATTATTGTAAAAACGTGTACTAGTGTCTATCTGCCAAGGGTTGAAGAGGCAGTGTTGGGAGGTCTAGGATCATGATTAGGTGGTTGTGTCAAAGTTGGGGTTATGGTCTAGTATATATTCTTCTTCTACGTCATTCTATATCATTGTAAAGTGCACCATTTTCCCTGGTATGGGAGTCCATTCTTATTTTATACTTCTATAGGGTGGTGCTAGGGTGATAGTAGCTCATTGGGTGTTGGGGCATCCATTCAGTTGACTACTGAAGAATCTCAGGCATTGGAGCGTCCAGCCAGTGGGAGATGGAGAAGAATTCTTTTCTAGATTCTAGGAAGTTGGAGCTTTATTTTCAATTGGAGTTGAATATTAAAGAATTATTAGAAAATCATTAGGTTGTTTTTGTCCCGGAGTGGGTTTCCACCTTAAAAACTGTGTGCATTTGTGTTCCTCTTGTTTGCTGCTATCATTGTACAAACACTGATAATAATTGAATATTAAATAATTCTCTAATTGAAAGGAATATTGATTCACCCCCCCCCCCCTCTCAGTATTTCCAACAATTGGTATCAGAGCTTGGTTCCTTCAATAGCAGTTTAACAACTGGAAGGAGGTCATGGAGCATACCAAGAATGGTGTACCTCTATTCAATGAAAATAATTATGCACTTTGGAAAGGAAGAATGGAGGTCTATCTCTTGGCACAAGGTTACGAAGTATGGGACACTGTTTAAAATGGATTTACATCAACTACGGATGAACAAGGTAAGAAGAATTTGGTAAATGATGCAAAAGAAAAGAATATTATTATCAGTGGACTTATTGAATCTGCTTATCATAAGGTGTTGGGTTGTAAAACTGCCAGAAATGTATGGGGCAAGCTTGAGAATATATATGCAGGTGACTCAAATTTCAAAGAAGCAAAGCTTCAAATCTATAGAGAAAAATTTGAGCAACTCAGAATGAAATAAGATTACAACATTGCTACATACTTCCAATACGTTGATGAAATAACCAATACTTTGGAAGGATTGGGAGAGCCAGTTGACGAGAAGACTATTATACGAAATATTCTTAGAACGTTACCAGGGAGATTCAACCCAAAGGTATTGATCTTAGAATACAGTGCAATTCTGGACAAACTCAGCAAAGAGGAATTACATAGAGTTCTCATAGCATATGAAATGAGACTTGATGAAGAAGAGGGTACTTCACATCTAGAAACTATGTTCGTTGCATCTAAGAAAACCAATAAGGATAAACAACCTTCAATTGAAAAGACATGCACCTGCAAGTGTGAAGAAAAGGGGGAGTGGAAGTAGATTATAGGTTTGCAGGACGGTTGTGTGTCAGGGGGAGTTGAAGTGTATACAGGTCCGCAGGATGGTTGTGTCTCAGGGGGAGTTACCCTTTGCCATTGATTTCAAAGGGGGGGAGAATGTTGTAGGAAGAGGTGTCATTACACTCAACACTTCATCATTGGCTCTTGCCCTGCAGAAAAGACAAAAATAATAAAAATTAAAAATAACCATATAAAACAACTCATTACACACACACACACACACATATATATATATGGTTATTAAATAAATTATAAAACAAAATGTGTTAATTAATAAAAAACATATAAAACAAATCATATGTTAAAACAAAAAAAATCAAAACTATTAAAGTCATTGTTCATTGAAAAATCCAACTATTTATATATATATATTAAAGGTTATGGTATAAAAAAATGGGTTTGAATTTGTTATACCCACACGGATTTTATGGCATAACCAGGGCACGGTTATAACATATCATAACCAACGAAATATATATAATGGAATATAATTCCAACATGGGATAACCATAACCACCAGAATTAATACACCATAAACCACCCAAAAGCCGCCAAAATGGTAAACGGTTACATAACTAAACACACCAAAATAAATACAAATAGATATATGCGCCAAG
The DNA here is from genome assembly GCA_034641835.2 of Pinus albicaulis. NCBI lineage: Eukaryota > Viridiplantae > Streptophyta > Pinopsida > Pinales > Pinaceae > Pinus > Pinus albicaulis. The sequence goes on from CM076575.1 coordinate 67,486,811, forward strand.
TTTGTCATGGGCGGGATTTGATCTCCTAACCCCATGCTTATCATTGCAAAGTTTTAGCCATTATACCAACAACCACAGTCTTGTAAATTCGGCCACTTATTTATTATTTAAACCTTCATATTTGTAGTGCACCGAGGAGAGCAGTGGAGCGGAGTGGAACCACGAGTGGGCAAGAGGGGAAAAACCATGCCCAAGGACTATTAAGGGGCATAAAAAATATTCCCTGGGGTGCAGAACTTGCTAGTGTCAGTTTTGGACAAATTTTATGTCGATTTTACACCTCTCGGCAATAGGAACTCAACGTTGATGTCCATTTTTGCATCAGGGCTCTCCATTTTTTGGCTATTTTCTAGATTGGAGTGATGGTGTCATATTCCCATGTGTGGACTGTCGATTTTATGCCTCTCAATGCCACAAATTTGATGGTGCAGCCAGGTTCAGTAACTAATCATACACTTCTTCAGCCAACTTCAAGGGTTGAGGTATATGTAGTATTGATGTAATGTGCTCCTTTTATCATTTGTTCTAAAATGTAATATGTTGTTTAGATCCCTGCTTGATGTATGTTGTGGGATCTATGTTTCTACTTCATGTGAGATGTATTCACCATGTATTTTTATGTTTTATTGAGATCCATATGTAACCTTGATGAAGGGGTCCTCATCGTCACCTTGTGTGAGATTATTTCATGCTGATAGGAGGCCTATTGTGAGTGAGAGTTCTTGTAGCGGAATGTCTCTTGGAGAGACAATCCACTCATGTTGGGGGCATATGTTCTTGTATGACAGAAAACATATTCCATGTACATCATCACCATTTCCAGCACTATATTAAGATGTCGACTCCATCTTGACATTGGGCCCGGAGACGTAGCACACACTGGGTGAACTCTGTTATCAAATGTCTCATGTTCTTGTGCTGCTGACTCTCGTCATGTTTCCTCCTCCTTAAGCATGCATATGTGTTATTTGAATTCTCTTTTCAATGCAATTCTAACCACATCACAAAAGTAAAATATCATGGGTAAATCTAGTAACTAACAGACTCGGATCAGAAAATAAGCCAAATGAAATGGGTATGCAGTGTATAAATTTGGTGATAGGGTTGTAAGTACTCAAGAAATTTAATCTAAATCAAGAGACACAATTCTACTCTATTTCTCTGTGAAAATTAATTCACAATTTAAAACAACATTTTCAAACATACATCAATCACATACATAAGTACACAAATTTATCTAGGGGGAACCAACTGGTAAAATCCCCTTAAGCCTGCTTACATTAATCAAATTAATAGAGAATCTTTCAAAATTGCTATCTCACTCTGAGCTCAACCTGCAAAAGAATAAATTTTCTTTATGCACAATGAGAATCTATGAACCAAAATTAGCCAATTTCTACTCCACCTGAGCTCTTATTTCCTTGCGCAAATATTGAGGAAATTAGCCCCTATCCTTTAAAAATTTCCTCCAAAATTATTATGCAATTCCCAAGGATTTCACACTGATTCCATGCACCACCTGTACATTCAAAACTAGCCTACAATTGATGTTACACTGCCTTGGAATCTCCACCACAACTGAGAAATTCGAATTCCTTATATGCATGATATATTTTTTGGTTGATTGATTAGTTAATTGGATGATCTATGAGTTAGACTATTTCCCCACTGCACAGCTGACCTCCAACTAGTTCTATCAATTGTTATAACTAGTTTAATTGAGTACAACTAGAAAAAACCGAATTGAATTACTATAAATTAGAAATCAAAACATGCAAATTGAGCTCCAAGCTCACTAACTCAAATATACTGAGCTAACTGAGTGACAAGTGCCATGTCACCTCAATTAATTGCCTCCAAGTTGTCTGTTGATTTGGAAATTTTGAATTTTTCTCAATTTGACCAAGGCTAAGTCAAATTGAGTCTTTCTTGCTACATGTTTTCAACCTGCAGAGCGAAGGAAAGCCATAAAATATGAAACCATATCGATATGCTCACCACCAGGAAATTTTTCATGGAAAACAAGAAGATCAATACCAACATAATTAAGGAAGAAGTTGGAATACTTATCAATATTCATGTAACAAGGCATCACAAAATCATTGTTAAATATAAGGTTATCAAATACTAAAAAACTACTACAAATTGAAGAATTCTCAACAATATTACATGTAATAAAAGGAAATAAAATTATGTAACAACCTACCATTAAACATTAAGATTGAAAATAATTGAGTTTGGATGGATGGATCAACTTCAATGGCAATAATGTTATAGGAATACAAGGAAATTATATTATTCGATTTCATCACATGCAACACCCTTAAGTGCAAAGTTTTGAGGACAAATATTTTTGGAGGATACTATGATATGACCCCAATGGGGGGCATACAAGGGTTATATGTAAGTGATATGACCCCTAGGAGGAGCATATATGGGGTTAAATGTAAATGATATGGTCCCAAGGAGGGGCATGCGTGGGGATAAATGTATATATAATGCGTAAATGTATAGGTAATAGGGTCGGCTTAATAATAAAGGGGACACATGTGAAATGTGAGAATAGGTATATATAGAGATCATGAAGTCATTATTGAGGAACCGTGATTTGAATGTATGAACGTATTATGGAATTTGGAGGAGGTTCTCCTATTTATTAAGGATATATTATGTAACTTACCTCTCTTATCTATATTGGAGTTGTATTCCACGCTCACATTGGTGTACATGGTGTGTACTTCTAGTTTCTTATAATATTTTTAGTATTTGGATCGTAAAATGGTAAAACATCTTATTTGCCAAGGTTTTTAATTGAAGAATGTAATCAATGAAGGTTTCAAGCAGGAATTCCTTCTTTGCTAAGATGGATTGTTGAGATTGTAACTTGGAAGGTGATTCTAAATGGATCAGGTGCCATGCAATGCAATGAGTCACCTTAAATATCTCCTATGGTAGTATATTAATGAATTTCCTAAGTCGATACTTTAGAAGGAAAATTAATTTAATTGTTGGTTACCTTTTTATAAAAGGGAAAATAATTCTATGACATATTAAGTCGTAGTTGTTGATATCAATAATGAAGACCTAATCTCAATTGTTGAGATTAGGGATTTCGTTTGATATTAGGGTTTGATCATCTTAATAGGACATTCGAGCCAAAGGAGATGCACATTTTATTTGGTACATGTTGGAATTCAGTCGAGCGCAGTATTTGGTAGTGACAGTAAGAAAAGGATAGATTTATCTAGCTAGAGAAATATCAGGGCAAGTGAGATTAGCAAAGAGGTTGAGTTTTCTCTTTAGCCAAGATTTTGAGTTTCTTTGTATATAAAAAGTTTCTATTGGGTCACTTTTGTGGATCATACAAGAGCCAAGTGAGAGAAAGATGTATGATATCTTTTGTTGGGTAGTTTTCAAAGAAAATTCTTGTGTAACTGTTGTAAGAAAATATTTCTCCTGAAGTTGAAGAAGAAGCCCAACATTTGCTAGTTTTCCCCACACTAGGGTTTCTAGGATATATATGTGTTATTCTCTATTGCTATGAATTGTTTCAAGCATTTTTTCTTCTCTAGTTTATTTGGTTAAAAACTTAAAATATTTATTGTTACAAATTATATTAGAAAGCAGTGTTTATTTCATATTTGTGAGTAATTTTCGGGATAATAAAGTTGTAACTAGGTTTAAAGAAATTAACATTTGATGGCATGTACCATTAGCTTGGAAAACCATTGATGAAACATTAATTTTTTTTTCTTCTTTCCTTTTTTTTCTATTTGGTTCACAGACCCTGGATATCGGCGACTGCTACGTCCATGGAATATTTGTATTGGGAAGATCCACCCAAAGGGATCACTTCTTGTCATTTCAACCATAGAGCTTGACCTTGAGGGTGCCAAGAGAATTGAATGGTGAAATTTATATGGTGATAATGCCTTCTAGTAATCATCAAGCCATATCAATAGTTGTAGCACTTGTTAAAACCTTTACCTCATTCTAATTTATTTATTTTGGACTAGTATTCATGAAATTTATGTGGTGATAATTTTTTGTATGGGTTACTATTGATAGAAATATATTTTAATGAGAAGAATTTGTAATATTGTTGGATTACCTTCACTACTCTTGTCACAGAAAAATTTATTGTATAATCATTGGAAATATGGAGACATGGAAAGTTAGACATAATTCCATGATAATAAAACCAATAACCCTAACTTGTAGCTTGTAAAAATATTGTTATCTCTATTATCTATATTAGAGTTGTATTCGACACTCACATTTGTGTACATGGTGTGTATTTCTAGTTTCCTATAATATTTTTCGTATTTGGGTCGTAAAATGGTAAAAAATATTCTTATTTTCCAAGGTTTTTAATTGAAGAATGTAATCAATGAAGTTTTTGAGGAATTAAAAGTCATTCTTTATTTATTCAAACAATACAAAATTCCTAGTCTAGACGGCTTTCTTGTGGAATTTTATACAATGTTTTATAATGTTCTTGAAGAATACATGCAAGAGTGATAAAAGAGGTCAAAAGCTCATGAAAAGTTCTAGGTGCATTTATTGCTACTTTCTTGGCTTTGATTCCTAAGAAGGAAAAGTTTTATAGCTTTAAGGAGTTCAAATCAATATTTTTATATAACTGTATTTTGATTATTAGCATTTAAAAGTTTTTTTTAAGGGAATTTCAAAGGAGCAATTTGGTTTCTTTTCTTTGGAAGGAAGACTAATCCATGATGCAATAGGGGCCAACCAAGAAGGTATTCTTTCAGTGAAACCAAATAACAATCCAATGGTGATGATGAAGATAGACCTATATAAAGCATATGATGAGGCCAATTTGTTGTATATTATAATGAACTTGATACAAATTGGATTCACCTTGCCTATCAAAAATTGGATCATGGGATGTATTATTTTAATATATTTTAGAAATGCTAATAAGTGGGTCAAATTCATGGTTTTTTTTACTCCTTCTTAAGGATTAAGACAAGGATGTGTATTGTATCTCTCATTGTTTTTAATAATTATTGAAGGGATTAGTTGATTTATAAAAGAAGAAAAACAATTTATATTTGTTGTAGGGGTAAAATATTTATGGGTGATGTCTTATTATTTGTATATGGTATAGTAAGAGAAGCAATAAGGTTCAAAGAAATAATATATTTGCGTAGAAAAAATAAAAATATCGAGGCAAACATTGGGAAATATTCAATTTCTTTTATTGGAATGAATGATGAGTCAAAAATCCAATGCATTAATCTCTTTCCTTTCAAAAGTATTAGGCTTCATGAGGGATTTTAATACTTAGAGTACCCTTTAAATCCTAATGGGTATGGTCAAACATACATGGAATGGTGAACACAATGTGAAAGAATGTGCGTTCATTGCATTTACTATTCACAATAATGTACATTTATACACTTCCTTGTGACCGTTGGTCTTCACATACCAAATGGTATCTTGGAATCTCTTTGGTTGTTTACATTCCACACCAACCCTTAGCGGATTAGGTGTCCAACATTCCCCCCATTAATCCAAAGGGGTATATACGAGTCCAAGAAGAGAGCTATAATAGAAATTCAACAATGCATGTTAGTAAGGAGTTGAATGTGCTCTCTGAAATGTTGGCATAAGGAGGTCGTTTAAGGATGACCACCAACACTGGAACACCTAGTGCATTTCCCGAAACTCTTCCAAATCTGGCAAGAAGCTCAACTCTTCCACTAGAGGAAGTGCTCCTAATTATTTGAAGAGGGATACCTTCAACGTAGAAAAGGGAGATATGCAAGCTACGGTGGTTTAATGATGACCACCAGCTCTGGAATGCTTAAGTAAATTCCTGGAACTCTTCAAAAACTGGCAAGAAGCTTAAGTCTTCTACTAGAGGAAGTGTCCCCAATTATTTGAAGAGGGATAAGCTCAACCAAAAAAGGGAGGTATCAACCTTGCATAGATGGTGTAATGATGACCACCAACCAAAAGAATTCTCAGAGGCATCTTTGTCTCTGGCTACAACTATGAATCTAGAATGGAAGGTTGTGGCTCAGGCTTGCGTGATGTGAATTTGAAGCTTGTACATGGCCATCACTTCCCCCATTTCAGATACAAGGTGAGAATATGGAGAAAACTCAACTACAAGACTATTCAATACTCTAGAACAAGTTCTGACATATGATTGAAATATACTCTTGGTTTTTGAAGCCCATTGCCAAGAAGTGATCCATCCAACATGAATCTTCGTTCTTGCAGGAGGCTTTTTCTTAAGCATATGTTTTAAGAATGAGTGGTTTTATGAAATTTCCCACATGGATGAAGATCAAAAAATTGATCTTTCATATGGCCAACTCGGTCATAATGTTGAAATTTAACAATATGTTGTGGTTGTTGTGGAAGAGGAGAAAATTCTGGAACGGCTAAAGTTGAACTACCATGAAGAAACCCAACACTTTGAAATTGAATGGGATTGGAATACTCTGGAATATGAAAGGACACATCCTTGTCATATCCAATACTTTTTATGTGCTTGTTCCTGATAAGCTCTTCTCAAGGTTCGATGATGGGCTTGGGAAGTGCATGTTGAAATTATGCTTTTGTATGTAAATTTATTGCTTCATTGGGCACTAGATCTAAATCAAATACAACATTATTGACTTGCTTCTTATGAGAATCTGTCTCAATGTTCTGAATAGAAACAAGTTCATAATGATTTATCCACTATTGTAATTCTTCTTGTTATAGCTTTGACTCGAGTTGGAGAAACTCGATTTTCTCTTGTGCATATTCTAAACAAATTTGAATATTAAAGAGAAATGCTTTGTCAATTTTCATTGTATCATGGTCAATGAAATGTATCAAATTTTCTAGGAAATATAAAACTTCACTAATTCGAGCCATTTTTCAAACAAATCCAGTGCATTAATGATACTTTGAGTCCCTCAAAAAGCTAACTAGATCAATTTATTTCTATAAAACAAGCTTCTTGGAAAAATCTATTAAGTTTCCTGAAGAAATTTATCACCCACATAAAATTTATCAGAAATAAATGCACTTCAGTGATATATGATTCGTGAATGTTAGATGTAGAAAACAGATACTCTGCGTAAGAGGAATTTGACATTTTTCTGCGAAGCTCAAAATTTATTGTGACAGAGAGAGCATTATGAAAAATAACTTCTCAGCACAGTTGTTTTATTTGAATGTTTTGCCTTGCCGATCACATCCAAGGCATCAACCTAGCGCCTACCAATCCAAGGTTTGGAGGGTCAACGGAGGAGGATAAAGCGTATATGACATCGTAATGTTATTTTGGAGTGGCGATTTTGGAGCGGAGGTATGCATTATATATGGTATGGCTGAGGATTGGTATGAGAAGTTTGGGAGGAGGCGGTATTTTCTTCCTAAACAAATTACATAGTGGAAATAAAAAGGCATGTAGACCAATCATTAGTGATTCACCCACATCCATGGTTCATATGATATTACAATCATTCTCATTCACATAAATTATTCATTCATTAACATTTGTATGACTGATGGAGGGTTTGGAGGGACCGGTTATAAATTGTGCCAATGGGGGCCGAGGGCGTAGAGAGGTGGATTTTTATGGTGGAGTTGAGACTGGTTCTAAATTGTGCCAACAAGAGTGGGAAGGTGGAGGGGCATCGTAGAGGGAGCAACTGTATAGGGAGAAACTGACTGTAACAATATGATCAAGTGCTCAAAATTATGCTCAAAAATGAAAGTTATCATAATGGTGTGGAACCCGAATGAATGCTTAGATCTCATCGTTTTGAATCTAGCGCAACTCGTTTCGTAGAAAATAAACACCATATTCTCCCAGAAACACGTTATGTCCACTTTCTCAAATAAGAAATTTAAAAAAAAAATGCAGACCAACCCAGTCAAGAGTCCGTACAGCTGACTGGGCATACCTACATGGTAGGGTGACTGTGCAGGTTGACTTTGTCAATGGTTGTCATCAGAAAATGGGATCGTGTCAAGTGGCACTTTATTATTGGTTTGTAATGATGCGTTTTGATTGGTGGTTTGGGTGGCCAATCACAAGTTGCCATGTGGTAACCCAAGGGCCACCAAAATTTTGTGTTGAGTCCGAGTGGAGCGGGCGAGGGTCAAACCCGCGACCTCCAAGTCTGAGCACCAATCCTTCACCATTTCTCCATTAATTTCTTCCTTGCTATATATTGAATTCTGCATTATTATTTTTCATGTGTAATGCGCAATGGGGGAAGGGGTCTGGAGTCTAGCCCCAACCTTGGTCACCTCCGCAGGTGGAAACATGGGCGGGAGCCCGACCCACAACGGTCCTTAACCACAACAAAAAATGCGCCTCTGCCATGGGACACCATGGGTCCACCAGTTCGGTAAGCCATGGTGTTAACTGGCCCCCCTAACCGTAGCCTTAAACCTTTATGCCAATGTTAACATGTGCCCATGGTTAGCACTAAATTCTGACAGTTACGAGTAACCGTGCGGTGGGTTTATATTTAAAAAAATCCTTAAACCATAATTGATATGGTTTGAAATCCGTTTTATAAGCATTATTAGGAATTTAAGCACTCTGACAATTTCGCCTAGTTTTTGACGAAATTGGTGCTCACTTAATTGAATTCCGGGCGGATTTGTAGGATGGTGCCAAATTTTGGGGAAAATGTGGATCAAATAGCGCAAAAACTTGGGAAATTCATAACTAAGTCCGTTTTTTACCAAATTTGAGGCAGAAAGAGGCTACACGGGCATTTTTGGGCATTCTGGAGTTTATGGAACGAGTTTCAGAGCTGTTTGAGAATTGTAAACATATGTAATCATAATTTTGAGTATAATAGAAGAGGGACAAGACATTGGAAGTTGAACCAAGGAGACATAGCCCAAGCAGGGTGAACTCCTTCATCATGTGATGTTGTGTTATTGTTTATGGTGATGTTCATGTATGTTAGATGTTGTTGTTCAATGTTTTTTTATGTTAATTTTCTCATGAAATTCACATATAAACTCATGTCAAACTTGCAATTAACCTCATAATCCTCAAGCACTTTGTTTATACTCTGAATTGGATCTTAGCACAAAAAACACTAATATTCACATTCAGATCAAGTTGGTATTAGAGAACTAGGTTTACTTGTGCAAGGAGGATTTAATTGTTTTGCGAGTGTTTAAATGATTACAAGGTTGAAGCTCAAGACAGGAGAAGGCAATCTTGTGGATGCAGATTCACTAGTTGGAGCAAGGAGAAGGAGGGCACAGTTTCCACAATATCCACCACAAGGTTCACCTCCAGTTGGAGTAGAAGCTTTAGTAAGCATGTCTCATGAAGGAGGAAATGATAACATGAAAGAGGATGAGAAGGCTTTCTTTGACATGACAGAGATGGTGAAGGTCCTTTATGAAGAGAAGAACACAAGGTTGCAAGGTGAAAAATCCAAGCCTCCAAGAGGAGAGGGTTCTCCAAGAGGATGAGATAATGGAAATGGTGATAAGCCACCATCTACTCCACCGTCATCCTCACCACCATATTCACCTTCATATTCATCCTCTTCCACTACTACAACCCTTACCCATACTCGTCAGCATAGCTCAAAAGGAATTATTAAACAACCCTTGTCAAAACTTGATATTAAATTTGAGTTGCCTATGTATAATGGTGAAGTGAATGTAGAGAAGCTTGACAATTCGGTTCTCCAGTTGGAGGTCTATTGCAGAATTCAAAACCTTCAATATGATGACACAAAGATTCAGGTAGCTTCCTTGAGATTGGAGAGTGCAGAACTAGTATGGTGGGAATCCCAGACACAAGAAGAGATGAAAAACCATGGTAATATTTCAATCTCTTGGTTTGATTTCCTTGTTGCAATTAGAAGTAAATTTTACCCTCTAGGATATATACAGAAAGCCATAATGGACTAGCATAATTTTAGACAACTAAAGGGACAAAGTGTTCAAAATTATACACAAGAGTTTAGGAGAAGAGCACTAGTTTTGGGTGTCAATTTTTCTTCTCAAAACACTTTTTTTAAAGTATATTGGGGGTTTGCACAACTATATTAGACATACTATTCTCATGTTCAATCCCACAAACATATATGAGGTTTTTTTTCAAGCCACACATCTAGAAGAAAGAGGGAAACATAGTGCAGATGAGAAAAGTGATAGTTTCCTTGAGCATGAAGGTAAAGGAAAGGGTAAGTTTAATGAAAAAGTAAAGAAAAATGGTTCTATTAAAATAGAGAAAGATAAACTCACATGTAAACATTTTTTGAAAAATGTACATGATGAAAACCATAGTTGGCAACTCTATCTAGAGTTGAAGCCCAACAAACTTAAAACCAAAGGGAAGGAGAAAACATTTGTAATCATTGAACATGACTTAGGTTCAAATTCAGGAGATGAAACTAATATTATAGATATGGGTTTGAAAGGTAAGAACATAGTGAGCACTAGTTCTTCAAGTTGTTCTAATTTAACTCAAGATGATGATACAAGAATTGAACTCTTTCATATTAGAGTTGTTTCAAATCATACCAAAATAGACTAACTATTTGATAATGGTTCTCAAGCCAATTTGATTTCTAAAGTCTTAGTTAAGAGGTTAAATATATAAATTGTTACACATCCAAGACCTTATCCTTTAATCTTGATATGCAAGAATTCAAACTTGCAGGTAACAAGGAAGTGCATCCTAAGGTTTGCAATCAATTCAAACTTTCTTGATGAAGTTGAACTTGATGTAGTTCTACTTGAGATTTCAAGTACTATTTTGGGAAGTACTTATCTTTATGATAGGAGGGCGGTATTTCATCAACATGAGAATAAGTACCACTTGTTCAAGAATGGAATTGAGTACATAGTTAGAGCGCATAATAATAGGATGAGTTTGTCTCTTATACATGCAAGACAAATGAAGAGAATAGTGAATGCAAGTCAAAATTTGGCTTTATTAATGTTCAAGCATAGCGATGTTTTGAATGAGACCTTTCAAGAAGATGCATCAAATGAACAAGATGATTTAATTGAAGTTACTAATGTTTTTTATAAGATGTTTCAGGGCTCTAACATGTTTCCTTTGAAAAGAGGAAAATAAGATATGAAAGATTTGCAACAATCCACATCATTGTTGAAAAATGATGGGAACAAAATGTCGATGTTGAATGGTGCAAAAATCAAAGAACAAGCGCCAAGGAAAAATGAAAAAGAAGACATAGGTTCCACAAGTACTTCTTTTGGGTTTCAAAACAGTACATGGAAATGGTGAAAACACTTAGTCAAAAGTCGACGCAAGTACAATGCAAAACAAGCTAAAAATCGCCATGTCGATAATGTTTGAGGTGAGAAATTTTCAAGTTATTCAAGTTTCCTTTGATTGATAACCAAGGAAGGAACATGTTTGTTTCTTCAAGGACAGTTTGATGTTCTGAAAATTCTAGGAATTGCAGCATGATGGTGCCTACAACAGCTAGACAGGGTCTCCAAAATAAAGGAAAAAGATCAGTTTTTATGAAAATCTCAAATTGTTGAATACAAGTAAATTCCAGTGGATTGAGACTGGAAGGGTGAGGGGGTTGTACCCTCATCCACATGTTTAGTAATGAAAGATATTTTGGGGCCAAAATATTCCAGTGAGAAGGTGTGATCAAGTGATCAAATTTATGATAAAAAATGAAATTGGTATGAATAGTGTGGAACCTAAATAACCGTGTAGATCTCATCGTTTTGAAACCGGCTCAACTCGTTTCGCGGAAAACCAACACAGTATGCTCCCATAAATGTGTTCTATCCACTTTTTCAAACAGAGAATTTAAAAAAAAAAACAGGATGGCCCATAAAACAATCCATACAGCTGATTGGGCATGCCTACGTGGTAGGGTGACTATGCAGGTTCACTTGGTCAATGGTTTTCATCGGCGAATGGGATCGTGCCAAGTGGCACTTTATTATTGGTTTGTAATGATGCGTTTTGATTGGTGGTTTGGATGGCTAATCATAGGTTTCCACGTGGCCCAGCCAGGGGCCATCACATGGCAGCCTGAGGACCACCAAAATTTTGGGTTGAGTCCGACTGGAGCGGGCGGTGGTCGAACCCACAACCTTAAAGTTCGAGCACCAAGCCTTCACCATTGCACCATTCATTTGTTCCTTGTTATATATTTAATTCCAAATTGTTTTGTTTTCATGTTTAATGCGTAATGAGGGGAGGAGGTCGGGGTCTAGCCCCAACCCTGGTCACTGTCGGAGATGGGACCATGAGCGGGAGGCTAGCCCCGTGCCCCACCCCCCGCAATGGTCCTTAACTGCAACAACAAATGTGCCTCCGCTATGTGACACCATGGGTCTGTCAGTTCAGTAAGTCCCAGTGTTAACCGCCCCCCCTAACCATAACCTTAAACCTTTATGCTAATGCCGACGTCTGCCCACAATCAGCACTAAATTCTGACGGTTAGGAGTAACCGTGCGGCGGTTTATTATTAAAAAAAAATCATTAAACCATAATTGTTATGGTTTGAAATCTAGTTTATAAGTGTTATTAGGCATTTAAGAACTCTGAAAATTTCGCCCAGTTTTTGGTGAAATTGGTGCTCAGTTAACGAAATTCTTGGTGGATTTGTAGGATGGTGTCGGATTTTGGGGAAAATGTGGAGCAAATAGTTCAGAAACTTGGGAAAGTCATAACTAAGTTAGTTTTTGACTAAATTCAAGGCAGAAAGAGTCTACACTGGTATTTTTGGGAATTTTGGAGCTGATGGAATAGGTTTCGTAGCTGTTTGAACATTATAAACATATGTAATCACACTTTTGAGCATAATAGAAGAGGGCCAAGCCATTAGAATTTGGACCAAGGAGACGTAGCCCGGGAGGGTGAACTCCTTCATCATGTGTTGTTGTGTTACTGTTTATGGTGATGGTCATGTCGGTTAGATGTTGTTGCTCAATTTTTTGTTTATGTTAATTTAGTCATGAAATTCACATAAAAATTCATGTTAAACTTGCAATTAACCTCATAATCCTCAAACACTTTTTTTATATTTTGAATTGGATCTTAGCATAGAAAACATTAATATTCCCATTTAGATCACAATACCACAGGGGTTGGATCAGATGTACCGAAGCCGAGGTCAATCTTGGGACCGGTGTGTATTAACACAAAGGTAACTAGAACATTGAGATGGAGTATTAAAAGGGGCCGAATATGGAGGGTTAAGAGTGTAAAGTTGTGCAGTGGAGAGGTCCTGCCAGGACGAAGGAAGTCGATTGTGGACTGGTGTGTATGCCGAGGTGTGAGGAGCCTAGTCAAATAGTCGAAACGAAATATTCGAACTCGCGAGGCGCATAATCAAATAGTGGGATGTCGAAGAGCTGCAAACAGTGGGGGAATCTCTTTCGAACCTCTTTCTCATAAGTGATGCTAATTAACTACGAGTATGGAGTTGAAGGGTGTTGCGCATGTGTTACTGAGGGAGATGAACCACCAGGGTGTGGGAGGTATTATGGTGATACCAGTGGACAGCTGATGGTAAGAGGCCTGGTGGGATAGTTTTACAGTGTGGGAGGAGCGCCAACTGGAGTATGGAGTTATATGGGTCGAGGTCAATGCTTCCACTATGCCACTGGAGTAGGTCAATTGTGCAGGAGTGTTATTGTATGGAACCGATGATGTGGGAGAGGTGTTGTGGGAGAGGTGGTCAGAGTGTAACATTGTGTGCACATATTAGTATGCGATTTGCGCAACATGCATGAAATTTCTTGAACCAGAGTGTGAATGGTGCGTATGTCTGAGGAGATTCCAGGCCTGCCAAAGTCAAATAAAGGACAACGGATAAATTGGACACATAAAAATAGAAAATGTCGGAACATTTTGAGCACAATGCTCAGATGGGAAGAAATGCAGATCTGACTGGCATATGAGACCATAAAACTAGTGGCTCAGACTTGATCAGGGCAAGATTACACCTGCAACTCTAATACCATGTCAAACATACATGGAATGGTGAATACAATGTGAAAGAATAGGTGTTCATTGAATTTACTATTCACAATAATTTACATTTATACACTTCCTTGTGACCCTTGGTCTTCACATACCAAGTGCTCTCTTAGACTCCCTTTGACTATTTACATTCCACACCAACCCTTAGTGGATTAGGTGTCCAACAGTATGGTAAAAGGTATTAGCAATGGTTGGAGGATAATACAAAGGTTAGAATAAATAATTGCTGCAATAGCGGTTATCTAGTGGGTGAAGGAAAACTTTAGTCAAATCAATGTTAAATTCCAATATTTTCTATCATATATTAACATATATCCCTAAAAGGGTTCTTGAGAAAAATTTCATGAGGAAGGTATTTAAGTTTCCATGGTCTCGGAAAGTTATAGAATGAGGGGATTGCTCTTGTTAAATGGAATTTTATTTCTCAACCAAAATACAAAGGAGGGTGGGGATTGGAGAATGTAGACCTATTTTGGAAAGCCTTAGTAGCTAAGAGTTAGTAGAAGATGATCACCTAGTAAATTTCATGGAAAGAGATATTGTGAAAAAATATATCAGTCTCAACACTATTAATTATTAAATCAAGGGCTAGAAGAAATCAATAAGCAGTGTGTCATATCATTATAAATATTTAGTGCACTTGTTCCCATTAATAGGAAATCGTATAGAAATGAAGACATCTAATGGGAAGAAAATGAGGGTAGGAATAAATATATTGGTGGGTTGTAAAAATGATAACATGTTGCAAAAGGGGCTAATAGAATTATTGTTGCTGGGGGGTATTTTCACTCTTAATTAAGGTATAGATCAAGAATCCTCTAGTATTTGATAGTGAAGCTATAAAATGACAGATGCAATAGGCTTGGATGGGAAGGAAAGATGTATGGAATTCTTATGTTGATATGCTTACAAAAAGCCAAGTAAGAATTTCAAAGGATCATGAAATTGTAATGTGGTAAAAAAAATATTTAGGTTTGTATTCAATGAGAATGGGCTACTAAGAAAAAATTTATACTAATGTAAAGGATGGGGATTAGTGGTGGAAAATACTATGGAAGGTCAATGCCCAAAAGAAGACAGATCTTCATATTACCAACTTTAAAAAATAGTCTTAACCTATGAGAATCTCTAGAAAATAGCGAAGCAAGGTCCGAGGATATATTTATTGTACAAATTAAGTGAGGAATATGTAAACCATGCATTTTCTCAGTGTTATTATCTCATACATTTTTGGGTAGAAATTGATCGATTCTTGTGATTCAGGGGAGGTTAGGTAGGGGGTATAGTGGATCAATGCCTTAATTTGGTGGAAAAGAAGGAATTAAAATAGAGTGTTTTTCCTTTTTGTTATGATAGGAGTATGGATAACTAGAAACTAACCAAAATAGTTTTAGCCTTAGAACACAAAAGGGAAGAGTTGTACTTGTTGTGTTTTATTTTTTTCTAATGTTCAGTTCTTTAAAGGCGGGATTGGGGAATGGCTCCAATAACTTTGCAAAACTTATGGCTCTAATATTGCTTCTAAAAAATACATTATGGAGGAAAATATAAACCCTATTCATATTTGTCATGATTCTAAATATATTATTACAGGGATGGATGATTCTATCCCACTATTAAAAATAAATTGGCAAGAAAATTTGATTCTCAAAATTTATCACATGTATAAGAAACAATATATGGAAGCAAACAAGTTATAAAAAGAGGGTCATAAAGAGGCATAATGGAAGGTTGTGTATAAAGAAATTATAGATGGATAGTCCATCACTATAATGTAATATTCCTAAAAGAAAACTTTAGTTTCTTTGTTCCTTTTTCTTTTGATCCATGTGTGTTTCTATCAGTTTTCTAGTAATAGTTGTTTATGATACACAATGGATGCGGTTTCAGTTATCTTGGGATGTATTTTGAAAATTAATATAATATGTACTCATGTAACAGGGATAAAAACTAAATAAAACTTTTGATGTGTAGTAATGAAAGATCTACACGGATCTCGTAGATTTTTTCAAATATATCCTTTTTGGAATTTGTAAACTCGGTGTTTCATAGGAGGCATTCTAAAGCCCTATTCCAGCTAACAGATACCTAAATGGAAAATTTCCCTTGAAATATATGCATATATGTGATCCAGGTGGATATCGTTGGTCATCCTCCTCTTCCACTTGGATATCCAAAAAAAAAATTCCATCATTTTCTCATTTTTCAGCATAGTTTTCTCTTTTTGGTGGTTTTTGGGTCCTGAACTTTCGGAGTTGTTTTGAGGCCCTAAACGATGTTTTTTGGGGAAACTAAAAAACAAAATTCATTGACTAATGTTTTCAATTTAAATGTGTTGTCCTCAAATATACCTTTCTAATGGGCTATTGTGAGCGCCAAACGAAGATTGTGTTATCACTCCCCCCGCTTCCCAAGGCTAAGAATGGAGCTGAAGGAAGGTAACCACAAACAAACGTTTAGGTGAGGTAGCTAGCCCTACCAAAACCAAAGACGGATCTCTCAATGTCACTTTGCAGCCAATGAGATGACTGAATATATTGATCTTAGGCTATTTATGATGCTTAGTAAATTAGGGTTTTTGTTTGTTTGAAGTTTCGCTGGATAGGGATGACAGTTAGGGAACTAGGTCTAGGGTTTAGGTAAGATTTCAAAGGTTAGATTGCAGAGGCAAGGATGAGGTTAGGTGGGTAAGATTAGAAACATACTTAATTTTTCATTGTGTATAGGGTGAACAGAGAGAGAGTCAGAATGAGCATTAAAATGAATTCATTCATCAGAAGAGCAGGGACATGTTCATGTAAATCTTATAAAAACATATCATGGAAAGCATGATTTCTGTCTATAAACTGATAAGACTTAACATAAAGAAGAATATATATGAAATTTGGATAACATAACATTAAACATGATAATTTTACATATAAACACAAATTCTCAAAGGCATACCATTGGAGTCTCAACACTATGTCTGCAATATTGTGTTTGATTTCATTCAGAAAAAAACTTGTACAATAGCTCCACTACAAATAACAACCATCCAACCTCTAAAATGCCTTGATTTTGGAGTACATACAAAAAATATAAGTGATGACACCTCATTGGGTCGAAATCTGATCCAAAACACTTCATAAATGCACCCTATGAGTCATTTCCTAGTTTTTAGAGAAGTTAGAAACCATTCCCTCAAATTTAGCTAATAACTAGGAGTGTGTGTCTCCTTCATTAATTACATTATTCCTCCACAAAGAGAGGAAAAAAAAAACTCTCCTACCAAAAATACAGCTCATGGGACAGCTAAACCTCGAATTTTTGAGTTTTTGTGGCTTTAAAACTATCCAAAGGAATCCAATGACAGAAGCGTCGCGCCTCCCAGTAGAAGCGTCGCGCCACTTTGGAGTTGATTTTGACTGAATTTTAGGAACCCGTTTGAAAATTTGAGAGTTAGGCTAGGTATCCATGTGTGTCCTCTTTCCATTCCATCCTTAAAACTGAGAAAATACCCCCTGGAACGCCTTCAAAAACTGATTCTCCCAACCTTACTCCAGAAGCACCGCGCAGAGGCAAAATAGGTGGCAGAAGCATGAAAAAAGTGATGTTTTTTGGATTTTTCCTCAAAATGAGAGGGTGACATGCAAACCTGAGGTCATATCTGTGACGTAGAAGATAAAATCCATCCAATCATATAATATTTTCTTCATTTAGATTCTCTGATAAAAAGAGTCGTGCGGCTGCGCGACGCTTCTGCAATGACCATTTTTTGCAGATTTTCCACAAATTTTCTACAAAAATAGGGCTCAAAGATGGATCAATATCTCTCTAACCATAACGATTTTTCAAAACATAATAGAGGTTTTTTTTCTTTGGCATTTTATGAATAAAAACCTCCTCCATTTTTCCAAATTACTTTCCCATCCGCTCAGAATATAAGTTTGAACTTGATCCCTAAAACTTTGCAGAAATGTAGCGCACTCTCAACAGAAGCGTCGTGCCACTTTGAGAGAGAGTTTTGGATACCTTCCTAGAGGATTTTTGGTATGAAATTGGTATCTTTGGAAATATTAGGAGGCCTAATACAAAATTGAGTCATCAATCACTGCAAATCCCTTCTAAAAACCCCTGAAAATTTGACTTGAAGACAACCTATTCAAAAGTGCAGAAAATGACCTAGAGCAACTGTAGTTTTGGAATTTATCTAAAATAATAAAACATGTGCACAAACTGAAGGATTTTTTCGTTATTTAGCCTATGATTGAAAAAAAATCTTTCACTTTTGTCAGATTCATATTCATGTCTTCGGAAAGAAAATTTGAAGTAGGATTGACCTTGTGTGCAATGTAAACCCTAGCAAATGATCTCGAAGCTCTAAAAATGATGCCATTTGTCTGAGTTGGCTCAAACATAGAATTATGACCTCCCTTATGAATATTATTTTCTTCCTTCATGGTGTTTTTCAATAATATGAAACCCTAGCTAGATGAACTGGGTAGGGAAGATGGAAATTTTGGAAAACAGGGGATAGTGTTAGGTTGGTTTTAGGGGCAGAAATGGGATGGAAGGAAACTGAGGAAAAATCCCTGAAAAATTAGGGAGGTAGGGTGATGATTTATCAATATACTGTAAGTGAAATTTTTGGAAATGGGCATGATGAAGGTGCCCAAATGGTTAAAACACAAGAATTTCGTAGTTTTCTACCAAAATGTAGTGAAAAATATGGTTTTAATGAAATTGATGGAAAGGAGGGTTGTGAGTGATAGGAGATGTTAGGGTATGGCGTATGAATTTTTTATGAAGGTTTTTAGATGGTGAAATTTGGGTTTTTCTAACTGAAACCATCCAAGCATGGAGGAAACCAAAAAATGTATTGAAGAAAACCTTTAAGGAGGGAATCCACCATTTTCTTAATAATTTGGCTTGAATGAGGTATGAATAGCATTCACTTACTCTTTTGGAGGTCTCTGAACCTTTTTGCAAGTTGATTTAACCCTTGGATGATTATTTTGAAGCTTGGAACCAAAATCGTAGAAAACTGCCAATCTTTGGATGGTTGTGGAGAATTCTGAGCATGAGAGAGGACCTCCTTTGACCTATGTAGCATACTTATTTGAGAAAAGAAAAATTGCCTTTATGTTATTACCTATCTTTGCTAACTCCCAATGAAGATGCTTTGTATGGTGAAAATGACTCTTTTTTGCCTTCTTTCATGACATGATTGAACGTTATGGTGGTGAAACAAAAGATACCTAGACCATGACCTAGATGGAGGTATGGTGACTGATCTATGACCCTATGTGATGATGAATGACATGACCTTGAATTGATGATGACCATGAATGGAGTGAATGGAGTAGCATTCAGACCTAGACAACATTTCAGTGAACAAAATTTGATTTGAAAACTAACTTTGAAACATGAAATTTTGACCTAGGAACTGTAGGTTTTAACCCTGAACAGAAATTATCTACACATGAATCTTATAATAGAAAATAAACAATAGCGAGAGCATAAAACATAAAATAGATAAACACAGAGATTTTCCCTTGGATCCCAAATCGGGACGGACAAACAGTTTTGTTCTGTTTCCTTCAGTGTTACAACTGCATATATACTACATGCAGCATCTGAACCTAATCCATTAACCCTAGATTAGAACATAACCGTAGTTCCCTTGACCAGATCTACAAAAATACCAGGGGCCGAAAACCATCGTACCCCAAAACCATGTGCAAAACCATGCACAAAACCATGGGCGCGGACTACCCACCGGAAATTAAGGACCAAAAAATTTTCGCCGGGGCGCTGCCCTGGACCCCTTGCGCCTAGCGCAAAGGGGGGGCTATTGCCCCCCCTCTTACCCCCCCGCGCATGCTTAGTCGTGGAAAGAATATAACACATACCCAACAGGACCACTACTAAGAAAATCTTAAAGAGTAAATTTGATCATTAAACATTTGGACAATAACAGATTGTATTCCAAAGTTGCGGCCCAGGGAAGTTGACATTCCAACTAACCCCATTAGGGCCCATACCTTTTGGCACTTCATCTCTTGGTGTTATGTTTTTGGATGTTTAGGGTTTCTAATTGTTTCTTCATGATAAAAAAGGCTTTGAGCCTCATTGTAACATAGCTCATAAGGCATGTAGTTGTCACATATCTTCTCAAAGATAGGCTACTATCCCCCAAGTTAGTTTTATTTCATTTTGCATGTAAACTATTTTCAACATTTTCTATTTAATAATTGAAGTTTAGTGTCATTGTATATTTATGTTTCTATCTTAAATTTGTGTTTCATTTTGTTCCTTCATAAATCTAAATTAGTGGTACCAGAGCAGTCTACTTTTTCTCTGTTTTTTTATGCATGTCCCCAACGAGGTCAGGGGATAAGGAGTTGAGACTCGAACCCTTGCAAGACCATCCTCTTTAACCTCGATGGCCTCCCATATCAAAAGAAAATAAATATGAGGGAGCAAGATATCCTATCAATTTTTTTCTTGAAGAATCCCTTGAGCGACAAAGGAACGAGATGATGGATATTTTTTCCAGATCCTTCGGTGAGTACCAATGGGAAAATCATCTTCATCCAGCAGTCACTTTGAAGGCGCTACCCCTTTTAAGGTACAATTTAATTTTGAAATTCCCATATTTGAAGGCCAGATAGACATAGATGCTCTAGATAAATGGTTAAATATGTTGGAAGGATATTTTTCAGTCCATAATTTTTCCAATATAGAAAAGAATATGTTTACAATCCTTAAGGCCACCCCATTCAGGGACTGGTTGTAAACTTACTGTGAGTAAAGGTTTAAATAGGAACCCTCACTATTTTCAGTTGCACCCTCTTGGGAATATTTCAGAGATGTTGTTAAGGAACAATACTACCTTGTCGGGAGATATGAAGACAAGTACATAAAATGGACCACACTGTGACAGGAAAGGGACCAAGAAGTGACAGAGTTCAAGAATATATTTCATACCGTACGCACGAAGCTAGGTATTAAGGACTCTGAGTGACATCTTATGATCAAGTACCATGTTTATCTTCCCAAATACATCCAGGAAAAAATGGATTTCCTCAACATCTGCTCGCTTGGTGAAACATATTGATATGTTGTCAAGATCGAGCATAAATTTAAACAAAATAAATGGGACTTTGGATCTATGAACCCAAAGTGAGGCAAGGGCAACTCCAAATCTCAAAAAAAAGGACATAGCCAATGTGTAATGACCCAGGACAACCTGTTTAATCCACAAGAAAATAATAGAAATTAGAAGATGAAGAAAGACACAAGAAAGTGGTGTGAGTTCCACAAGAGCCCTACTAACAACATAAGTGAATGTTGCGCAAAGCAGTCACTCGTGGTCGAGATTGTTTATTTTCGTAGCATCAAAAAGTGTTCCAAGTCTCAAAATTTGTAAGGAGGCTTGGAAATTAGTATTCCAAAGAACCCAGAAACCATTTGTGGAAATTCCACTCAATTTATGTTTTATTAAAATAATTAATTATTTTAATGTAGACCCTAAGTCTAAACTCAAGGAAACTAAATAATTAATGGGTATTGATAAAACAAAGTGTGAGTCTTCTAGAGAACGAAGATCAAGTCAAGTTTTAATCTTGGCCATTGATTAGACTTCTAATCTGGGTCGTTGATTCGTTAATGAGAAGATTATAAAAGAAGGCTTGAGGGTTATTTGGAAAGCAAGACAGACATACACTCAATAACCCGGAGGAAGTCGATTCTGAAGGAAATAGAATTCGATTTCATAGGGAGAGTTTCAAGGCATAGTTGCAGAGGCAGAAGGAGAGGGAGTCAGCAATGAAAAAGGTTGAGGAGAGAAGGAAGCAGAGGGCCACAGAAGATAATGCAGAGAGCCCACGCATAGCCCACACAAAGTGACGTAGTTTGACGTAAGGACTGCGCAGAGAGACACGCAGAGTGATGCAGAGGGGAGCAGTGGGTCTTCCAAGTGTCAGAACATCTCCATGGGTTCCGTAGCATTTATCTTAGGTTTTTTCTAAAGAAGTATTCCAGTCTTTTCCTTGTAAATAATTTCATTGCTGAAGAATAATATATAAACCCTCATCTGCTACATCGGTTTTCCCACATTGGGTTTTTCCGGGGACAATTGGCCAAAAATAAGTGTGTACATTTGATTGATCCTTATGCTTGTATTTATTAATGTTCTTTTCTATGTATATACTTAAGTGAATGCTATAGTAGTATTTATTTCAAAATTTACTGGAAGAATTTTGTATATAAATTATTGAAATAATAAGTAGGAGATATAAATCTATCACTGCAAAAATATTTTCTGGTTTGAAATTTTCACATGGTATCAAATCCAGAGATGAGTATCAGGAGCAAAGAACCGGTGATAGAACATAGATCAAACGTTGATGTAGCAGCAACTTGGAAGGGTTCACGCAATTCTCCATAGAAGAAGGGAAGCATGGAAGAACAAATGAATCACAATATTTATGTTTCTGCATCCAGATTGGAAGAAGAATTTGTTTGTGTGTCAACCTCTACTTCTCTTGAGATATGGTACATTGATAGTGGGGCTTCTACTAACATGACGGGAGTGCAAGAATGTTTCTCAAACTAACAAGAAGAGTAGATGAACTTTAAAATCACCATGGGCAATAAGGAAAAATGTACCCCTGTTGGAAGAGGTACCATAGTATTTCAAACAGAAGCTGGTAATAAGCTTCAGGCCACTAATGTAATGCATGTGCCTGGTTTGGGGATGAACTTACTCTCTGTTTCGAAGCTTCAAAAAAAAGGCTATGAAGTTTACTTCATTGGCAATAGAGTACACATCAAATACCCAAGTTGGAGGAAGAAAGCACAAATCGGAGTCAGGAGCAATAAACTCTACAAGTTACAACTTGAATCCCCAATGGAACTGATATGCAGCACTGATGAGAAGGACTGGAATGAGTTATGCCATAAGATAATGGGGCACTTGCGTCATGGGGCGTTAATAATTCTCTATAAGACTATCACGGGAGTTCCAGAACTTAGGACCAAGCGAGACGATGTCTATAGAGGGTGGGTATTGGGAAAGTATGCCAAGGTAGCATACCATAGAAGCAACAATAGGGATAAGAGTATGTTGAGACTAATACACTCATAAATATGCAGGCCAATGTCCACTAGAGCTCTTAGTGGTGCCGAATATTTTGTCACCTTTATTGATGACCATACCAGGAAGACCTGGATCTACTTTCTGAAAAGCAAGGACGAAGTCTTTGGTTGATTCAATCAGTTTAAAGCTCTGGTGGAGAATCTCATAGGAAAGTGGATCAAGACATTGTGATTAGACAATGGTGGAGAGTACACGGATAAAAACTTCACATATTTATATGCAAGGGAAGGCATGAAAAGAGATCGGATCTCTCTGTATAATTTGGAGCGGAACGGAATTGCAGAGAGGAAGAATAGAACTATTGTCAAAGTTGCAAGGGAAATGATGTACGATCAAGACATGCCCAAATTTTTGTGGGGTGAAGCTTTTAATATAGTTGTCTACGTACATAACAGGATTCCTCATAATGCATTGGGTAATATCACTCTAGAAAGTGTCTTCACTGGCATCAAGCTTGAAGTGAGCCACTTTAGGATCTTTGGCAGTGTGGCATATTGTCATGTGCCCAAAGAGAAGAGGGAGAAGTTGGATAAGACTGCAAGAAAGGGAAATCTGGTGGGATATAGTGAGAATTCAAAGGCTTACCATATATAAATTCTTGAGAGAAGGAATATTGTAGTACGGCGAAATGTGAAATTCATGGAGGAAAGGGCCTTCAGAGAATCTCGGGAGATGCCTTTTGCTATGCAGTCTGAGGAGGATCCATTGGTCCAACCACAATGACCTGTGAAGGGTAATACGAGTGCCTCTCCAAGGCTTGGGGATCCAAGGGATACATCTCCTGAGGACTTGCAGGAAGGAGAGCAACAGGTGGATCCACCCACTACCAGTGGTAGGACAAGCAGGGAATTACGACAGATTTTGAGGGATGCAGAAGAGTTTTTCGGAGCCCCTTGAAATGAGAAGAGGCAGCGCAAATAACCTTAAAGGTACCAAGATTTGGTAGTGCAAGTTGGGGAACCATCTATTTTTTGGGAGGCAGCTCAGCACCGCATATGGGTCAATGCGATGGTGGAGGAATACAGCTCCATCATGATGAATGATGTATGGGAAGTGGTTCGTAGGCCTCAGGACAGATCAGTTGTAGGTTTGATATGGATCTACAAGATAAAATATGTTGCAGATGGTAGCATCAAGAAATTTAAAGCCAGGTTTGTGGCTAAGGGGTACGCTCGGAAGGAAGGGATATATTATGAAGAGACCTTCGCCCCAGTAGCCCGATATACTTCTATTATATCTGTGATATCCCTTGCTACGCAGATGGGATGGGAGATTCACCAGATGGATGTCAATACCGCGTTCCTGAATGGGATGATAGAAGAAGAAGTATATATTGAACAACCAAATGGCTTTGAGATGCATGAGCAGAAAACTCATGTGTGGAGGCTCAAGAGGGCCTTGTATGGATTGAAGCAGCCCCTACAGCTTGGTATGGTTGAATTGACAGCTACTTGCAGAAAATGGGATTTTTCAAGAGCGACACAAATCCAAATCTCTACTATCTAAGAGTAGGGGATGAGCCTCTTATACTAGTGTTTTATTTAGATGATCTATTCCTAACAGGATCATCTAGGATCATCAAGGACTACAAGGAGAATTTAGTTGCGGAATTTGACATGAAGGATCTAGGGCTAATGCATTATTTTCTAGGGTTGGAAGTTTGGCAGCAGAAGGGTGAGATCTTCCTAGGTCAAGGAACATATACTACAGAAGTTCTAAAAATATTTCAGATGGAGGAATGTAGACCCATGGCTACTCCAATGATTACCAACTGGAAGAAAATTGACACGTCCGAAGATGATCATGTTGATCCTACTTTGTATAGCCAACTCATAGGTTCTATGATGTATCTGGTAAACACGAGACTAGACATATGTTATGATGTCAATACTCTCAGTCAGTTCATGGTGGAACCTAGGAGGGTTCATTGGGAAATAGCCAAACATGTTCTCAGATATCTACAAGGAACAATCGACCTTGGACTGAAATACACCAGAGGCAATGACATCAGGTTGAGTGGGTTAACTGACGCAGATTGGGCTGGTAGCCTAGTAGATCGGAAAATTACCAGTGAGTATTGTTTCGGTGTTTGATTAGAGATGACCTCCTGCTGCAACAAGAAACAGAAATTCGTGGCCTTAAGCTCCACAGAAGCTGAATATATGGAAGAAAGCATGGCTTCGTGTGAGGCCATATGGCTTCGAAAATTACTTGTGAACTTAGTCAAGGAGAAGATGGAGGCGATCAACATTCTATGTGATTATAAAAGTTGCATCAAGCTCTCTGAGAATCATGTGTTTCATGATCAGTCGAAGCACATTAACATCAGGTGTCATTTCATCAGAGACTGTGTCCAAAGGGGAGTTGTAAAATTGGAGTACACTCCTACAGGAGAAAAACTAGAATATATCCTCACGAAAGCTCTGGGAAAGACTAAGTTTTTCTATTTCAGAGAAAATATGGGGATGATCAAGAATCCATTTTAGTGGCAGGAAAATATAGGTTCAGGATTCAGAGGGAGTTGCAGTACAGATGAGGTAGTGACAGTGACAATGCCATGGGTAGCAGTACAGAAGGCAGCAGTGCAGCGGGTGAGGGGCAGTAGCCAGGTATCAGCAAATGATCTGAATTTGAATGTTAGTTTTTTTATGCTAATTTCGTCTTCAGATTTAAAATTAATTTTGTTGATCTTATGCTTTATTGTCATAGTTTTCCTTGGTGTTTATGAGTGTCAAACAAGTAAATGAGTTGAGTTTTAAGTTAAATTCAGGAGCATAAAGCATGAAAAACAAATGTTGAACAATAGAAATAACAAGTACAACAAACCATCACAATTGATCCATTAACATAGTGCTTTGATGAAGGATTTCACCCCTCCTAGGCTACATCTCCTTGGTATAGCTTCCATGGCTTAAGCCTTTGTATTAGCTCAAAAGTGAAAAACTTTCTATTTAAATTCACCTACAGCTCGTGAAACCTACTTCAATGAGTCCAGAATGTCCAAACCATTTAGAAATGACTCTTCTTGCTCTCAATTTGGTCAAATTTTTCCAAATATATGGCCAAAACAAATTTTCCTAGTAAATTGCCTCCAAAACTGGAGAAGACTCCATTTAGCCCCACTAATTATGGAGGTGGCACCTAATTTGGAGGTCCGCCGAAAATACCATTAGTTTAAATTGTGAGTTTAATTAATGTAATCACGTATTAAATGGGATAAGTGAGGTTTAAGTGCACATGAGCGTGTTTACGTATAATATGAATTAATAATGTATTAGTGCATTTAGCCAAACTTTAAGGGTATTAAACTCACTTATTAAACTTTAATCCTGAGCTCTTAAACTTTGCTCCGTCGTGGTTATTGTGGATGGTCTCATGGGGAGGGGCTAGCCTGTGGGGCTAGCCCCGTCCATTCCTTCACCACTTCAACCATTAGAATTCAAATAGAAACTACGCGCTATAAGGTTAAGAAACGAACGTCATGGTGTATTAGCACGGAGCGTTGGTGGTTTGGGGGAGGTCGTGGGGTCGAACCCTAACCTCCGCCCAGTTTGAGATAAAAATTTTGCCACCGAATTCATTAACCCGACCTTTGAAGTTGGATTTACACCAAGGTATTCGTACTTTGGTTATAAAATTAATATGTGCCCACCATATGTTATAAAACCTTTGTATTTGATATATAATTCGGATCATTCAGACTATAACATAATTTGAAATATGCACCATATATGGATTTACACCATCTTTGGATAGGGTCCACCAGAGGGGGCACGTGGAAGCCCCTAGATACACCACATGTCAGCCTCTGGTTGGCCTGTCCATCCATATAAAAAAATTCACTTCAACCTTAGGAGCAAATTCATAAAAAAAAATCCACCTTCAAACAAACTGGTGAATCCTGCAGTGATGCTTGTCACAGTTTCATTGGGAAAACTAAAGAATATTCCCAAAATATTTTTAAATTTGCTAACTAAGCTTGCATGTCACCAACCTGTCATGTTCTACAAATTTTTTAGCTGTTTAGGAAAACGAACAGCAGGCTCTATCTTCTTCATCTGGACTCCGTTTTCGACGAAACGAATTGCTCAAGATTCCTGGGGATGAGCTCTTCGTTGTCATTCAGTTTCAAACAAAATATGAAAAATTTCATTTTTTAGCTTTTACACTCAGCACTTGATCATTCCTCCCCACTAGAAGCCTTTTGGACCCCAAGAGCTCTTTCATTACTGATCATGTGGATGAGGGTATTGTTCCCTCACCCTTCCAATCTCTATCCACTGAAATTTTCCCATTTTCATCAAATTGAGCTTTTCACAAAAACTTAACTTTTTCTTTGACTCTTGCGACACTCTCTTGCTGTTGTTGACACTGTCATGCTTCATTTTTACTACATTTGCACAGCATCAATCTATTCTTGCAAAAACACATTGGTTCCTACTTTGGTCATCAATCAAAGGAAACTTAAAAATTGTCTCACCTTGCACACTATCGTCATGGTGATTCTTAATTGATCTCACTTTGTACTTGCATCGACTCTTGACCAAGTATATTTTCCATTGCCATGTACCCTTTGGAAACCAAAAACAAGCACTTGTGGAAATCATGCCTTATTTTTCAAACTGATTTGTCACTTTCTCTTTGACCTTTGCACTCTCTTGCACCGGCATCTTGTTTCCAACACTGCTCAACACTAATGTTGACCGCTGCAAATGTTTTACATATGTTCCACCTCATTTCAAAGGAAACTTGTTAGATTCATGAAACATATCATTACAATCATAAGAAACTTTAATGAAATTAACTTGTTCATTCGATGCTTCTTTTTGAAAGGTTTGATTTAAAACATCTCTATGTTTGATCATCAACAATGTCAAATTCTGACTTGCATTCACTATCCTCTTCATTTATCTTGCATGTATAAGAGACAAACGTGTCTTCTTCTTATGCGCTCTAATTATGTAACCAATTCCATATTTAAACAGGTGATACTTATTCTCATGGCGATGAAATACTTCTTTCCTATCATAAAGATAAGGACTTCCCAAAACAATACTTGATATCTCAAGCGGCACCACATCAAGTTCAACTTCATCAAGAAATTTTGAATTGATGGCGAATCTTATGCACTTCCTTGTAACTTGGAAATTTTCATCCTTTCATATCCACCCTAAAGGATAAGGCCTTGGATGTCTAGCATTTTTAAGGTCTAGCTTCTTAACCAAGTCTTCGCAAATCAGATTAGCTTGTGACCCACTATCAAAAAGTGTGTCAACCTTGGTATGTTTATAGACGACTCTAGTATGTAAAATTTCAATTCATGTATCTTCATCTTGAGTGACATTGGAACAATTTGAAGAACTATTTCTTGCTATATGCTTACCTTTCAAATCCATGGTTGTAATCTTTATTTCATCTCCTAAATCTAACCCTAAGTCATGTTCAATTATAGCAAGAGTTTTATCTTTTTCTTTGGCTTTCAGTTTGTTTGGCTTCAACTCTGGATGAAGTTGCCAACAGTGGTATTCATCATGACCATTCTTCAAACAATATTTACATGTGAGTTTCTCTTTCTCTCTTTTGACAGAGTTATTTCTCTTTCCTCTTCCATAAAACTTACCCTTTCCTTTACCCTCACTATCATTTTTCTAATTTATATTTTGTTTCCCTCTTGCTTCTAAATGTGTGGATTGAACACAAACCTCATCTATGTTTGTGGGATTAAACATGAGAATAGTGTGCCTAAGGTAATTGTGCAAACCCCCAATGTACTTTAACAAAGTTTCTTGAGAATACAAATTAATACCCAAAATAAGAGCTCTTCTCCTAAATTCATGAGTATAATCTTGCACACTTTTCCCTTTCAACTGTGTAAAATTTTCCAGTCCATAATGGCCTTTTGCATGTAAGCTAATGGATAGAATTTCCTTTTAATGGTAGCAATAAAAAGTGACCAAGACATAGAGATCTTGTCGTAGATTTTAATCTCTTCTTGAGTCCTTAATTCCCACCATACAAGTGTTGATCCTTCCATCCTCAAAGAAACCAATTGAATCTTTATCTCATCTTCATGAAGGTTCTAAATTCTGCAATACACCTCCAATTGACATGTCCACTTTTCCAATATTTCTACATTTATCTCGCCATTATACATTGGAAGCTCAAAATTGACATCAAGTTTGAGTAAGGGAATTTTTCCTGTTGTGGTATTTGAGTGAGTATGGGAAGTTTTTGTGGTGGAAGTGGAAGATGATGTTGATGGTGATGATGAGGGGGATGAATATGGTGCATATATAGGTGGCTTTCCTCCACTACCCTTTGAATCCTTTTCTTCATCATTCTTAACATCTGAAGTTCCTTCTCCATGTGGAGTCTTAGAACCTTCTCCTACCATCCCAATAGTAAATTCATCAAGCATAATTTTAACCATCCTCTTTATTTCATTGAAGTCTTTCTTGAAATCATCCTCTTCTAAATGACCTTCAGATTCTTAAACACCTTACATGATGGATATGGATTCAAGCTCAGCTTCTGGTCCGTGTACCTCTTCAATCTCGGCTTCTTGAGATAAAACTTGAGGTGCTTCAAGTGTAGTTGTGAGTGAAACTTTGGGTGGATATGGTGCCCTCATGGCTCTCCTTCTTCTGTTCCTAATCTCAGGACTTCCAACCAAAAATTTCCCTTTACCTCTCTGCAACTTTAACCTTGTCAGCATCACAAATTTGCAACCATTAAAACCCTACTTGCACAAAACTCAAGCAAATATCAAGAAAATAGCCTTTCAACTTGGCTCTGATACCATCTTGATCTGAATTTGAATGTTAGTTTTGTTGTGCTAATTTCATCTTTAGATTTAAAATTAATTTTTCTAATCGTATGTTTTATGTGCATAGGTTTCCTTGGTTTTTATGAGTGTCAAATAGGTAAATGAGTTGAGTTTTAAGTAACTTTCAAGAGCATAAAGCATGAAAAACAAATGTTGAACACCAGCAATAACAAGTACAACAAACCATCATAGTTGATCCATTAACATAGTGTTTTGATGAAGGATTTCACCCCTCCTGAGCTACATCTCCTTGGTCCAGCTTCCATGGCTTGGGCCTCTGTATTAGATCAAAAGAGAAAAATTTGTTGCTTGCATTCACCTACAAATCCTAAAACCTGCTTCAATGAGTGTAGAATTTCCAAATCATTCAGAAATGACTCTTCTTGCTCTCAATTTGGTCGAATTTTTCCAAATATATGGCCAAAACAAATTTTCCTAGTAAATTGCCTCCAAAACGAGAGAAGACTCCATTTAGCCCCGTTAATTATGGAGGTGGCGCCTAATTTGGAGGTCCACAAAAACTCCTGCTATTTTAAATTTTGAATTTAATCAATGTAATCACAGATTAAATGGGATAAGTGAGGTTTAAATGTGCATAAGTGTGTTTACATATAATCCATATTAATAATGTATTAGCGCATTTAACCAAATTTTAAGGGTATTAAACCCGCTTATTAAAATTTAATCCTGAGCTCTTAAAATTTGTTACGTCGTGGTTATGGTGGATGGTCTCATGAGGAAGGGGTTGGCCCGCAGGGCTAGCCCCCTCCATTCCTATGTCGCTTCAACCATTAGAATTCAAATAGAAACTGTGCGTTATAAGGTTAAGAAACGAATGTTGTGATGTATTGGCACGGAGCGCTAGTGGTTTGGGGGAGGTCGTGGGGTCAAACCCCGACCTCCACCTAGCTTGTGATAAAAATTTCGCCACCAAATTCATTAACCCAACCTTTGAAGTTGGATTTACACCAAGTTCTTCGGACTTTGGTTATAAACTTAATATGCGCTCACCGTAAGTTATAAAACCTTTGGATTTGATATATAATTCGGATGATTCAAACTATAGCATAATTTGAAATATTCACCATATATGATATACCATATTCGTATCTACACCAAATTTGGAAATGGTCCACTAGAGGGGGCACGTGGAAACCCCTGGCTACACCATGTGTCAGTCTCTGGTTGGCTTGTCCATCTATAAAAAAAATTCACTTCAACCTTAGGAGAAAATTCTTTAAAAAATTTCACCTTCAAACAAACTTCTGAATCCTATAGTGATACTTGTCATAGTGTCATTGGGAAAACTGAATAATATTCCCATAATATTTTTAAATTTGATGACTGGGCTGCCATGTCACCAACCTATCATGTTCTGCAATTTTTTTAGTTGTTTAGGAAAATAAACATCAGGCTCTATCTTCTTCATCCAGAATTTGTTTTCGACGAAATGAATTGCGTCGGATTCCTGGCGACGAGCTCTTCGTTGTCGTTCAGTTTCTAATAAATTTTGAGCAATTTCATTTTTGAGCTTTTACAATGAGCACCTGATCAGCAACGCAGAGGATGCTTCAAGACAGAGAAGCATGCAAAAGGCACTTTGCTAGAACACTTTTCTCGCTAAGAGGGAGTGTTGATTTTTGTAGCATTAGAAAGTGTTCCAAGTCTCAAAATTTGTAAGGAGGCTTGAACATCAATATTGAAAAGAACCCAGAAACCATTTGTGGAAATTCCAGTCAGTTTATGTTTTATTAAAATAATTAATTATTTTAGTGTAGACCATAAGTCTATACTAAGGGAAATTAAATAATTAATAGTTATTAATAAAACGAAGTGTGAATCTTCTAGAGAATGAAGATCAAGTCAAATTTTAATCTTGGCCATTGATTAGACTTCCAATTTGGGTCATTGATTTGTCAATGAGAATATTATAAAAGAAGGCTTGAGGGTCATTTGGAAAGCAAGTCGGTCATACACTCAATAACCTGAAGGAAGTCGATTCTGAAGGAATAGAATTCGATTTCAAAGGGAAATTTGCAGGGCAGAGTTGCAGGGTAGAGTTGTAGAGGAAAAATAAGGAGAGGGAGAGGGATTCAGCAGTGACAAATTTCTAGGAGAGAAGGACGTAGAGGGCCATATAAGGCAGCACAGAGAGCCCACGTAGACCCCATGCAAAGTGACGTAGTCTGACACAGGAACTACACAGAGAGACACGCAGAGTGACGTAGAGGGAAGCAACGGGTCTTCCCAGTGTCATAAAATATCCAGAGGGTTCCAAATAATTTATCACAGGTGTTTTCTAAATAATTCTTTCGGTATTTTCCTTGTAAAGAATTTCATTGTTGAAGAATAATATATAAAACCTCATCTGCTACATTGGCTTTCCCGCATTGGGTTTTTCAGGGACAATTGTCCAAAAATAAGTGTGTACATGTGATTGATTATTATGCTTTTATTTCTTATGTTTCCTTTATCTGCATATACTTAAGTGAATGTTGCAATAGTTTTTATTTCAAAATTTACTAGAAGAATTCTGTAAATAACTTATTGAAATAATAAGTAGGATAAATAAATCTATCACTATAGAAATATTTTCTGGTTTGAAATTTTCACAGA
The DNA here is from genome assembly GCA_034641835.2 of Pinus albicaulis. Classification (NCBI taxonomy): domain Eukaryota; kingdom Viridiplantae; phylum Streptophyta; class Pinopsida; order Pinales; family Pinaceae; genus Pinus; species Pinus albicaulis. The sequence goes on from CM076575.1 coordinate 67,519,397, forward strand.
GATGAAAGCTTCAAATTGAGGCACATGTTCCAACTCTAAGCTAGAACCTAAAAAATGGAAACAAATCATTGATGCACAACCCAACGCCATTGTTTCCACCACCAAGGTTAAGAAAAGTGGACCCGAAGATACAGAGGAGTGAGCGTCCCTTCTGCTCACAGATATTGATGAAGCATGCTCCGCTACAGTTCATTGTCGATAGTGGAAGTGAAAAGAACCTCATCTCAGAAGAGGTCATTAAGCAGTTGGGATTGTCGAAAACACCACACTCACAACCATACACCATCAGGTGGCTCCACCAAGGCTAAGATCTTCGCTTTAGACAATAGTGTTTCTTGCCCTACATCTTCAATCCTTTAATGGATGAGGTATTGTGTGATGTTTCTCCCTTGAATTTTTTGATGTTTTATTAGGCCAACCATACTTATGGAAGTGTCATGTTGTGTATGAGTCCATGCCTCATACTGTTATTATTATTTTGGTTAGAAAACTATATAGGATACCATAGGTAGCCCCACCTACCTCCATTTCTTTGACCTCTGCTAAGCAATCCAGTAAGATCATCTCCCAGACTAGGAAATTATTTTTCTTCCTGATTTGCTATAAAAGTAAAGAGATGATTGTGGTCACATCCATGGCCTCCAGAAAGGGGTATATCATGCAGAAGAAGCAAGTGTATAAGGTCATGGAAGAGTACATGGACATATTTTCCTCACCCATGGGGTTACCTTTGCATTTTCAAGTTAATAATTTGATTGATTTGACCCTTGATGCACCTCTACCTAATGGTCCAATCTACCGACACTCTCTTATGGAAAACAAAAAAATCAACTAGCATATCCAAGAGTTTCTACAAAAATGGAACATCCGACCAAGTTCATGACCTTGTGGGAGCCCAATTGTACTCATGTAGAAGAAATATGGGACCTCGAGAATTTGAATTGATTATCAGGCACTAAAAAAAATTATAGTCAAGAATAAATGCACGATCCAACAAATTGATAACATTCTTGACTAGATCAAGGGGGATAAGTACTTCAACAAGATTGGTTTGAATCTCGACTATCGCCAAAATCCAATAGAACCTATAGATGTATGGAAGACCACTTTGAAGTCCAAGGAGGGTATCTTTGAGTGGTTGGTCATGCACTTCGGGTATACAAATGCCCCTGCAACTTTTATGAGGTTGATGGATGACATCTTGCAACGTTCCATTAACTCATTCATGGTTGTATATCTAGATGATATCCTCATCTTTAGTAAGATTTTGGCATAGAACTTGCAACATATTAGGTAGGTCCTTCAAATCCTATGGCAGCACAATTTATGTGCCAACTTGGAGAAATGCTCCTTTAGCATGAGAAAGGTGTGCATGTGGATCCAACTAAGATCCAAGTCATTCGGGATTGGTTTCTTTGAAACACCAAGTGTGGGGGGGGGTGAATCAATATTTATTTTTACCAGTTAAGATCACTTATAAACATAACACAAAATTAAAAATATAGAATAAATAATTTTATCAATCATAAATAACTAGGACTCCAATCCTCCTCTTTTTAATAAATCAAGTACAATAATGTGTAGGGATCCAACCCTATATGAAGACACCAATATTCAATCAACCAAGCTTTGACCTATATGGTGCGAAGCTCCAACTTGGTCTTTATTAGGCTCCAACCTCTAAGGCACCAACCCTATCTTCCACAAGGCTCCAACCTTGTCTTTATGAGGCTCCAACCTCTACGAATCAAACCCTTTCCACTGGTTAGGCTCCAACCTAGTCTTCTTGAGGACTCCTATCCTCTAGGGCTCTAACCCTTTAAATCTACTTTAGCTTATTCAAGGTAGGTTTAATGGTTCTTCAAGGCTTCCCAAAATTTTTTGTAACAAGCCTTGACAATGTCTTCAACAATTCCCTTGCTTAGCTCATCAATGAAAACTTTATCAACCACAAAATGTGTCTTCACAACTCTTCATGATACCCAAACAAACTTCTCCAAGGTTACTCCATCAGGGCTTCAATCAAGAATCAAGGTCTCCAAGTTTGCCTCCAAGATCAGGTTATATAGGTCTTTCAAATGTCTTCAATAATTTCTTAAGGTGTCAATAAGTTTCCCCAATAAATTTCCAAGATAACAAAGTCTTCTAGATAACCCTCCAAGATATGCTCCCAATATTCATGAATTCTTCTAAAATAATTGTTGCAAAAGGTATTCAAGATGCTCTCCAAACAAGTCTTTAAACACTTTAGAAAAACATTTTATGGTTCTTCAATACATCAGCCTCAAAATGCACAAATAATCAACTCCAAGTATTATTCAATGGTTTTGGACCTCGAGAATTTACATTGATTATCAAGCACTGAAAAAAATTATAGTCAGGAATAAATGCACGATCCCACGAATTGATAACATTCTTGACTAGATCAATGGGGATAAGTAATTCAACAAGATCGATTTGAATCCTGACTATAACCAAAATCCAATAGAACCTATATATGTATGGAAGACCACTTTCAATTCCAAGGAGAGTATCTTTGAGTGGTTGGTCATGCACTTCGAGTATACAAATGCCCCTGCAACTTTTATGAGGTTGATGGATGACATCTTGCAACCTTCCAGAACTCATTCGTGGTTGTATATCTAGATGATATCCTCATCTTTAGTAAGATTTGGGCATAGAACTTGCAACATATTAGGTAGGTCCTTCAAATCCTATGGTAGCACAAGCTATGTGCCAACTTAGATAAATGCCCCTTTGGCATGGACCAGGTACAATATATAGGCTACATAATTGATGAGAAAGGTGTGCATGTGGATCCAACTAAGATCCAATTCATTCGAGATTGTTTTTTTGGAAATACTAAGGGGGGGTGTGGGGGGGGCGGGGGGTGTGAATCAATATTTATTTTTACAATTTTTAATTTTACCAGTTAATATCACTTATAAAAATAATACAAAATGAAAAATATAGAATAAATAATTTTATCAATCATAAATAACTAGGACTCCAATCCTCCTCTTTTTAATAAATCGAGTACAATAATGTTTAGGGATCCAACCCTATATGAAGACACCAATATTCAATCAACCAAGCTTCGACCTGTATGGTGCGAAGCTCCAACTTGGTCTTTAGTAGGCTCCAACCTCTAATGCACCAACCCTATCTTCCACAAGGCTCCAACCTTGTCTTTATGAGACTCCAACCTCTATGGATTAAACCCTTTCCACTGGTTAGGCTCCATCCTGGTCTTCTTGAGGACTCCTATCCTCTAGGGCTCTAACCCTTTAAATCTACTTTAGGTTATTCAAGGTAGGTTTAATGGTTCTTCAAGGCTTCCCAAAATTTTCTGTAACAAGCCTTGACAATGTCTTCAACAATTCCCTTTCTTAGCTCATCAATGACAACTTTATCAACCACAAAATGTGTCTTCACAACTCTTCATGATACCCAAACCAACTTCTCCAAGGTTACTCCATGAGGGCTTCAATCAAGCATCAAGGTCTCCAAGGTTGCCTCCAAGGTTGCCTCCAAGATCAGGTTCTATAGGTCTTCCAAATGTCTTCAGTAATGTCTTAAGGTTTCAATAAGTTGTCCCAATAACTTTCCAATCTAACAAAGTCTTATAGATGACTCTCCAAGATATGCTACCAATATTCATGAATGCTTCTAAAATAATTTTTGCAAAATGTATTCAAAATTCTCTCCAAACAAGTCTTTAACCACTTCAGAAAAAACATTTTATGGTTCTTTAATACACCAGCCTCAAAATGCAGAAAGGATCAACTCCAAGTATTCTTCAATGGTTTGGAACAAGTTTACTAGAAGATGTTGCACCAGTGTCTTCATTAGTGCAAATGTCTGCAATCAAACATCAATAGGTCTAAATATCAAGAAGTGTCACGGGATTTAATCCAAATCAGATCCAAGGAAGGCTACAAGTTTTGTGTAAGAATTTATTCAAAAGGATTTCGTTGTTGTTCCAAGATGGACTCAAGGAAAATAATGTCTTCAAGATCTCAAACCTCCTTAATAGGTTTTTTCCAAGTCTGGCCTTAATATCAAGAATATGCACACAAATATTGCTTCACAAATCTCCAAAATTGAGGTCAAAAGGTGTACCAAGGCTATCCACAAGAGCTTAAGACAACTACTGGAAATAACCCACAGAAGACTGAATTTAGGGACAAGTATGCTCTTAACAAGGCCTGAAATTTATCACAAGCCAAAAAAAAATTTACATATATGAAATAGTTGCAGGTTTGAAATAATAGCAGGCCTGAATCAGGTTTCAAGGGGCCAAGAATTGCAATCCAAAGTTTGCTTCTTAAAGGTTGAATCTGCAACTAAAAAGGGACATAATTTAGGTCTGTAATAGCTTGATTTTTACTTTGAGTTAGTTGATTTGATGGCCAAAGTACAATTATGTGGTAGGTCCAAGTTATAGGCCAAAGTGTAGATCTATAACACGTCCAAAAATGATCTCCACAGGTCTGGAACAATTCTTACTTTAGGTCCAGAGAAAATATATATATATATATATATATATATATATATATATATATATATATATATATATATATGGTCAAAATAGGATGCTACTACCGATCATAGAATATTCCTCCACAAATTTGCAACAAAGTGCCACTACAGGTCTAAAAGGTGTGCTTCCACAATTCTTCAAAAAGTGCTACAATGGAAATTTTCAGATAATGATAAGCTCCACAAAAAAATCAGAACTACTAAGAGACTTCGTCCTTTTTAGCCCTCAACTCCTAGCTCTATTCTATAATTCTACTGTCTTGACCGAATTTTTAGAGCTAAAATGAGGAGAGTTCAACCTTGTATTTATATTTGTTGGAGTCTACATTTAGCTAAAAATGGGTCTCACAAGTCTTCTTGTGCAACCTGCTTTCTTCTCCAAACCTTCGTGACACTCTTTCCCTTCTTGACTGAAGATTCTTCATATTGTCTAGGGACCCATTTTAATTTGCAATTTTTAGTTAAATTTCCAACATCATGGCATTTGAAACATTCAGTTTTGTACATGAATGGAGGAGCATAATATTTTTTGGTACGTACATTGGGGTATCTCATTGCACCTTTACTTTTGGGAACTGATTTGAGTACGCATAGATGTCTTTGTTATATTCCTTGCAATGCTTTAGTTAATCAAGGTTTTCATTGATGTCAATATCGCATTGTTCGTGAAGGAAAATTCTTATGATGTGTAATGTTGCCTAAATGTCCATTGATCATAATACCCTAATGATGATGTCCTTTAACTAACCATGAAGATGCCCTAGAACCCGGATGATGTCCTTACCCTTAATAAGGAAGTCTATAGATTCCATGTCAATCATGTGCCTATGATTGATGCTCATAGTGATCTAGCCTTTACAAGCCCTTGATGACATATGGATAAAGTGCAAATCTCAGAACAGTGACTACATTCTGTGGAAAGATACTTCTAAAACCGTGAGAAAACAACCTATGGAGACAGTCCTCACCTCATAATTGAAGTAGATCAGACTATGGGTAGTTTCCAAACCTTGGACCTAGCATCTTTGTGGTTTTTTTTCAAATTCTGGAATAGACATTTCTAAGCATAAAATTCAGCCCTTGGAGTAGTCATGTTAAACAAAAGTTTAGAAACCATGATCACTTAAGACATCACTGCAGCAGTTTTGTATATATATTGAGCAGGCTTTAAAAAGTTTCAAATCTTGTGTAAAATATTTGATCTCAGCTGGTAATTTAAAGAAGTGTTTTGAGCATCTTATTGAATACACTATTGAAGTATTTTGGAATAGTCGTAAGAGTGCATTTGAAGCAGGCATCTAGTGAATAAATCTAGAAGATTTATTTGGACTACAAGTTGAGAAGACTTAGAGAACTGTGGAGTTGGCCTTCTGAGAATTCTATAAGAATTTTGGAGTAGACTTTTTGGTTACTCCTTGATAATTTCTGCAACAGTCCTTCTAGTGACCCTTCCAGGATCATATTCTTGAATACTTATTGACTTACCTTGAATTAGACTTTGAGTGAATTTGGTGCAAACTTGAAAGGAAATTTTGGACAAGATATTAACTTGCTATGAACCAGCCTTTGAAGAATTCCTTGGGGTATTTTGGTAATAAATTGAAGTAGGCTTGGAAGCCTTTGTTGTTAAAAAATACCCAAAGAATATCTCGAGGACATCTAGTTGGAGCTAGTAGTTTCCTTGGAGAAATTAGTTGAGACCTCGTAATGCATTGATGGAACTCCTAATGAGGTGAAATTGGAGATCTAGCTTGGGTAATATGAAGATCTGATCCAGGAGGATCTTGCATCAGTTCAGATCGACAGGGAAGTCCATTTCAGTCTTCAGTTTCTTTAGTGATGGTCTGGAGGAGAGAGATTCCTTCAGTCATGGTAAAATGTTGATGGTGTATGTAAGGGTGGAAAATTGTAATGTCATGGTGCTAAATCTATGGTGTTAAATCCTAAGTGTTATGACCATAAATATATGCTAAGTGGAACCTAAGCTAAGGTCATGAAAGGAACTAATTTGTATGACAATCCTATGGTCCTAAGCCTAAGTGGTAACCTATATTCCTAATCCTAAAACCTAGCACAAAAAAATGGCATAACAAATTTTAAACCTATGTAATGATTTTGGACTATGTTAAAGACTATGTAATAACCCATATTACAATCCAACCACGCGGGGTTTTAACCGTAATGGATTTTTACTGTAGGCATGCGAACGCAACAGAATGTTAGCACCTAACCGCAACAGTTAACCGCATAGTTGGAACTGACCGCAACTGTCAGAAGGTTGTTTCGTCACATGGATGAGGTCGACCGCCAGCGAGACCGCACCATTTTCCGAAGCCGCCAGACTTAACCACCAGGTGGTATTGATCGGTTAGTCCGCCGCTAGTCACATGCACTCAGTCAGAGCCGCTCCATCGTTTGCAAACCGTCAGAGGTATATTTATAATATAAGTTTTATATTTTGGTTTCTGAAACTTAATTATGCGCTATGTTATTCAACCACCATGTAACAACCCTAAGGTGTAAACTTACCATTTCACCGAGAGAAAATACACTCAAACACTTGCCATGAATAGACCTAAGACGTCAATATTGAACCTGAAATATATTATAAAGCCACCTTTTCTCATGATGGAGAGGAGGAAGAGTGTTTTTGAAGACTTGTAGTCAAAATTCTGAAGAAAGAGGCATTTTTTCTTTCAGGTGTAACTTGGTCATCCAGAGGTGAAATTGGGGACCGAGACAGGCATTGGAAAGCTAGGAGAGAGAGATTTTTCTTGACAGAAACTAGAGGTGCCTACGAGCACGTTTAGTCTGGTTTATTTCAGTGTAAATACTTCCTTGGATCAATCCTTAATAAAACGGACGCCCATCTTGAAAGTGGACCCGGAGATGTAGTCCACCAGGGACGAACTCCGTAATCAATGTTTGTTGTCTTTTTTCTCTGTTCTTTGCTGAAAATTAATGTTTAAATTTGCTTCTTAAGTTTTGGATTAAGTCGTAGAATCATTTGCTTTCCTTTAGTCTTCCACACTAAGCGATCAATTAATTGTTGGTAAATATTCAGTTCTACTTCAGTATTATTTCAGATCTATTTCAGATCATATATTTTGGTATCAGAGCAGGTTGTGTTCTAGGATTTTTTCCAGTGAATGTTAACCAGGTCCAAATTTCAACATGGAGAAGGAACGCTCGAGTAGATTGACTCAGAAGTTGGAAAGCGGAAAGCCGCTCAACAATCAAAAATGGGAGGATCTGATGTAGGTGAAACTCCTGAACTAAAGGCCATGGGCGAAGAACAAGTTCAGCAAATGTTTTTTAACATGCAGTGGATGTTGGGTGAACTCTATGATGATAAAAAGGTGAGATATGCAGCTTCTTCTTCAAAGGCAACGAATAAGGAAAAGGGAAAGGGAAAAGCATATAAACATTAGGGAAATTTTGAGGTATAAAATGGGCCTCCTAAGGAAATTATAAAATAATAATGGAAATAATAAAATAAGATTTGATTACATCATCAAATTTTAGAGGGGAAAAAAGAAAAAACTACTTTTTAAACTTGTATTTTGAACTTATCTCCCTAAGTGTTTACTAAAATTTCAAGCAGGAACACTCGTTGGATGATAAATTTAATTCCTCGTCCAAAAAGTACCCATGTTGCATACTTTTGATGGACTTTTCTACATGAAAAATGAGAAATACATGAAAAACGTGATTGCAATCATGTTTTTTCATGTATTTATCATTTTTCATGTAGCAGGGTCTATCAAAAGTATGCAACATGGGTACTCCTTGGATGAGGAATTGAATTTTTCATCCAACGAGTACTCTCACTCAAAATTTGAGTAAACCCTTAGGGAGGTAAGTTGAAAAAATAGTTTTATTATTTTATTATTTTTTAAACTTTTTACATTTTTACTCCAAAAATGGTGAATCATCCTCCATGGTTGACATCATCATCTTGAATCCTATTGGTTCTCATAAAGTTTATTTTGGTTGTACATTTTTCTTAGGAGGCCCATTTTAGACCTCAAAATTCCCCTAATGCCTCCTTCTCCTCCATCATATTCATCATCTTCTTCTTCTTCTTCCAGTTCAGATTCCGAAATTGAAAATAAACCTTAGAAATCATCTCTTTTGAAACTTGATGTAAAATCTGAACTACCTATTTATGATGACAAAATGAATCCTGAAAAGCTAGATAACTGGATTAAACAATTAGAAATGTATTGCAGAATTCATAGCGTTTCTGATGAAAGAAAAAAAATTCAATTAACTACACTTATAATGGGGGGAACAACTTTAATCTGGTGGGAAAGTAAAACTCAAGTAGATTTAAAGAAAAAATGTAAATTCATCTCTTCATGGTCTAAGTTTTTAAAAGCTCTCAGGAAACAATTCTATCCTTTCAGATACATGCAGCAAGATGTTATTGATTGGCAGGATTTGAGGCAAGGTAAAGGGAAGAATGTTCAGGAGTTTAGGAAGAAATCTTTGGCACTTGTTATGTGATACACGTGAAACTTTATTAAAGTACATTGGCAGTGTACATTCTTATTTACAACATATGTTATTGATGTTTAATCCCACTAACTTTGATGAAGTGTGTGTTCAAGCCATACATATTGAATCAGGTGGCAGACCGTTCAAGTTTTCATAAAAAGCATCCAAACAATTGGCAATCAAGGATTCCAAAGACAACAAGAGGAAGAGAAATTCTAAGGGAAATAAAACAACGATATATTGGAAGGAAAGTGAAATACCTACTTGTACTAACTACCAGAGGATCGGACATGATAAAGCCATATGTTGGAAACTTCACCCAGAACTCAAACCAAAGAAGTTCCAGAAAAAGAAAGGTGAAAATAAGGATAATACAGCAATCCAACAAGATTTGGGCTTTAACTCAAGTGATGAAAGGAAAATAACCACAATGGTTTCAAAAGGTAAAAAAATTTATGCTAGTTCAAGTTCTAGTACTTCTACATCTTCTTCAAACAGAAATCATCTAGATGAGGATAAAAGAGTTGAATTATTTCACATTAAGGTAACTTATAAGCAGACAACAATAGATACATTGTTTGAGAGTGGATCACAGGAAAATTTAATATATGAAGAATTAGTTAAGAAATTGGGTTTGGAGACAGAATCATCTAAGACCATACCCATTAGGTTGGCTAAAAGAAAATACTCATATTAATGTCACAAAGCAGTGTCGTTTAAAAATTTCCATCACAACTAATTACATTGATGAAGTGGATTTAGATGTGATTCCATTAGACATATGTGGAATAGTGCTAGGAAGTCCTTACCTCTATGATCGTGGTGATGTGTTTCATAGGAAAGAGCATAAATATCATCTTAAGAAAGATGGGATTGAATACATTGTCAGGGCACATAAAATCAAAACACACTTGGATTTAGTTACTTCTAATCAGATGAAGAGGCTAATAATTTCAAGTAAAATATATGTAATCATGGTTGTAAAAGAACAACATAAGGATCAATATGATGTTTTTTCATGTTGTGAATCTCAATTTAAAGATAGTTTGGTTAAACTGGTAGATTATTTTCAAATTCTATTTAAAGAACCAAAACATCTGCCTCCTAAACAGGAAATACAACATGAGATACAATTGATGTGTGATTCCCCTCTTCCTAATGTCGGAATGTATTGCATTTCAATCATAGAGAACTAAGACATAAAGAAACAAATCCAAGAGTTGGTTGAAAAAGGCTTCATTCAACCCAGTTCATCTCCATGTGGTTCACCCATAATTTTGGTTCCTAAGAAAGATAGGACATGGAGAATGTGTGTCGAATTTAGGGCCTTAAATAAAATCATAATCAAGAACAGGTATCCTCTTCCCAAGATAGATGATTTACTTGACTAGTTGAAAAATGTTGTCTATTTCACTAAGTTGGATTTGCGTAGTGGGTATCATCAAATATGCATTGCAGAAAATGACATCTCGAAAACTACATTTAAAACTAAGCAGGGGCTATTTGAATGTTTAGTGATGCCTTTTGGTTTGTGTAATGCTCCAGCAACTTTCATGCAGGTTATGAATGATGTATTACGTCCATAAATTGATAAATTTGTCATAATCTACTTAGATGATATCATGATTTTCAGTTTTAGTATGAAAGAGCATGTTAGGCATGTTCAACAAGTCTTCAAAGTGTTGCAAAGGGAAAAATTGTACCTTAAACTGTCCAAATGTGAGTTTGGGAAAACTTCATTGATTTATCTTGGTTACATAGTTGGAGGTAGTCATTTGAAAATAGATCCATCTAAAATCGATGTGATTTTTAAGTGGCCAAGACCACAGAATATGAATAAAGTTAGGAGTTTTCTAGGTGCAATTCAATATTGGAGAAAATTCATTTCTCATTTTTCTTTGATTGCATCACCGTTAAATTCTTTAACAAGTTCTAAAGTTTCCTTTCAGTGGGGAGGGAAACAACAAAAATATTTTGATTCACTTAAGCAGAAAATTGTCACAACACCAATCTTAGCTTCACTAGATATTCAATGGACATTTGAAATTGAAACGGATGCTAGTGGTTATGCAATGGGTGTAATCTTACTTCAAAAAGGGAAACCTATTTGTTTTCATTCAGAAACTTTTTCTAAGGCAATTGAAAACTATATGACATATGATAAATAACTGTTTTCTTTGGTTGGAAGTGTTATGAAATGGAAACACTACTTAATGGGTAAGGAAACAGTGATTCACACAAATCATCAGTCGCTTCAGTAACTTTAGTCTCAGACTAAGTTGCAACAATCTGGCCATTACAGATGGATGGGATTTCTTCAACAATTTCACTTAGTAATTAAGTACAAGAAATGTGTAACAAAAAAAGTAGTTGATATGTTGTCTAGACCATCCTTGAATGCTTCAGTAGTGGTGCATAATATTTCCTTAAAACTTGAAAGTTATTTATAACAATATAGTACAGATGTTGATTTCAAAGATATTTATGAATCACTAACTCATTGTACTCAGGTGGAAGAAGTCAATTTTCATGTTCATGACAAGTTGTTATATCATCTGGGTAAGTTGTACATACCACAGACAGAAAGGGCGGATATTATTAGGCAAACACATTCTTCTCGCATTTCAAGAAATTTTGGCGTCAGCAAGACAATGGCACAAATTCAAAGGTATTGCTACTAGCCTTGCATGTATGAAACAATTTTTAAGTACATTAAAGGATGTGTTATGTGTTCGACAAGAAAACCAAGCAATCGAAAGATTGGCTTGTATATGCCACTTCCAGTTCCTTCGTGACCATGGGACAGCATATCCATGGACTTTGTTGGAGGACTTCCTATGTCTAGGAGAGGGCATGATAACATGTATGTCATGGTTGATTGTTTCAACAAGATGTGCATTCTTGTTCCATGCAAAAATCAAGTGATTGTTGAACAGACTGCACAGATGTTCTTTCAACAGGTATGGGTTCATTTTGGGTTCCCTACTTCCATTATTTATGATCGAGACACTCGCTTTGTAGGAGAGTTTTGGCCCACTTTGTGGGGACTCATGGACACAAAGCTGAAAAAGAGCACAGCTTTTCATCCACAGACCGATGGACAGAAAGAAGTGGTGAACAGGACAGTGATACATATTATCTAAGGTTACTGCAACAAACATCCTAAGTTGTGGGATGAATCTTTACCTTATGTACAACATGCTTACAATCGAGCCTTACATTCTTCAACTAATCAATCGCCATTTGAAACATGTTTTAGGTATCTACCAAATTCACCAATGGATTTCATGTTTGGTGAAGAAGATAAAGTGGATGGATAAGATGATTCAAATAAAGCAGTTAAGTTCATTCAACGGATACAACATAAACATGAAGCAGTGCAGGATCAGTTAGAGAAGAGTCGGGCCAAGTATAAAATGTGTCATGACAAGCATCGAGTGGATCATCATTTTCAGGTTGGTGATCAGGTATGGTTGTATATCACTAAAGACAGGTTGAAAGGTGAATGTAAGAAACTGAAACCCATTAGGTATGATCCTTCCAATATTGTGGAACAGATTGGAAATCATGCATTCTGGTTAGATTTACCTCCTTAAATGCGTATTTATTCAGTTATAAATGTAGAAAATATGATTTTTTATGAATCTTCGATGATCATTGATCCAGAGGAAGATACCGAGATTCTTATCATTGTTGATTTAGCACCTGAGTATATGAATGAGTTTAGGGAAGATATCATCTTGGATAGGAAATTCGCTTTTCAAGGCATGGAGAAGTTGAATATCTTTGAGTGGGACTCAAGGGCATGAATCCTAGCAAGGCGAGGTGGGTGGAGATCGGAAGAGTGAGGGAGTTGTACCCTCGCCTAAGATCTTCTTAAATCAAACTTTTGTTGGTCGAAAAGCTTTCAAGTGGAGAGGATTGATCTAGGAGGACCTTGCATCAGTTCATATCGACATGGAAGTCCAATTTAGTCTTCATTTTCTTCAGTGATGTTCCGGATGAGAGAGATTCCTTCAGTCATGGTTAAATTTTTATGGTGTATGTATGGGTGGCAAATTGTAATGTCATGGTGTTAAATCTATGGTGGAAAATCCTAAGTTCTATGGTCCTAAATCTATGCTAAGTGGAACCTAAGCTAAGGTCATGAAAGGAACTAGGTTGTATGACAATCCTATGGTCCTAATCCTAAGTGGTAACCTATAGTCTTAATCCTAAAACCTAGCACAAACAAATGGCATAACAAATTTTAAACCTATGTAATTCTTTCAGACTATGTTAAAGACTATGTAATAACCCATATTACAGTCTAACCGAGCAGGGTTTTAAGTACGGTGAATTTTGATCATAGGCATGTGAACGAAGCGGAATGTTAGCACTTGACCGCAGCAATTAACCACACAGTTGGAACTGACCGCAACCGTCAGAAGTCTGTTATGTCAGATGGATGAGGTCGATCGCCAGCAAGACCGCACCGTTTGCCGAAGTCGCCAGACTTAACCACCAGGTGGAAATTAGCAATTAGTCCGCTGCCGGTCACATGCATTCAGTCAGAGCCACTCCGCCATTTTCAAACCGTCAAAGGTCTATTTTTAATATAAAGTTTATATTTGGGTTTTTGAAATTTAATTATGCGCTATGTTATTCAACCACCATGTAACAACCCTAAGGTGTAAACTTACCATTGCACCAAGAAAAAATACACTCAACCACTTGCCATGAATAGACCCAAGAGGTCGAGATTGAAAATGAAATGTATTATAAAACCACCTTTGCTCATGATGGAGAGGAGGAAGAGTGTTTTTTAATACTTGTAGTCATAATTCTGAAGAGAGAGACAGTTTTTATTTCAAGTGTAACTTGGTCATCCGGAGGTAGAATTGGGAACCAAGATGAGTGTTGGAAAGCTAGGAGAGAGATATTTGTGTTGACAGAGACCAAAGGTGCCTACGAGAACGTTAATTATGGCATATTTCTGTGTAAATACTTCCTTGGATCCATCCTTAATAAAACAGACGCCCATCTTGAAAGTGGACCCGTAGACGTATTCCACCAGGGACGAACTCCATAATAAATGTTTGTTGTCTTATTTCTTTGTTATTTGCTACAAATTCAGTTTAAAGGTGCTTCCTAAGTTTTGGATTAAGTCGTAAAATCATTTTTTTTCCTTTATTATTCCACACTAAGCGATCATGTTAACAATCAATTCACTGGTGGAAAATATTCCATTCTACTTCAATATTATTTCAGATCTATTTCAGATCAAGAGCAGTGGTGAAACCTTATAAGAATACAAGGTTGTCATTGATGAAGTAATTTGGTGAAGAAATTGTTTAATATTGACAGGGCTCATTGAAGAAGACATTGGGAGCTGTGAATAATAACCAAACATATTTTGACAAATCGAAAGTTGAGGGTTGGATCCCAAGAGGTTGGAGCCTCATAGAGACAAGGTCACCTTGGAAGATAGGGTTGGAGCCATGGAAGGTTGGAGTCCTTAAGAAACTAGGTCGAAGCCTGTATATATAGATAGGGTTGGAGCCCTAGAGGTTGGTGCCTCAAATTGACAAGGTTGGAGCCTTGTAAAGTCCAAGTCGGTGCTTGGAAAAATACAGGTTTGAGCCTGGAAGATTGGAGTCTTCATCTTGGATTGGATCCCTATACTATTATTGTAATCGATTTATTGTAAGAATAAATTAATAAAAGCATTTATTCCATCACTGTTCATTTTTTGTTCTAAATATAATTGATCTAACTGGTAAAAATAACAATTGAAAAGAAATATTGATTGACCCCCCTCTTAGTATTTCCAACAGTTGGAATTAGAGCCAGTACCTTCACTCAAATCCTAACAGCTTGAAGGTTGATCCTTGGAACACAAATGGAAAATCCAAGGAAGAAAGTCTCCAATCCTCCTAAATATGTGTCTTCCTCAACCATCGAAATTTAAGTCAATCAATTTGCGAACGCTCCATTTTTCAATGGAGACTTTGATATATGGGAGGCAAGAATGAGGAATTTCTTAAAAACTCAAGGCGTTGAAGTCTGGAAATCGGTGATTACTAATAGCATGATGGAAGGAGAATCCAAGGAGTATAATACAAGAGCAATGAAAGCGATCTTGAATGGGCTACCTGATTCTATAAGGGCCAATTTGGAAAAATGTTCGTCAGCAAAAGGCATATGGGACAAACTTCATGATCTTCACTCAAAAGGAGCATTGACCATGACCTCTATTCAAGAAGATGATGGAAAGCAAGTAGGAAATCTAGAACCCATCAAGGAAGTTGAAAATAAGAATGATGACATTAAGGCCAAAGAAGACCTAGAAGAAGAAGAAAGAAAAGAAGACTTTGAAGGAGATGTCCTGACTAAGCTTATAGGTGCCATGGAAGAGATTAACAATTTGAAAAAGGAAAATGAGGAACTTAAGAAGAAAGCGCAAGATGGTGACCAAGACAATACAAGGAAGGAAGTTGACCTTTTCAATATTCAAGTACAAGAAAGAGATGAGGAGCTCATCAAAATTAAGGAGGAATTTCATCAAAACAAAATAAAGCATCATGAAGAAGTCATATCTATGAAAAATCAATTGGATAAGGCAAAGAAATGGAAGAAACTTTGTCAAGCCACCTTGAACAAAGACTTGAGAGCTTGAACAATCTTGAAGCAAAGATTGGTTAATACAAGGAAGAGGACTCCTCTTTTAAATCTCAACTAGAAGAAGCAAGGAAACAAGCACAAGGAGCTGAGAAGGTGATGGAAAATTTGGTATTCAAAGAAGGAAAATTTGATGAAGCAGAAAAAGAGATAAACACCATGATATGCCAACTATAATAAAAGGATGAATAAATATTCAAACTAAAATCAGACATCAATCTTCTCAAGGCCGAAACATGTGAAGCTACAAGAATAAAAAGAAGAAAATGAGAGAATGCTAGCAAAGGAGAATGAAGAAATCTTAATCATGAAATCAAATATCATCTCCCTTAAAATTGAAGCACACGAAACAAGTAGTATGATGGAAGAAATGAAAAAGAAAATAGTCATGAAAGATGAAGATTGTGAAAATTTTAAAGGAGAAATTGTCACTCTTAAAAAGGAAGTTGTCTCGCTCAATAAGAAATTGAAAATATCTCAAACCATAGATGACATGCTAAGTCATCAAAGATCTCCTCTTAATAAATCAGGTCTTGGCTATGCAGGTGAATCCTCAAGTGAGAATGATAATGCTTCAAATAACAAGAATGTGAGGAAGCTAGAAAGAAATGTTGATGCTCCCAGTTCTAGCAAGGGTAAGGAGAAGAGTCAAGACAACAATGGAAGAAATCCTACACCAAGAAGACTTTTATATGGTGTAAAGAATACAAAAGGAAATGAATATCATCAAAGAATCCCAAGGCAAAAATACTTCAGAAGTACATCAAGGAAATCTCCATCTCCCAGGTACCAAAGTATATTTCTTAGATATTGCTATTCTTGTACAAATTTTGGGCACATGGAAAAAGATTGTAGGGCATATCAAAAAAACCAATATAATGGTCCTCTTCAATCTCCTAGAAGCAATTTTTCAAGAAGAAGACATGATTTCTCATTAATGAACAAGATGGAGTGCTTCAATTTCAATAACATTGGACATATGGCACTTGAGTGTGACTTGACTTGGGTCCATAAAATCATGACAACCAAGCCAGAGAAGAAAGTTACACAAGTATGGAGAAGGAAGAAAATTGGGTCCGAAAGTCTCTTATATACTCAAGCCAACAACATATGTTGTTGATTTGATGATGACATCCTTGGAAAATATGATATTCTAAGTTTTGATGATGAGACTGCCAAAAAGGAGAACATGCATACTGTCAGGGGGAGCTTGTGATTCTTAACCATTCTTGCAAATGTTATCTGTGAAGAAATCCTTGATGAGTCACACATGGACAATATTGACAGATCATATCTTGGGAGTAACTCCATTGAAGAAAATCATGAAATTATGAAGATGTTTTCTTCTTAATCACCAGGCAACAATATTTCTTTCTTGAGCAAAATGAGGAGCTAGAGGAGTTTATGCAAGCAGGGAGA
This sequence comes from Pinus albicaulis, assembly GCA_034641835.2. Lineage (NCBI taxonomy): Eukaryota > Viridiplantae > Streptophyta > Pinopsida > Pinales > Pinaceae > Pinus > Pinus albicaulis. The sequence goes on from CM076575.1 coordinate 67,536,518, forward strand.
GTTGGTTCATCACATGAAGAAATGTAGACACATCTATCATGAACCACATTGCCAAAAGGAAGAGCACCATGACAGGGGAGCAACATACCTATGAAGAAATACTATTGATGAAGAAAATATGATGAAAAGAGGTATTTTGATAGGGGGAGTACTTGGGCACCCCGTTTTCCATTGATGTCAAAGGGGGAGAAAATGTTGGAAGGGCAAGAATATTGCCATCAATGGAAAAGGGGGAGATTGTTAATAAAGGTTTTCGTTGATGTCAATATCACATTTTTCATGATGGAAAATTCTTATGATGTGTGATGTGGCCTAAATTTCCATTGATCATAATAACCTAATGATGATGTCCTTAAACAAACCATGGAGATGCCCTAGAACTTGGATGATGTCCTTACCCTTAATAAGGAAGTCTATAGATGCCATGGCAATCCTGTTCCTATGATTGATGCTCATAGTGATCTAGCCTTTAAGTGCATATGATGTATCTAATATAGAAGCCCTTGATGACATATGGAGGACTATACATGAATGGCCTTACATTGATGAAATAAAAATCTCATGATGGGCTCTCTGGATGGAAATTAATGGATGTTGCATTATGACATGGTTGGTAACATTATTGATGCTACACTATCACACATAAGGACATACATGATGATGACATGGAAAATGGTGGGAGATACGACTTGAATGACCTCACCATACTTGATGACATATAATGACATTGTTGGATACATGACAATGGAGAAGCCATTAATGACCTCTTGTTGTCATAATCACCTTCTGCAATAAAAATTCCAAACGGTGAAAATTTTTTGACATCTTGAATACATCATTTCATAATGGCTCCTTCACCATCTTGTAGAGGACTCTTTCCTCTTTCCAAAAAGCCCTCATTCAGACTCTAACTCCCAGTGGTCTCAGAGAAATTAATTTTTTAAGTTAATATATCATTTTTTTTTAATCTAGCTGACCAATAGACAGTCATTCATGTTGGCCTCTCTCCATGAGACATGTCTCTTCATTAAGGGTCAAAACCTAGTATAAATTGACATTGAAATTTTTCATTTTAGCATAAAAATTTTGGTGATTATTTCATAGAAAAGACATAGAAATTACAGGAGGCCGAGAGGACATAAAATTTTAATGTTTGGGATAATTTTTGTGATTGGGTTATCATTTAAGAGTTGATAAAGTGCAGATCTCGGAACAATGACTAAATTATGTGGAGAGATACTTCTAAAATTGTGAGGAAGAAACCTGTGGTGATATTCCTCACCTTAGAATTGAAGTAGCTCAGACTATGGGTAGTTTCCAGACCTTGGACCTAGCATGTTTGTGGTTTTTTTGAAAATTCTAGAATAGACATTTCTAAGCAGAAAATTCAGCGCTTGGAGCAATCCTGTTAAAAAAAAGTTTAGAAACCACAGTCACTTTTGAAGGCATCATTGTAGCAATTTTGTAGATATATTGAGCTGTCTTTAAGAAGTTGCAGATCTTGTGTATAATAGATTATCTCAGTTGGGAATTAAAAGCAGTGTTTTGAGCATCTTTTTTAAGACTATTGAGTTATTTTGGAACAGTATTAAGAGATCATAGGCATCGAGTGAAGAAATCTGGAAGATTTATTTGGACTACAAGTTGAGCAAACTTAGAGAACTATGGAGATGGCCTTCTGAGCATTCTATAAGCATTTTGGAACAAATTTTTTGGTTGCTCCTTGATAATTTCTGCAACGATCCTTCTAGTGACCTTCCCTGGATTAGATTCTTGAATACTTATTGACTTACCTTGAATTAGATTTTGAGTGAATTTGGAGCAAACTTGAAAGGAATTTTGGACAATATCTTAAGCTGCTATGAACTAGCCTTTGAATAATTCCTTGGTGTATTTTGGTAATCAATTGAAGTAGGCCTGGAAGCCTTTTTTGTTAAAACAGACCTAAAAATTATCTCGTGGACATCTAGTTGGAGCTACTATTTTCCTTGGAGAAATTAGTGGAGACCTCACAATGAATTGATGGAATTCCTCATGAGGTGTGTTGAGATTCAACAAGATGATGAGCTTAGTGAAAAGATTCGCCTTCACTAAGTGGGCCCGCAGGCTATTTTTGGAGCAAGTCTATTTTTAGACTATGTCTATTTTTAGACATGATGATCATATTTCAGAAGTTGCAGGATGCTATTTGTGGATGGTTGATCAAGTTGGAAAAATAGATGAAATTCTATTTTTAGAATATTGGGCGAAGTCTATTTATAGATTGTTGATCTAAAAATAGATGCATGTTGATTATTATTAGCTCTTAATAATAATCAGACACTAAACAACAACTTATTCTCTTAGAGCACTTTGTTTCAGTGCACAGATGTGGCACATCAGTGGACTGAGGGAATTACTCAATTACCAAGGGTTTACTGGAGCTAATGCATGGAGGACTCAGTTAGAACTCAAGTGGCAGAGTTATGACACAGTTGGAAGAAGTAGTTATGGAGTTGTATTCAATTTAACTTAGTTAGACTCAGTTGAGCTAGTTGTATCTAGTCTAAATGATTGATACACTAGTGAGAGTGGAGTGAATTAATTATTTAATTAATTCACAAATAATAAATCATTAATCAACTGAAAAATACAGCAGCTAACTACAGTGCATGGCAGTTTCAGTGGAGACCCAGTGGAGAGACAGGTGAAAGGGCAAGATAGACTATCTGTTGTTACTATAGTGATGCATTGATTGCATCACACACACATTGGAGTTGCCAATGAGGATTGCATAGTCAAGGCAAGGGTAATTCGAATTCATTCAGAGCTATTCTTCAGCAGGGATTGCGCAGTGGAGGCAGGGTAGCAGAAGGCAAAGATCGGTGCATGGATTTGCAAGATTTTTCCTGATTAGTGTATGACGATTGTAATGTACTTAGAGCTTGATAAGCTTTGTATGGGGATTTTCATATGATTCCATGATACATAATATATAGTTGGGGTTTTCAACTTCAGGTTTTCCCAGTTAAAAACAACTGTGTTATATGCGATTATTTTTATTTATGCTTTACATGTGTGTGCAATTAATTTTCCGCAAAAGATTAACAAGTGGAATGATTCAGTATCTTGCATAAAGTTAAATAGTGTGAGATCATGTGGATCTAGGACATATGCATGCTTAGTGCATATAATTTCTACATGGTATCGGAGCATTGTTGATTGAAGATTGCAATTGTAAAGTGATTTTGTGCTAGTGGAAAATTCGAATTTGCTACAGAAGATTCTTGGTGCAGAAGTCGAGTATACATTGAAATTTCTTTCAACGGGTTGAGATTGGAGTATGTCCTTGATGGGAGCTTGAATTACATAGCCTGGAAGGATAGGATGGAGGCAGTGCTAGAGGATAATGGACTGAAGGAGTTCATCGATAGTGATGTTCCTAAGCCGGGATCTAGCGATGTTGCATTACTTGACGCATGGCAAAAGAAGACAGCAAAGATGAGAAGGATTCTGTTGGAAGGTGTGAACGACCATATTGTGTCCAGCCTTCATGGGAAATCCACTCCATTCTTAATGTGGAAGGCTTTGACAGACTTGTTCCAAAGCAGAAGTGACCAGAGGAATTTTGCGCTTAAAGACAAGCTCAGAAAAATAAAAATGGAGAAAGGCAACAGTATTCCAAAATACCTCCCGAAGTTTGTCCACTGCAAGGATGAACTGGGAAGTGTGGGGGTTACTGTTGATGAAGAAGACTTGGTGAGCTTGGATCTCCTTGGGCTTCCGAAGAGTTGGCATAGCTACAAAGACTTTGTCAATGGACAGGAGAAACTGCCAAGATGGGAGCGACTTTGGTCGGATCTTGTGCAGGAGGAGATAAGGCGGGTTACCAGGGATGGATCTTAATCGAAGAATGAAGATGAAGAGAATCGCGCTTTGGCTGCCAAAGTAAGGAAAGGGAAGGGGAAGAAACATCCTTCAAAATCAGATGCTAAAGGAAAGAAGCAGGATTTTTCCAAAGTGAAGTGTTTTCATTGTCACGAACATGGACATTTCACCACTAATTGTCCACGAAAGAAGAAGAACAAGAAGGCTGTTGGATCTGCAGCTGGAGAGGCCTTAGCCTCGCAATTTGAACTTTATTTCTCTTTGATCGCATGCTTGGTTTCAAGCTGTATGGGATCGGTGTGGTATCTTGATAGTGGTGTGTCTTTCCATATGAAGGTAGACAAAGAGTTGTTTAGTGACTTGGAGGAGAAGGCCCTCCAGATGCAGATAGAGATGGGCGAAGATGGTGGTACAGTGCAAATAGCATTGGGACCATTACCTTTGAGAGGGAGTCTGGTAATCCATTCTTGTTGAAGAATGTTATGCATGCTCCAGGTCTGAAGAAGAACTTGGTCTCAGTCGCAATGCTGAAAGACAAGGGTTATGATGTTGTTTTCAGTGAGGGAAAAGCCTTCCTTCGACATAAAACAATGGGTCAAACCAAGAAGATAGGGGTTAAAATTAAGAATCTCTACACGCTGGAGGTAGATGGCTGCACTACAATGGTGGGCAAAGCAGAAGAAGTGGTGAGCCGAGATGAGGGCAAATTATGGCATAAGATATTGGGCCATCTTCACCATGGCGCTTTGAATATTTTGTAGCATATTTCTACTGGATTTCCCAAGGGTACTCTTGCACAGTCAGATCATTGCAAGGGATGCACTATGGGTAAGTTTGTGAAGACCACCTTTCATGAGAAGGAGAACCGTGCTTCGGTGATCCTGGAGAGAATTCACACAGACGTGTATGGACCTTTCTCGGTTGCTTCAATAGCAAAACACAGGTATTATGTTATATTTGTTTATGACTATTCTCGTAGATGTTGGATATTCTTCATGCAGAAGAAGAGTAAAACGTTCTCAAAGTTCTATGAGTTCAAGGCATTGGTGGAGAAGGAGTCGAGGAAGCGAGTGAAATCTCTACGGAGCGATAATGGTGGTGAATACATCTCGGGCGAATTCAAATACTTCTGTAGCAAAGAAGGAATTCGAAGAGAACTCATAGCTCCTCATAACCCACAGTAGAATGGGGTTGCAAAGAGGAAGAACAGAATGATCGTGGGTGCTGCACAAGCTATGCTTGAGAGGGAGCTAGACTTGCATGCAGTGAAGGAACTGCTTGTTCCGAAAGATGAGCCTCTGGATGTGGATCAGCCACAAGAGGATATTCATGGAGTGGAGGAGTCCACTCATGTAGAACCAAACATCAGACAAGGCAGAAAGCATACCACAGAAGCTGAGACACTGAAGCTTGATGCAGCACAGAATGTAGGAGTTCCTACATCACAGTGCAGACAGAGACAGTCACTTGACCGATTTACTGGATACATGGCTCTTATGAGCAAGGGTATCATGACAGAGCCATCTTCTTTCGAAGAAGCAGTGCAGGAGCCCACATGGGTAGATTCCATGGTGGAGGAGTATGACTCCATTGTCAGAAACAGTGCTTGGCAGATTTTTCCAAGGCCGATGGGAAAATCAGTTGTAGGATCAAGATGGATCTACAAGGTAAAGCAAGCTGCTGATGTGAGTGTCGAGAAGTATAAGGCAAGATTTTTTGTCCAGGGATTCTCACATATTGAGGGGATTGATTATGAAGAAACCTTTTCACTTGTCGCACAATATTCTTCCATACAGACCATTCTTGCTCTTTCAGCACAGATGGGTTGGAACATTCATCAGATGGATGTGAAGACTGTGTTCCTTAATGGGATCATTCAGTAAGAGGTGTACATTGATCAGACTCAAGGATTTGAGATCTTCAGCAGTGATTCGCATGTGTGCAGGCTCAAAAGAGCGGTGTATGGGTTGTAACAAGCACCCCATGCTTGGTACACTCGGATCAACAGCTATTTCACTGGACTTGGCTTCACCAAGAGTGAGGCGGATGCAAACCTGTACCATATTGTGGTGGAGGGTAAGCTTTTAATCATTGTACTTTATGTTGATGATTTAATACTAACAAGTGATGAGCAGTTGATACACTCATACGAGGAGAAAGATCCTGAAAGGAGTTTGAGATGAAGGATTTGGGCCTCCTTCATTATTTCCTTGGATTGGAAATATGGTAGCGGGAAGGTGAACTGTTTGTGTCTCAAGGCAAGTATGCCCGGGAGATACTGGAGAAGTTTCACATGCAAGGCTGCAAGCTTATCGACACTCCTCTTCCAGGAAATTGGAAGAAAGAGGATGCTACATCGGCAGAGGTAGTGGATGCCACTGTTTATCGACAGTTGGTGGGTTCGCTCATGTATTTAGTCAATACAAGACTGGACATATGCTATGCGGTGAACCATATTTCACAAGCGATGGTTAACCCTACCAAGCTCTTTTGGAAGGCAGGCAAGCATGTCCTGAGATATGTCAGGGGCACATCTGAGTATGGTTTATGGTATAGACAGACGGATGAAGTGAAGTTGCATGGCTTCACGGATGCAGATTGGGCAGGAAGCCCAATAGACAGAAAGAGCACATCAGGAGGGATTTTCAGTATCGGATCTACGGTATTTTCTTGGTACAGTAGGAAAAAAAGATTTGTGGCACTCATTTCAACAGAAGCAGAATACATGGTAGCAAGTCAAGCTACATGTGAGGCTATCTGGATGAGGAAGATCCTGGTTGGTTTGTTCGGTTCACATTTAGATCCCACAGTGATACATTATGATAATCAAAGTTGCATTAAACTCTCGGTTAATCTTATGTTTCATGATAGATCTAAACATATTGATATCCGGTATCATCATATCAGAGATTGTGTGCAACGGAATATCATGTTGCTTCAATAAATTCCTACAGAGGATCAAGATGCAGATATTCTGATGAAGGTGCTCACCAGGAGCAAATTCGAATACCATAGAGGTAGGATCAAGGTGAAGGATAATCCCTATCTTGTTAAGAGGGAGTGTTGAGATTCAACTAGTGAAAAGAGTCGCCTTCACTAAGTGGGCCCGCAGGCTATTTTTGTCGCAAGTCTATTTTTAGACATGATGATCATATTTCAGAAGTTGCAGGATGCTATTTTTGGATGGTTAATCAAGTTGGAAAAATAGATGAAATTCTATTTTTAGAATATGGGGCGAAGTCTATTTATAGATCGCTGATCTAAAAATAGATGCATGTCGATTATTATTAGCTCTTAATAATAATCAGACTCTAAACAACAACTTATTCTCTTGGAGCACTTCAGTTCAGTGCAAAGATGTGGCACAACAGTGGACTGAGGGAATTACGCAATTCCCAAGGGTTTACTGGAGCTAATGCATGGAGGACTCAGTTAGAACTCAAGTGGCAGAGTTATGACACAGTTGGAAGAAGTAGTTATGGAGTTGTATTCAGTTTAACTCGGTTAGACTCAGTTGAGCTAGTTGTATCTAGTCTAACTGATTGATACACTAGTGAGAGTGGTGTGAATTAATTAGTTAATTAATTCACAAATAATAACTCATTAATCAACTGAACAATACAGCAGTTAACTACAGTGCATGGTAATTTTAGTGGAGACGCAGTGCAGAGATAGGTGAAAGGGCAAGATAGACTATCTGTTGTGACTATAGCGATGCATTGATTGCATCACACACACATTGGAGTTTCCAATGAGGATTGCGCAATCAAGGCAAGGGTAATTCGAATTCATGCAGAGCTATTCTTCAGCAGGGATTTCACAGTGGAGGCAGGCAAGAAGGAGGCAAAGATTGGTGCATGGATTTGCAATATTGTTCCAGATTAGTGTATGACGATTATACTGTACTGAGAGCTTGATAAGATTTGTATGAGGATTTCCATATGATTCCATGATATATAATATATAGTTGGGGTTTTCAGCTTCAGGCTTTCCCGATTAAAAACAAATGTGTTATGTGCGATTATTTTTATTTATGCTTTAAATGTGTGTGCAATTAATTTTCCGCAAAAGATTAACAAGTGGAATGATTTAGTATCTTGCATAAAGTTAAATAGTGTGAGATCAGGTGCATATAGGACATATGCATGCTTAGTGCATATAATTTCTACAAGGTGAACTTGGAGATCTATCTTGGGTAATATAAAGAGCAGTGGTGACACCTTCTAAGAAGACAAGGTTGTCATTGATGAAGTAATTTGGTGAAGACATTGTTGAAGATTGACAAGGCTCGTTGAAGAAAACATTGGGAGCCATGAAGAATAACCAAACATATTTTGACAAAGTGAAGCTGAATGTTGGGTGCCCAAGAGGTTGGAGCCTCATGGAGACAAGGTCGCCTTATAATATAGGGTTGGAGCCCTAGAGGATTGGAGTCCTCAAGAAACCAGGTTGGAGCCTGTACCAGAGATAGGGTTGGAGCCCTACAGGTTGGTGCCTCAAATCAACAAGGTTGGAGCCTTGGAAATTCAAAGTCGGTTCTTGGCACAATACATGTGGGAGCCTAGAAGATTGGAGTCTTCATTTAGGGTTGGATCCCTATACTATTATTGTACTTGATTTATTGTAAGAAGAAATTAATAAAAGTATTTATTCCATCATTGTTCATTTTTCGTTCTAAATGTAAGTGATCTAACTAGTAAAAATAAAAATAGAAAAGAAATGTTGATTCACCCCTCCTCTCAGTATTTCCAACACCTTTGACATATGCCCAAAATTTGTACAAGAGTAACAATGACCAAAAATATAGTATGATACCTTGAAACTGAGGATTTCCATTGTGCATCCCTGAAATTGTTATGCCTTCAATTTCAATCATAATATTTATTTCTACCTCAACATTTCTTCTTGGAGCATAGGTCTTTCCAATGTCATTTTGACTATTTTCCTTGCTTCTATTGGAGCTATTATTAACACAAATTTGAAGCTTCTCCATGTTATTTTCTTTTGATGCATTAGGTTTTGTATCATTTTTGCTAGAAGATTCACTTGCATAACCAAGAACATATTTATCAAGCGGACACCTTTGACAACTTAGGATATCATCCAAGGTTTGAGAACTCTTTAGATTCTTGTTGAGCTAATCAACTTCTTTTCTTAGAGAAACAATTTCTTCTTTCATATTTTCACATTTTTCATCTTTCTTTGCTATTTGGTTCTCCATTTCTTCCCTCATCCTTATTTCTTCACATGTTTGGTCCTTAAGAGAGATGACATCTGATTTTAATTTGAATATCCCTTCATCTTTTTCTTCTAGTCGGCATGTCATGAAATTTCTTTCCTTTTTTTATTCATCAATTTGTCCTTCCAGGAGGACAAAACCTTCCATTACATTTGCAGCTCTTTGTGTTTGTTTCTTCTCTTCTAGTTGATATTTAAGGAAGGAAACTTATTTCTTATATTGACCAATTTCTGCTTCAAATTTTCTCAAGTCCTCAAGTCCAAGATGATTTGACATATTATCTTCCCTTCTTTTTTACTCTTGCAATTGACTTTTCATGGAGATGACTTCTTCATTATGCATTTTCTCAAACTAATGCAATTCCTCCTTAAGCTCAGTGAGATCCTCATCCTTTTCTTGCACTTCATGTTGTAAAAGAATAAATTCCTTCTTTGTTTTGTCAAGGTCATGATAAACATCTTGTACCTGCGTCTTTGGTTCCTCATTTTCCTTATTCAACCTTCTTATCTCTTCTAGAGAAACTTCAAGTTTTTCCTTGAGATATTTTTTGAGTTCTTCTTCATTTTATTCATATTCTAGGTATTCCTTGCTCTTGGTGTCTTTATCTACCTCTTTTGACTCTTGATTATCTTTGTGTTCTTGTTCACCATATTCTATATTTTAGTTCATGAGAAAAATTCATTTTGAATGAAGATCTTGAAGGTTTTTCCAAAGCTATTTTGCTAAAGAGTATTTCTTCATCTTCAATTTAATAGGATCTGGTAAACTACTCAAGGTTTCCTTAGTTTCTCTTCATTGTATTCCTTGGATTCCTGTTCCATTGTTGTTCGAACAACGAAGCTTTCCCAACTTGATTTGCTTTTCATGGTTGAAGAAGAGACATATTTAGAAGTATTGGAGGATTTCTTCCTTGGCTTTTCCATTTGTGTTCTAAGGATCTACATTCCAGTTGTTAGGATATGAGTGAAGGTACTGGCTTTGATACCAATTTTTGGAAATACTGAGAGTGGAGATGAATCAATATTTCTTTTTACAATTGTTATTTTTACCAATTAAGATCGCTTATAAACAGAACACAAAATGAACAATATAGAATAAATAATTTTATTAATCATAAATAACTAGGACTACAATCCTCTTCTTTACAATAAATCAAGTACAATAATGTTTAGGGATCCAACCCTAGATATAGACACTGATCTTCAATCAACCAGGCTTTGACCTGTATGGTGCTAATATCCAACTTGGTCTTTATGAGGCTCCAATCTCTAGGGCCCCAACCCTATCTTCTACAAGGCTCCAACCTTGTCTTTATGAGGCTCCAACCTCTACGGTTCCAATGCTTTCCACTGGTTTAGGATCCAAAATGGTATTCTTGAGGACTCCTATCCTCTAGGGATCTAACCCTCTAAATCTGCTTCAACTTCTTCAAGGTAGGTTTAATGGTTCTTCAAGGGTTCCCAAAATTTTCTGCAACAATCTTTGACAATGTCTTCAACAATTCCCTTGTTTAGCTCATCAATGAAAACTTTGTCAACCACAAAAAATGTCTTCACAACTCTTCATGATACCCAAACCAACTTCTCCAAGGTTACTCCATGATGGATTCAATCATGCATCAAGGTCTCCAAGGCTGCCTCCAAGATTACATTCTATGGGTCTTCCAAATTTCTTCAATTTCTTAAGGTGTCAATAAGTTTCCCCAAGAACTTTCCAAGATAACAAGTTCTTCTAGATGGCCCTCCAAGATATGCTCCCAATCTTCATGAATTCTTCTAAAATAATTGTCGCAAAATTTCTTAAAGATTCTCTCCAAAAAAGTCTTTAAACACTTCATAAAAAATATTTTATGGTGCTTCAATACACCAACCTCAAAATGCACAAAGAAACAACTCCAAGTAGTCTTCAAAGGTCTGCAACAAGTTTACTAGAAGATGTTCCAGCAATGTATTCAACAGTTCCATAACGATGCTTTCAGATGTCTGCAATCAAACATCCACAGGTCTAAATGTCAAGGAGTGTCACAAGATTTAGTCCAAATTAGCTCCAAGGAATGCTACAAGTTTTGTATAATAATTTCTTCAAACGGATTTCACTATTGTTCTAGGATGGCCTAAAGGAGAAGAATATATTCAAGGTCTCTGATGAGCTCCATCATTAGACATATTTGAAGGGGTTAATAGTCACCTTTTTTCCTTCTTAGATCTCTTTTTCTTTCATTTTATTATTATTTGGTTATATGATTCTAGTATAGGTGGTGATTTAGGTTAACATAGTCTGAGTACCTAATATGAGGTTGAATGCAAAAAAATCATGATTTATTAAGCATTTTTATAAATATTTTATCATAAATACTTGGAGGAGACAGTAAGGAAAAATTATAGGAGGATTGTCCACCCTATATTCTCTCCATCAATTCGAACTCCAAAGGCAGCCAAAGGATCCCAAGGAATCTCTCCAGCAATTCGAATTCTAGAGGAAGCCAAGCAACTCAAAGAGGAGTGTACTCAATCTTTGTTCACTAGGAGTCAAGTGGACTCAATCACCATTTTCTAGGGAGTTGTTGGTATCTTCCCTATAGAATAAATAGAGCAAACTAGAGCTAGGAAGAGTTAGTCTATTCTAGTCTTAATTCCATTCAAAACTATTGTTGTGAGCTATTCAGCTTTTTGTTTTATTCACTGATCAAAATTTTAGAGATGTATGAAGTTATTCTTTTATGAAATGAGCAGACTGATTTCATTCGACTGATTTAAGTTTCTGAGGGCTAAGCTCGTGGGTTAAGGCCCAATCCATGTGTCTCAGCTTCTCTGTTGTTCCTATATTTTTCTTTCTATCATTTAAGTTAGATCTGCTTCTGATAAGTTTCATTGTTGTTTAGTTTTTTCCTGCTGTTGTAGTCCCCTTCTCATCTCTATCAATAGAGTTCGAGTAGGGTAGACCTTCCCATAGGCCAAAATTGCTTTCTGTTTGAGTTTTGGGAAGAATTTGTGCTACCAAGTCCAAGCCTTTCTTTCACTGTTTCATCTCGCCTTTCTGTCTGTTTCCCATGCATGAACCCGTAGATGTGTCTCACTTCTGAGCACTGATCTTACGCCTCCATTCCCATCCTTTTCCTCTCATTTTAATGTTGTACTTGCCTAACACACTTAAGCCCTTCAAAGCCTTATTTCTCTATTCTATTCTTTCACAGCCACCTTACCCTTTTTATGCAAAAAAACGTGAAAAACCATTCAAAACCACCGAAACCTGACCTCCGTCTTTTCTCCTTGAGTCTCCCGCCACCGTACGTTGCACTTCACAAATCGTAACATTTAGCTTTTACCTTTAACGCTTACCGTTGTTCTTTTTGATTTCGATATTGCAAAATCGCACTTCGCACCATTTACCTTTTACCTTTAACACATATCACCGGTTCTTGCGATTGCGATATTGCGAAATCGGGCCCTGCCGTCGGTCCCACTGCCATGTCATACCTATCGCAAATCACATCTCGGAAATATTATCCTATCGCAAATAGCATCCCACAACTTTTTCCTTTCACCTTTAAACACTTACCATTCGTTCTTGCGATTGCGATATTGCGAAATTGCAAATCACAAATCGAATCATTTACCTTTTTGCATAAAACTTACCGCTTATTCCACCAATGCAATAACTCTGCCACATCACACTCCACCACATCACGCGTCGCAAATCATACTTCGCACGTTTTAGTTCGTTCCGTTAACCTTTACTGTTATCCGTTTAAACTTGTGAAGTTGCGATTGCAACATCGCACATCACAACTTTTGTCCTCCATCGCATTATGCCATCACATTTTTGAATTATTTCCACTCCAAAGTCATTTCTCGCGCTATAATAAAGTTTCATAAGGGTCTAACACCCTATTTCCACTTCCAAACCTTGTTTCATGTGTTAAAACCCCCAATAGCCTCTTTTATCCCTTTTCTTCCCTCTAAGATGAAAATTAACTCTTTTTAATTAAAATTAAGGCATGAATAGCTTAGTTGCATGACTAGGAGCATGATAGATAGATCATAGGCTAAGTAGAGTGCATTTAGCCGTTTGGCCAAGTCAATTGTGGTTTAGAATTAGTTTCCTTTCTGCTATTTGTTTTCTGCGAATTAAATTAGTTTCATTCTTTTCATTTCCTTTCAGCAATTCAGTTTAGTCCCCTTTCTTTTCATTTCTTTTCAACAATTCAGTTTAGTTTCCTTTCTGTCATTTCCTTCCAGCAATTTACTTTCCAGATGTTCTCATATAGCACCCTTTTGTAAACTAGAAGAGGATGACATGAACAAAATGCATATGTTGTGTATATAGCACTGTCACCTCAAATTTTGTACGAACCTCAGGTTTATAAAGTAAAGTAGGGCATCCCTTGGGAGTTGCAACACTCTTGGGCAATACCAGGTGTTTGTGCTCAACCTAATGTTCCTAAATTGAGTTCATTAATTGTCAACCAGGGTTGGTAAACTGCTGAAGTGTGGTGCACTATATATGCCTAGGTAATTGTTTCTCACTACATTGTGTCTAGTGTTTTATAATGTTTTTGGTTTTTATGGTTTTATGTTCACAAGGGAAAGATCTAAATGTTGGTGAAAAGAAGCTACTGGTTAAAAACAGAGTGAAGCCTAAAATATGGATGGAAAATAACAAATGCAAAGCTTGATAATGACTCTATTGCAAAGAAAAAAATCACAACATGAACTTGAACTTATCCAATTCATTCATTAAAGATGTGTTGGAAGAGATGGAGAAATGGACAAGTTAAGTGTAAATGGAGTTCTCCTAACTAAACAATCAACCAATCAACTTACAATGTTACAACATCTCATCCATGGTTAAAGGTTTATTGAAACATATTTGGAAAAGAACATTTGTAGCATCATAAGATTTCTACTCTAAACTAGCTCCTAATTTTGTTCTGCAACTCAATCTAGCACCACTAGGCCTCACTCAAAAGTTATAGATTTCTTTTTAGAATAGTCTTTGAGAAAAGGCTTGTTTGTGAAATGGTAAAAAGGTTGCAAAATACTCCAGGCCTTAGACTGATACTACCTTATGTCCAGATAATTATGTATTAGTATGAGTTTGGAACAAAAGAAGTTTGTAAATAATGAAGACCGTGGTATTTAAATTTAACAACTAATGCAATTTAAAATTCAATGGATAGCAATTAAACTTGGAATGTTAATACAGTGAGCTAAGACTATACTAGGGTGTTGCTAGTATACAGTGAACAGTGTTAAACTGAAAAGCCATTATCAAACTGGAAATGAAATGATAGAGCTAAAATAAATGCAATCTACCTCCGGAGTGTTGTAACTAAATTAACATGTAACTAGTCTATGGAATTCTACAGTCCATCTCGTCAATAGGAATGATATTTTGGAAGAGTTTTTCAAACAAGTATGGTTGTATTATTCGATGTAGTTGAACATAAATGTAAGACTGAAAGCAAATACAACTAGAATCTAAGTCACCACAGTTGTTTCTTATTCGTTGTTCATGATGTTTTGGAAGAGTTTGTTTGAGTAAGACCGGCTGTGACACTTAGTATAAACAAGCAACTAAAACCTACAATACCACAGCTATGACTTATTCATCATAATGATATTTTGGAAGAGTTTATTAGAGTAAGTCTAACTGTGATAATTAATGAAAGGAAATGCAACTAAAATCTACAACACCATATATTTTGGAAGAGTTTATTAGAGTAAGTATAACTGTGATGATTAATGAAATCAACTATGAACATAAACTTCAGAAACTTGTCTAAGCTAGAAATGAAAACGAGACTAAAATATTTATCTAAACTGTATAAACAAGGCTGCTCAGGAGGCAGGGGCCCTCTACCACCAGAGTAGCAGGAAATCCACTTCAAGATTGACTCAACGCTTTCAAGGAAATGATGTCTTTTTCATTAAAGAGAGATTACTTCAAAACAGAGTGTTTTCGTACTTCTGAAATTTAGCAGTAAAACACAAAATCTAACCAAAATCTAACCTTTTCCCTCGGTTTCCTGAGCTACATTTATAGAAAATTTACATAACAGAATCTGAGATAATCCAGGGATAATTGTCTTTCCATATTAAAATTGAACTAGAACTCTAAAGGTGGCATCGTAATATGACTAAGGACATCTGGACTGTCCTTGTCCTATTAGGAGTCTATCTCCTAGTTTGAGTTCCCACATGCATAACCACGTACAGAATTCCGTTCAATCTTCGTGGAGAGCAACAAATCTTGAGGGCATGATCTGGAATACGACCATGTGTGGTTTTCTCTGAGAGGACACCTGGAACCTGCTTAGACATGAAGACAGCTGCAGAATTGGCAACTAGCTACAGAATGTCTGCATTCTGTAGCTAGTCCTAGTTCAAAAAGTACTACAATGAAAAAATCATAAAAACATAGCAAGTTAGTCATAATATTCATTCTTAAAGAAATTTTAACTAATTTCATTGATCATTTGAGCCTGGGATTAATAATGGACAAAAGAAATGGAGTGGAATGTGGTGGAAGAAAGAACATTCTTGGAGCTCAACACTAGGGCTCACCACTTTTTGGCGCCATTGCAGGGGAGGTGTCTAGTATATGTTATGATTTTGTTTTTAGCATTATTTTATTCTTTCCTTTCTTTTCATGTCATTTCAAAAATATTGAAAAAACAAAAATAAAAATCTGATTTTCATGCCTCGTAAGACTAGGAATACCCAAAGACAAATCTTACCTAAAACCCCCACATCACCTCCTAGCCACGCTTCACTCTTCTTCAGTGGCAGTGAGATTGAACCCCCTATAGCAAAGCCTTCTGAATGTTTTGAGCATCCTATTGGGGAAGAAGAAGAAGGCCTTGTTTCAACTGAGGGACCTACTTCACCTATCTTAACCATGGTTGGGACCCAAAGATCCTTTCCCATAAGAGAGGCAGATGGGGAAACTAAGATGAAAAACATTAGCCCCTCAGCTCTTCCACACTTCCATGGACTTACCTCTGAGGACCCTGACATATTCATGTTTTAATTTGTTGTTGTTTGTAGGACTTATGACTACACCTCTGATGACCAGAAGATGAAGCTATTCCCATCCACCCTTAAGGATGAAGCCTTGCACTGGTTCATGGGTCTACCTGGCGATAGCATCACCACCTATGCACACATGGAAGAGACCTTCAGCAGCAAGTACAAAGACTACTGTAGGTCCAAGGAAACTAAGGATGATATATTTAGGATGACTCTAGGGCTTGCTGAATCCCTAGAGGATTATGAAGAGAGGTTTCAATTGAAATATAAGAGAGCCAACTTTAATCTTGATCCTGACTCACTTAAACTTGTACTTCTTCGAGGAATCAGTGAAGAGATGATAGAAACCTTGAATATGTTATCAGGAGGAGATATCTACCAACAACCCTATGAAACAATCAAAACTGTCTTCTGGAACCATTCTAGGGCATTTAGGAAGAAGGGCATAGCTAGCCAAAGTACATACAATACCCCTTCCTCTTCCACCTTCATAAAAAATGATATTGGAAACATGATAAAGGACTTCAAGAGTGACATGTTGCACACCTTTTCTCTAAAAATGGACACAGTGCGGGTCAAAAGGAAGCAAGAGGAAGCATAAAGAGCCCTGGCTATATTTTGTCTTATATGTACCAGAAAGCACCCAAGAAATGAATGTCCACTAAATTTCATAGAGGTTTCCTTAGTTTGTGAGGAGAATCATGCCAAAGACAAGTGTCCCTCCTTACCTGGACTTAAATATGTATATCAAGGTGGGGAAACAATGCCAGAGCGACTTTGTTTCATCAACCAGAGAAGGCCTCAAGGCCCTTGGCCATATCAACAAGGTAAGAAAGGTGCACCTTAATCTTACTATTACAACAATCAGAGTGCACCCATGCAACCTTGGTGCACCCCCACTCCTCCATCCTAGTCTACACCTCCTACTTGGCCTTCCAACCCTTCATACCATCCTTAGCCAGTAAACCAACCATTTCAGCAGTATGTTCCACAAAAAAATCAGTGGAACAATCCATCCCAAGGGTGGAGGCCTCAACAAAATCAACTACCTACTCTAATTCTTCCACCCCAACATCAACCTCAGCTTACTTATGTTGATCCACCTAGGCTACCTATACTTGCACAACCCAATCCGAGCCCGAACAACAGACAAGCACAGTAGGCTCCTAGTGGAGAAACATCCCATCCAGCTTATGTTGTGGAGATACAGGAGTTTAATCTTAGGTTGGGAAGAGTACTCCCATACAATCACCCCCATCTCCACCTGTAGAGGTTGAGGAGGAAAAGGAAGAAGATAACACTCAGATCCAACAACCTCGTTTTCCCGAGCGCTTGATCCACCCTAGTCAGCGCACCCCAGAGGATACTGAACTCCTGGGAGAATTGGAAAAATTGTGTGTAAAGATACCACTTCTCCAGGACATTAAGGATGTCCATATCTACAATAGTCTCATCAAAGAAAAGTACTTCAAGAAACCTAGAAGGAGGAAGAGAGATACCCCCACCATCAATGTGGTAGGACAATTGTCTGACCTGATGTTGGGGAAGCTGATATTTCAAAAATACCTAGACCTCAGTAGTCCAGTTGTTGATGTACATATAGATGGTTTCATAGTCCCAAACACTCTAATTTATTTAGGGGTTGCCATCAATATCATGACCAAGGAAACTATGTTGAAACTTAATCTCCAAGGGACTTTGAGGAAAACCACAACAGTTCTGCAACTTGCGTATCGGTCCACGGTAACTCCGGAAGGAATTGTTGAGGATGTTATGGTTACCATTGACTCTTGGGAGTATCCTACATATTTCCTGGTCCTGCAGCCAAAAACCAAGTTTAATGGTTATCCTCTCATCTTAGGGAGACCTTGGTTAGCCACTGCAGATGCTTATATTAGTTTTCGGACCGGAAACATGACTATCAAAAATGGACCTTTGTCTAAACATCTGGTGTTATATCCTCCAGCCTATCCTTCCATTGATCATGATCTCCCTATATGGTTGGAGGATGGAGAAGATGAGTTATATAACACTACCCCTATGTGTACCATAGATGTTATTCTTAGAGGGGGGCAACTTGATGAAGATGAACTCATCGACCATGCCATTCAAAACTATTCCCCCACTAACGCTCCTCTCGAAACCTAGGTCAAAGAGTTTGAAAGCCAACCTTGGATGGAAGTGCACTCAGTTGAGACAACCTCTGAAACCACCAAGGCTATTGAGTTTGGCCCATCCAAATCTCTGAAAATCAACCCAAACCTCTCGAATAAAGAAGAGAAGCAGCTATGCCAGCTTTTGGAATAAAATCTTGAAGTGTTTTCTTGGGATTACAAGAACATGAAAGGGGTGCATCATTCAGTATGCAGGCATCACATTTACATCAAAGAAGGATGCAAGCCTGTGAGACAAGCCCAAAGAAGGATGAACCCGGCTCTGAAGGACATAGTCAAAGAAGAGCTGCAGAAACTATTGGATGCAGGGTTCATATATCCTATATCTGATAGTGAGTGGGTATCTCCTCTTGTCCTATTCCAAAATAAGAATGGGAAGTGGCAAATTTTTGTTGATTATCGAGAACTTGACAAATCCACCAAGAAAGACCATTTCCCTTTTCCCTTTATAGACCAAGTCTTGGATGCCCTTGCAGGGAAGAAGTTATTTTCCTTCTTAGATGGGTTCAGTGGGTACAATCAGATTCAAATCAGCCCTGAAGACCAGGATAAGACTAATTTCACCTGCCCTTCAGGTACCTTTTCTTATAGATTCCTACCCTTTGGGTTATGCAATGCCCCAGCCATCTTCCAAAGGGTTATCCTAAGCATATTTTCCGAGTTATTCCATGACTCTGTCAAAATATACATGGATGATTTCACACCATATGGGGATGAATTCCAGGAATCTCTCTCCAATTTGGGTAAAGTACAAAGAAGGTGCATTGAGATGCATCTCTCCTTGAGCCCAGAGAAGTGTGAATTCTAGAAGAAAGCAGGGGTTGTATTAGGACACTCCATATCCCAAACAAGAATACAGGTAGACCTGAACAAAATCACGATCATCAAAAGGGTGCCTTCTCCTCAAAATCAGAAAGATGTCAGGAGTTTCTTAGGCTTAGCTGGTTACTATAGAAGGTTCATCAAATATTTCAGCAATATGGCTTCACCATTATTTGGGTTATTGGCCAAGGATTCTGAGTTTATTTTGTTATTCCCTTGTCCTGAGTTTAAGAAACAATTGACTACTACACCCATCCTCCGAGGTCCAAATTGGACTCTCACTTTCCACATCCACACTACTACATCCGACAAAGCTATAGGGGTAGCATTAGGACAATTAGAGGAAAAAATCTCTTATGCCATTTATTTCATCAGCAAGAATTTTTCCAAAGCCGAGCTAAATTATATTGTTATCAAGAAGGAGATGTTGGCCATTGCCCATGCATTGAAAAAATTCAGGCATTATGTCACTAGATATCAGACCTTTTTCCACACTGACCATGCAGCCATCAAGTAGTTAATGAAAAAACCAGATGTAAATGCCAAGATAATTAGATGGTTGTTAATTTTGCAGCAATTTGATTTGACTATCGTTGATAAGCCTGGAAAGGAAATGTTGTTGCAATTTTTTTGTCCAGGTTAGTTATCCCTGCAGGTGAAGAAGGAATGGTGGATGACCAGCTTCCAGATGAACACCTCTTTTCCATATCAGCACTCTCACCATGGTTTGCTGATATAGCCAACTACTTGGTTGCTGGAAAAATCCCTCCTAATCTTTCATTTAGGGAGAGGAGCAGAATCATCAGAAAAAGAGCCCCTTTCACATGGATTGGGGGAAATATTTTAAAGCTAGGCCCTGATCAAATCCTAAGGATATGTGTGAGGGAGGAAGAATTTTTTGATATCCTCTCTGAATGTCATGACAACCCATGTGGAGGCCACTTTGCTGCAAAGAGAACTGCTTACAAATTTTTGCAGGCAGTATACTATTGGCCTACCCTTCACCAAGATTCCATAAGATACACCAGCAGGTGTGACCAGTGCCAAAGGATGGGGAAACCCACACAAAGGGATGAAATTCCTTTACACCCTTAGGTGTCTCTTGATCCATTTGATAAGTGGGGCACGGACTTATTGGACCTATCGATCCACCATCCGGACAAAATAAGTATATCATATTCTGCACTGATTACCTGACAAAGTGGGATGAAGCAAAAGCAGTGAAGGTAGCAACCGAGGAGAAAGTAGAAGAATTTCTGAGGGAGAATGTGTTTTACAAATTTGGATACCCGAGAGAAATAGTCACTGATAAGAGAGCACAATTCACCTCTCACCTCATTGAGAATATTTTGAGGAAGCACAAGATTAAGCATAGAAATTATACTACCTATCACCCTCAGGTGAATGGCCAAGTAGAAGTAACTAACAGAGCTTTAGAGAGCATCCTCACCAAGGTTGTGAGCAGCAGTAGAAAATATTGGGCAGACATATTGGTAGAAGCTACTTGGGCCTATAACACTACTTGGAAGACAACAACAGGATTCACTCCTTATGAACTAGTTTATGGTAAGAAAGCTCTACTTTCAGTTGAGTTTGAATTCAATACTTTAAGAATGGAAGCTGAATTAAATCTAGATCTATAAAATGCCCAAAAAGAGAGGTTGTTGCAACTAAATGGATTAGATGAGTTCAAAATGCAAGCACTTCTTCACACAGAGGTAGTTCAGCTGCAAAGGAAGGTATGGAATGACAAGAACATCAAAGAAAAGACCTTCCATTAAGGATATTGGGCGTTGTTGTATGATTCAAGGTTTAAAAATTTTAAAGGCAAGCTGATGAGAATATGGTTAGGACCTTACAGAGTGGAAAAATGTTTTGATAATGGCGCAATTCAGATCAGAACCATAGATGAGGAAGGAATCCCATTGCTTATCAATGGTCACAGACTTAAAATTTACAAGAAGCCTTTTACAAAGGCAGAGTTCATAAATTCCATAAGCAGAGAGGTGTATGTTATGGGAAACTCCCTAGTTTCCCACACCTCCTGCAAAAAAAAAAAAATAAATAAATAAATAAATAAAAAATGCTTATGGGTTGAAAACCTCAATGGAGGCATCTCACTTGCTCAAAAAAAAAAGAGAATAAAGATACATGGGTGAAAACCTATCTGAGGCGCCCAAGGCAAGTTTTTAGGTTGAAAACCTCCATGGAGGCAACCCATTTTCTTTCAAAAAAAAAAAAGAGAGAAAATGAACAAAAACAAAAAAATACATATGCATTTCTATGTTTTCTGTGTTTGTTGTTTTGCAGGTTGTTAATGGTTTCTGGAAACACAGGGAAGCATTCATATTCTTTTCCCCTCTTCTATCCTACCATCTGTCCCATATTTCACTCCATTCATCTTCATAACTTCCTCCATCACCTCCATACACCACACTCCTCCATTCTAGAGCACAATGTAGCAATGGCAGCAACACACAAACAAACTGCTACAAACATTAGGAAGTTCCTTCAAAAAATAAATTTGTTCATGGACTGCCAAGAAGAAAAAGAAGGAAAGCTAAATAACAGACTCTAGGAGAATTATAATGCCACCCATGGCATCTCAAGCACCCCACACAACATCCTCAGCAAAGAGAAATAAAAAACAAATATTAGCATCTCACTCTAGAAGTTGCTCATTCAACAAGCTGCTCATTTAGAGTACAGGAATATGGTGAGGAACGCAGCATCTAGCAGGCTTGTCTCCAACCTCTAGCTCCTGCAAATGCCTTAGAAAAAATAGGTAAACTCAGGTATAGCTTCTCACCCCTTGCTACGCATCCATAATAGCCAGAAATAATTAATTTGCAGACTTAGAGTTTAAGGCACAGAAAGGTGACCAGTTAACTCGGCCACCACCGTGAGGTATGACTAAAATAAAACTGGAAGTACACGCCACCTGGGCATGCAAAAGAAAATTTTTAAATCAATGGAGTAGAAGAGAATGAGGGAAGGAAACACGCAGTCCATCATGAACTAACAAGATAAGGAAACAACTGTCTACAACAGAACTAGAGCTGAGCCGAGTTACATAAGCACTCAAAAATTAGTTGTGTTGTCTAATAAAACAAGATTTTGTCTCATCCAAACCAGTAAATTGAACATTTTAAAATTGAGAGAGATCTACGAAATCACACAACGCTTAAAGAAGAAGAGGAAGAACCAGAAGAAACAAGAAGAACCAGAAGAAGAAGAGGAAGAACCAGCAGAAACAAGAAGAACCAGAAGAAGAAGAGGAAGAGACAAAGGGCCAAAGAAAAACAGAAGAGATGGCCATATAAGTCATAGAGATAGCAGAAAGTGGGAAAGAAATAGACTTACAACACAGCACCGCATCCCCTCAATACAAAAATATAATTTCCACCATAGCTCCTCTGAGCGCAAAGAGAGAAAGTCAAACCTCTAGGTATTCCAGAGCAGACAAGAATCAGAGAGAGCTAGAAACTTCTCCCACAAGCCTGATTATCATTGAAGAATCACCAAGGGGGGAGGAAAGAATCGAAGAGATAATTCTGAAGGAGCAAATTCAGAAGGCACAGGAAAAAAATGTAGCACTGAAGGAGAAATTGCAGCAAAAAAAGGAGCAAGTAGCCACCATGGAGGACTTACGCATAGAAGCCCTTCAGCATAGATTCCCCTCTGACTCATATGTTGTGTACCTCAAATAAAAATCACTTCTATTTCAAATCAAAACTCTAGTCTCCCATGGATCACTCCCTTTCCAAGATTATAGGCAATTCATGAAGTTCTACAAACAAGCTAACATGGCTGATCAGGAAAACATGGCAGAGTTTTATGTGCATAACTTTGCGCTGACAAACCTAGAGATTTGGGACCACAATCCTACAATGGGGGATATGCAGTTAATGGCTCTAGCATCTTGGATGGTAAATGAGGACACAAGAGCAAAAGAGATATGGAAGGTCATGGGAAGAAGAAATAGAGAATCCTTATATCTCAAACCAGAATTTTTTAGCCCAAGAGGAGTCATCCTTAACCATCGAGAGATTGAAAGGGACCCTGCACTGGTGGAAAGTTACCTTCAGACTTAAAACTAGGTGATAGGCCACTTTAATGATGTTTCTAGGCAGATAGAAGAGGAGTGCATTATGGCCAGCCATAGGACATGGAACAACCACCCTCATAGCCTCAAGAACAGGGAGTACACATTGGAAAGGGCACAATTATAAAAGACGGCCATGCAAGCCAAAAAGATCTAATGGTTGGGAATAAAGCTTAGCCCACATTTGCTGTTGGGGTTGACTGATGAAGAGGACACATATGCACAAGATAGAGAATGGGAGAATGCAGATAAGAATAATGGTTTTTACCCCCTTGGGGACACTCCCACACTTATTCCTCAGGAAATCAGGGGGGTTGTCAGAGCCTTAAAGGAAATGTAGGAGGATGATTAGTTGCTCAGAGGATGAGCAACCATTCAGTAGGGGGGTGATGATGAGCTCTATCATTAGACATATTTGGAGGGGTTAATAGCCACCTTTTTTCCTTCTTAGATATCTTTTTCTTGCATTTTATTATTATTTGATTATATGATGCTAGTATAGGTGGTGATTAGGCTAACATGTTCTAAGTACCTAATATGAGGTTGAGTGCAGAAAATCATGATTTATTAAGAATTTTTATAAAGATTTTATCATAAATACTTGGAGGAGATAGCAAGGAGAAATTATAGGAGGATTTCCCACCCTAGATTATCTCCAGCAATTCGAACACCGAAGGCAGCCAAAGGATCCCAAGGATTCTCTCTAGCAATTCGAATTCTAGAGGCAGCGAAGCAACTCAAAGAGGAGTGTACTCAATCTTTGTTCACTGGGAGTCAAGTGGACTCAATCACCATTTTCTAGGGAGTTGTTGGTAGCTACCCTGTATAATAAATAGAGCAGAGCTAGAGCTAGGAAGAGTTAGTCTATTCTAGTCTCGATTCCATTCAGAACTATTGTTGTGAGCTATTGAGCTTTTTGTTTTATTCAGTGATCAAACTTCCAAAGATGTATGAAGTTATTCTTTTATGAAATGAGCAGACTGATTTCATTCGACTGATTTAATTTTCAGGGGGCTAGGCTCGTGGTTCAGGGCCTAATCCATGTGACTCAGCTTCTCTAATGTTACTATCTTTTTATTTTTTTCATTTAACTATTTTTTCTTCTGTCATTTAAGTTAGATCTACTTTTGATAAGTTTCATTGTTGTTTAGTTTCTTTTTTATGTTGTAATTTTAATTTCTTATGCATAGTAAAATATAGGAAAAACCCCAAAAACTGTGGTCAAGTCTCCCCCCTCTCATCTATGTCAATAGAGTTCAAGTAGGGCAGACCTTCCCACAAGCCAAAATTTCTTTCTGTTTGAGTTTTGGGAAGAATTTGTGTTACCAAGTCCAAGCCTTTCTTTCATTGTTTCATCATGCATTTCTGTTTGTTTCTCGTGCATGAACCCGTAGGTGTCTCTCACTTCTGAGCACTGCTCTTATGCCTCCATTCCCCTCCTTTTCCTCTCATTTTAACATTGTACTTACCTAATACCCTTCAAAGCCTTATTTCTTTGTTCTCTCCATTCATGGCCGCCTTACCTTTTTTATGCAAAAGAACATGAAAAACCATTCAAAACCACTGAAACCCGACCTTCACCTTTGCTCCTTGAGTCTCCCACCACCGTACATCGCACTTCGCAAATCAAAAAATTGAGCTTTTACCTTTAACACTTACCGCCATTCTTTTCGATTGTGAAATTGTGAAATTGCACTTCGCACCATTTACCTTTTACCTTTAACACATACTTCTAGTTCTTGCGATTGCGATATTACGAAATCGCGCCTCGCCATCTATCCCACCACCACGTCATCCCTATCGCAAATTGCATCCCGCAACTTTTTCCTTTCACCTTTAAACACTTACCGCCCGTTCTCGCGATTGCAATATTGCGAAATCAAAAATCACATCATTTACCTTTTTTCATAACACTTACCGCTTATTCTGCCGATGCGATAACTCCACCACGTCACGCGTCACAAATCGCACTTCGCACATTCTAGTTCGTTTCGTTAACCTTTACCGCTATCCCTTTAAACTTGTGAAGTTGCGATTGTGACATTGCACACCGCAACTTTTGTCCTCCATCGCAGTCTGCTATTGAATTTTTGAATTATTTCCACTCCAAAGTCATTTATCGCGCTATAATAAAGTTTCATAAGGGTCTAACCGCCTCTTTCTGCTTCCAAACCTAGTTTCATGTGTTAAACCCCCATTATCCTCTTTTATCCCCTTTCTTCCCTCTAAGCTACAAATTAACTCTTTTTAATTAAAATTAAGGCATGGATAGCTTAGTTGCATGATTAGGAGCATGGTAGATAGATCATAGGCTAAGTAGAGTGCATTTAGTCATTTGGCCAAGTCAAGTGTGGTTTAGAATTAGTTTCCTTTCTGCTATTTGTTTTCTGCGAATTAAATTAGTTTCATTCTTGTCATTTCCCTTCAACAATTCAGTTTAGTTCCCTTTCTTGTCATTTCCTTTCAGCAATTCAGTTTAGTTTCCTTTCTACCATTTCCTTCCAACAATTTACTTTCCAGTTGTTATCATAGTTTAATAAATAGCACCCTTTTGTAAAGCAGAAGAGGATGACATGAACAGAATGCATCTGCTGTGTATATAGCATTGTCACCTCAAATTTTGTACGAACCCCGGGTTGATAAAGTAAAGTAGGGCAGCCCCTGGGACTTGCAGCACTCTTGGTGCAATAACAGGGCTCACCACTTTTTGGCGTCGTTGCCGAGGAGGTGTCTAGTATATGTTTTGATTTTGTTTTTAGCATTATTTTTTTCTTTCCTTTCTTTTCATGTCATTTCAGAAATATTGAAAAAATACAAAAAAATCTTATTTTCATGCCTCGTAAGACTAGGAACACCCAAAGACAAATCTTACCTAAAACCCCCACATCACCTCCTAGCTACCCTTCACTCTTTTTCAGTGGCAGTGAGATTGAACCCCCTATAGGAGAGCCTTCTGAATATTTTGAGGATCCTATTGGGGAAGAAGAAGAAGCCCTTTTTTCAACTGAGGGGCTTACTTCAGCTATCTTAACCATGGCTGGGACCTAGAGATCCTTTCCCATAAGAGAGGCAGATGGGGAAACTAAAATGAAAAACATTAGCCCCTCAGCTCTTCCACACTTCCATGGACTTACCTCTAAGGACCCTGAAACATTCATGTTTGAATTTGCTGTTGTTTGTAGGACTTATGACTACAACTATGATGACCAGAAGTTGAAGTTATTCCCATCCACCCTTAAGGATGCAGCCTTGCATTGGTTCATGGGTATGCCTAGGGATAGCATCACTACCTAGGCACAGATGGAAGAGACCTTCAACAGCAAGTACAAATAATAATGTAGGTCCAAGAAAACTAAGGATGAGATATTTAGGATGACTCTAGGGCCTATTGAATCACTAGAGGATTATGAAGAAAGGTTTCAATTGAACTATAAGAGAGCCAACTGTACTCTTGATCCTGACTCACTTAAACTTGTACTTCTTTGAGGGATCAATGAAGAGATGATAGAAACCTTGAATATGTTATCAGGAGGATATATCTACCAACAACCCTATGCATAATCAAAACTATCTTATGTAACCATTCTAGGGCATTTAGGAAGAAGGGCAGAGCTAGCCAAAGTACATCCAATACCCCTTCCTCTTCCACCTTAATAAAAAGTGAGATTGGAAACATGCTAGAGGACTTCAAGAGTGACACGTTGCACACCTTCGCTCTGCAAATGGACACAATGCAGGTCAAAAGGAAGCAAGAGGAAGCAGAGAGAGCCCTGGCCATATTTTTTCCACCAGGAAGCACCCAAGAAATGAACGTCCACTAAATGTCATAGAGGTTTGTTTAGTTTGTGAAGAGAATCATGTCGTAGACAAGTCTCCCTCCTTACCTGGACTTAAAGCTATATATCAAGGTGGGGAAACAATTCCAGAGAAACTCTATTTCATCAACTAGAGAAGGCCTCAAGGCCCTCGGCCATATCAACAGGGTAAGAAAGGTGCACCTTACTTTTACTATTACAACAATCAGAGTGCACCCATGCAACCTTGGTACACCCCCACTCCTCCATCCTGGTCTACACCTCCTACTTGACCTTCCAAACCTTCATACCATCCTCAGCCAGTAAACCAACCATTTCAGCAGTATATTCCATAAAAACCTCAGTGGAACAATCCATCCCAAAGGTGGAGGCCTCAAAAAAATGAAATATCTTCTCTAATGCCTCCACCCCAACCTCAACCTCAACTTACTCGCGTTGCTCCACCTAGGCTACCTATACCTACACATCCCAATCCGAACCCGAATAACAGACAAGCACATCAAGCTGCCAGTGGAGAAACATCCCATCCAGCTTATGTCGAGGAGATATAGGAGGTTAATCTCAGGTCGGGAAGATTACTCCCAGACAACCATCCCCCATCTCCACATGTAGAGGTTGAGGAGGAAAAGGAAGAATATAACACTCAGATCCAACAACCTCCTTTCCCAAGCGCTTGATCCACCCTAGTCAGCACACCCCATAGGAGACTGAACTCCTAGGAGAATTGGAAAATTTGTGTGTAAAGATACCACTTCTCCAGGCCATTAAGGATGTCCCTATCTACAATAGGCTCATCAAAGAAAATTGCTTCAAGAAACCTGGACTTATGCATAGAAGCCCTTTAGCATAGATTCCCCTCTGACTCATATGTTGTGTACCTCAAAGAACAATGGGTTCTATTTCAAATCAAAATTCTAGCCTCCCATGGATCACTCCCTTTCCAAGATTGTAGGCAATTCATGAAGTTCCTCAAACAAGCTAACATGGTTGATCAGGCAAAGATGGTAGAGTTTTATGTGCATAACTTTGTGCTGACAAATCTAGAGGTTTGGGACCTTAATCCTACAATGGGGGGTATGCAGTTAATGGCTCTAACATCTTGGATGGTAAATGACGACACTAGAGAAAAAGAGATATGGAAGATCATGGGAAGAAGAAATAGAGAACCCTTATATCTCAAACGAGAATTTTTCAGCCCAAGAGGGTCATCCTTAACTATCGAGAGATTGAAAGGGACGCTGCATTGGTGGAAAGTTACCTTCAGACTCAAAACCAGGTGATAGGCCACTTTGATGATGTTTCTAGGTGGATAGAAGAGGAGTGCATTATGGCCATCCAGAGGAGATGGAAAAGCCTCCCTCATAGCCTCAAGAACAGGGAGTACCATACTCCAGAAAGATTAAGGGGTGCATTGGAAAGGGCACCATTATACAAGAGGGCCATGCAGACCAAAAAGATCTGATGGTTGGGACTAAAGCTCAACCTACCTTTGCTGCTGGGGCTGACTGATGAAGAGGACACAGATACACAAGATATAGAATGGGAGAATGCATAAAAGAGTAATGGTTTTTACCCCTTTGGGGAAACTCCCACACTTCTTCCTAAGGAAATCATGGGTGTTGTCAGAGCCTTAAAGGAAATGCAGTAGGAGGATTAGTTGCTCAAAGGATGAGAAACCATTCAGTAGGGGGGTGATGATGAACTCCATCATTAGACATATTTGGAGGGGTTAATAGTCACCTTTTTCCTTGTTAGATCTCTTTTTCTTGCATTTTATTATTATTTGGTTATATGATGCTAGTATAGGTGGTGATTTAGGCTAACATACTCTGAGTACCTAATATGAGGTTGAGTGCAAAAAGTCATGATTTATTAAGCATTTTTATAAATATTTTATCATAAATACTTGGAAGAGACAACGAGGTTAAATTATAGGAGGATTGTCCACCCTAGATTCTATCTAGCAATTCAAACTCCAAAGGCAGCCAAAGGATCCCAAGGATTCTCTCAAGCAATTTGAATTCCAGAGGAAGCCAAGAAACTCAAAAAGGAGTGTACTCAATATTTGTTCACTGGGAGTCAAGTGGAATCAATCACCATTTTCTATGTAGTTGTTGGTAGCTTCCCTGTAGAATAAATAGAGCAGGGCTAGATCTAGGAAGAGTTAGTCTATTCTAGTCTCGATTCCATTCAGAACTATTGTTGTGAGCTATTGAGATTTTTGTTTTATTCAGTGATCAAACTTTCAGAGATGTATGAAGTTATTCTTTTATGAAATGATTAGACTGATTTCATTCAACTGATTTAAGTTTCAGAGGGCTAGGCTCGTGGGTTAGGGCCCAATCCATGTGCCTGAGCTTCTCTGTTGTTACTATCTTTTTCTTTCTATCATTTAGCTAGTTTTTCTTTTGCCATTTAAGTTAGATCTGCTTCTGATAAGTTTCATTGTTGTTTAGTTTTTTTTTGTTGTTGTAGTTTTAATTGCTTATGTGTAGTAAAATAGAGTAAAAGCCCCAAAAAATGTGGCCAAGTCTCCCCCCTCTCATCTCTATCAATAGAGTTCGAGTAGGGCAGACCTTCCCACAGGCCAAAATTTCTTTTTGTTTGAGTTTTGGGAAGAATTTGTGTTACCAAGTCCAAGCCTTTCTTTCATTGTTTCATCCTGCATTTATGTCTATTTATCGTGCATGAACACGTAGGTGTGTCTCACTTCTAAGCACTGCTCTTACGCCTCCATTCCCCTCCTTTTCCTCTCATTTTAACGTTGTACTTACCTAACACACTTAAGCCCTTCAAAGCCTTATTTCTCTGTTCTCTCAGTGCACAGTCGCCTTACACTTTTTATGCAAAAAAACGTGAAAAACAATTCAAAACCACCGAACCCGACCTCTGCCTTTGCTCCTCGAGCCTCCCACCACTGTACGTCGCACTTTAAAAATAAAAAAATTTAGCTTTTACCTTTAACGCTTACTGTCGTTCTTTGCGATTGCGATATTGCGAAATCGCACTTCGCACCGTTTACCTTTTACCTTTAACACATACTGTTGGTTCTTGTGATTGCGATATTGCAAAATTGTGCCCCATTGTCGGTCCCACTGCCACGTCATCCCTATCGCAAATTGCATCCCGCAACTTTTTCCTTTCACCTTTAAACACTTATCACTCGTTCTTGCGATTGCGATATTGCGAAATTTCAAATCGCAAATCGCATCATTTACCTTTTTGCATAACACTTACCGCTTATTCCGCCGATGCGATAACTCTACCACGTCACGCATCGCAAATCACACGTCTCACATTTTAGTTCGTTCCATTAACCTTTACCGCTATCCCTTTAAACTTGCGAATTTGCGATTGCGACATCACACATCGCAACTTTTGTCCTCTATCGCACTCCGCCATTGCATTTTTGAATTATTTCCGCTCCAAAGTAATTTCTCGCGCTATAATAAAGTTTCATAAGGGTCTAACCCCCTATTTCCTCTTCCAAACCTCGTTTCATGTGTTAAACCCCCTATTAGCCTCTTTTAGCCCTTTTCTTCCCTCTAAGCTGCAAATTAACTCTTTTTAATTAAAATTAAGGCATGGATAGCTTAGTTGCATGATTAGGAGCATGGTAGATAGATCATAGACTAAGTAGAGTGAATTTAGCCATTTGGCCAAGTCAAGTGTGGTTTAGAATTAGTTTTCTTTCTGATATTTATTTTCTGTGAATTAAATTAGTTTCATTCTTGTCATTTCCTTTCAGCAATTTAGTTTAGTTCCCTTTCTTGTCATTTCCCTTCAGAAATTCAATTTAGTTTCCTTTCTGTCATTTCCTTCCAGCGATTTACTTTCCAGTTGTTCTCATATTTTAAGAAGTAGCACTCTTTCGTAAAGCAGAAGAGGATGACATGAACAGAATGCATCTGCTATGTATATATCATTGTCACCTCAAAGTTTGTACAAACCCCGGGTTGATAAATTAAAGTAGGGCAGCTCCTGGGAGTTGCAGCACTCTTGGTGCAATACCAGGGCTCACCAGTCTCAACCTGTTAGGTCCATATATTAATAGTTTGATCCTTATTTTTATTAGTGTAGCCCCTTATTGTTATTGTTGTACCCCTGTAACCCCAATATTGTTATTATTGTGCCTTTACATTGTTATTGTTAGGCCGGCTAGGATTATATTGTGGGCCCATGGACTCCTATCTATAGAAGGAGGTTTTGGTCATTTGTATCATCCAATAATTGTTAATTTATGTAATGTATTGGAGGTTTCCCCCTCGAAGTGGTTGATTTCTAAGGCGTTGATCTCTCTTTTCTTCTATTTTTGGAGCTGGTTTCATAACATTTGGTATCAGAGCTTTGGATTCTAGTGTTTCGCTGCTCCAAACAGGTCATCATGGAATTTTCACAATATCTTTTTTTTCTACGAAGGTTCAGAAGCTGAACTTTGTATAGCGCGAAGTTGAAATCCTGAGGAACCTCATGTGAAAATTTCAGATCTTGGTTTGCAATAGTTTCGAAGATATGATCTGGGAAGTTAGGGTTGTTTCAAGCTCCCAAATTTCAACTAAAACAGGTCATCGTGGAATTTTTGCTATAATGTTTCATATACAAAGTTTTAGAAGCTGACATTTTTAAAGTGCAAAGCCAAAATCCTGAGTAACCTTCTGTAAAAGTTTTAGATCTTGGTTCGCAATATTTTTGGAGATATGATCTATGGAAGTTAGGATTGTTTCAGGCTCCTGAATTTCATCTCAAAGAGGTGACCATGGGAAAAACGTCATAACTCTCTCTCTCTGAGCATCGGATTGAGATTTTTTTAAAAGTGGCCACAAGTACATGGACTGTAGTTTTCGGTATATTAATTTCAGAGCCTAAGGAGGAAACAGTGACACGTGGAAGGTCGTGTAAGTTCTCTCTACTGAACCAGTCCATAATTAGGTCATCATGGGAGATTGGGCATAACTTTTGAAGAATCCAAATCAAGTCATACTTGTGGCATTCGAAAGAAGATTCAGAAGCTGAATTTCAGATATTGAAGATCCAAAATCACAGAGATAATTTAGTTTCAATATCGAGCTCCTCAAAAGAAAGAAAAATGTGTGTATTTTTTTCGAATTACATAAGTCTCGTTTGAAAAATAAATAAAAAATTGAATCTATTCCAAGGGCGTATTGAAGAATAGATATCAATATTGGGTTCTAAGATGCCCCCTAAAAAGAATTCAACACCCATTAAGCCTTCAGAAGGCTCTACTATGACTCATGAAGACGAAGAAACACAACATGAGATATCAAAATTACAAGAGAAAGTGCACCGAATTTCGCTATCGCAAAGAGCAACAAAAAATGAAATGGAAGTTTTGAAGAAAGGCATGGAAGCTAAGATGCATGGTTTGAAGAAAGGCATGGAAGCTAAGATGAATGGTTTGGAAGCTAAGATGGATGGCATGTGTTAGGTCATTGTAATTTGGAAAATTGGCAATGACCAAATGAACAAGGGTAACATCAAACCAGTGTTTGGAGTCCTAGGACCTAGCCTTCCTGGACTCAGAGAGGGCTCTCTCTATAAATATGTAAAGGATGTGATCTGGAGTGTTTTAAGGGTTTTTATTTTAGGCTATTTATTAGGTTTAGGGTTTGTTTGTTTGGTTGGTTGGGTAGGTGGCTTACCAAGCAAAATAGGTAGAGTGAGAGAGGTTCAAACCATTGGGCTATGGAGTCTACAAAGGTCTTGAAAAGTCTAATAGTAGGACAAGGGTGTATCACAAGGAAAATCTAACAAAGTCAAATAGATCTAAAGGATTATGTGAATGAGGTGAACAACAAATTGTGAGCATAGTAGGTGCAGAAGGGCAGTCAAGAATCCTCCAAAAAATACATCAACAAGAATGATATTTATGATTACTAAGCATCGAGAAATAATCAAAGACAGTGCACATCAATAACTATGTTGATCAAACTCTAACATGTAAGCATTAAGACAACGATCCAATGAACTATAGAAGGCAAACAACTTGTAAATTTTCTAGTGATTTCACCTTCAAGCTAAGAAAACATTTAAGATAAACACATAACAAAGATCAAAGAAGAGGGAAATCCTAACTTCATCAATCAAGCTATTAAGACCTCCAAAGAAACTTTTCAAGATGAGCTATATGACATGGAAAATCATAAACCTCATTAGCTAAACTTAATCAACAACACTTCAAAGTAAAGACCTTAAAAACAATGTTTAAGTAATAGAAAAGAGCAGGGCTAACCATAAATCACTTTGACATTAGCTTCATTGAATAATTTAGCATAAGTGGGTCTAGAGAGCAACTAGGAATTCTCTAAACTGGCCTAGCAAAAGAAAACATAGAAGCAGTGAAGGACAAACATAACTAAGGTGCCTCTAAACAACATTTCTTAGCCTAAAATTGTTGTCCTATTGCAAAAGAAAGATGAAAAAAATGATAATACAAGAAAACATGAACTAAATAGGAACACATCACCATTAAAAATGCTCAGGGATCCTGCAAGCAAGCCTTCTCCCATCTCAAACAATCCAAGCCATTCACAAAAATCAGAGCCAATTTGTCTTCAATCTCCAAGTCTATGTATTACTCTCAATAATTGTCTAACCAACATCTACAATGAGGCCTCAATGTTGTATTTAACAAGAAAGGAGGACCAAAAACCCTAATTATGTCTTTAGAAGCCTATTAATTAATCATAAATGTCATTTTTGTCCTTTGAGACCATGCAAGGCCCAAGGCACAAATATCCTAATGCATTAAATGCAAAATATCTTCTCAACCATTTTTAGCAAAAAAAATTGACATTTAGGCTCCCCAAAAACTTCCAAAACATTTCCTAGCGTTTTTTGTTGACTTTTTGTTTGCAAGGGCGCAGCACTGAGATTTAAGGGTGCATTTCCAAGCCAAGGGCACAGCGCCTGCACGGGAAAACTGGGTCACCTTGCAACCAAGTTTTGAAGACCTTCCCGATGTCGGAATGGGCTCCATGATGGCTCGTTGGAAAGCCTGTTGAGTATAATTTCCAAAACTGCCCTTGGTTTTCTAATTGAACCCCATTAACCTATTCAAAAATAAAATCTCCCAAGGCTTCTAAAGGCACAGTGCTAGCCCTGAAAACATGGCAGAAAGGTGAAATTTTAGATGTTTTTGAACCTCTTGGAGGACCAAATCAACTCCAAATGATCTAAAATTTGGTGTGCATGTTATTCTCGACCTGAAAAATCCAAAAATGTAAACCATTTCTCTTGAGGATGCCTGTAGAAAAAGTGCAGCGCCAAGGGCGCTGTGCCCTTGGCCCTTCAAATCAGCAAAAACTCAAAATTTTAAAAAAGATCACAAACTTTATATTTGCCTTGATTTTTATGTATGGGATGCTTGTATGAAAGCATCAGCAAGAAGTTCAGGGTTTTCTTGGTCTTTGGCCTTCTTGAGTGCTTGAATTTTGGCAAGGGCTCCTCTGAGCTTGGCCCTTGCAATTTTATTTCTCAAGGCGTAGTGCTTGGCCATCTTTTTCTATAGGCCAAGGTCCCGTTGTGTCTTCTTTAGCTACTTTTTTTCAGCCTTATAATATTCAATGACATAATTTTCTATGCCAAGCCTTTTTTGTAGCTCCCTAATCTGTGCATCTTTGCTCTGGAGCAGCATGTTAGTGGTCCTCTCTTCATTCTCATCCTCTAGGTCAATAAATTCAAATTTTTGTTTAGTTCCATGCTTACCTTTCTTATCTCCAACAGTGACCTTTTCCTTGCCTTTGTCAAGCTTCTTTGTTGATGTGGAAGGCATGGCCCCTTGCCTTTTAGAGGCAGCAAACACATGCCTTTCTCCCCTTTGGTATGTTAAAGGAAAAGGTTCAATATTGTTTACCTCAGTGCCATATGTCTTGTTTCCATCTTTGTGATGATCTTTGCTTGGCTCACTGACATCTTGGCTTACCTCTTCACTTATGTCCTTCATGCTGACATCAATGCCTTCTTTATTGCCTTTAACACTGCCATGAACCTCACTGTTATTTTCTTCGCTGATGTCAGCTTCTTCATTACCTTGACTGATAGGTGTTCCATCATTAGTTTTCTTCATTGGCATCTACCTCCATGTCTTATTTGCCATTTTCTTCATTTGTGTCTTCATTGCCTTCTGCCTCCTCATTTTTCTCCTCATACTGCTTGGAGCCTCACTGTTTTCACTGTCATGATTGTCGCCATGGCTCTTTGTTTGACTGTCATGCTCTTTGTTGTGTTCCTCCTCACTGTTGCTTGCCTCATCATTGCTAACACCCTCATTTTCTTTTGTTTCCATGCTTTCTGCACTTCCTTCATCATTTGTTTCTTCCATGCTGACATCACTACCCTCTGCCTCTTCATTTTCTTCCTCTTTACTATCCTCTTCTTCATTATTGCTTGATTTATCATTTCCCTCTCCTTCATTCTCATTTGACTGCTCATGATCACTTCCCTCATTGCCTGATGCATTGGGAGAGGGTGAGGAAGGAGGGTTGTCTTGAGGTGAAGTGATATGTGTAGATGGTGAAGTAGGTTCAATAGGAGATGATGGAGTAGTGGGGATAGGAGCATGAGATGATGAAGGCAAATTTTGCAGATGATGGGGTTGTGGGTTTATGAATACCTCGTCAGCAATGAAAACCTCCCATGGAATACCTTTTTGCTCCAACTGATGCATCACAACCATATTGATGAGAGAATGGTGAAAGAGGCTCTGCATTTGTTTTGAAGGGTCTCTTTTTCGCACAATATAAGACATCTTGTCAATACTGCTGTAGAGATAGTAGGGCAAATGCAACATCTTAACCCTAGTAAAGTGCATGAGAAATTTGATATGATAGGAATACAGCCTAGAGAACCTCCCCTCACATGTAAAATATTTCATGATGACCCTCATCAAGGTTGCATACCTCTCCAGCAAATGTGAGAAAGGGAAGATAGATTTGTAGTTTTATTTGTATCTAGGTTTAAGGAATGGCTCATATTGGCTTATGTCTAAGCTGGACTGTTTGACCCACTTTTCACCAACACTAGGTATCCTAGTGGCAATAGCAATGGCATCTGATGACAGGTCAAAGTTTACCCCTGCAAGATTGACTTGTTTTTCATGCAAGTTGAGGATGAACAGCCTAGTAAGCTCAGGGTGACTTTGTACCTATTCTACTCTTTCACAGAAATGAAAACACCCCACATTTTGGAAACATGTGATAGTCATAAGAGAGGCATTAAGTTCCATGACATTTAGTGGTTCAAACCTATTAATCCTTCCACCTCTATGTTGATGCCTCCTTGGCACTTGGCCTTCTTCACCACTATCTTCCTCCTCCTCTTGACATTTTGACACCTACTGCCTTGAAACCCAAAACCCTAACTCTGTTTATGAAATGATATGAAGAGGGTAAATGGAATGGTGATGAAAAAAGGCAGTTTTTTACAAGTGGAGGAGTAAACGAGTGAGGGTAGGGTGTATGACTGTGAGTGAGAGGAAAAATCAATGACTACCCTTGCTGAGTTGTAAAAAAAAAAAACCCTGCTTGGACACACTTTGCTCTTATGTCAAATTTTGAAATGGAAAAAGATAAGGAAAATTCAATCTTCTTTTAGTGTAATGGATAGAGCTTTCAAGCTTTGATGGATGACTAATCCCAAACCATTTCAACCACTTTAATATACCCCTGTCTTAACTGTTCTTTCCTTGTTTGCAGATGAAGGAGGTTTTAATGACATTTAGCTCATCTCCTTAGGGTTTATTTCTTTAACCAGATGACAAAAAAAACTTTGAAGAGGAGGCTATGTCTTGTACTTACCCCTCAGAGATGTTTAGAAAACCTTTGGAGGTAGTTTGAGGAGGCTTGGAGTTGTTTTGAGGGTTTGAACTGGTACAGAGGCCCTCCTAGCCAAATGCGCAGCGCTTGCACAGGTGTCGGGTCAAGCTGAATGCGCAGTTGGGTCGAGCTGAACGCGCAGCGCGGGCCGGCGAAGGGGTCTCCGGTGAAGCTTTGTGTCGGGCACACAGCATCTGTCGGGCCTGTCGGGTCTCTTTATGCCAGGGGCGCAGCGCCTGCCATTTTTCTGGGCATGTCGGGCCTATCGAGTCGGGCTACACGTATCACTGTGTGCCGAGCGCACAGCGCCAGAGTGCTTCTACCCGGTTTGTCGGGTGTGTCGGGTGAAATGCGCAGCGCGCTTCTGAACATGCAGCGCGTGCCTTCAAGCGCGCAACGCTTTGAAAATTTGCAAAGGGTTTTTTGGCAGGGGCGCAGCGCCCAATTTTGAACGCGCAGCGCCGGGTATACTTTCCAGGTTTTGAATAAAAATTCACAGTTTCTTTCTAATCTGCTCTGATGATCTTTTGAAAATGCATAATGAGTTATGTGAAGAACAAAATGATCCCTTATATCCCTGGGATTTTTAAATTTAATCTTTGTAGACCCACTTTCTAATGTTTTTGTCCCTTTCTTTTTACTGATATCCTTTTGACCTTTTTTGCTTGTAGGTGCCTAAGAGGATGAGCTTGACCTTTTGCTTTCATTCTTTGTAAAACTTGATATGTTCATTCTGACCATCCTGTGATCATTATACACAATAACAGCCCCAAAATCCTTTGTGGTTTCCATTATGCATTTTAACTTAACTTTCACCTCTTCTCTTTTAACAATTGTGCACTATTTGCCCTAGAGGTGACTAAAATGATAAACTCATACTTTCTTTTGGTTCCTTGAGGCATGAAGAGTTTATTCTAACACTTTGGTGAATTTGGCCACACAACAGCTTCTTCAATTTTAAGTGAAATCTCTAATATAAAACTCAGTTTAACCCTTTCACCTTTACAGACCTCTTTTCACTGTTTGTATGTAGTCTTGCTGAAATGGTGAATTTGACTTCTTTAATCTTGGAGGCTTGATATGTTTGTTGTTGACACCTTTGAGATTGAAACACAAGGAAACACCTTTACAACACTCTTTTTCCAACATCATGGGATTTAAACAATGCTTTTCACCTCCTCTATCCACTTCTCATTTGCAAGTGCCTTGGAAACAATGATTTCACGTCTCTCGTTGGATAGTTGAGGCATGATAGGTTAAGCTTGGAAACCTTTAGGATGCTTCCATATATCAGCTTCAAAAACTTCTTTTACCTGCACCATGGAGCTCAAACCTTCTTTTGTTCATTTGACAAGACAAACTCCCTTTGGACAGGTTTAGGATCTTTACACACAGTGACATCTTCAGAATTTCTTTTGTCCTTACCTAGAAACTCAAAGTATCTTGTGCTTGGTAGGTGATTGAAAACCTTGGCTTCACCTTTCTTACTGATACTCTTCATATCCTTGTTTCTTTGAGATAGTGAGGCATTTCACCTTGGCAAACTTTGGGATGTCACACACAGCAGCCCCTTCAAATCTTCCTTATGTTGTCATCATGGGGGCCTAATATCTTCATTTTACCTCCTTTGATTATCTTTCCAAAACCCTAGGTCTATGGGATGTTTTGAAAACAATTATTAGTGTTGTCTTCTAAGTTCTCTATAGCCCTTTCAAGTTCATTCATTTCTGTCCATTTCACCTCACATTTTTCCCTATTTCATCTATAATTTATGGAAAACTTTTCTTCATGTTTGGTTTTCTTGGTGTGCCCCCTTCATGTGATTTGCTGCATTGGATCCCTGCTTTGCACACTGTTCGCCCAATCAGACTTAGAAACCCTGATTCTTCTTGAACACAAATTTCTTCCTCTCTCTTTGCTATGAATGTCTTCATGTTGGATAAGACCTCTTGTCTTACCAATTTTCTGCTAATGGTCATTTTAAACACTCCTGCAGAAATGTCAAAATTCTCATTTATCTCTTGCAGAACTTGAAATTGGTAGAGTAGTCTTCTTATGAGATTTTCTTATCTTTCTTAGACAACCATGTGCTAATCTTGTTTTACATTTGAACCAGCGTCTAGCACAGGAAAAACAGAGCTTAAAACACCAATGATGACCCTACAGCCTATGTAACCCTAATGACCTAGTGGGGGGATCCTTTGACCTGGTTTTTGACTGAAACTTGGTTTGGGGTCTTCAAGTGTAAAAATAGATTTTTTCACAAATTGATGTATTGAAGATACAAAATCCAATGTATTTGATTTATCTAAAGGGCTTACAGAGATATTTTTGAGACCATCAATGCTTGAGGAACCTGGTGAACATGGGAAGGAACAAGTTGTTTGGTAACCCTAGATGAAAAGTGGAGGGGTGAGGCAAAGGAAAAACAAAGTGCTAAAGTTATAGGTGGGAAAATAGGATATAGATGAGTGGCACAAGCCCATGAGGGGTCTTTTAGGAATGGCTGTTTAACCATGGAATGGAAAAATAGTAGAAAAGTGAAAATTTTGGTATAAGGATAATGAAGGCAGTGAGATTTCTAAAACTCACAATATTCAGGAATCTTCTTTTTAGAAATCTATAACTGATATTTAGTCATCTAAAGATAGTAAAAATTACTGATGACTAACAGCATGGAAGTGGGCATGGAAGCTAAGATGGATGGCATGGAAGCTAATATGGATGACATGGAAGCTAAGATTGATGAAAAAATGAAAGACAACATGGAAAACATGAAGAATGATCTAAAAGTAGACATCGAAGGTTTGGCGAAGTTGATACAAGAAATTTTTCCTAATGTTGAAAATATAGTAGAGGAAACTTATGATGAAAACAAAATAAATGTTAATCGTGATTTCATAAACTCTAATGTTGGATGGAAAAACCACCATATTCCAAAAATGGATATGAGGAAGTTTGATGGCAAGGATCCCCGTAACATGGATACTACAGATGGAACAATATTTTGATCTCAATAATGTGCAAAACACACAAAAGGTACGCAATGCAACTTTACATCTAGAACAAAATACATTTGTATGGTATCGATGGCTTTGCTCCCGTAAAAAAATTGTCACTTGGTCAATTTTTACAGAGGAAATGATAGCACATTATGAGGATATAAAAAGCAACACCTTCTTTAGCCAATTGATAAATCTCAAACAAAAGGGTTCAGTGGTGGAGCACATTGAGGAATTCCAGAAATTGAATATAAGGGTAACTGATATTCCAGAGGAACACAGGATTGATGTCTTCATAGGGACTTTAAAGGATAACATCCAACATGAAGTTCGCATTTGGGAACTTGATTCATTGGAAAATGCATTCAGGTTGGCAAGAAAAATTGAATGTAAAATTATGGCAACAAGGAAGCCTACCACTCACATATATAAAGATGGAAGTGTTGCTACTCTTATACTTCCACAACCTACAAGGTTGATACCACAACAATTGGAAGAAAATATAGCAAAAGGGATTTACTACAGTTGTGATAGAAAAAACACTAAAGGTCATAAGTGTGCTGAGAAGAAATTATTTTACATAGATTGTGAAGAGGAAGAAGAAAATGAACAAGAATCTTCAAAAGAAGAGGAGATACACCAGGAACCAACCCTAGAAGAGGAATAAATGAGTCTAACCATATCGTGTAATGCATTGGAAGGAATTACCACTCCTCAAACTCTCAAGATAGAAGGACATATCAAGAAGAAAAAGGTAATAGTGTTGATTGATTCGGGTAGTACCCATAATATTATTCATTGTAAGGTAGCCAAGGAATTGAATTGTTTCCTATACCCAGCACCAGAATGTCAAGTGATAGTTGCAAATGGAGGAAATATAAATTTCTCTAGAAAATGCCATAATAGCAAGCTAACCATGGGGGAATATGTATTGAATAGTCCAATGCTTTCCATTCCTATGGGAGGTGTTGATGTTGTACTAGGATTACAATGGTTACAATATTTGGGGACGGTAGCTTTTAATTTTCAAAAACATTTCTTGAATTTTTTTTCAAAAGGAAATGAATTCGAATTACGGGGTATCGCAGGGAAGCTGAGAAAGATAATAAGTTCTAATGTCATGACAAATATTTTGAAGAAATAATAATGAGGTGTAATTGCACAATTATGCTCACTAGAAGTTCCAACATCAAAATCATCTATTTCTGCAGATCTCCAAAAAGTCTTGGACAATCATTCCAAGGTGTTTGAAACTCCCAAAGGAATCCCACCTATTCGTGATCATGATCATGCTATTCATTTGATTCCAGGGAGTGTTCCTCCAAACATCAAGCCTTATAGATATCCTTATTTCCAA
The DNA here is from genome assembly GCA_034641835.2 of Pinus albicaulis. Classification (NCBI taxonomy): domain Eukaryota; kingdom Viridiplantae; phylum Streptophyta; class Pinopsida; order Pinales; family Pinaceae; genus Pinus; species Pinus albicaulis. The sequence goes on from CM076575.1 coordinate 67,577,763, forward strand.
AAGAGCGAAATTGAACGTATGATTGCAGAAATGTTAGAGGCTGGTATAATTCATGTTGGTGCACAAGAAGGATGGATCATGGTGCATGTGTCTGGATTATAGGGAGCTCAATAAGCTCACCATTAAAGATAAATTTCCCATTCCTATGATTGATGAATTATTGGATGAATTACATGGAGAAATTTATTATAGAAAGTTGGATCTTCATTCAGGATATCATCAAATTAGAATGAAGACTGAAGATATTCCTAAAACAGCGTTTCGAACTCATAAGGGTCATTATGAATTTTTGGTCATGCCTTTTGGCCTTACTAATGCACCTTCTACATTTCAAGGGTTGATGAATTCCATTTTCAAAACCTTCCTTAGAAAATTTGTGCTAGTATTTTTTGATGATATACTAATCTATAGTAGGTCTTGGAAGGATCATGTTCAACATGTTGACAAGGTGCTCAAACTATTGCGGGAGAAACAATTATATGAAAAAACATCCAAATGTTTCTTTGGAGTACAAGAGGTGGAATATCTGGGTCATACTGTATCTCACGAAGGTGTTAAGGTAGACCCTAACAAAATTAAAGCCATTAAGGAATGGAAAGTCCCCACAACCATAAAGTAGTTGCGAGGATTTCTCGGGTTAACAGGGTATTATCGCAAGTTTGTTAAGAATTATGGGAGAATAGTAGCACCTCTAACAACATTATTGAAGAAAGATGCATTTTCGTGGACTCCTGAAGCAACTAAGGCCTTTGAACATCTTAAAGAGGCAATGTGCCTAGCATTGGTCTTAGCTACGCCAGACTTCACAGAAACCTTTATTGTGGAATGTTATGCCTCAGGTAATGGAATTGGTGTTGTTTTAATGCAAGAAGGAAGACCCATTGCTTTTAAAAGTCGTCCAATCAAAGGAAAGTATTTACATAAAGCTATTTATGAGAAGGAAATGTTAGCAATACTACATGCACTAAATAAATGGCGACCTTACCTAATGGGAAGACACTTCAAGGTAAAAACAGATCATGATAGTCTTAAACAATTTTTGGAACAAAGACTATCTTCAGAAGAGCAGCAAAAATGGGTCACAAAGATGTTGGGTTATGACTTTGAAATAATATACGAAAAAGGGAAGCTAAATGTTGTTGCAAATGCACTCTCAATAAATAATGAAGAGATGGAAGCATTCTTTGTGTCATTTCTATTATCCAACCAGATTGGATAACCAAAGAAAGGGATGAATGGAAGAAGGACGAAGAAGTGTGGATACTCATTCAAAAGTTGCAGCAAGATCCTAGTACATTTGATACATTTAATTGGAAAAATTATTCCTTATGGTACAAAGATCGCTTATATCTTTGTAAGAATTCCCAACTAAAACAAAATATTCTTTTAGAATTGCATACTTCTCCTTTAGGAGGACACTCAGGAGTTTTAAAAACTTACCACAGGGTGAAGAAAGAATTTTTTTGGGATGGCCTTAAATATGATATTCAAAAGTTTGTGGCAGAATGTTTGGTTTGTCAGCAAAATAAATTTGAGACAATTAAGACCTCGGGTCTTCTACAACCTTTATCCATTCCAAGTCAACGTTGGGAAGAGATTTCAATGGATTTTATCATAGGTTTACCTAAGTCCAAAGGAAAGAGTGTCATCATGGTGGTAGTTGATAGACTTACCAAGTATGCACATTTTTGTGCATTATCTCATCTATTTAAAGCAAATATAGTTGCTACTACATTTATGGACACAATTCAAAAGCTACATGGAAATCCAAAGGTTATTGTGAGCGACAGAGATCCCACTTTTACTGAAAATTTTTGGAGGGAGTTATTATCTTGTTTGGATACTCAATTAGCTCATATCTCATCTTATCATCCTCAATCCGATGGTCAAACTGAGATAGTGAATAAATGTTTGGAAGGATATCTTCGTTGTTTTGTATCTGATAAACAAACATAATGGGTCAAGTGGTTACATATTGTTGAATGGTGGTATAACACTTCCTTCCATACTGCAACAAAAATGACCCCATTTATGGCACTTTATGGATATCATCCACCGTCCAACACATCATCTTTAAGATAAAATTCTAAGGTTCAAGCAGTGGAATATCACATCGAGCATCAACAAGAAGTTCTCCAACTCTTAAAGGATAACCTAAATTTGGCACAAAATCAAATGAAACAACAGGCAGATCAACATCGCAGCAAGAGAATCTTTGATGTAGGAGACTGGGTATTTTTACGGCTACAACCATACAAACAAATGTCCCTCAAGCAAGCTAATAAGGATAATAAATTATTGCCAAAGTACTATGGTCCTTACAAGGTGTTGCAAAATATTGGTATTATGGCATACAAATTGGAGCTCCCTGCTTCTTCACGAGTGCATCCAGTTTTCCATGTTTCATTCTTAAATAAGGTTATAGGTGAAAATCTTCCAGTTCAAACAATATTGCCAAAACTTGATGAGGAAGGAAAAATTATATTGGAACCTGAAGCAGTCACGAAAACAAGAACTCGACAGCTACGAAATCTATCAATTTCAGAGTATCTCATCAAGTGGAAGAACTTACCCACTGAAGATTCTACATGGGAGGATAAGAATTTTATACAGAAGCACCCAGATCTACTCAAGCGTTGAGGACAACACTTTTTTAGGAGAGGGGCATGTTAGGTCCTTATATTACTAGTTTAGTCCCTTATTGTTATTAGTGTAGCCCCCTTATTGTTATTGTTGTACCCATGTAACCCCAATATTGTTATTATTGTGGCCTTACATTGTTATTGTTAGGTCGGCTAGGATTATATTGTGGGCCCATAGACTCCTATATATAGAAGGAGGTTTTGGTCATTTGTATCATCCAATAATTGTTCATTTATGTAATGTATTGGAGATTTCCCCCTCAAAATGGTTGATTTCTAAGGCGTTGATCTCTCTTTTCTTCTATTTTTGGAGTTGGTTTCATAACACAACCCTCCTTAATAGGTTTGCTCCAAGTCTTTCCTTAATATCAAGAATATGCACATAAGGACTGCTTCACAAGTCTCCAAAACTAAGGACGAAAGGTGTACCAAGGTTTTCCACAAGAGCTCAAGACAACTACTAGAAATAACCCACAGAAAATTGAATTCAAGGACAAGTTTGCTCTTAACACAGGCCCGAAATTTATCAGAAGCCTGAAATTGTTTACATGTCTGAAATAGTTGCATGTCAAAAATAGTTGTAGATCTAAAATAATTACAGGTTTGAATCAAGTTTCAGGAGGTCAAGAATTTCAATCCAAAGTTTGCTCCTTGAAGGTTGAATTTGCAACTGAAAAGGTTCGAAATGTAGGCTTGTAATAGGTTTATTTTTGCTCTAAGTTAAGGTTGAGTTGCTGGTTGAAGTACAAGTCTATGGTAGGGCCGAGTTACAGGCCAAAGTGTAGATCTATAATAGGTCCAAAAATGATATCCACTGGTCTAGAACAACTCTTACTTTAGGTCCAAAAAAAAAGGTCTAAACAGGATGCTACTACCAATTAGAGCATATGCCTCCACAAATCTAAAACAAAATGCCAGTACAAGACTAAAAGGTGTGCTTCCACAATTCTTCAAAAAGTGTTACAGAGGAAATTTTCAGAGAATGATAAACTTTGCTCCACAAAAAATTCAAGATTACTAGGAGACTTCATCCTTTTTACCCCTCCTCAACTCCTTGCTCTATTATGAAATTATATTGTCTTGACTGGATTTTCTGAGTTTAAATGAGGAGAGTTCAACCTTGTATTTATATTTGTTGGAGTCTACAATGAAGGGACATGTCGCTTGGTGAGACACGTGAGCCTACATGTCCGCTTACTCATGTAGGCTTACCAGATTTTAATTTTGACAATTTCTCCAAATTAAAAAATTAATTTCTCTTCAACGGTAGGGAGTTTTGGGGAAAGTAGATATTCATTGGAAATCTACAAATATCCTCCACAAGTTGATGTAGGTTATATTTCAAGATGTGACTTCTAAAGATAAAAATTTAATTTTTTCTCTGTCATCTGCATATTTTCCTTGAAAACACTAAATGAATAATTCTTTCATGGAACAAGGGGATAAATTGAGTTAGGGTTCTTATGGTTGGATTTAGGGTTTGCTAGGGTAATGTTAGGGTTTCCAAAATCAAAGTTTCAACACTAGTGTTATTATTAGGGCATCTTGTAGTAAGATCAAATTTAGACATCAAATTAAGTTTTCATGCACATTAGAATTTCATCATATGTTCTAGGGAATCTTCAAATGGGCATGTAGGTTATCCTAGATTGCATCATATTAGGTCATAGGTTTAGGGTAAATCTTGCTAGGCTTTCATGCTATGGTTTTCTAGCCAACTTTCGTTCATGAACCAGCTATGGTTTAGGGCAAGGGTGTCATCTTGAATGATGCTAGGGTTTTCTCTTTGGTGCCTAGGGTTTCAATCAACACCAAGGGTTTCATCTTATTGACATCAATGACAACTTTATCCAACATGGTCGACCCCCACGACACTAATAGAGCTTCACAACTTCTTGGGCCTTGCTAATTTATATCGGAGATTCATGTTGGGGTTCTCTCATATCACTTGGCCCTTGAGTTCTCGCAACTTCTATTCTGAGTCGCAACATAAGGTATTCAATGAGTTGAAACACTACATTTTCTTTGCACCAGTCCTCACCTTGTCAAACCTTCCATAGTCATTTGAGATTGAGACAGATGCATCCAAGTATGTTATTAGTATATTCAACACTTAGCAAGGGAATCCAATGGCCTATCACAGTGATACGCTCTTTAATATTTTTTTACGATACCCAACTTATGATGAGTAAATGTATTTTATCGTGCAAGTTTGCCAACAATGGAAACATTATATTCTAGGGAAGGATACGATCATCCACACAGATCATCGGCCTCTTCAATTTATGCATACATGGGGGAAGTTGAAAAATGATCACCATAAAAAATGGTCCACATACCTGCAACAATTCCATTTGAACATTAAATCCAAGAACGGTAGCACCAATCACGTCACAAACTGCCTTAGCCAACCCTCGTTTATGGCACTGAGCACGGTTCTCAACTCTTATGGGCATGAAACCTCTAGATGGTTGCAGCTATCTGAAAAAAACTTCGAATTCGTTGCAACCTACAAGATGTCGATGGTTGGAAAGTCAGTTGAAGACTTTCACCTTCAAGATGGGCTATAGTGCTATCCAGACATATTTTTGTTGCTCCAAGTGAGCGAGACGCATTACAGTCAGGTTGCAGGACATTTTGGTGTGGAGTAGACAGTGGCAGTACTGCAGAAGTATTCTTATTGGCCAAAACTTTATGTCATCACCAAGCCAACCATTAAGAAGCAATTCCTATACACTCCTCTGCCTACTCCTAACCGACCTTGGAAATCCACATCGATGGACCACATGTTTGGCCTTCCTTCTACCAAGTATAGTAATGATTGTGTGTTTGTGTTCATTGATATACTTTCTAAGATGGCCATATTGGCTATCTGCAAGAAGAGTATCACAACAGAACTCACTCCCAAGCTCGTCTTTGAATGAGTATCGATACATTTTGGGATCCCCCATACCATTATATCAGATCGGGATAGCAGGTTCCTAAGCGCATTTTGGCCAAGACTCTCATCATTGTTGAACACCTAGCTCACCAAATCAACTGCATTCCACCTCGAGACTGATGGCCAAACAGAGGTCGTCAACATGATGATAGTGCACATATTACGCATGTCCAACTCTAAGCATCCATGAACATGGGATGAGAGTATCCCATATATGCAACATAGCTACAACAGAGTTCTCCATAGTTCAACTGGCCACAACCCCTTTCAAGTGGGCCTGGGATTTTATTCATTGTGTCCCACTGATGTTGGAACGCCTCTTGCAACTACATAGACAAAATCTGCACATGTTCAATCCGAAGTTAATAAGGCCATCAATTTTAATGAACACATTCAGCGCATCCACCAACAGGTTCATGATATCTCGATAAATTCAATATTAAGTACAAACAACAACATGATCAGTAGTGTGTGCCACATAAGATTCAAGTGGGCAACAAGGTTTGCTTTCATTTGTAAAAGGAATGCCTTGTCGAAGCCTATTAGAAGCTTTGACCACTCTGATACAAGTCTTACACCATCACCAAGGTTGTGTGTGATAACGCTTTCAAGCTAAGCATCCCCCCATTCTTTGGCCTGCACCCAGTAGTCAATGTGGACCACCTTCGGCCATACTTTCCACCATTGTTGGACACATCAGATATTGTTGAGCAACTGACAACGACGAAGCTTAACCCAAATTGCATTTAATAGGCCACAATTGATCGGATTATGGACACAAAAATTAAGAACACTCACCAACAAAAGATTCAGCTATATCGGGTTGTCAAAGTGGGCCAGCTGTTGCAACAAGGAAAGTGGCTTACTAGGGACCAAGTTCAGCAGAAGTTTCCTCACCTCATGGACGCACTCAACAAAATGTGGACCATTGCTTCCTAAGGGGGGAGGATTGATCCATTTGGATATTGGTGGCCACCTGCCTATTCCACTTGGACCCCTGGCACTGTTTTCTATCATTTTTCTATTTTTCAACACATCTTCCTATTTCAACATTTTTCTATTTTGGCAATTTTCAAGTCATGAACTTCCAGAGTCATTTTAAATCCCTAAATGGCATTTTTTTGGGAAACAGGGAAACATGAGTCTTTGACAAAAGTTTGCAATCGAAATTTGTTATCCTTGGATAGACCTTTCTAACAGGTTATTGTGTGCACTAAACAGAGATCATATGCCAAAGTTACGACCCCGAGAAATTGACGTTCCAACTAACCCCATCATACCTTTTGGTGTTTCATCTCCTAGGATTAGGTTTTTGGATGTTTAGTGTTTCTCATTGTTTTTTAATGTAAAAATACCTCGGGCCTCATTGTAACACAATTCAAAAGGCATGTAACCATCACATCTCTTCTCAGAGAAAGTTACTATCATTTGAGCTAGTTTGTCTTCATTCTGCTTGTGAATAGTTTTCAACATTTGCTATTTATTAATTAAAATTCAATTTCATTGTATCTCTGTGTTTCTGTTTTAAATATGTATTTCATTTCATTCCTTCATAAATCCATATCAATATATGACAAATCTCCCCATATATATATATATATATAGAGAGAGAGAGAGAGTTTTTTTGTAAATTCCATCATGCTTGAAATCAAACACAAACATTAACTAGGTGACTTACTGTGTATATATATATAACATAATGACATATTCATGTTGTTTTATTTGTTGAACTCAACAACAAATTTTATCAAATGTTTTTGGTTATGTAAAATTTCTAAAATCCATTTTTGTGAAATTTGAGTATGAAAACAAACCAAATGACTTTGGTTTTAATAAGATCTACTTTAACCAAAATTGTTAAAAAATCATTTGGTTGAGTAGTTAAACTAGTTTGTAATTATGTTGTAAATTATTAGTAATTTATTTATAACATTGAAAACTATGTTGCAGAACATTAATAGTTTATAACATAATGACATATCATAATATTTGTTGTTTTATTTGTTAAACTCAACAGCAAATATTGACATAATTGTATATTATGTACACAATTTTTCCAAAACCTCATAAAACCATTTCCACCCTAATAAAACCACTTATGTGTTACTATTCTAAATGAATGACGAAAATACCATGTGCATCTTCCAAATTGCTCATTCGTAATAAAAATTTGTATTAGGAAATTTCCTATGTGTTTTCCAAAGTGCTCATTCCCAATCAAAAATGTATAACCTAGAGTCTTTTAGTGTCTCCACTATCTTATTATGATTAGTTGATTACTTTGGATAACATTTGGGTGATTATTTTAGTTGTTTTAGCACTTTTTAGTGTCTTTTAGTTCGACCCCACTACTCTATGATGATTAGTAGGAACGGCTCCACATTGTTGATTACTTTGGATACCATTTGGCTAGTATTCTTTTAGCTATTTTAACACTTCTTCCATGTTTTGTTTTCGTTTAGCTATTTTAACACTTATTCCATGTTTTGTGTGATTTTATGTTGTTGTTTTTTTTTTTTTTTTTCCTTTCCGTGGCTTGTTCTATTTTAGTTGGTTGTATTTTTAACATTCACTTATTTTGTTTACGTATAGATATTAATATGATTTATTTAATTAGGAAAATAAATCTCTCCAAACTACTTTATCCTAAATAGAACAATTTTCCTTTCTTTTATTTTGAATGGCTAGAAAAGAGTCAATTCCTAGTGCATTTGGACTATGGTGTTTACCAATGTTGCGAACATCAACATCGGGATAAAATCGGCAAGGGTCCGAAAAACCATCAGGAAAATATCGGTAAAAATCGGCAAACATTGGCAAAATTAAGATACCATAAAAATTTCTTTAAAATCGACAAACAATGACTAAGCCAAAAAAATCGTGATTTCGAGATAAAATCGAGATGTTTGCAACATTGTAAAACGAAAATATGATACAGCAATATTTGTCAAAGTTGCAATGTTAGATAATGGAATTTTTTTTTTAATGTAGAGGTGGATTCAACACCCTCAAATACCCCCAATGCAACTAGAGTGTACAATTTTAACATTTAACATCTGCAATTCCATCAATCCAAAATGATTTTTGCTAGATTTCAAGCCAAAATCCCCAATTTTCCTTTTTGTTTCTTTGAATAGCTGGAAAAAGTTCAATTTGTAGTGCATTTGGACTATGGTGTTCAACAATGAGTTTACAATGTTGAGAAATCTAGGGCATTTATCATTATGAGATTTCTCTTCATTAGTGACTGTTTGTGAACACATATTATTTCATTAGATTAGGATCTTCTTCTTCTTATCTTTATTAGTGTTCTTCTTCATCAAACAATAACCAATACGTGAACATAAAATAGACAAGAGACACAGCATGTAGGCTATGAGCCAGGGCCAAAACCCCTCACTCTTTGAGAGGAAAAACTGCACCAAATTCTTATTATAGAGATTCCAATTGACGAATACCAAGACCATGACCCTTAACCTATGTTGCCACTCCCAGACCAAGACACATTCATCATTATTCCTTGATTCTCTTCAATTTATTTATGGCACTGAAACGTGACTACTTGAAAGCATCATCCAAACCTAGAGACACATTATTGAATTGTGGTATTCCCGAACTGTGGTTTATTGTACATCATATCATCATGTTGCACTAAGATGCATCATGTAGCACCGAGCATCATTGATTATAACTACACCACCGAGCACTGCACCTAGTAAACAGCACCAAGAACTTATGCCATTGTGATATATCCGCATTACAAAGAATATGTATACGCCATCCAACCGTGGGTGATCTATCTTCATCACAGAGAACATATGTCGAGATAGTGAGGAAGATATTACTGTAATGTCACCCCAAACCAGTCTGCACTGCGATCACTGTGGTATCTGAACTCCCTGTTGTCTTGACCATCGAGAACCACGGAGGTATGTCGAGGAGGGTCTCTAAGATATGCCCAAATTCTGTCACTGTTGATCTGCGATTTCCATCCGAACTGTACCCATCCAAAAATCTCATGCTTCTATCTGAACTTTTCTGTGGAAGTGTGAGGAGCCTAGCCTCCCATTTATAGTGGTTTGTCCATCTATGTTAGTAGACATGAGCAAGTGAACTGACGTGTCATATTTATGTGAGTCGACATGATGATCTTCTCATATTGTTGAGGAAGTTGACTTTCAAGAGGATTGTGCTTGTTTTTGGAGGGCTAATAGACAACTTCTAAGTGTAACATGACTTCATTTACATGACTCTAATTATCTTTATGACAAGATGACAAAATCCTAAAGACATCAAGAAGAAGTCTTTGACCTATAAACAAAATTCTTGCTCATGAAACCCATGATGCAAGTAATACAATAAATACATTTTATTTTCCTTGTCTCTTATTTATATAAACTCATAATTACACGTCACTATGAAGACCAAACCTAGTTACACTTTTCAACACTCCCTCTTAACTAGGGAGGTATTCATAATGGTACTTGGTCATTCTCAATCTGAATAATTTGTCATAAGAATCGTATTGGTAACCCATCTGTATAGCATCATATTAACCAGCATTGTCACATAGCAAGGCCTTGACTAACAGCTCCATCTCTCCACAAGATCTTGAGTCCCAATGTTGGAAAGACCAATGATTAATAGACACCTTCATCATTGTCTCTCTTGGAACATACCCCACCCGGGTTCACTTAGAGTATGTCCAAGACTATTCTTATCTTGGATTCCTAGTCCTCAAAGAATATTGGTCCTTCCATGACTACTCTTATCTTGGATGCCCTAATACATCCTCAAAGGTATCGGATGCCAGATGATTACCCAATCCTCCATTCTATCTTCTCGGGTGAAGACCGGAATGATGTGTCTATCTCTCCCTCTCAATTAGGGAGGACACATTCCACCAAGGAATGTACCTAAGCTCCCTCTCGGCTTAGGAATTACCAAGTTTCTTCCAAGTAAGAAGCTTATTTCCAGGCTCCCTCTTAATCAAGGACTTGCAGCAGCTCTTCAAGAAAATAATGGGACATCCAGCTGCTCTGAAGAACTCCTTCATTCGATGTCATGAATTTCTTCTTCGTTGAGGATTCTTCATCTTTGGGATCTCCTCGTAGGGAACAAACCATCCATCACTTTCATCCATGAGTCATGTCATCATTCCGTCGGAGAGTGATTCATCAGTCTTCTCATTTGGTCTAGCCTCATGTCATGCTACTATCTCCATACCATATTTCTTTCAAGGAACTTTCATCCTTCCATATGGTTGTCACCGGTGGAAGATATATATTTCCCTTTGGCAGCCCTGCATAAGCTCATCCAGATATTATTAAATTATAAACATGAACACTTAAATCAAAAATTACCTTAGTGATGATCTTTCATCATGACATCTTCCTGTAAGTATCAGCATCCTTCACATATGTTGACACATCTCCTAAAGATATGCATTGTTAAGGGTCTTCATCTTTTTCATACTTTCATCAGAGTCTACATATCTTTCCAAGAGATTTTCCAGTCAAGTCTACTTGGTCTTCAAGGATGTTGATTTCCTTTACCATCGTTGCACTTCTTACGATCTCTTCATTTCTTTCTTTATACATATTTTATTTCATTCCCAGAAGCTTAAAATCAGAGCTCCTTAATTGTATTCAATCATCTTATCCTCCGTATGAGGACATATTATGTTGATTTCATCTAGTATGAACTATGCCTTTTGACATCCTTTCAAAGGAGGAGATCCTTTTTCTATGAAAATACTTCTCAGGATAGTAGTGATCAATGTTACTTGCAACCATACGACATGACATTATAATATTAAATACAAGCATACATACTGCGTTTACCTTCAGGGCATCTAGGCTTCTTTCAGCAGCTTCCTTGATTGAGAAGATCTCCAATCCCTTAATCTGCTTTATGTCATCATACCATCACCCATGAATTCCACAAGATGGAGTTCTTGATGAAACACTTGCTTTCTCTCTAGATTAGTGAATCCTTCGATGAGGATTCCATCAAATAATCTTGAGGATCTTGCATATCCCTATCTGGCAGATGTTTCCTTTTTGACTTGATATATGATGCGCCTTGTCCTGGATGACTTCTTCCTTTCCTTCAGTTTCAAATGAGGTTCCCAAGAGTTATATCCTTCATATTTCACTGTCATGGATTGTTTTGTCTAACCTCCGTGATGATGTCGTGAGCTCTTGTTTCTAATGCTTCCATGATGTCATGCCGCATATTATTATTTATTGCATCCATATCCTATGAAAGATCTAGAAGCTATCATAAGACTTTTTGTGAGGGAGACTATCTTAATTATAGTAAAGATCTCTTACTCCTTTCCTAGGTCTTCCTTTCTTCAGCTTCCTTCGTCTTTCCAGTGATATGAGCTTTCTTCCTGTAATGTATGAATCCTTTAACTTTCAGCACTCTTTCCCTCAACATGTCTTCTTCTATCTAGCATAGAAGCCACAAGTTATTAGATAAGGTAACTTTCTTATCCCATGGACATTTGTTACCTTGCCCATTAGAACAGTGATGATTATTCTTTTGGCATTTCTCCCAGATTTCACAATTAAGATTCTATGAAGATATTCCTTCATTTAGTGTAGATCAGGTCTAAGTGATTTGACCTTCTTTACTGCATCTTCAGAGAATATATATTCTAGCTTATCACATATCTCCACTCCTGTCAGATATATAGGGATGAGAGGACCTTTGATTTATTTCATAAGAATCCTTTTGATTCCTTTGATCCCTTTCCATATATTCAGAGGAGACCTTGTCATTGATATGTTCAGTGGCTTCACTTTCTTCGAGGATTATGTCTATCCTCCTTTTCCATGCAAGAAATCTTGATGACCTAATCAACTTATATATCTCCTTGCAAACACGAAGTCATTTTACCAAATTTTATTATACAATAAAAGATACTTACTTGACATGTGAAGATAGAATCTTCACCTTTGTCACTTTGATGGTGGTTGAAGAAGATGTATTGATGCTCCCTTTTTCGAATGAGAAACCCTTCTTCAACAAAGGAGATTGCTTCAGTTATGATGACAACATCTTTAGATCCAACTTCCTTTTATTGATGGAGATAATTGCTTCTTTGGATGACCTTCTTCAAGAATAAGGGGAGGGTCCTTGTTGTCTTCTTTGTAGATTTGCATTGTAGATTCCTTTATCTTGATAAGATGACTAGAGGATTCAATATTTTGCTGATGTGAATTCTTAGTTGCCTTGATTTGATTAATGATCTACTTTGATGTAGATCCACCTAGATCTTATGATACTGAGTCATCATTACTGCACCTAGAAGTCATATGATTGAGACAACGTGATAGCGTTGGAGTCGTTGTATCACTGCAATCTTTGAACACAGAGATTATCATATTACTAAATATGTCATCACTGCATTGAGCCATTATGTAACTGTAATATGTGTTGTAAGACAACCAAACTACACCGAGAAAACTTTGTTGTGATATAATGTGATTGTTGTTCAACAGATGATGTACATAGGACTGATGGCTGAATAGGGAAATGCAGATCTATGGAAATCTGGAGCTCTGATGATGCCAAGATTCTAGATTTGGGCTCTATGATGTCAACCCAAGATAACCCAGAAAGGAAATTTCAGATCTATGAGATTGTAAATTTACCCTCTTGGGGTTTGATCCCTGGTCTACTGGGTTATGCATATCTAAAGCTAGATCTGACAAATAGATGGTTGAAATATGTCACAAGATCAGATCTAAACTTGAAGGGTTGATCCCTTCACTAGATCCTCAAGCTAGAAGCTCAAGATCTAGCTCCTCAATCCTCCTCTGAAGATTGCAGCTGCTGCTACACAACTGCTCACCAAAACTACACTGTAAAGGAAGGAGGCTCTCTAGCCTGCTGCAAAATATGGCTATGAAGCTCAAGGCTGATGGAAATAATGCATACAATGTGAAGGAATGATCCTCCACTGGATTACTATCTGAAATGCTAGCAACTTCCCTTCTCCCTTGGATCTACAAGAATGGACTGCACAATTCTTGATGGAAATGTTGCTGCTGGGAGATGAATAATAGATGGCTTGATGCCTGATATAGATCTGAAGGACTGGAAGGCTGATCTTGAAGCCTAAGGTGATAGGATAAATCCTTCACTGGTTCCTCAGCTGAAATACTGAAGGACAATGTCCTCCTCTCAAATCCTAATGCAGAAATGTGTTATTTCTGAAGATGTATGGGCATCTGAAAGTAGGAACAATGTGGCACCAATGCCTAATGATGAATAAGCTCAATAGGAAACCTTCCTAGAGTAGGCACTCAAAGTCCCCCGTGGGTAAGGGTGGGATTTCCGCTCGGAAACACCATGTGCTAAACAACACTGCAAACTTAGCTAGACAGCTCAAGCGTGCTTGGAATGTCAAATGACAAATCCAGATCTAAACAAATCACACATCAATAATAATCTAAAGCATGCGTCCAATGTTGCCTTCATCTTCATTATATAGTTTGTGAAACTTCCCATGCCTTGGCCCACCTCATAACTACAATGTACATGTGGACATAGGCCTCCATATTGACTGTGTTGTCTCTCCATGATCTCCATCATGTGTGACTGTAATGATCACCCTCTCCATCATGTGTGCATTATATGCATTACTCCTCCATCATCTCATCATGAATGCTCTATGATCTTACATTTGATTCCTTCCATGATCTTATTTCACTGCTTCAACCTCCATGATCTTTCTCATTAATGAGACATGATCTCCACTCCTTTCACATTAAGTAGCTGCTCCACTACTCCATTATGTAGATCTATATCTGAAATATCCACATACACACATCAAAAGTGGATTTTATTTATCTTTGGGGTTTGTGGGTCCCTCCACCCTCTTATTTACTTGATTAATTATGGAAATTAAGAACTCTAATATTCCAATTATCTTGTGGAAAAATTGGGAATATTACAGTCCTCCCCAGCAAAATGTTTCTTGTCCTCAAGCAACTGCAAAAGTGGATGCTACAGCAAAAATCCTCCCTCCAAAAGGCATCCTCATGTGGAAGGCCTCCCCATCTGTCACAATGTGTCATGCATGTCCAGCTCCAAATCTACCTCTCTAGAATGTCTAGAATGGCCTCCAACTGAAAAGTTAGATACTCATCCTCATCAATGAATCTCCAAGTGGCAACCATATGATGACCAAAGATCTCCTCTACACATGAGATACATAAAATGAAGTGGTTCATTCCAAAGGTGGGAAGTCCCAACTCATAAACCATCTCTTCAACCCATGATACATAGAGTAGATTTCATCTATCGATGCTCTCATCATGAGCCCTATTGGCCATGTAGGAATCAAACATAACATCAACATGGTGAAAAACAAGAAGTAGAGACATATGGATGAACGTGAACACTGTCAAACTGTATTTTCCCAATAACAACCAATGCAGCAAATCCTTTTGCTGCCATTCTAGATCATCATGAAAACAAACAAGAGAACCATAATCTCTCAAAAGAAGCCACTGCAACAATGCTTCTTGTTGCCATGCCAAATCTGCATCAATATAAATGTGAGAGCGATACTCTCTCAACAGAAGCCACTGCAGCAATGCCTCTTGCTGCCATACCACATCATCATTGTACCAAATGTAGTGGCCATATTCTCTCAAGAGAAGCCACCTTAATAAGGCATCTTGATGCCCCATCACATCATCATCATACCATGTACAATGACCATAATCCCCCAACAGAAGCCAACATTGTAAGGCCTCATGTTGCCATCCTCTATCTTCATCATGCAATGTATGGGAAGAAATTAGTCCATGCTCTCCCAATAGTAACCATAGCAAAAAGGATTCTTGTTGCCTCCTTACATCATCATGATGCAAGTCATGGAGCAACAATATAGTAATGGACATGTGAAGTGTCTCATCAACATAGTACAAACAAGCTCCCTTATGCCACATCATGTGAGAGTTATACTTTCTCCCAAACCCAAGTGCATACATGAACATGAGATACATCCCAAACAGAAATACATGTAAAGACATGAGACATATCCCAAACAAGAGTAAATACAAGGACATTAGATATATCATGTGATGTCCAAACTCTCTCATCAACAACCAAAGTAACCATGCCTTTTTCTTTTGCATTCTTCCAGTGATGTGTAAGGCATGAATCAGAAAATATGACCCATTAGGTGGTAACCATACTCACCCAAGAGAAACCAATGCAACCATGCTTCTTGCTGGCCTATCTCATAGATCTGCAAGTGGTTTGGCAACCCCTTGCTCCACATCATTAACCATTCATCCCAATGAGGATGATGGATCTCATTCTGCAAAAACTTGGTATCCTCCCATTGTAGGACACCAACCTCCTCAAACTGTTGAAGAACTTTGCACTCCATGATATGTTGAAGTGCACCTCCAAAGAGACCTCTCCATGAGATCTTCTTCTCATCAATGGCCCTCCAAAACCAATAAGGTTTTGGGTCTGCTACAGGTAGAAGTTTCTCTTTGAGTTCTGAGATGCTCATTGAGAAAGTGTCATTTAGAAAAGAGAAAATATTCCTCATCTCAAGATGTCTACCATCTATCATCTTTTTCTCCAGTGATTCATGAATGAAGCTGCCATTTAATTGCTCCCAATGTTGAACTCATAGCCAACCATTGTACATAGGATCATGCTCATCCCTTCTTCTGAAACTCCACATTTCAACTCAAAGGGTTGAATGTAGTTCATCAATGACAAACTAGGATGGTTCTTCATCTCTTCCTTGATTAGATCAAGGGTCCTCTGCGCAGTGATATGATGCTGCTCCAAATCAGCGCGTTGTTCTAACCCTTGGTCATGCAATAGCCCTGATGGCATGTCCCCATAAGTTTCAATAAGAGGTACTGAAACAATATGAGATGGAAGTGGTTGCATACCTTGGATCAACTGATGTGTGGGAACCTCTTGCAAGACCACAAGAGTTCCTCCAATCGGAACAATAGTCCCTCCAACTGTTGGTAAGAGTGATGGTTGCACTTCTACAAGTGTACCAGCGCTGGTATCTGTCTTCTCCTCATCATGCATCTCATCAATCATGCATGGGGCTCCAAATGTCAAGAACTCAAGACCATCTTGCAAAGATGCAAGTGATCCTCCTCTTGATGTAAGCACATCTACAGCTAATGGTGGTAGTAGAGACTCCTCCTCCTGAGTGATAATGAGGACACCTTCTCTTGAATCTTCATGCACTATCTCCTTAATGATGGGAGATGTCTCAGGTTTCTTTCTGCCATATCTCTTCTTCAGTATTTGAATAAAATCTACATAAGCAGACACTTTCATGTGTGACAAGTGACTAAACCACCAATCTATTGCTTCACCATCTAGGTGCAGCGCTGCAAACTCCACGGCCTCTCTTTCTGATATAGGATACTTCAAAAAGAATGTATATAATTCTTCCCTCCAAGCCCTCAATGTGCTTGTGGAAGATCCATCAAATGTAGGCAAGAAGAATCTATGCCTCTTTCTTCTATTGTTGCTTCTAGATCTCCTCTCTTCTTTGAATTGCAAAAACTGTTGAAGAGAGAGATTCCCCTTCAAAGCTCTAGGTTGTGCTTTGTATTCAGACAGATATTTACTTAGGGTCTCATGCCCCAAGCCTTCATCATATTCAGACCAGTCCTCTTTCTCATCAAAGAAAGTGGATCTAGTGGAATAATGTGAAGCTATTTTCTTCTCCAATCTTCTTTGCTGCTGAAAAGAAGTATTGGGACCTTTTTCATCTTGAAACTTTCTTGAGGTTTCTCTTTGCCTTTCTCTTCTTGTTTCATTGACCTATTTGGAGAGATCCTTCATAGATCTAAATAAAGATGAGGCAAAACTTAATCCGTCCATTATAGTAGATCTCTAATATCTTCTTTTCTTATGTTGTCAATAATGTCCACAAGTTGAACCAAAGATCATGCTCTGATACCACTGTAGTATCCCAAAATGGAATAATGCATTGATACACAAACACAATATTTGTAACACAAAAAATGTACATGCAAGTTTATGATCAACACAGATATAGGCAGAATAGTTGAGCCATTTTATTCATAGGAGATGATTCAGTTACAACAATGTAAAAAATATAAGGTAATCTAGCCAAAGAGATGGCCTAGAATGACCCTGAAAGCATGCTACAACAGGCACTGCGTAACTGGAGAGCTATTGGAAGCAAATACTGCATTGTCCCTTCAGTAGATGATGTACATATGATTGATGGCTGAATAGGGAAATGCAGATCTATGGAAATCTGGAGCTCTGATGATGCCAAGATTCTAGATCTGGGCTCTATGATGGCAACCCAAGATAACCCAGAAAGGAAATTCTAGATCTATGAGATTGGAAATTTACCCTCTTGGGGTTTGATCCCTGGTCTGCTGGGTTATTGTAATGTTCCAAAAATTAGCATGAAGCTGATTGGAACATTGATTTTTCTTATATCATCTAGGAGGTGAATAAAATGGGTGAGGAGACTCATACGTAGGAATAAATCCCTCAGTGTGAAAAGGGGCAAATGCATGAGGACAAGGTCAAGTTTGACCAAGTCAACAGTGCTGCCAAAGAAGGTGTGGATTTCTTGGGAAGACAATGCAGTTTGAATGGGAGGAAGGAAACCCTAATGTGTGGGGTCCAATGCAAGGAGCTTCATTTGCATAAAAGGAGGAAGAGGTAGCCAAAGAGGATCATGTTTGAGTATTTGATTATTGGTCTTGTAGACTCTTTGCATTCTCGGGTTCTTTAGCAGAGTTGCAGTGTTGTTTAGCACGAGGGATTCTTGTTTAGGATTCCTTCTCCTTCTTGAGAGGCCTCTTGAAG
The DNA here is from genome assembly GCA_034641835.2 of Pinus albicaulis. Taxonomy (NCBI): domain Eukaryota; kingdom Viridiplantae; phylum Streptophyta; class Pinopsida; order Pinales; family Pinaceae; genus Pinus; species Pinus albicaulis. Next base: position 67,596,213 of record CM076575.1, read on the forward strand.
GATTGCACTTCATTTCTCCACATCTAGGCTCAAGGCCAAGCCACCTCCTTCAGTCACAGCGTTATTTCTACTGAAGTATAACGTTGTGTTGCAGGGTGTTGCAGTGGAGGGTTCCACAACACCATTCCTCGGCTCATCTTTCAGAGGAGGGAGTTTCTATTCCTCGAGAAGGTTAGTGAGGAAGGTTTCAGAGCTAATTTGCATATCTTGGCATTAGGCCAAGCATCTCCCAGCTACTACAGCGCAGTCCCTCTCCTTGACTGCGTTATTTCAGTGTGTATCTGCAGTGGGGGTTTGCACCACTATATTGGAGGGTGAGATCTTCGGTGCTAGGATCAGCATTGCACTCGGGAGATCCATTGGAGGAGGTTTACTTCAGATTGGATATCTTATTTAGCCATCTCCATTCATTCCAGTTTTGAGTTGCAGCTGCTACCCTGCAACTTTGGCATTTCTGCAGTTTTTCCATTTGTATATATATTTCAGCCAATCCTTCTAAGGATTGTTGTACTATTGTTTTCAGGGGTTGAGAGCTTGCTCCCCCACAATTCTTGAGCCTGATATTGTTATATCATTGTATTATCATTTAATGTGTTGCAGTGTCTCATATAAACTGCGCAGTCATAGCTTGGGCACACTTGTGTAGCAGTTTTTTGTCATGTTCCATGTACTTGTTTCTTGAGGCTGATTATTGCCTATCTTGAGTAGCTTTTTCCTCAAGATATTGTACACATTCTGCTGCTATAATGTTAATAATATGGCTATGAGTTCTTCTATCATTTTCTGGAGTTGATGCAACCCTGCTCTTTCATTCTTATGTTTGCATATTGTTGGATCTCCATATTTGGAATATCTTAAGATATTCCCGATAGTGTAGAAATTCCCTATTTTGGGATATTACAGTGGTATCAAAGCTACAATCTTGGCTCAGCTTGTGAGTCTCAGCCAAAGGAGAGGATGGGCTTTATCTCATCATATTTCAGATCCATGAAGAACCTCCCTAAGGAAGATAAGCAGATAGAAGAGGAAGGACCCTGCACTTCCTATTCTCATCGAGAAGGAGACAGAGAGATGAGCAGGAAAAAGACTCCATCTTTTGGAGGAGAGAAAGGGGATGGGCTTTCGAAGCTTCTTCCTAAATCTGTACAAAATATTCATGGAGGATTTAAGAAAATAAGGAGGGAGATGTATGAAGAATCTCCAAAAGAGTTTGAATCTAAAGTAAACTCTAGATTTTCATATGAGGAGTGTGAGCAAGCAGCCACACACCAGAACACACAGCGCAGTCACATGCCCAGGATTGCTAGGGGAGAGATGGAAAGAGGAGAAGAGGTTGCTAGGAGGGAAACTCTTAGTGATTTCCTAAAAGAGTATGAGTCTCAAACAAAGAAATTCCGAGATCATCTCAGTTTTTCAGAGTTTTGCAAGATCAAGGTGAAGGGAAGAGAGCAGCAGGATAGATTTCTTCTATCTACCTTTGAAGGTTCACCTATATGTTCAGCCAAAGCTTGGGTGGAGGAGTTAGATACCTTCTTGCAGCAGCACCAAATTCTTGAAGATGAAGCCATCAAAGTTGCAGTGCTGCATTTGAGAGGTAAGGCCTATGCCTGGTGGATCTTTGAATCATTTTCTTTAAAAAATGAAAACACTACATCTTATGCAAGTTTCACTGAGGCCCTAGTGAAAAGATTTGATAGAATGGTTCATGAGACACATATGGTGGAGCTACGCAAGGATACTCAAACAAAAGCCTTGCATGGAAACTCAACCACTTCAGGAAGCCATGAGGGAGGCTGAAAACTTGCACCATACCTTGTTGGAAGAAAGACCTTCACCTCACACCTTTGAGCAAGGGAGCATGGAGATCTCCTTTTCAAATAGGGATCCAATCATTGGGAGGTTTCCCATTCATGTTGCAGAGATTGAGGGCAACAACGTTGTCACATCTAGAGAGTATCTAGTGCCTCATGCAAAGGAAGGAGGAGCTCTTGCTCCAAGTAAAGGGATGCTTGCATCTTTACAAGGAAGTCCCCATGATCTCATGTGTGGAGATCAAGGCACAACTCATGATCTACATGTGCCATTGATGAGGAGGTGTGGAACCATGGAGACACAAGGAGGAGGTAGGGAGGAGAACCAGCGTCATGAAATGAGATGTACACGCCCCTATCTACTTCAGGAGGTTGATGCACCCAAGAGGAAGATTGGATTGCGCAGTAAGGGCATGGACAGATTTGTCCATTCATATATGCAGTCATCTCTTGATGATGATGTCTCATTGCATGGAGACATTTCACCAAGGAGACCACTGGATCAGTAGAGAAGGATGGATGCTTCACCTATTGAGGCACCACTCATTGATTTCAGAGGAGTGGGGACCTTGGGAGAGCTTGATACAGCGTTGGGAGCCTTGGGTAGGCTCGAGGAGGAGAGACATAACTCTTTGGAAGAGTTAGCACAGCCACCTCTTTTCTCTTTGGGGATGAGAGGAGACTCATCTATGAGCCACTCTCTTTGTATGAGCAAAACATATGGTAAGGGTGTTGATTGTTTACATGATTATTTATATAATTTATGTATATATCCCTTAACCATATATGTGCAAGATGTTGCTCCAAGGAGGAGCATTCTTTCTTTTAGGCTTCATGGTCGACTTGAGGCCATAAGCATGATTGATGGCCATTCCCTAGGAGGACTTGGGGAAGAGGTGTACTATGGAGGACATGCTCACTTTACACCATGCATCATTCACTTCCTCCATACTTATGAGGAGATTGGAGTAGCAAGCAAGTGGTAGAGAAGCCACACATTTTATCAGTCTCTATTTCAGTTGAGGGTCAAGCTGCGTTGGTTACATTTGAGGGACCATTGTCCTTCTCACTTGTTACACATGGCAGCAAGCATGATTCTCATTTTTGCTCCCTATGATTCTATTGTTTCTGTCTTAATGTGGAGCATGTTTGGGAGAGAGACACATTGGATGGATGTGTCCTTTGGGAGAGAAGATCTCCCTATTTTTTGCAGTACATGTTCTAAGGGGAGCATGGGAGATAATATGGCCACCACAGCAACACATTTTTCTCTTTATGAGGGGGGCCATAGGATTGAATGAACTCCATATGATGGTGACTTCCAACTCATCATATTGGAATGGTTTGGGCCAGCCTGATTTGCAGCGTTGGAGGAGAGATCTTTGGAGATCTAGTCCTCATCTTGCCACTTGAGGGCAACCTTATTGCAGCCCAAGATCAGCCAACACTCTACACTTATCATAAGTGGAGAGATGGACAACGAGGGGTAGGCTACCTTGTCTACCATATGCAGATTTTCATCCCACCTACTTTGCCGGAGCCAAAGGTGGAGGACAGTTTCGAGGAGTTGCCTAGTTGGGAGGTGACTCATTTTGCATGGCTAATAGCTTGGGGATGGAGGATCCATATGGGAGAGATAGTTCCCATTAGATTTCAGATCCCATTCCTCAAAGGGACCTCTAGACATCACTTTGTTATCCTCTTGAGTATTTCACCTTTACATGATGATAGCTTGATAGCTGACTTGCATGCTGAGGAGGAGCAATGTGGAGACTTGATTGATGAGATAGCATCTCTTTACTTGGAGGAGATCATCATACATGGGTGCTACAGGGAGAAGAGGAGAAATAACTCAGTCTATCCTTGCACTTGCTTGAGGACAAGCAATCTTTAAGAGGGGAGGATTGTAATGTTCCCAAAATCAGCATGAAGCTAATTAGAACATTGATTTTGCTTATATCATCTAGGAGGTGAATAAAATGGGTGAGGAGACCCATAAGTAAGAATAAATCCTTCATAGTGTGAAAGGGATCAATGGAGTAGCTTTATTTTGCACCTTCCAGTGTGAAAAGGGGCAAATGGATGAGGACAAGGTCAAGTTTGACCAAGTCAACAGCGCTGCCAAAGAAGGTGTGGATTGCTTGGGAAGACAGCACAGTTTGAATGGGAGGAAGGAAACCCTAATGTGTGGGGTCCAAGGCAAGGAGCTTCATTTGCATAAAAGGAGGAAGAGGCAGCCATAGAGGATCATGTTTGAGTATTTGATTATTGGTCTTGTAGACTCTTTGCATTCTCGGGTTGTCTAGCAGAGTTGCAGTGTTGTTTAGCACGAGGGATTCCTGTTTAGGATTCCTTCTCCTTCTTGAGAGGCCTCTTGAAGGATTGCACTTCATTTCTCCACATCTAGGCTCAAGGCCAAGCCACCTCCTTCAGTCACAGCGTTATTTCTGCTGAAGTATAACGTTGTGTTGCAGGGTGTTGCAGTGGAGGGTTCCACAACACCATTCCTTGGCTCATCTTTCAGAGGAGGGAGTTTCTATTCCTCGGGAAGGTTAGTGAGGAAGGTTTCAGAGCTGTTTTGCATATCTTGGCATTAGGCCAAGCATCTCCCAGCTACTACAGTGTAGTCCCTCTCCTTGACTGCGTTATTTCAGTGTGCATATGCAGTGGGGGTTTGCACCACTATTTTGGAGGGTGAGATCTTCGGTCCTAGAATCAGCCTTACACTCGGGAGATCCATTGGAGGAGGTTTACTTTAGATTGGATATCTTATTCAACCATCTCCATTCATTCCAGTTTTGAGTTGCAGCTGCTACCCTGCAACTCCGACATTTCTGCAGTTTTGCCATTTGTATATATATATTTCAGCCACTCCTTCTAAGGATTGTTGTACTATTGTTTTCAGGGGTTGAGAGCTTGCTCCCCCACATTTCTTGAGCCTGATATTGTAATATCATTGTATTATCATTTAGTGTGTTGCAGTGTCTCATATAAACTGCGCAGTCATAGCTTGGGCACTCTTGTGTAGCAGTGTTTTGTCATGTTCCATGTACTTGTTTCTTGAGGCTAATTATTGCCTATCTTGAGTAGCTTTTTCCTCAAGATATTGTACACATTCTACTGCTATAATGTTAATAATATGGCTATGAGTTCTTCTATCATTTTTTGGAGTTGATGCAACCCTGCCCTTTCATTCTTATGTTTGCATATTGTTGGATCTCCACATTTGGAATATCTTAAAATATTCCCTACAGTGTAGAAATTCCCTATTTTGGGATATTACAGTTATGCATATCTGGAGCTAGATCTGACAAATAGATGGTTGAAATATGTCACAAGATCAGATATATATAAACTTGAAGGGTTGATCCCTTCACTAGATCCTCAAGCTAGAAGCTCAAGATCTAGCTCCTCAATCCTCCTCTAAAGATTGCAGCTGCTGCTACACAACGGCTCACAAAAATTGCGATGTAAAGGAAGGAGGTTCTCTAACCTGCTGCAAAATATGGCTATGAAGCTCAAGACTGACGGAAATAATGCATACAATGTGAAGGAATGGTCCTCCACTGGATTATAGCTGAAATGCTAGCAACTTCCCTTCTCCCTCAGATCTACAAGAATGGACTGCGCAATTCCTGATGGAAATGCTGCTGCTGGGAGATGAATAATAGATGGCCTGATGCCTGATATAGATCTGAAGCACTGGAAGGCTGATCTTGAAGCCCAAGGTGATAGGATAAATCCTTCATTGGTTCCTCAGCTGAAATACTGAAGGACAACCTCCTCCTCTCAAATCCTAATGCAGAAATGTGTTATTTTTGAAGATGTATGGGTTGTTGAAAGTAGGAACAATGTGGCACCAATGCCTGATGATGAATAAGCTCAATAGGAAACCTTCCTAGAGTAGGCACTCAAAGTCCCCCGTGGGTAAGGGTAGGATTTCCGCTTGGAAACACCCTGTGCTAAACAACATTGCAAACTTAGCTAGACAACTCAAGCATGCTTGGAATGTCAAATGACAAATCCAGATCTAAATATATCACACATCAATAATAATCTAAAGCATGCCTCCAATGTTGCCTTCATCTTCATTATATAGTTTGCGAACCTTCCCATGCCTTGGCCCACCTCATAACTGCGATGTACATGTGGACATAGGCCTCCATATTGACTGCGATGTCTCTCCATGATCTCCATCATGTGTGAATGTAATGATCACCCTCTCCATCATGTGTGCATTAAATGCATTACTCCTCCATCATCTCATCATGAATGCTCTATGGTCTTACATTTGATTCCTTCCATGATCTTAGTTCACTGCTTCAACCTCCATGATCTTTCTCATTAATGAGACATGATCTCCACTCCTTTCACATTAAGTAGTTGCTCCATTACTTCATTATGTAGATTTAGATCTGAAATATCCACATACACACATCAAAAGTGGATTTTATTTATCTTTGGGGTTTGTGGGTCCCTCCACCCTCTTATTTAATAATTAATTATGAAAACTAAGAACTCTAATATTCCAATTATCTTGTGGAAAATTTGGGAATATTACAACTTTGAAACCATGTTCAAATATCTAGGGCATTTATCATTAGGAGACTTCTCTTCATTAGTGATTGTTTGTGAACGCATTTTATTTCATTAGATTAGGATCTTCTTCTTATCTTTATTAGTGTTCTTCTTCATCAAGCAGTAACCAATACATGAACATAAAATAGAGAAGAGACACAGCATGTAAGCTATGAGCCAGGGCCAAAACCTCTCACTCTTTGAGAGGAAAACCCACACCAAATTATTCTTATAGAGATTCCAATTAACGAATACCAAGACCATGACTCTTGACCTATGTTTCCACTCCCAGACCAAGACACAGTCATCCTTCTTCCTTGATTCTCTTTGATTTCTTCATGGCACCAAAACATGACTACTTGAAAGCATCATCCAAACCTAGAGACACATTACTGAATTTTGGTCTTCCCGAACTGTGGTTTACTGAATATCATATCATCATGTTGCACTGAGATGCATCATGTAGCATCAAGCATCATTGATTATAATTGCACCACCGAGCACTGCACTTAGCCACAGCACCAAGACCTTATCCCACTGTGATATATCCACATTACAGAGAAGATATATACGCCATCCAACTGTGGGTGATCTATCTTCATCATAGAGAACATATGTCGAGATAGTGAGGAAGATATTACTGTAATGTCACCAAACCAGTCCGCACTGTGATCATTGTGGTATCTGAACTCCTTGTTGTCTTGGCCACCGACAACCACAGAGGTATGCCGAGGAGGGTCTCTGAGATATGCCCGAATTATGTCACTGTTGATTTGTGATTTCCATCCAAACTGTACCCATCCGAAAATCTCAGACTTATATCCGAACTTTTCTGTGGAAGTACTAGGAGCCTAGCCTCCTATTTATAGTGTTTTGTCCATCTATATTAGCCGACATGAGCAAGTTAACCAACGTGTCATATTTATGTGAGCCGACATGAGCAAGTGAACCAACGTGTCATATTTATGTGAGCCGACATGAGGATCTTCTCATACTGTTTAGGAAGCCGACTTTTAAGAGGGTTGTGCTTGTCTTTGGAGGTCTAATAGACAACTTCTAAGTGTAACATGACTTCATTTACATGACTCTAATTATCTTTATGACAAGATGACAAAATCCTAAAGACATCAAGAAGAAGTCTTTGACCTATAAATAAAATTCTTACTCATGAAACCCATGATGCAAGTAATACAATAAATATATTTTATTTTCCTTTATCTCTTCTTTACATAAACTCATAATTACATGTCATTATGAAGACCGAACCTAGTTACACTTTTCAACATATAGGTGATGCAAAACATCTTTGAAATTTTTGTTACGTCTACCAAATCACCAATTAAAACAGGAAAAAAAATGTGGATGAGTAAAAGGATGAAAATGTTTGATTAACTCTCTCTTGTTTGAGATCTAATTTCTTACTAATAAGATTGTACTTCCAGGAGTAGTCAAGCTTTGTTTTTTACAATATTTAATGCAAAAATAGTGTGATGTGAAATAAACCTCACTTTTGGAAGAGAGAAAAGGCCATTCTAACTCTAAAAAGAAATGTATTTGAAGTTCAAACAAAGCTTACTTCCAACATGTTTTCTATACTCGTGGCATCCAAAAAGAGAAACAACTCAATGAATCAGCTCTCATTATATTGCTTACTGTAATTAAAAAAACATCCTAATCAAAATACTTGCCAAACATCAATTACAAGCCTCATACTTTCCCCTTTAAAACAAAAGTTTGATGACTTGTCACATGTGGCTACTCAATTATGATAATCTGCATAACCAGAAAAGGACACAATCAGATCCCTACTGATCGTTTTCCTTGGAATTCTCTCAATTATGTAGATCCAGAAGGTAATCCTCTTCTGATAGGTCATCTGAAGCTCAAAAGCACATAAAATGCTCGTTTTCATGGAAAGCAAGGTGCATTTTTCTTTCCTGATAAATGATCTAAGACCCTACATAATGACACAGCCACAAGACTGACAATGTTCTTCCTCCTCCTCACTGTCTGAATCACTATCACTGCCCACAGAAGTGCCAAACATACATCATTGTCAGAACTTTGTGGATGTCATATTCAATGTAATAGAACCTTATTAAATCATGTTTAAATGAAATGATGTGGATCTCCTCCACAAAATGAATACAGCATATATTTTGATTACTAAAGACATAAATTAACAAGTACTCAAAAAATAGTAAAAGCATTTATTTTCAGTCTTGACATACAACCCCGTGATTTAGCTGCATATGATCAATTTCTTTCACATTGTTTCTTTTGATTCCAAAATCCACAACTTGAACACCTTTACATGAATCATAATTTATTTTCTACCAATGGAAACTGTGATCATAAGCAATGACAAAGACGAATTGGTACAATCGTCATGTCTTGAAGCAGGAAATCAACCATGAAACTTCTTAGAAGATTATGGTCTATAGAGACGGTTTCTGTCCCCCACTAATGACAAAATGTTATAGCATGCGAAACAAGAATGCTTTCTTGAAACTTCAAAATGGAAACAAACTTTAGAGAAAATTGGTATTGTTCACACCACCATAAATGGTAAAGTTTAAACCCTATTCAATTGTGGTTCCCACTTCTGGCATGCTTGTCTAGTAAATGCTCTGTGCTCTTAATGCTTGGAGGTGAAATACTGGCTGGATGCAATATGTGTTAGAATGAAGCTCGATTATTTATCGAAGTCATGCTCAAGTCTCAACCTCATCATATATTTGAAACCCAACATTGCAGACACATGACTAAGATTAGACACAAGAAGTCAAAGCTTCACATATTAGAATACAATTTATAGAAATGAAAAATCTGATATTGAATATTCCCTTTATCCTGGTCATGACACATTATTCTTCATATTCATAAATCTAGGATTATTCTTGATCTGAAAAATAAGAGGGCTATTGTGATTGAGCACACGCAATATTTTATGATGAGATGATTGATATGCGCTGATCAGCAGATTTGGATAAGAGCAATCTCAGAGCTAGAGGGCAGGCTTCAGGAAGGACCACCAAGCCATTGACCACATTTTCGCTTTACAAGCTATCATTGAAGAAGCTAGACAGAAATGTGCTAAGATTTATTTTTGTTTTGTGTACTTCAGGAAGGCCTTTGATTCCATATCCAGGCATTTACTTTTTGACAGACTGAGATATTGGTATCTCACAAGCCCTCATTACTGCTATCATGAGGCTTTATGGATCAGTTATCAGCTAGTTTTGCAAACCCAGTGGCTTCTCTGACCTTATTCTAAGTGTTTAAGGGCTTAAGCAGGGCTGCACTCATTTCCCCAACGTAATCAGGATTTACATTGAATCATGAGCTTGACTAGTTTCTAAGGGAGATGACACATGCCAATGAAGGGTGCATTTTACACCATGGTCTAAATACTTACTGTCGTTGATTGATTTGGTGTTAATTGCTTCTTCCTCTCTTGAGAGTCTTCAGTCACAGCTTGATTCGTTGGCTTGTTTTCCTGACATTCGTAAGTTGGGGTTGTTAATCTTAGTAAGACTAAGGATACCTGTTTTAGTGCAACCAAAGATACTATGTCTTGGTTGCATTTCTCCATCAGAGGAGAACCAGTTAAGATCACCCCTACCTATACTTATTAAGTTTTTTAGTTGTCCAGTTTTCAAGGTCTTCTTTCAATTTGGGACCAGCTTCTCATATGCGGCTACGCAAGGGATACACTTCTTTAGCTGTTTTGGAAAAGCAGCACTTCCAATTTCATTTTCAAGACATCCATCAATGCTGGCACTCTTTCACTCTCTTGTTAGACCAATTGTATTGGATGGATCAAAGATCTAAAGACCGAACTCGGGTGAGGCCAGCTGAACACTTATTCAGGAATTCCAACCGTCATGCTCCAACAGATGATCAGATGTAAGAGCACAGTTCCACATGCCATTGTACAAGCTGATTTGGACCTCATCCACTTCAACTAGAGACTTTTTTCAAGCTTACGTCTTACCTATACAAGCTTTGGACCCCTGGAGATTTGGCCTTTGGAGAGGAGAGGTAACCCTATATGGCTCTTTTCTCTTCCAAGGATATTGCTTCACATACTTCTCAAAGTACATTGAGGAAAGAATGACGGTATTTAAAATTTTAGAGTTATCTACATTGTTGTAGTCTATAGATATTTGCATTGATTGCTCCCCCCCCCCTGCCTGCCTCCTTTGAAGGCAGAACTCAACCGTACATTAGACAGTATCTATAGGCAGTTCATTCCGGCAACATGGACCTCCCCTGCGCCACCACCCACTCAACAACCTTCTCAGCCACTCAATCCTAAGTTGGGCTTCAAGGTTGAAACCTTAATAAGAATCTTAGAGGTCATTCTTGACACTTGTTTGACCAACATACCTACAATATCATTGGTTTCATGGCTTTAGAAATGAATTGGCAAATAAACGGGGAAAATTTACAGGAGTCCTCAAAGCAGCCTCTAATAGGTTGAGAGAGTAGCCTGACTGTTTAGTATGTGCAGCAGAAAAGATGGGAGGACATTACAAAGTAAATCTGGGCTATAAATCAGAATGGTTGCCATCCTCATGACGTTGGAATTGGAACCTTGGGCTCCTCCTAAAACAAAAATTTTCATCTGGCTGATCCTAAACTAATCTGGGATTACCTACAAAAGGGGACTTGACAAGGACCTGGTATTTACTATTTATGTAAGGAAAGCTCCAAAAGTGTCATGCATCTCTTCTTGCACGGTCCCTTCACCAATGAAGTTTGAAGTCTGGACAGCCTCAAAACCTCACAGTGGTTGAAAATGAAGCTAGGAAGGAAAATCAATTGAAGCAACCCTGGAAACCTGGTTCAAAAACAATGAGGCCAGAAAGAGCCACCATTCCCTGCCAGCTTTTGTCCTATGGGCAATCTGGCTCACATGGAATGAGGCCTTGTTCCAAGACAAAGTAGCCTCTGCTGGGAACCTCCCCTAAATTTTAGAGAGCCTACCTTTGCTACCAAAAAGTCTCAAAGCAAGAAAAACAAAAGAAATCTAGCAGCCCCTGACATCTCTCCTAAACTTTAATACTCCTCAAGGATTCTTCGATGGGGTAGCAAGCAGAGACTCAAAACAGAGTGGAGATGGGGGGATTCTAATTATTCCAGAGAATCTGAACACAAAGCCAATCTCCTTTGAACGTGGATCAGGTGCTGCCACAAATATTTTGGCAGAAGTAAAGGCTACCACCATCTTAATCAACTTAGCAAGAGGAGGAGGCCTCAGAAGCCTAAATATATACGGGGACTTCAAACTGGTTATTGACTGGAGGCAGAGCTCCAAAAATCAGAAAGTGTTCAATTACAGGGGTGCCTCCAGTTTGCAGAAGAACTAAAGAACACCTTCACTTCTGTATCCTTTCACCACATCTACAGAGTATAACCAAAAAGCTGATACTGTCTCAAATCAGGCACATAGAAGAGAACTGTGGGTGGGGAAGAAATCCATCCACCTAGGCAAATCAAATACTAGTTAAAGATTACTCCAGCTGAACATGAAGCTGTTTTCAGTTCATCTCTGATGATTGCAGGTTTTCAGAATCTTTCTTTGAGGCCAAAGTAGTAGGTGGCTCACAGGCTACTACTTTATCCAGTCTGGCAAGACTCTTTCAATGTTTATGAAGAAAATACCAGTGCCACCTTTGCAAAACTTGTTCCTTGAAAAACAAATTCCAGCTTGAAAATCCGTCTCATTTTTGGACAGCGCCGTAAGGGCATGGCTTTTTGTTAAATTTGGACAACTAGGTCCAAACTCCATGTTATGATGCTCAGATTAAGAGGCTAATATTTTTGTTGGAATCCTCTTTCGGAGAGGTGTAAAATCCATATATAATTTTGTTAAATTTGGACAACTAGGTCCAAACTCCATGTTATGATGCTCAGATTAAGAGGCTAATATTTTTGTTGGAATCCTCTTTCGGAGAGGTGTAAAATCCATATATAATATGTCTTAATCCGATGAGCAGAACATTTATTTTGAATTTATTATTCTCAATAAATTATATGTGCAGGTCGGCCTTAAGGTTGCACGCCCCCAGCAGATGTGTCACACGCCCCAATGATGGATATAAATACAGGAAAAGTTGGAGAGCATTTCATCACAACACAACTCACATCTTCCTCTCTCATCTGAAATAGTACGAGCTACCTGGAGGACGAGTTTCAGCGACACGTGGGAAGGAGAAGGAGGACAAACCGTACGGCTGAGTTGAAGTACGATTTTTCTGCAGCTAGGGTTTCGCAGAAAGTTTGACCAGCGTTGACTTTGGTCAACGCATGGTCCAATCAAGCTGAAAACTTGTGGGAAGTTCGATTTTGGAAGGCCGTACTACTTGGCACAAAAATCGAGGTCAAAGGGTTGACCAATTTGCTGCTGCGTTGACTTTTAGCTTGCTGCCCTGCGTTGACTTTTTCAGGACAACGTTGACTTTTTTGGGAGTTGACTTGGGTTGACTCATTTGCTGATTGGAGGTCTGTTGTGACACATGCTGGGCTGGCTGATCAAGGAGACTTTGCTGGTTGAAGCATCCTGTTGACCGCCGTAACGAACACACACATTTTCCTGTTTCTGATTTGTCTTCTGTAAGATCTACTTATATGTTCTATCTGCATTTTGCTTAACTATTTGTATGATTGTTGTGGGAAAAGTAAAACTGCTCTTAGCATAGAACATCTACAAAAATTTACATGGTATCAGAGCTGAGGTGAAGACAAACTCTATCTTTAGCAATCATCACCGGAAGAAATGGGTTCCACTAGTCTTGAATTCAAAGAGAATGACAAGCTGACCGGAAGTAATGACTTCCATGCCTGGAAGATGATATTAGATCTAAAATTGGAAGATCATGATCTCTTGGATCATGTGACGGGGAAGATTCAAGAACCTCCATCCAATGCCTCTGCAGCTGTTAGAAACAAGTATAAGAAGGGAGAAATCAGAGCAAAGCTGCTGATCAGGGAATCCATAAATAAGAGTCTGGTTGCCTACATAGCTGAACTAGGCACATCCAAGGAGATGTATGACAAATTGATACTTATGTTCCAAGTAAACAATGTGAACCAAGTGCTATTCCTCAAGAACAAGTTGAAGAACATGAAGAAGGGCCGAGACGAGTCTATTCAAACTTTCTTTATGAAGTTGACCGAAACCAGGAACAATCTGCTAGCTATTGGGGAGACAATAGCTGATCGTGAGATGGTTCTCACCGCACTTGGAGGACTTCCATATGAATGGCAAGCATTCACAACTACCATTCTCAACAATAATACCATTCCTAACTTTGATGAGCTTCTGTCTAGATGTATGCAAGAAGAAACAAGGATGAAGGAATTCGATAATGAAAGAAATGCCGCCTATGGTGCTCATTCCCGAAAGAAGAACTCTGGTGGTTCTAAGGACAAAGGAAGGACAAAGACTCAAGAGAAGAAGGGTAAATGTTTCACCTGCCATAGGCCTGGACACTATGCTAGAGAATGCCCCTTCAAGAAGGATTCTCCCGATAGTGACGATAACAACATCAACCGAAGAAATGGGAATCGAAGAAATGACAAATCCAAAGAAAAGAGGAAGGCACACTTTGGAGGAAACAATCAACCTTCTAAGAGGTCCAGAAATACCAGGTATGAGGAGTCTAATGTTGTTGATAAAAGAAATGAGTATATTCTAGTATCTGCTCTCTCAGCTGCATCTCCGCCCGACACTATGGATGTCTGGCTAATTGATAGTGGTGCCTCAAGACACATCACCGGATTCAAGGAAGCACTTTCTGACATGGTTGAAAGGGATACTAATCTAGAAATTATCCTTGGGGATAATGCCACTTATCCCGTGAAAGGGACCGGGACTGTGACCCTCCACTTGTCTCAAGGACAAGTCCTCCGTCTACAAGATGTACTCTATGTACCCAAATTGAAGAAGAACCTTGTGTCCGTATCTGCCATGGAAGACAAAGGATTCAATGTAACTTTCTCTGATGGAAAGGTGCTCATGTGGAAGAAGAGCTTCAAGGAAGCTATCTCAATTGGTTTTAGAGTTGGTACACTCTACCAGGTTGGAGGGAGTCCGTTGGGAGCCATGACTTGTGATACTATCCGACAAACCGAACTATGGCACCGAAGATTTGGACACCTTCATTACAAGGCCCTTCCCGAAGCAAGGAAGGTGGTGACAGGGATGCCTGACTTTGGAAATAATCATGAAGGTGTATGTAAGGGCTGTGTCGAAGGAAAACATACAAGGGGACCTTTCCCCTCAAGTGTCACAAAGACATCTGATATTTTGCAATTGGTCCATTCTGATCTATCTGGTATGTTGCCCGTGACATCCCTGGGGGGATGTTCTTACTACATGACATTCACTGATGACTTCTCTCGCAAAACCTGGATATACTTCTTGAAGAAGAAGGATGAGGCTTTTATGTGGTTCCGTACCTTCAAAGCCTTGGTGGAAAATATGACCGGAAAGAAGATCAAGATTTTGAGGACCGACAATGGCACTGAATATGAGTCAAATGAGTTCAAAGACTTTTGCAGAGAAGCCGGCATTAAGAGGGAGACTACCACTGCATATACTCCTGAGCAGAATGGTGTTGCTGAACGCAAGAATAGGACTATTGTGGAAGCTGCCCGTGCCATGCTATGTGACCAGGGTCTACCAAAGTTTCTGTGGGGAGAAGCTGCAAATACTGCTGTGTACATTCAAAACCGATGCCCTCATTCCGCTTTGGACTCAAAAACTCCCGAAGAGGTTTTCTCTGGTAAGAAACCTGATGTCTCACATTTTAGAATTTTTGGATGTCCTGTCTATTTTCATGTGCCGAAAGAAAAGAGAAGTAAGCCGGATGCTACTGGGAAGAAAGGAATGTTTGTGGGCTACAGTGAGACTTCTAAGGCATATAGAGTCTATGTACCTGGTCAAAGGGAAGTAGAGATAAGCCATGATGTCACTTTTGACGAAGATGCTTCCCTGAAGAAAGTAGTAGATCTTCCTAGATCCGAAGAAATTCATGAAGAAAGGCCTGGAAATCTGGAAGAACCCCAGGATGAGACTATGCCTGATATTGAAGGGCCAATGGACCCTATTGATCCACCCCCTACACTGGGAAAGAGACCATCATGGCTCAGGGACACCCTCGAAGATGTTGAGGGTCATGCTGCCCCAAGAGGGACATTCCGGGAAAGCAAGAAGCCGTGTAGATACCAAGGGTATCTAGCTGCCATGAGTACTATTGTACAATCTGAACCTGGATCTTTTGAGGAAGCCATCAAGCATCAAGTCTGGAAGGATGCTATGCATGAAGAATATGAGTCTATTATGAAGAATGATGCCTGGGATGTGGTCCCGAGACCGAATAACAACCGTTGTCACCGCAAAATGGCTCTACAAGATCAAACATGGATCTGATGGGAGTGCTGAAAAGTTCAAGGCAAGGTTTGTTGCCTGTGGCTTCTCTCAAAAGGAAGGAATTGACTATGATGACATATTTGCACCTGTGGCACGATATACCACCATTCGATCCATCATAGCCCTTGCTGCTACGCAAGGATGGAGTCTTCATCAGATGGATGTCAAGACCGCTTTTCTGCATGGTGCAATAAAGGAAGAGGTGTATGTGGAACAACCTCTGGGATTTGAAGTTCAAAATCGAGACACTCATGTCTGCAGGTTGAAGAAAGCCCTCTATGGGTTAAAGCAAGCACCCAGAGCTTGGTACGAGAGGATGGATAGTTACTTGATGAAGCTGGGCTTCACTCGAAGTAATGCCGATCCGAACCTTTACTTCAAGGTTGTGCAGGGGAAGCCTCTCATTCTAGTGCTGTACGTAGACGACCTCTTCCTGACAGGTGATGACCCTCTCATTCATCAATGTAAGAGGGAGCTCGCTGCTGAGTTCGAGATGAAGGACCTAGGACTGATGCACTATTTCCTAGGCCTAAAGGTCTGGTAGAGACCTGGAGAGATTTTCCTTTCTCAAGGAAAATATATTGTGAAGCTTCTGGAAATATTTGGGATGGTGGACTGTAAGTCCGTGTCGACACCAATGGAACTCAACTTTAAGAAGTTGAGTGGCAGCGCTGCTGGGCCTATCTTGGCCAATCCTACTGAGTATCGTCAACTCATAGGAGCTTTGATGTTCTTAGTGAACACACGTCCGGACATATGTTTTGCAGTGAACACTTTGAGTCAACAGATGGTTGAGCCTCATCATTTTCATTGGGTTGGTGCCAAGAATCTTTTGAGATATCTTCGGGGCACGATAAACCATGGGCTGAGATACACTGCCGGGAGTGTGATACTCCGTGGATATACTGATGCCGATTGGGCTGGCAGTGTGGTGGATCGTAAGAGCACATCCGGATGCTGCTTCAATCTTGGTTCTGCTTCAATCTCATGGATGAGCAGGAAGCGGTGGTCTACGGGCTTTTGAGCACCGCAGAGGCCGAATACATTGCTGCTAGTATGGCCTGTTGTGAAGCAGTTTGGTTGCGAAAGCTCTTTAGTGAGCTGTTTGGACATGTGTTAGATACCACTGTGATACTCTGTGATAATCAGAGTGGGATTCGTATGACTGAGAATCCTGTGTTCCACGACCGATCCAAGCATATTGATATCAGGTACCACTTTATCCGGGATATGGTACAGCGAGGCGCCGTAAGGCTCGATCATATAGGAACCGATGAGCAGGTCGCGGATATTCTCACTAAGCCCCTGGGGAAGGTCAAGTTCCTAACCTTCCGTGAGAGTCTTGGTATCGTGGAACGACCCTATGATGTGGGTCCCGTTGGACGATGAGCTCTGGGAGCTCTGGGGGGCTTTGGGGATAGCTTCTCAGAGCTATAAGCACTCATAATGCTTCTGCCCCACCCTTGTGATTGTTGAGCTGGTCCGCCACTCATTTATTTGTGCCCCGTATGCATCCTACCCATTGAGTTCAGGGCTCATGGGAAGTACCTCTCATTTGGCCAATGAGGTGTGGAAAAGCTAGAGACTATTAGCAAAGACTGATGGACGCATCAGAGATTGCCGTACTCTCTATCTAGGATGGCACGGTCCAACCACTTGATCTGGGATCAAGTTTTGTGAGGTCTGGGACCTCTGCCTGACTTCGGGTCAGATGAACCAACTTTGGGTTGGTTGGATACTCTTCATGAGTTTGATAGAGGTTTGGAACCTCTCGACTGATTATGTCAGTCGGGGGATGATGTCTTTGTGACTGACCCACTTCTGTTCTGAAATAAAGAGGCCAGCAAAGCAAGTTACGGCGGGATGACGCACGATGTTTGATTGCACCGATGGATGGAGTTCTCCCTAGTTGAGAGGGAGTGTTAAATTTGGACAACTAGGTCCAAACTCCATGTTATGATGCTCAGATTAAGAGGCTAATATTTTTGTTGGATTCCTCTTTCAGAGAGGTGTAAAATCCATATATAATATGTCTTAATCCGATGAGCAGAACATTTATTTTGAATTTATTATTCTTAATAAATTATATGTGCAGGTCGGCCTTAAGGTTGCACGCCCCCAGCAGATGTGTCACACGCCCCAATGATGGATATAAATACAGGAAAAGTTGGAGAGCATTTTAACACAACACAACTCACATCTTCCTCTCTCATCCGAAATAGTACGAGCTACCTGGAGGACGAGTTTCAGCCACACGTGGGAAGGAGAAGGAGGACAAATCGTACGGCTGAGTTGAAGTACGATTTTTCTGCAGCTAGGGTTTCGCAGAAAGTTTGACCAGCGTTGACTTTGGTCAACGCATGGTCCAATCAAGCTGAAAACTTGTGGGAAGTTCGATTTTGGAAGGCCGTGTACTACTTGGCACAGAAATCGAGGTCAAAAGGTTGACCAATTTGCTGCTGCGTTGACTTTTAGCTTGCTGCCCTGCGTTGACTTTTTCAGGACAACGTTGACTTTTTGGGAGTTGACTTGGGTTGACTCATTTGCTGATTGGAGGTCTGTTGTGACACATGCTGGGCTGGCTGATCAAGGAGACTTTGCTGGTTGAAGCATCCTATTGACCGCCGTAACGAACACACACATTTTCCTGTTTCTGATTTGTCTTCTGTAAGATCTACTTATATGTTCTATCTGCATTTTGCTTAACTATTTGTATGATTGCTGTGGGAAAAGTAAAACTGCTCTTAGCATAGAACATCTACAAAAATTTACACTTTTGGATGTACTCCTTTGATTTAATAAAGGTTTATGCTTTCGTCTTTGGAGTGTAAAATAGCAATGGTCTCATGGCCTGATATTTCCATTGGGCCAATGAAAGTGTGATACCACTAGCTCATGAATAAGACCCGACAGCATATCCCTCATGATGAAAAGATTTTCATATATGTACAATCTAGGAAGTTGAGACCAAGGAGTATTTTACTTTTCAGTGCCTCATCTACTATGAGATACAAGTCAGATAGAATTGCCTCTTCAAGGATGTTGGAAGGAGCCTCTCTATCTTTTTGGTTTATCCTAACTAGATATTTTCTGGCACTTCTTCAGGAGATAACAGTTCTCCAATGCCAAACTATGTGATGCCCCTCTAGGCTGAGCTACTCGATTAATTCCATCTTTTAGCCCCGCAACAATGGCAGTGGTGCAAATTTAGGCTATTTAGGCTATTTGATAAGATGATGAATATACTACAGAGATAGTCAAGAGACACTGTCACTACGTGCTGAGAATAACCCTAGAAACCCAACAGAATAGAGGCAATAGTATACAGATTAGATAAAAGAGGTTGGGGAACCTGCACAACCACAATGGAATTTTACCCTTAGAAGTCCTAAAAGAGTTGGCAGAATAAGTCTCAAAAAATAGATAATCCTGTCTTTGATTAAAAAAACTACTGTTATAGCCCATGGGGCAGCTCAATTGATTATTGTCATGTTATAAATTATTGTGTAAATCATGAAATTCAAAGTTCAAATTCCTGTGACTCAGCCAACTAAAAAAGAAACTACTGTTACAAAAGTATGGGACCTCTCCCTATTTATAGCAAGTGGAGTATATCGCAGAAACCTCCAGATTCACCAGGTACAATGTAAAGTATTAATTGGGATCCAAGTCACCCTCATTAGTAGTTGGGCCCTAATTAACATATTAATTCGCTTTAGGACTTATGGCCTTTGAACATGCCACATACATACTAGAGCTCTGACTAGATTATGAAATTAAGGAATTGACTTCAAAATTAAGGGCCATTTTCATAAATCTTATGACAAAATTTCGTGTTTAGGAACAGAATAGTCGATGGATAAAACCTGAAGGTTTTTCTCAACTGGCTGTAGTAATTCATATGTGTAAGCTTAACAGTGAACACGGAACCATCTACACCCATGCATGTTTTGGGTGCTGTATCTCATATGGGCTTTGTGCTTTACATATTCATTACAAGTCTCATTCTGAATGTAAGTATCTCCACAGTTTCTCGGGATCTGTTCTCTACATAATCCATAGTTTGAAAGAGAACCTATCCAACCCAGGCAGGCATAACTTCCTGTGGTTATAATTGATATTTCACAGAAAGAAAAATTCAGATGCTAACTAGAAACTTCATAGATAAAATTATACAGATCCAGGGGATACCCTAAAGTCTAGTATTATTATCTCTTCTGCCAATTTTATCATACCAATGTGAAAAAGAAGAACCCAAAAACAAATAAAATCATGATAACAGCCAAAATCATGCCCATTATTTAGCGACCTAACAACAATTTGATTGTTTCAATCGATTAAAACCTGTTAATTGAAATACAACAAACAGATTTTATTGTGTTTAGGTACCTTGGCTGAAACTTCCAAACTGAAGTGAGGTCTTTTCCGTTTCTGTCATTCCATTGCACCTTCCGTTTACTGATGTGATCTCGATTTGCATCTACCAGAAGCGCAGCATTTGAATCCTCATCTTGGAGGTCATTGACATTCTCAGAAGGCAAACTCATAGAATCCTTCTGAGCAGTACCAGCAGAAATTGCTCTTGATGGGGGAGTTTTGGAAGAAGAACAAATGTGGCGAGCAGAGCTACTGGGATGGAAAATAAAGTCAATAGAACTACCAACCACCCCCCACCATACGCAGTCGACGACCGCCTTTTCATCGCCACGAGCTCTCTGTCACCCAAAATAATTATGTATTATTTAATTTGTTTTTAAAACATCACTCATCGGCCCACAAAATCAAGTTGCAAAGATCCATGACAATTTTTTAATTATTATTACTGTCAGTTTGCATTTAAAAATATAATTCATCAATATTTTGGATTATTTGATGTTTTTAATTATTATTATTTTTATTTTTTTTTGTTAAGTTGTTTGTAATTTTTTAGGTTTGATTTATGATTTGAGGAGTAGTGAGGGGTATCTAATACTTAGTTTAGGGCATACCAGTTCTTAGCTGACTGGATTTTTTAGTATGTTTCTTTCCAAAGCAAAATCATTTTAGTGAAGTTTGATGTCGTTTTACTGACTAGGCTCATCTTCTAGTGTAACTTGACATTAATTTTTTTTTTCTTTTATTATAATAATTGATTTGTATTTAAATATCTATGTTTGGAAAATAATGGAAATTATGGTAGAATTTTGAAAAAATCTGGCAGAATTTTTTTGAAATTCACGTTACACTTCTCAAGCTTAAAAAATTTAGATGCTACTGAATCTATTTCCACTTCCACCATCCAAAAAACAATTTAAACACTCCCATAACTAAATTTTTAAAAAAAAATGTAACTTTCATAAACAACAACTTCATTTAAAAATATAAATTTATATTTTTATCTAATTAATTTTATCTAAAATTTAATATATAATATTCAAATATATCATAAATTTACATTATTTATTTATACATTTAAAATATATTTTAAATAATAATAAAATTACAATCTCCCATAAAATTATATCCCCAAATTTCAAAAAAAAAATATTTCACCTTACCTGCATCTCCATTTCTAAATTTTTATTTAATATTTGTTTATTGGTAATTTTACCTTTTTAAAAGTCAAATTTCTCTGTTTTATGGTTATTACCCACTAATTGAACTCCTCCGAGCTTTGTGTTCCACAAGACTTTATTTTCATTTCTCCCTCTTATGCACGAGGAAAAAAAGTCAATTATAAATTTAAATAATTAAATAAGGACATAACGTAACAAAATAGAATCATATTATTAAATTATCTAATTATTAATGAACGACAGAAAGTGACAGATTAGAATGGTAACAATTAAGATTATGGATTAATTTAAACAAAAAGTATTTGCCAATTAAGGTTATTGATTGATCAATTGATATATCAATTAAATAAAGGTTATGGGGAGAATTTGGGTATCAAGTCTCATGTCTATTGTTTATTTATTAATGTAATAGTCCTTTTGATTTTGGATTTTTGAAATTAAAAATATGGATAAAAAGGCTTTGTGTCCGTCGAGTTTTATTCTTCTTGTTACAAGATTTGGCTTTGCATGAAATTATGATATATTAATAGAATTTTATATAGTTTTATAGATTATTTTTAGTTTGGCCGTTGAAAAAAAAAAAAAAAAAATTATAATAATATAGCTAAGATTAGAATGAACTCTCATGAGCTTCATAGTGAAACAGATCGTTGGACAGTTCCTAAAACACCATGGATGGAAAGGATCTGCCATCTCTGTGAGAATATGAACATCGGATGAAAATCACTTCCTCTTAGAGTGCCCCGTGTACAACCACATTAGAGCTCAATTTCATAATCTTTGTTGCAATACTAACCTTCCTAGCCTTTTAAGATATCAAAATTATAGTGAGCTTGGGAAGCTTCTCTCCAAGCTTTTCGAGCATAGGAATAAAATCTTAAATCAAACTAAATAACTCGTTTCTTTAGGTCCGATAGACCAAAGATTGATCTCAGTGGACGTTAACCATTATCACCATCATCATCATCAATAAAATTTATAATTTATTTTTTATTTTATCAGTTTCTTAAAATAGAGTGTTTTAATAAGGATTTAAGTGATTATTATTTTCTTGAAATTTAAATGAAATTATATATATGGTTTTTATTTTTTTATATTTTTAAGTGTAGTTTAATTAATAGATAAAATAGTTTTTTCCAAGAGAATTTGGTTATATAATTTGAAGTGAAATTGTTATTTCTTATTATTTAAAACATGTTTTTTAATGCATAAATAGATTCAATGCCTTAAAAAGCTCTTACTATACATGACTTCTACAAATTAATCATTTCAAGCTCGAAGTTTTCCAAAATTTCTAC
Source organism: Pinus albicaulis (assembly GCA_034641835.2). Taxonomy (NCBI): domain Eukaryota; kingdom Viridiplantae; phylum Streptophyta; class Pinopsida; order Pinales; family Pinaceae; genus Pinus; species Pinus albicaulis. The sequence goes on from CM076575.1 coordinate 67,618,897, forward strand.
CAGATTATAGTTAAATGTTATTTCATATATTAATTAGACTATGTTTTTTAATTATATAATTAGCATAAATTATATTTAAATTTTAAGAATTTTATTGCATCCTCCTTTTTCTAGCAAAATATTGTAGAGATGGTGCAATGTCTTGTCCTATTAAATATTTTAACTAGTCCAAATTATATAAAATAAAAATGAAATAAAATAAAATAAAAATAATAAAAATAATAATTAAGAATTATAATTATAATTAATAATTAAACCAACTTAGATCCATCTTAATTTTAGATGGACCCAACATCGAGAGGGATCAAATGTCTTTTTTCACAATTTGCATCTCAAGAAATTTGATCTCTTTATGTGCCTAGTAGATCTCGAGATAAGATGGATCTAAGTTGGTATTAAAAATTTCCAATCACATATCTCAATGATTCCCCACATAAATGCAACTTCAAAACTTTGATCCTCAGACTAGAAAAACAAGACACATTGCTTACTAGGAACTTTTCCATCGTTAGAAAGTTTCATAACAACTAAAATTTTGAGAGTTGTTATTTAATTTTATATATTTAATTGTTTTTATTATAGTTAAACTTTATTAATGTGATTAAATTTTGAAGATTTTGTTTTGTAAGATTGTTTAGGTTTGAAATTCATTATAGTTTATAAGAGATATAGAAAAAAAGAAAAAGTAGCCATGTTAAGAGTTGGGGTTAACCATGTTAAAGGTTGGTGTGGCTAAGGCTAGGCCCTACCTATCCCCACTGATTTTAATGATTTAAATGTCCCTCATATCATAAACACACAAATAAACAAACAAAACACACTTTGACCATATCCACTTTTAGACCATTTATATTATTGTTTATATAATTTTTATTTATTTAACTATTTTTATATAATTGCATAAAATAATAACATACACTTGCATGTTATGAACTTCTATATATAACAATAATGAGTTAAATTGAAAAAAAAAAAAAATCACATTTAAAAATAAAAATCAAACATCTATTTTATATATATATATATTATTAGTCTATATTTTGATTTTTTTCTTTGTTATATATATAATTATAATTTAATTATTCTATGCTTTGATTTTTTTCTGGTATATTTTTCAGTTAATTTTGTCCAAAATTTAATAAGGCTTTGTTGGCATTGCAAGTTTGAGTTGTGTAGTCTCTACAATATGAGTGTCCCAGGGGTGTTTTTTAGGTACTAAATCCATTTACGCATTCAAAAATGCAATTTAAACGACTAAACATTACAATCTCATAAAGATTGCATCGCATAATTCCAACAACAACAAAAAACATTGAACAATTAGAGTATATGTGTGTGTGTGTGTGTGTTAGAATTGTAGCAAGAAAGGTGAAAATTGACTTGTGCCTTAGTCAAATTTAGTAATTCGATTTTCCACATCAACAGGATGACTTGGATTGCAGTTAACTTGTGTGACACGACTTTGTCTACTAGTTTACTTAGTAAATTCAAGTTATAGGCTAGAAGTATAATTGTGCATGTTGTGATCGCCAAAATTTAGCAATCTAGTTCAGTTATTTTCAGTTTGACCCAGTTAATTGGGCTCAAGTACTTAGTTGAGTCAGTTGAGTAGTAGAATTGTTGTTAACTCAGTGTCTCTCAATTAAACTAGTCAATGAGCTAAAAATAGCCCAGACATGCATGGAATTAGAATTTCCTAGCTGGAGTGGAGGAAAAGGCGCATTGTAATTATCAATTGTATATTAGTTTAGCGTATAGGCTTGGTAGTTAAGCAAGTGAATCAGTCCTTAGGAATTGTGAAAGCAAATAGGAGAAAATTCCTATCTTTTAGGAGCTAATTTCCTCCAGGATTGCGCAAGGAGATAAGAGCTAGTTGGGTCCTTGAATTGGCTAAGTGTTGGCCAGAGTAGAACAGCCAACAGGAGAACAGGTTTATAATGCAGATGGTGCTTCAGGATCAAAGCAAGACATTATAATAGTTTCTCATTCTCATTTGATTAATGAAAAGCAGCGAAGGGGTTTTTCTAGTTAGGTTCCCTTGTAAATCATTGTGTTCTTGTGGTGTTTTAATGGTTGCATGCATGTGTTTCTAAATTATGATTTCCATTCTATAGAATAGTAGAGGAAATTTGTAATCTCTTGTTTTCAATTCGAATACATCAATAGTAGAAAATTTCTATTAATATATATATATATATATATATATAGATGAGTTGATCGATTAGCTCAAGTGGTTGAATGATCTAAATTACAAGTGGGAAGTTCCTTTAAATTAGAAAATAAATCAAAATCTATATTTAAAAACAAAAACGATATCTATGAGCCCTTCATGGGTTAGCTTGAGTGGTTGAATGTTGTGACTTAAAAGCAAGGGGTCACAAGGTCAAGTCCCTAGGTTGGTTACCCGTGTGGATATTATTAGGCCTCACTCAATGTTCTCACTAGGTTAAGATGTCAAAACTACAACTAGTTGATTTACGCTAGGTACCATCCTTGGAATGAGTGGAAGTGCCTTGAGTATTTCATTGTACACTTGGGTAGCTCAAGTGGTTGAGTGCTTTATGTTTCACACAGGAAATGTTTAATTATTACCTTGTGAAATTTTCCATGGAATATACACACCCACATATATTACAATGCAGAAGCATCCCTTGGGTTTCCATTTGTTTAGGATGCATCACTTGGGTTTCTCCACAAGGTTATTGTCCAAAGTAGATTTCAGGCATAAATACCCTTATAGGGCTCTCAAGGGAAAAGAAAGTAAATGGAAACCTTGGTAGGCCGGGGAAAATATTAGAGATGGAAATTTATATTGAAGTGTATGAACCTTAGGCATAAATACCCTTGTAGGGCTCTCAAGGAAAAATAAAGTGAATGGAAACCTAGGTAAACCAGGGAAAATATTAAAGATGGAAATTTATATTGAATCGTATGAGCCTTAGGGAATCTTACTAATCCTTAATATGTAAAATGTAAAATGTTTGACAATATCTTTATAAAAATATTCAAAATTCTAATAATTTCGTATAGTTTTTTTTTTTTTAAATATTGACAATTTTTAAGGTAAAATAATTTTATCATATAGAATTTGGGCAAACCATTTTAAAAAATGGAAATTAACAAATCTTTCAGGAGAAAGCATAGAAAATTATCACATGGGTAAAATTTTAGCCCCTAAAATTTCCCTTGTCATGTACTTCTTACAAACCTAAACTCACTAACTAGGATACTAGATTTATTAATTTTTGGAAATATTGTTGTCATTGATGTCAAAAAATGGGCAGACTAGAGATATCCAAAATATTGCATAACAGAGATTGTTGGAATTATTACTTTTTGGACTTTTGATTTCCAATTTGAATACCCTGTCTTTGGAGGCATTTTTACTCTAAATACCTAGCTCATATGGGAGCATAGGATATATATTTGAAAAGCTTATTTTGAAACCTTTTTAATGGTATATGGAACTCCCTCTAACTCCATAATAATGGTATATGTCACTCCCTCTAACTCCATAGGAATGAGGATATATGAAAGATTCTATTAGGTCGACCCAACCAAAAAAGTATATGTTAGCCCAATGTGTTTTACATGTTGGCCCCATAGTTGAATGCATAAACACTACAAATAAAAAATAGATGAGTGCATTTGAAGTATATCCAAGCAAGAAAATCAAGTACAAGCGTATAAAAATTATTTAAGGTGTGTAAGAGGAGTTGGGAAATATTATTTGGGTTTAAGTTGCACAACAGTCTATGAAGGGTGTGCTATGAAATATATTGGTGTATTAAGGGTGTGTTATGAAGGTCTAAGGTCTATGATATTGTGAAGTGTATTCAATTGGGGTTATGATGTTATGAAGTGCACTAGTATGGGATTATATTCTGGAAATGATACTGTGAGGTTTGTTAGGGCCTGAAGGCTAAATATGACTAGGTTTAGAAGTGATGTCTCGGGTATAAAGCAAGGAGAGGCATTGGAGCATGAAGTTTAAAGGCATGATGATGTGTGAAACACATGAAATATGAAGCATGCAAGTGAATTCATAAGTACTATGCATATGAAGACCTTAGATTGGTGCTTATATTGTTGAGATTCAACAAGATGATGATCCTAGTGAAAATTAAGCACCTACACTAGGTGGGGCCCACGGGCTATTTTTAGGTGTATGTCTATTTTTAGAATGTTGAGAAAATTCTATTTATAGTGGGAGTCTATTTTTAGATGCATGGGAAAAGGCTATTTATAGATCACATGTCTAAAAATAGAATGCATGTCGGTTATTATTATCTCTTAATAATAATTGGACAATAAATAATAATCTATTCTCTTGAAGCACTTGATTTTAGTTAAGTGATGTGGCAAACCAATTAGTTGAAGGAATTTTGAGTTCTAAGGTTGGTTGGTGGGACATGCAAGTGGACTTAGTTGTAACTGAGTGATTCGAAGTTGTAACAGAGTTGGATGTGTAGTTATGTGAGTTGTAAAGTAGTTTAATTTAGTTAAGTGAGTTAAACTCAGTTGTGCTAGTTGTAACTAAAGATACACTAGTGAGAGATCAATGAATTAAACATTAAATTAATTCACATGGAGTGATATCACATGCAACCGAAGATTTACTTTTGTTAACTACATGCATGTCAGATCCAGTGGAGACCCAGTTGAGAGATAGGTGAAAGGGACAGTTTGACTATCTGTTGTGGCATTAGTGGGTGCACTCATGCAACCACACACAAATTGGAGATTCCAATGAGGATTGTGCAGTCAAGGCAAGGCAATGTCTCATTCATTCAAGGATCGTGATCAGCAGGAATTGCGCAATGGAGGTAGGTCGTCAGGAGGCAGTAAATTGGCGCATGTATTTGCCGATTTTTGTATGACAGTGTGAGACAATTGTATATTGTACTGAGAGCTCTTGAATTAGAGTTTTGTATGAGATTGTTTCATGATCCATGATATATACATAATATATGATAGTGGGGTTTTTAGCTTTATGCTTTCCCGGTAAAAACATCTGTGTTATGTGTGATTGATCTTTCTTCATGTGTTTGCAATTGGCGATCAAATTTCCGCAAATTAAGTAGAAGGATTATGTATTTAACAGTGGCATGTAATTGTTAGATCAAGATAATCCAGACAATACGTAATTTTATTAAAATTTCTACATGGTATCGACGTAAAGAAGATTTCAATATTGAAGCAGTAGCTGAGTTTGTTGGTGGAAACAATTCGAATTTGTTGCAAGAATTTCTTGGTGCGACAGTTGAGTAAAAATCGAAATGGCTTTCAATGGTTTGTGGCTAGAGTATGCACTCGAGGGCAGCTCGAACTACATTACATGGAAGGATAGGATGGAGGCGGTGCTTGAAGATAATGGCTTGAAGGAATTCATCGACAGTGATGTTCCTAAGCCCACTTCGACGAATGTTGCATTGCTTGATGCATGGAAAAATAAAGTAGCGAAGATGAGAAGGACTTTGTTGGAAGGTGTGCAAGACCATGTTGTCTCAAGTCTTCATGGGAAAGCCACTCCATATGCTATGTGGAAGGTTGAAATTGGCACTGAAGGATAAACTCAGAAAGATCAAGATGGAGAAGGGCGACAATATTCCTAAGTATCTCACAAAGTTTGTCTAATGTCGAGATTAACTGGGGAGTGCAGGAATCACAGTTGTTGATGATGATTTGGTGATCTTGGCTCTCTTGGGACTTCCTAAGAGTTGGCACAGTTATCAAGACTCTGCCAACGGATGGGAAAAACTGTCGGATTGGGAATGACTGTGGTCGGATCTAGTGCAGGAGTAGTTCAGGCGGAACACCAGAGATGGCTCTTCATCAAAGCATGATGATGAAGAGGATTTTGCTTTGGATGCCAAGGCAAGGAAAGGGAAGGGGAAGAAATTCCACTGAAAATCCGAGGCTAAAGGCAAGAAGTTGGATTTGTCCAAGGTGAAGTGTTTTCACTGTCACGAACATGGGCATCTCGCCACTAACTGCTCACTGAAAAAGAAGAACAAGAAGGTTGTTGGAGCTGTAGCTGGTGAGGCCCTTGCCTTGCAATTTGAATTTTATTTCTCTTTGATCGCATGCTTGGTTTCAAGCGCAATGGGATTGATGTGGTATCTTGATAGTGGTGCTTCCTTCCACATGATGGGAGATAAGGAGCTTTTCAGTGACTTGGAGGAGAAAGATCTCCAGATGCATATAGAGATGGGCGATGATGGACGATACAATGCAACCGTCATTGGTACCATTACCTTTGAGAGGGAGTCAGGTAAACCATTTCAATTGAAAGATGTTATGCATGTTCCAGGTTTGAAGAAAAACTTGGTCTCAGTCGCAATGTTGGAGGACAGAGGCTATGACGTTGTTTTCAGCAATGGAAAAGCTTTCCTACGACATAAAACAACGAGTCAAGCCAAGAGGATAGGGATTCGAGTCAATAATCTCTACAAGTTGGAGGTATAAGGTTGCGCTGCCATAATGGGCAAGGTGGAAAAAGTGGTGAGTTGGGATGAGGGCGAATTATGGCACAGGCGATTGGGCCATCTTCATCATGAAGCTTTGAAAGTCATGTAGCAAATGTCTATTGGACTTCTGATGGGAACACTTCCTCATTTAGATCAGTGCAAGGGTTGCACCATGGGGAAGTATGCAAATTCCACCTTTCATGAAAAGGAGAACCGTGCTTCGGTGATCCTGGAGAGAGTTCACACAGACGTGTGTGGACCATTCTCGGTTGCTTAAACAACAAAACACATGTATTATGTTATTTTTGTTGATGAATTTTCTCGTAAATGTTGGATCTTTTTCATGCAGAAGAAGGATGAAACATTCTCAAATTTTTGTGAGTTTAAGGCATTGATTGAGAAAGAGTCAGGGAAGCAAGTGAAGGCTCTGCGGAGCGATAATGGTGGAGAATACATCTCAAACAAATTCAAATACTTCTGTATCCAAGAAGGAATTCAAAAGAGAACTCATAGCGTCTCATAACCCACAGCAAAATGGGGTCGCGGAGAGGAATAATAGAACGATCGTGGGTGCTGCACAAGCAACGCTGCATGATCAAGGCCTACCAATGCACTTGTGGGCGGAAGCATGCAACACTGTGGTTTATGTGCAAAACCGTTGTCCTCATAGAGTACTTGGCATGAGTACACCTGAAGAAGCTTTTATTGGTAAGAAACCGTATGTTTCTCACTTTAAGATTTTTGGCTCATTTGTTTATGTGCATGTGACCAAGAACGCCAGGAAGAAGCTGGAGCCGACTACAGATGTTGGGATATTTGTGGGGTACACAGAAACACCCCATAATTATCATGTGTATTTTCCAAATAGTCGAATGACTGTGGTGCGATATAAAATTCAATGAGGAGAAAGCCATGAAGCTGTCGCTTGAGAGGAAGCTAGACTTACATGCAGAGGGAGGAATTTTTTGTTCCCAAAGATGAGTATCTAGATGTGGATCAGCCATAGGAGGAGGTTCATGGAGTGGAAGAGTCCACTCACGCAGAGCTAAACATCAGAACTGGCAGAAGGCGTACCACAAAAGCTGAGAGGCTGAAGCTTGATGCGGCACAAAATGTAGGAGTCCCTACTTCATGGTGTAGACAGAGACAGTCTCCTGACCGATTCACTGGATACATGGCTCTCATGAGAAAATGTATTGTGACTGAGCCATCTTCCTTTTAGGAAGCAGTGCAGGAGCCCACATGGGTATATGCAATGGTGGAAGAGTATGACTCCATTGTCAGAAACAGTGCTTTGAAAATTGTTCCAAGGTCGGTTCATAAATCAATGGTAGGTTCAGGATGGATCCACAAGATAAAGCAAGCAGCTGATGGGAGTGTTGAGAAATACAAGGCCAAATTTGTTGCTCGGGCTTGTCATAGATCGAGGGGATTGATTATGAATAAACCTTTGCACTTGTCGCACGGTATTCTTCCATAAGGACCATCCTTTCTCTCTGAGCGCAGATGGGTTGGCACATTCATCAGATGGATGTGAAGACTGCATTCCTTAATGGGATCATTGAGGAATAAGTGTGCATTGAGCATCCTAAAGGATTTGAGATCTTCAGCAATGAGTGGCATGTGTGTAGACTAAAAAGAGCGGTGTATGGGCTAAAGAAAGCACCCCATGCTTGGTACACTCGGATCGACAGCTATTTCACTGGACTTGGCTTCACCAAGAGTGAGGCGGATGCAAACCTATACCAAATTGTGGTGGAGGGTAAGATTTTAATCATTGTTCTTTATGTTGATGATTTAATACTGAGTGGTGATGAGCAGCTGATACAGTCATGCAAGGAGGACCATGCAAAGGAGTTTGAGATGAAGGATATGGGCCTCCTTCATTATTTCCTTGGATTGGAAATATGACAGCGAGATGGTGAACTTTTTGTGTCTCAAGGCAAGTATGCAAGGGAGATACTAGGTAAGTTTCACATGGAGGGTTGCAAACCCATGGATAACCAATGGATAGTCCTCTTCCAGGAAACTGGAGGAAATAGGACGCTACATCTGGAGAGGTAGTGGATGCTACTGTCTATCGACAGTTAGAGGGTTCACTAATGTATTTAGTAAATACAAGACTGGACATATGCTATGCGGTGAACCAGCTTAGTCAAGCGATGGTTAAGCCTACCAAGCTCTTTTGGAAGGTGGGTAAGCATGTCCTGAGATATATTAGGGGCACATCTGAGTATGGCTTATGGTACAAACACACGGATGAGGTGAAGTTGCATGGCTTCAGGGATGCAAATTTGGCGAGCAGCCCAACGGACAAAAAGAGCACATTAGGAGGGGTCTTTAGTATCAGATCTACAGATGTTCATGGTACATCAGGAAACAGAGACCTGTGGCACTCATTTCAGTGGAATCAAAATACATGGCAGCAATTCAAGTTGCATGTGAGGCTATCTGGATGAGGAAGATCCTGGTCAGTTTGTTTGGTTCTCATTTAGATCCTATAATGATTCATTGTGATAATTAGAGTTGCATTAAAATCTCGATTAATATTGTGTTTCATGATAGATCTAAGCATATAGATATCCGATATCATCATATCATATATTGTGTGCAGCGGACGATCATGTTGCTTCAGTACATTCTGTGGAAGATCAAGATAGAGATAATGCAGCAGAAGCACTCACCAGGAGAAAATTCGAATACCATAGTGACAGGATCAGGGTGAAGTGTAATTCCTTACTTGTTGAGAGGGAGTGTTGAGATTCAACAAGATGATGATCCTAGTGAAAATTAAGCACCTACACTAGGTGGGGCCCACAGGCTATTTTTAGGTGTATGTCTATTTTTAAAATGTTGAGCAAATTCTATTTATAATGTGAGTCTATTTTTAGATGCATGGGCGAAGTCTATTTATAGATCGCATGTCTAAAAATAGAATTCATGTCAGTTATTATTATCTCTTAATAATAGTTGGACAATAAATAATAATCTATTCTCTTGAAGCACTTGATTTCAGGTAACTGATGTAGCAAACCAATTAGCTGAAGGAATTTCAAGTTCTAAGGTTGGTTGGTGGGACATGAAAGTGGACTTAGTTGTAACTGAGTGATTCGAAGTTGTAACATAGTTGGATGTGTATTTATGTGAGTTGTAAAGTAGTTTAACTCAGTTAAGTGATTTAAACTCAATTGTGCTAGTTGTAACTAGTTGTAAAAAGATACACTAGTGAGAGATCAATGAATTAAATATTAAATTAATTCACATGGAGTGATCTCACATGCAACTGAATATTTACTATTGTTAACTACATGCATATCAGATCCAGTGGAGACCCAGTTGAGAGATAAGTGAAAGGGAGAGTTTGACTATCTGTTGTGACATTAGTGGGTGCACTCATGCAACCACACACACATTGGAGATGCCAATGAGGACTACGCAGTCAAGGCAAGGCAGTATCTCATTCATTCAGAGATTGTGATCAGTAGGGATTGCGTAGTGGAGGCAGGTTGTCATGAGGCATTAAATTGGCCCATGTATTTGCCAATTTTTGTATGACACTGTGAGGCGATTGTATATTGTACTGTGAGCTCTTGGATTAGAGTTGTGTATGAGATTGTTTCATGATCCATGATATATACATAATATATGATAGTGGGGTTTTTAGCTTTATGCTTTCCTGGTAAAAAAATTTGTGTTATGTGTGATTGATCTTTCTTCATGTGTTTGCAATTGGCAATTAAATTTCCGCAAAGATTTAAGTAGAAGGATTCTGTATTTAAAAGTGGCATATAATTGTTAAATCAGGAGAATCCAGGCAATACATAATTGTATTAAAATTTCTACATATATAGACCTTAGTAAGTTGGTGATCAGCCAAGTAGATTAGTGTGTCCAATAGGTTGGTCCCTACACAATATCTTGTTGAATTGGTGCTCAACTAAAAATATTAGTGTCTCTAGTAGGCTGGTGCCTAAAATATTTGTAATAGTATATTGGTGCCTATAAATATTTATAAAGATAATTTTGGTGGTTTTCTCCCACAAGGGTTTCCACATTAAGCTCTATATACTATGATTTGAGTTTACATGCATTTAATGTTTTGAAGTTAATAAATGACCGATGAATTCTCATTTACAAAAAAAAAACGATTATATATTTATTCACCCCACTTCTCTTAGTATAAGCATAATTTCAACAACTGGTATTAGAGCAAGTTCCAACAGTTAAATAGTCTAACCACTTGAAGGTAGACTTTGGAAACACACATGGTTGTTCAAGAAGGTTTCTACACAAACCAAGCCCCATTGTTTGACGAAATAAACTATGCATTCTGAAGCATAAGGATGTGGACCTATATAATGTATTTTGGATTTGATATTTGGAAATTAGTTGTGACCAGTTATACATTCCCAAAAACTTCTCCAACTAATGTAACAGTCGGGAAGAAGACTAGTGAACATAAATTAAAAGCCATGAATGTCATCTTGTGTGGTATGTCAAAATCAAAATTTGTCAAGGGATGCATTGTGAATTGAAAAAAAAATGGTACAAACTTCAAAACATATATGAAGGCGATGAAAACGTGAAGGAGGAACAACTCCAAACTCATAGAATACAATTTGAGAGTTTGAAAATGAAATACAAAGAAAATGTTGTAGCTTATTTCCTCCATGCGAATGAAATTGTCAACACCATGAGAATACTTGGTGAGAAGGTTGAAAACCAATCATTTTGCAAAAGGTGCTAAGGTCACTCCCCTTAATAGTTCATGCCAATGTCTCTACCATTGAGGAAATAAATGGTCTAGATAAACTAATGATGGATGAGCTACATGGGATTCTCACTACATATGAAATGAAGATATAAAAATAAAAGTCGGCACAAAAGGAAACAACTTTCAAAGTATCAAAGAATACAAGAGGACACAAATCCCATGATTGTTCCAGCCATGAATCATATATAGAAGAAGCGCAATTTGTGACAAAGCTAAAAATATGATATGGAAAATACAAAGGTAAGCTACCCTTTAAATGTTTTAATTGTGGTAGAGTAGAACATTTTTTTGTTAAATTTTTGTATGCAAAAACGAAGAACAATGATGATGAAGAAGAAAATAAAAATTAAAGAAAACCTTATAGACACAAAAAAAAGGAAATTATACTTCAAGAATATTTTTATTCTAGAGAAGATAGTATCTCATCTGAGGAAAGTGATGAATATTTTTATGATATTGGCAAAGAATAATTCCTCTTCATAACCATGGATACAAAGTCTATTGATAAATAAATGAAGACTATCATAAAGAAAGTTAGATTTAGAAGAAAAACACATTGATGGAGAAGTGAATCATGAAGCAAAACTTGTTAGTTTCTTAGAAGATGTAGAGAAGCTCAAGGGAAAGAATAAAATAAGAAGGAACAATTGCACAAATATGAAAATAAATATCATGATCTTAATGAAATACAAATAATTGTTATCATCTCAAAAAATCAACTAGAAGTGGAAAAAAGGATAAAATAAGTGGTGAGAATCTAGGTGAAAGAAAATTGCAAGAAGCCAAAAGCTGAAATCATTTCCTTAAGAAAGGAACTAGAGAAAACACTTGATTAGTTAAATAGAAGTTTGAAGTTTGGAAAGAGTGTTGAAATATTAGATCATATTCTTGATTTCCAAAGGTCACTATTCATCAAGATTGGTCTTGGATACAACAAAAAAATGACCCCCGAGGGAGATGCAAGCATCAACGTCACAAAACCATCAAAAAAGGAAAATGGAGAAAAGCCTAAGGTTATGTTAATATTCTCAAAGGCTCAATCGACAATGAAAACAACAGGGGAAAGGAAATGAGGACCAGTAAAAACCTAATTCTTCTCATGAGAACAACAAGAATGAGTTCAAAAGAGTTGTTCCACTACGAAGGCCTTTCACAACTCGGTACCAAAATATCTTCCTTGGTTATTGTTTTTTCGCAAGAATTTTGGTCATAAAGTGATCCAGGTGGATATCGGTGGCCATCCACCTATTCCATTTGGACCTGCACCATCAATTCTTGTAGCTTTTCACTTTCAGCACAACTTACTATTTTTAGCAAGTTTTCGGGTCCTGCACTCTCGGAGCCATTTTGTGGCCTTAATGATCCAGGTGGACATTGGTGGCCACCCACCTATTCCATTTGAACCCCCACCATCATTTATTTCATTTTTTAGGTTGCAGCACAACTTACTATTTTTAGCAGTTTTTCGGGTCCTGAAATTCTGAAGCCATTTTGAGGCCCTAAACGACGTTTTTTGGGCATCGTTTTTTCCAGCGAATATGATTCTGTTCCGAAATTTATATTCGCGACAAAAATTATATTCCTTAGATAGATATTTCTAACGATGTATCATACGCATCAAACGGAGATCGTATGCCGAAGTTACGTCCTCGGGAAGTTGAAACACCAATTTACCCAAATGGGGCCCATAGTTTTGGCGCTTCATCTCCTAGGGTTAGGTTTTCAGATGTTTAGAGTTATCCATTGTTTCTCAATAATAAATAGGCCCTCAAGACTCATCGTAACAGAGTTCAGAGGTCTGTAGCTGCCACATCTCTTCTCATAGATTTGCTACCAGCGCCCTAGCTAGTTTATTTCCATTATGTTTGTAAGCATATTTCTGTTATTTGATATTAATGAAATGAAGCATTATTTCTGTTGCATCTCTATGTTTATGGTTATTTCTATATTCTGTTGCATTCTCACATAAATCTGGATCATAAAGCGATAGATTTTAGATCTTATGCAAGAAGTGATCATGTGAAAGATAGAAATATAATATCTTATAAGACCTCAAATAATGATTATGTAAGAAACAAAACCAAAAGTTCTCATGGGTTTGTTGATAGAATCTAAAATTCATTTTCTCCCCTACTTGATTACAATATTGAATGTTATAAGTACGATAACTATGGGCACATAGCACATGATTGTAGAAGCAACATAATAAATCTTCTAAACAAAAAAAGGAAGAAAATTTTCTTACAAGGGATAAAGAATAATACACACAGGTATGGAAAAGGAAGCAACAAGAAGAACAAAAGAAGGAAGAATGTGGACTTGCACCGAATGTTAAAAACAGAAGAAGCCAATGGCACATTGATATCAGATGTTCAAACACATAATAGTGTATCAAAACATATTTCTCACCCTAAAGTAAGAAAAAGGAGGAAGTGTTACCTTTGAGGATAATACTTCTACAATGACAATTGGAAATAGGTACAATTAGTCTTGACAATGGAAAGTCTAAAAAACATTATGTCGTGTATGTTGAAGGATGAAAACACAATCATCTAAGTGTCAGTCAAACGTGTAATCAAGGTTACAGTCTTACATTTCATTCTAAAGGATGTAATATAAGGAAAGCAGTTTTAGGAAAATTAGTGGCAAATGAAAATAGAACCCCAAACAAGGTATAATCCTCAATGAAGTCAAAGGAGAAAAATGTTGTACGGGACAAGTAGACGAAATTTATATATAGCATAGAAGGATGGGGCATATAAACTTTAACAATCTAGTAAAATTCAACAAGACACCAAAAGTAAGAGATATGCAACGGATCTCAAAACCTACAAACATTATTTGCAAGCCATTGGCAACACAAGAAGAAGACAAGAGTTAATTTCAAACAAAGGAGTAATAAACATCAAATCCATTGGAACTTGTACACATACACCTTTATGGACCATCAAGAAAACAAAATTTAAAAGAGAATAGCTATTCTATGTTGGTTATTGATGATTGCACATGAGTGAAATGGGTTACATTTCTTAAAGAAAAATCTGAAACATCTAAGAAATTAAGATTTCAAAGCACTAGTAGAAAATGACATGATTTAAAAATAATGTTCTTAATATTAGACAAACGAGGTGAGTTTACCTCTAATGAATTTGATGAATTCTATGAGAATCATAAAATCAAGAGACATTTTCAACAACAAGGACTCCGTGAAAAAATGGAGTTGTAGAAAGGAAGAATAGAATTGTACACGAAATGGCTAAAAAAATGTTGAATGAAGCCAAAATACCAAACAACTTATGGAGAGAAGCAGTTAGCACAACACTCTACAATTTGAATAAAGCACAAATTAGAGTGAACCACAACAAGACACCTTATCAATTATGGAAATTTAAACCAATTATTATCAAATACTTCAAATTATTTGGGAGAAAGTGTTTTTTTTTAAGTAAAAAGCCATTGTATTACATTTGTGGTACAAAAATTACATTCATCGGAACGTTGAAGCTCAATAAAAACCAGCCATGTTCAGAGTCCTGAGGTTGAGAGGCAAAATTATTTATAAACCATAAGTCCTCCCAACATGTACATAACAAAAAAATAGACAAAACCATTGAGGTAGCAAAGAACAGAAAGACATTGTGACTGCAAAAGGAGTTATCTTAAGAGACAAGTGTTAACCAACTACCCCTCTGGTGGGTCTTCCTGGACCACTAGGTAGGGCTTTTATTATTTTGGTTCATCAAGAAGGAGGTGTTCCTAAGAAGGGCGATAATTGGATGTTGTTAGATTCGTTGATTTCTATGAGGAAGGTGAGACGTTGTGGTTGTTGACTTAGCCACTCTTGCTGCTAGAGGGGCCCAAGTAGGTTGGAGAAATATTTGAGTTGTCATGAGTTTGTCGATGTCTTGGTGAAGTAATGTGGGTCCTATCATGTTGGCCTTCAATATGAGCTAGAGAGAGCGAAGGGGAGTCATCCAACATGTTAGTAGAAGGAGACATAGATCCCTATATTTTCATGCCCAAGAGGTTGGAAGTTCAGCGTTAGGAAACTTTGGCATGGTGTGAGTGAAATTCAATTTCGATAATATTACCCTCCAAAAACACATTGAGATACTCTTGGTCCCTGAAGTGGTGATCGAGGCGATTATGCAATGCTTAGAGGTGGTCTCCCATTACCCTGACCTCATGAGCTTCCACTTCAGCAAACATCTTACGATAATGATGAGGGATACTATAATCAAAGTTCATGTCACCTTTCCCATACCAAGTTGGTATTGGAGGCCTTCCCCTTCCCTTGTTGTAGAAATTATGTTTTATATGTTCAACTTCTCATGAATTTTTAATCAAAATCATAAGATGCAAACCTAATCTACTTCTCTGGGGACATAATTCACAATTTAGAACAAAAGGCTCATGCATGCAAGAAGAAATAACACACATGCAATAAGTATTTTCATTGCCTCTTGCATTAATCAAATGAATAAAGATGTATTACAATTTCTTTGCTCAATTAGGCTCACCCTACAAGTGCAAAACCTATCTCTCTACTCACTGAAGGCCTATAACCCATTCTTAGTCAAATTTTTCCTATGCCGAAGCTCTTATTTCCTAGAGTTCTTCCTTGAGGAATTAGGCACCTATTATTTAGGAAATTCCTCAAATTTAATTGCGCAATTCCTTAGGTTGATCAGCTGACTACATGCAACACCTGTACATTCAAGACTAGTCTACAACTGATGTTACATTGCCTTGGAATCTCCAGCTAGCTTGGGGAACTCGAATTATCTGCATGTACTAGCCATTTTGGGCTGATTGATCAGTTAGTTAGATGATCAGTAAGTTTGATTGAAGTCCCACTACACAACTTGACCATCCACTAGTTCCTCCAACGCTTGGAACTGGTTTAAGTAGAGACAACCTTAGATAATTGACCTTGATTGCTACAAATTATAAATAACACGTGTTAAATTGAAATCTAACTCCTCCAACTCGAATTTACTAAGTAAACTCAGTGACACAAGCCATGTCACACAAGTTAACATCATTCAAGTTTTTTGTTGATGTGGAAATTTGAATTTTCTCAATTTAATCAAGGCAAAATCAAATTGAGAATTTCGTGTTGCATTTTTTGACACTCCCTCTTAGCAAGAAATGGATTATCAACCACCCCTATCCCGCACCTATGGAACTCTAACTTCCCTCTTGACAAGGACTTCTTCAAAATGCCAGCATCATGTTCCTCTATCGAAATGTATTGCAACAACATCATCTATGAATGCACACAATCTTGTAAATGGTAATACCAGTTATCTATATGTTTGGATCAATCAAACAATAGGATTCTCATAGAGCTTGATGCAACTTGATTATCACAGTAGATCACCATTGGATCCATCATCTGATCAAACAATCCAACAAGAATTTTCTCATCCAGATTGCCTCACATGTTGTTTGACTAGCAGCCATGTATTCTTCTTTTGCTAAGATGAGTGCCACAGATCTTTGTGATCCTAGTGGATATTTGTGGCCACCCACCTATTCCACCTAGACCTCCAGTTGGTTTCACTGATTTCCTTGATTAAAGAAGCATTTACTATTTTTAGCATTTTTTCGGGTTTTGAACTTCCGGAACTATTTTGACCCACTAAACGACGTTTTTTGAGCTCCACCAGGCATGTATTTGTAGGAAAGGGCCTGCCACAAATCTTGTAGTACTCAGAGAGATATTTCCAATGAGGTATAGTACGCACCAAATGGAGATCATATGACAAAGTTACGACTCCAGGAAGTTGGTTCCCAACTAACCCCAACGACGCCCACAAACTCTTGGTGTTCCATCTCATGGGGTTAGGGTTTTGGTTGTTTAGGGTTTCCCTTTGTTGTTCAGTAATAAAAATTCCCTTGAGCCTCATTTTAACATAGTTCAAAGGTATGTAGTCACCACAACTCTCCTCAGATATAAGCTACCATCGCCCAAGCTAATTTATTTCCATTCTGCTTGTAAGCATCTTTCAACTCTTTGATATTAATGAAATGAATTTTTATTTATGATGCATCTATGTGTCTATGTTTATATCTATATTTTTTTGTGTTCTTGTATAAGTCTGGCTTAGTGGTATCAAAGTGGTCTGCTCTTTCTTTTTTTTTCTTTACATGTTCCTAACGAGGTTAGGGTATAAGGAGTTAGGGATTGAACTGGTTTAACCTTTGAAAGACCAGCCTCACAAACCTCGATAGCCTCCCATGATGGAAGAAAATAAATACAAGGGAGCAGGAGATCCTTTCAAGATATTACTTGAGGAAGCCCTCAAGCAACAAAGGAATGTGATGACGGATAACTTTTCCTAGATGCTTTGGATAACTTTGGACAACTTCATCCACCAACCACTCTGGAGGTGCCACTCCATTTAAGGTACAAGTCAACTTTGAAATTCCCATATTTGAAGGCAATATGGATGGAGATGTCATATACATATGGTTAAATTTTTTGGAAGGATATTTTTTGGTTCATGACTTTTCCAATCGGTAAAATATTACTTTTGCACTCCTCAAAGCCGCCCCTTATGTCAAGCACTGGTGGGAAACCTACTGTGAACAAAAGGACGAGAGGGAACCCTCACTGTTTTCATCTCCACCCACTTGGAATTCTTTCTGAGAGATCATCAAGGAACAATATTACCTTCTCAGGAGCTATGAATATAAATACATAAAGTGGACCACATTGTGGCAGTGAAAGGACCAAGATGTGCTGGAGTTCACAAATATTTTTCATACCCTTCACACGAAGTTGGATATCAAGGATTCTGAGCGGAATTTGGTACTCAAGTATCACGATTGTCTACATAAGTACATCTAGGATGATATGGAGTTCCTATACATCTCCTCCCTTAGCGTCGCATATCAATACATTGTCAAGATCGAGCAGAAATTTAAATAGAAAAAGCGATACTTTGGATCTGTGAATCCGAAGCAAGGAAAAGGCACCCCCAAACTACAAAACAAAGGAAAAATCCAAGGTGGGGCGACCCAAGATAAACCACTAAAGCCACAAGAAAATAAAAACACGAAGAATACAAAGAAGGACATGGGGAAATAGTGTGAGTTCCATAAGAGCCCCACTCACAACACAACTAGTGATTGTAGAGCCAAGAAATCACTGGTGTTCAAGCTGAAGGCTTCTAAATCAGATGCATGTTCTGATTCTGAGTTAGAACCTGACAAGGGGAATGGCATAGGGAATAAGATTATTTATGTGGATCCCAGTGCCATAGTTTCCACCACCAAGATCCAGAATATTGCTTAAAGATCCATACGTTGGGGAGCGACTCTTCCACTCACAGATGTGGGTGAAGATTTCTCCGATGTAGTTCATTATTAATAGTAGAAGCCAAAAGAACCTCATTTAAATTTATGTTTTGAAGCTGTTGGGCCTACCAACCACACCACACCCACAGTTGTACACAATCAGGTGGCTTCACCAAGGATGAGATCTTCGCGTCAGCCAGCAGTGCCACCTTCCCTACAACATCGAGCCCTTCACAGATGAGGTACTCTGTGATGTTGCTCCCCTTGAAGTTTGTGATGTATTATTAGGCCAACCATACTTGTGGAAGTGTCATGTTGTGTATGAGTCTAGGCCTCACACTATTACTATTTCTTTGGTCACTAACTTATACAGGATACCGGAGGTAGCACCGCCTACCACCATCTCTTTAATATATGTGGAGCAATGTAGTAAGATCATTTCCCATACTGAGAAATTTTTCTTCCTTATGATTCTCCCTTAGAGAAAGAATAATATTATGGCCACATCCACAGCCTCCAAAAAGGGTTCCTCTGCACGGAAACATAATATGGGAAAGTTCATGGAGGAGTACAAGGATATATTCACCTCACCCATAGGGGTACCCCTGCACTTTCAGGTCAATCACTCCATCGATCTGACCCTGGATGTGTCGCTACCCAACCGACTGATCTAGTGATTCTCTATTCTGGAGAACGATGAAATTAAGAGGCATATTTAGGAGCTATTGCAGAAAGGGAAGATCAAGCCAATATCATCACCTTGTGGGCTCTCGATCGTGTTGGTAAAAAATAAAGATGACACCTAAAGACTCTGTATTGACTATCAAGCATTACATATGATCATTGTCCAGAATAGGTATCTAATCCCATGGATTTATGACCTTTTGGACCAGCTCAAGGGGTTCAAATATTTTAGTAAGATTGATTTGAAGTCTGGTTCTCACCAGGTTCCAATTGAACCCTCTGATGTGTGGAAGACTTCCTTCAAATCCAAGGAGGACCTTTTCGAATGGTTGGTCATGCCTTTCAGGTTAACGAATGCCCCCATGGCCTTCATGAGGCTGATGGACGACATATTGCATCTCTTCGCTAACTCATTCATGGTAGTGTATTTGGATGACATCTTGATCTGCAACTAGAGTTTGGAAGAGCACCTACACCGTATTCTACATGTCCTCCAAACCATGCAACAACACAAATTATGTGCCAATTTGGAGAAATGCACTTTTGGTATGGCTGAGGTTCAATATATAGGGTACATCATTGATGAGAAAGGTGTGCATGTGGACCCAGCAAAGATACAAGTTATTTGATATTGGCCAACCCCAATCACTCTAATAGAGCTACGTAGTTTTCTAGGTCTTCCCAATTTCTACCGCAGGTTCGTGTTGGGTTTCTCTCATATCACTTGGCCTTTGAGTCAAGTCACCAAGGGCAGAGAAAAAACAAATTTCTTTTGGTATGAATCCCAACACAAGGCCTTTTCAAAGTTGAAGCATCAGCTCTTCTCTGCACTAGTGCTCACATTATCAGACCTGCAACAACCATTTGAGAATGAGATAGATGCCTCTGACTATGCTATCTGGGTATTTCTTACTTAGCAGGGGCATCCAGTGGCATATTATAGTGAGACACTTTTAGACACAGTCTGAAAGTATCCCACCTATGAAAAAGAGATGTATTCCATTGTGCATGTTTGCCAACAATGGAAGCATTATATTATGGGGAAGGAAACGGTCATCCACACAAACCACTGACCCTTCCTGTTCATACAGAAACAAGGAAAGTTGCAGAATGATCACCATTAGATATGGTCCACATATTTGCAACAATTCCATTTGAACATCAAGTATAGGAAGGGCAGCACCAACAATGTTGCAAACTATCTCAGCCAACCATCGGTTATGGTGTTGACCACTGTGCTCGACTCTTGTGGACAGGAGACTCCGAGGTGGTTACATACCATACCATATGCTCTTGGAAGACAAGAAAGTTACATATTTTCACCTCCAAGACACATTTTTATGCCACCTGGGATATCTTTTGTTCCTTCAAGCAAGCGTGCCAATATTATTTTGGAGGTGCACTAAAATTGGGTCGATAGAAATTTCGGAGTAGTGAAAATAGTGGCAGTGCTGCAGAAGTATTTTTATTGGCCGAACCTTCAACATCATTTTGGGAAGTACACCAGATCCTACACTACATGAGCCATTTCCAAATCGACAATCAAGAAGAAATGCCTATATACTCCTCTGCCTACTCCTATTTGGCCTTGGTAATCCATATCCATGGATTACATGTTAGGCCTTCCTTCTACTAAGCATGGAAATAACTATGTTTTCACAATCGTCGATAGATTCTCTAAGATGGCCATTCTGGCGACCTGTAAGAAGAGTATCATAGCTGTTACGCATCATTTTGTCACCATGAGATTTGACCGTTCATATGGGTCTATCGCCACCTATATCATGTTCCCTTAGAAGTCAAAATCCTTAATGTTCCCGAATCAAGTCTTGGAATTGGAGAAAAGCTTTGTAAAACCCTTAAAAGTCTACCTGCACAGTTTTTCTAGCCTTTCCCTATGCATGCACTATTATTTGGTCAATAAACTGCTACAATCCCCACACTTTTTGCTACTATTACCTGCGCACCCCCGTGAAAATAAAATTAAAAGAAAAAGTAAATTCTAGAAGCCTAGCTGGTCAAATATTCTCCCAACTGGAAGCTTATAAAGTCGCGATCAGTTCAAGCTTTATCCCTCCTCTCGTGGAGCTTATCCCTTGGTGCATGGAGCTCAAATCCCTTCATGTGAGGAATCCATTCCCCTCTTCATGGAACTGAAACTACCTCCATTTCCCTATAAATTGAGCTCAAGTTTCAGGTTGAAGGGTAGATTGTAGATGCAAGATTGTAAATGAGTTGCTGAAGAAAATTCCCAAGGGTGCATGCTTTCTACACTAGTAAGTTGTTGTTGGCATGAGAATGATCACACCCTTGTGTCCATAACTCTATGCTGGTATTCAGAAAGGAAGGCTTATCAAATTGAAGGAGGAACGATTGTTCAGGACCCCGAGAGAAATTTGTACGACATCAAGGCATCAGGTTGTAAGATTACTCTTTTTATTAAAGATAATACATATGGATCTCTTTTTCTCATTGAGTTGTTATTATGCTTATTGAAATAACATCAATAATTATAATCCTTGATCACTAATTTGGGTCAGCTTTTCTTGATTATTATATGTTTCATATGCTTTGATCTTCTTGTCTTGTCTCTGATTGCAGGTTCTACTTATTGGAGAAACCACTTTGGAGCGACGGGATAAAAGACTACATCGAACGTTTGGATTTCAAGGTAGGGGCATGTACTCTCTACTTTCTTATAATAATTCTAAAATGCAATTAATCTAGAGAAAAATGTTTTCAAATGGATGTTTGTTTCTAGCTACTTGCTGAGTACTAGGGAGATCGCTCTTGTCTGCAAGAGGGATTAATCCGCGTAACAAAATGGCGACTCCGCTGGGGAATTAGAGCTTAGTTTTCTTTATTTATTCAGTTTGAAATTTTAAGTTTTCTGATTTTGACTTCTCTGAGTATGGTTGGGTAGATAAATTTTAAGAAACCCTAAAAAATAAGCTTGTTATTTATTTTTTCAAAGTTTTTCCTTGCCTGCGCGGTTTTCGTCAGAAAACAGTGCAGCAACCTGCGCAACTTTTAGTTTAATTCAGTGTGCATGCACACTGTATTCCACTGTAAGCTGCACACCCCCTGGAAATTTTTGGAAAATTTAAATTTCTCTTTTTTAGAGCCATATAACCTGATTCTTCAAGTTTGCCCTGATCCATTTACAGTCTCACCAATATTTGTTAAGTTAATTGGGTGTTTTGAGATTATTTTTTGAGATATTCTTAATTTGATTTCTTTTGGTCATTACTTGGAGGTTTGTCTCAGTCTCTTAACAATTTTGCGCCTTTTGCTTTTGTTTTTGGAAAAAAAATTCCCCCTCATTCACAGGGGGCTAAATTGTGTTTGAGTGTTAATCGCCTTTGAGTGTTTTTATTTTTGACCTTTTGAATTCTCACCCATTTTTCTTTAGTTGCACTTGATTGGTTCCTTATATTACATTAGTGAGGGAGAATACTCTTGTTGTTATTTCCCTGATTTGGAATCATCTTGTGTTTGAGAATTCTCTTGCATAGATTACATTTGCATAAGTAGAATTCTCATTTTCAGAATATAAAAGAAAAATGTGCATAGATTACATTTGCATAGTTTTCGAGTGAATTGTGCATAGATTACATTTGCATAGTTTACATTTTGAAAAATTAATCTTAGATTTAGATCAGTTTTCTTTGATTTGAATTTACATGTTTTTATGCTTGTTTAAAAAAAAAAATCATTGGTTTGAATTGATTAACATTAGTTTTTCTTGAAGAAATCAGTGCATTAGAGAATTTGTTATATTCTCTTATGTATCAATCTTTGCATTGTTGGAAGTGAATGGAACCTCTCTCCTTACTTTCGTTAGGATTCATCGAAGTGAAAGATTACATTATCATATTCGATTACATTTAGTTTTGGGTCAGGTCATAACACCACTGGTTTCATATCCATTTACCCTATGAGTAAAAAACAACCAAAATAACACAACGCTAAATAA
Source organism: Pinus albicaulis (assembly GCA_034641835.2). Lineage (NCBI taxonomy): Eukaryota > Viridiplantae > Streptophyta > Pinopsida > Pinales > Pinaceae > Pinus > Pinus albicaulis. The sequence goes on from CM076575.1 coordinate 67,642,106, forward strand.
AATTCATTTAGAAATTTTCACATTTTATAGGGCTCTTTCCACCAATCTAGATTAGGGTAGTGCTTTGGAATAGGTTGTAGTTAACATTCCAAAGCAGTTAAAACAAACAATAGTATCTTGCGGTAAGGAAAAATTCCAATTGTTGCAATTGTGCTCTGGGAAGCTCTTCTTAAAATAGTCAAGCACCAGATCATGTCGGACCCAGTGAGGTAATCGTACCTATCTCATTGGCAAAGATAGAATATGTGCATGTAATACAAACGGTAAACCTCAGATTAACCATTGTCGAGGAGCCTGGGATCACTTGTTGGCAAACCTCAAATTTACCATGTTAAGGAGCCTTCAAGGGGATTGAGCTTGATACCCTGCCCTTGCGTGTATATTGGATCGTAGACTATTCCCCCAGGCATAATTGTCTCAGTTGGTGACCTTAGTGGCCATAATATTTAGGATTTTTCCCAAGGTGACGATGGAGGGAAGGTCCCACTGTCCCTGGAGAAGACATTGACTAGACTCACTTGCACTTTTCGAAGTGTACTCTTCACTTCGAGATGGCATAGTGAAGTTACTTGCACCAGACTATTTCATTATGAAGGTTGTCAGGGTAACTGTTCCAACTGCTATTTTTCCACATTAATTTCCACGACATTGGATTTCATCACCAACTAGTGTTTTATTGTTGAAACATATTGTTTGTGTGTGGTTTGACTCATAGATTTGATAGTGCATGTTAATTTGTTTGTTTTTACTTTTTAGAGACCTTAGGTGTGCATTGTGAATTTGAATTGTTAATAAAATTCAGTTGAATTTAATAGCAATTGTTCCAGAATTTACCAACCAAGGAACCCCTCTTAATGAGAATCCTAGTACTTTTCCTTGCTATGGAAATTTTGGTCCTCCTTATATGGCTACATTGTCATTACCTAGATTTACCATAGGTTTACTGGTATGGTTATTTTCAACTTCGTTGGCCTCAGATACTCAAATTGTTCCACCTCAACCAGATGCTTCTCCTCAACAGAGTTCACCATCTCAACTTCACCAACTTCATGTTGACCCTTTACCTTCTTTGCCCAACATGTCTTCCTCCATTTATTCTTCTTCGCTTGGTAAAATCCTTGATGCTAGTAACCAGGTGGCTAAGAAGAAGAAGAAGGGGAAGAAGAAGAAAAAGCAAGATAGAGAAAAATTCAACCAACCAACCATGGTTGTACGTGTTAATAATTTTGAGGAAACCTCCAACATGCATCGCAAACCCAAATACCCTTGAAATATTTGTAAGGGTGACCACTTCCTTATCAATTTTCCTGGTATTCCTAAGGTCTTCTAAGTATGGTCAGAAAATTCCTATCAACTTACCGTTGATCCATCAACCAGTGATTTTCAAGTTCCTGGGAAAAATGGTAAAGTTAGGTTTTCGTGCAGGTTATGTAAAGGGAGTCATCAAACTCATATTTTCCCTCACATCAATGAAGCCTCAAATTTTTTGGAAAACCTTATTGTTTTGCAGCAACAACTCCCAACTGGTTACCGTAAACTTTCTCCCAACCTATCGTCGATTGACGAAGTGATTGATCTAATACCAAGTATAGTCAATCCCACTCTTCCATTAGAGAGTGAACTCATATCACTCAGGTTGATGATTCGTTAGTTGATCAAGTGGTCGACTCGATTTCACATTCGATCGATCCCACTCTCCCCGTAAAGAGTCAAATTCATACCGCTCACGTTCTTCTTGTTACATTAGATTCTTCTACGCCGGGGGGCATTTCACCTGTTTCTACATAACCCCCTCCAAGTACCAAGGTCTTTTCCTTTGATTGGAATAGATTGACATAGCCTCGTCTTCCTTCCTCCATCCCTTTCCAACTCATTGTGAAGCTTTGTGGTAAGAATGTGCGTCGTAAAAATGTAGATGAAGGTGCTTCTGTTAGTATTTTATCCTCAACTGCTTGGCAAGCTTTGGGTTCCCCTCAGCTTGTGCTTGTTACACAGAATCTATCGGCTTTTAAAAGAACCATTAGGTATCCTTCCTAAGTTTCCTATTACCTTAGAAGGTAAAACTGTCTGTATTTATCTTATGCTAGTCCGAGGCCCCTTGGATTTCAATTTACTCCTTGGGCAAGATTATGTTTATGAAATGAAAGTTGTCGTATCGACACTCTTTTTCGTGATGTCTTTACCTCACAATGGAAACATTGTGGCTGTTGACCAGCTTTCATTTTCTAATCTTGATTTGAATAATAACAATCCAACACCCCTGAATTTTCCTTATACGGAAGTGGTATCTACCCTGCCACAAGTTAATTACGTGGCAACCAGTCCCATGTTTTCAGTTACCGATGCAAGCGAGCGTCTCACTATTTGCTCGACTTCCTTTGACTTAGATCCGGTAATTGACATGGTAAACCCTATGGGATTATTTGAACATGATGTTATTATCCCTATTGAGTCCCTTGACATAGGTTCATTCCAGAGAGTTGTTCTTCCTTTTTATGAAGACCTCTTGGAAGCCATGATCGAGGTGTGTCCATTGACATGTTTTTCTTCTAGTAGGAAGCCATGAAGGTCCCTATGAGGAGAGTTCCTTTTACTGTTTCAACCTTGTTAAAAATTAATTAGGTACCTATGAGGAGAGTTCCTTTTACTGTGTCAACCTCATTAAAAAATGAATCAGGTCCTTATGAGCATAGTTCCTTTTCTTGTGTTAATCTCGTTTAAAAATGAAACAAGGTTCCATGAGCATAGTTCTTTTCCTGTGTCAAGATCATTAAAAAATAAAACAAATCCTCTCCTAAATGAGTCGAGTCTTTGATTAGATCTCGTAAGTGTTAAGTCGGGTCTGTCATATGATATCGTAAATGAACCTTCATTCCATCCAGCTATTAGTAACCAGTAGTCTACTTAGTTTAATGAAATGAAGCTTGGGGGGCATATGCTCTAGCAACTTACGCTTTGGGGGCATTGAAACTTATCTCAAGCATGATTTTTCCTTTGTTTCAAGCTTTTGTAAAAATGAAACCACTCTCAAGCATAGTTTTCCTATGTTTCAATCTTGTATAAAAATGAAACCTATCTCAGTCCATTTCGGTTATTATTTTCAAGACTCATTAAACTCATGAAAATCCTGAGATTATTTTTCTATATTTCATTCTCATAAAACACATGAAAATGATGAGTTCTTTCTGTCTTTTCCTACTCATAAATTAAATTAAAATCGGCCTATGAGTACACTTTTTATCACTTTTTCGAACTCGTACTCATTAAAAATTACGAAAAATCGAAACCATGGAGTCCTCTTTTAAGCCCTTTTCATACTCTCAAAATATGAAAAGGTTGCCGAGTACTTGACTATTCGAACTCATTAAAGTAAATGAACAGTCGTCCCTTCAGTATAATTTTACCCCTTTTCCGGAATGAAATGGACTAATTACGAAAAAGGTATACGTTTACTAATCATGGTCAATAGATTTCTCTCATGTATTATTTTATTCTTTTTCGGGCCCAAGAGACTAAATTTATGAAAAATAAAAACCATGGATTTTACTTATGTTTTTCTTCTGACTCCCTAAAACTGAAAAACGCCGAGTTTCTCCTATACTGAACTAGTTAAAATTTAACAGTAAAGGACCTGTCGATTACAAACAGGACCGAACCACTCCTTCTTAGGGTTCGATTTTAATACTAAGATGGAATCAACCGAAGGATGAGCTTACACAAACAAGAAAATGTTATCCTCCTCAAGCTTGACAAAAATAAAGAGGTACTTGCCAGTAATGGTGGGGGGGGAAGAGAGAAAAATAATCCAATTGTCACCCTTGTTTAGAAAGTAGCATGCCACTTTTAAACACGACACTTTGTCACACTTGTACCTGAGTTGGGAAATCCTTTTTCTAATAGTTAATCAAACCACATTCAAAGTATTCAGCCGGTTTTTGGGTATTAGCTTTAGATCAAATGCCTCCAATCCATCTACAATGTTGTTATGTGTTCAAGAGAGAGTTCAAATAAACCATTCATTGCAAACATTTGTCTCCATTCACGTTGACCATCCCTAAGTCATTCCTTGCAAATATTTCTTCAAAACTCGATCTAATGGTTTCGTGTCATGGTATTTCCTACGACGGATCACTTTCTATCGACGTCAGCTCATCATCTAGAAATTTTATCTAGAATCCTATCAGTACCTTGGGATCTGCATGCCCTAATGGCAGGTTTCTCGCCTTCGACGACATGTTGCATCATTTACCTTCGATCAAAAAATTCTATGAGTGTTCGACTGCAAATCATTCAGTCACACTTCATAGATTGTACTGGAGTACTTTGAGAGCCATTTTCATTATTGGTGGTTTCTCTCACACTTGTAAACGATTCACATCATTGACCGGTAATCAAGTGGTTTCTACCATGTTCGACTTCGACACAATTAATCGCATTGATAGAATCATACTAGTTCGGGAAGCGGAAATCAAGACCCTGGATATAGTTTCCACCATATAGGCTGTGAGGAGTTTTATTATTCATGATACAATATACTACTCATGACAGATGGTTGCGCCCATACTGTGTCTACTTTTGATGTAATATTGAAACCATATCTATACCAGAACATTTAGTTAGTTTTGCATATATATATGTGTGTGTGTGTGTGTGTGTGCATTGAATGTTTTTACAGGATTTCTACTGGTGTCTCCAATCCAATCCTCGGAATGACAAAGCACTTCACTCTTCAGAATAACCTCAGACTTCGCACTTTAGGGGGAAATCTGTTACACGCCATTTTATCAGCTTGATATTTGACCGTTCATGTGGGTCTATCACCACCTATATCATGTTCCCTTAGAAGTCAAAAACCTTAATGTTCTTGAATCAAGTCTTGGAATCGAAGAAAAGCTCTGTAAAACCCTTAAAAGTCTACCTGCGCAGTTTTTCTAGCCTTTCCCAGCGCATGCGTTGTTGTTTGGTCAATAAACTGCTGCAACCCCCACACTTTTTTCTACTATTACCTGCACACCCCCGTGAAAATAAAATTAAAATAAAAATTAAATTCTAGAAGCCTAGCTGGTCGAATATTCTCCCAAATGGAAGCTTCTAGGGTTGCAATCAGTTCGAGCTTTATCCCTCCACTCACGGTGCTTATCCCTTGGTCCATGGACCTCAAATCCCTTCATGTGAGGAATCCATTTCCCTCTTCATGGAACTGAAACTACCTCCATTTCCCAATAAATTGAACTCAAGTTTCAGGTTGAAGGGTAGATTGTAGATGTAAGATTGTAAATGAGTTGATGAAGAAAATTCCCAAGAGTGCATACTTTCTACACTAGTAAGTTGTTGTTGGCATGAAAATGATCATACCCTTGTGTCCATAACTCCATGTTGGTATTAAGAGATGAAGGCTTATCAAACTAAATGAGGAACGATTGTTCAGGACCCCGGGAGAAATCTGTACGACATCAAGGCATCAGGTTGTAAGATTACTCTTTTTATTCAAGATAATACATATGGATCTCCTTTTCTCATTTAGTTGTTCTTATGCTTATTGAAGTAACATCAATACTTAGACTCCTTGATCACTAAGTTGGGTTAGCTTTTCTTGATTATTATATGTTGCAGATGCTTTGATCTTTTTGTCTTGTCTCTGATTGCAGGTTCTACTTATTGGAGAAACCACTTTGGAGCGATGGGATAAAAGACTAAATCGAACATTTGGATTTCAAGGTAGGGCCATTTTTTCTCTACTTTCTTATAATAATTCTGAAATGCAATTAATCTAGAGAAAAAGGTTTTCAAATGGATGTTTGTTTCTAGCTACTCGCTGAGTACTAGGGAGATCGCTCTTGTCCGCAAGAGGGATTAATCCGCGTAACAACAGCAAAATCCACTGCCAAGATACTCTTTGAAAGAGTGTGGGTATGCTTTGGGATCCCACAATCCATTATCTTAGATCTGGGCAGTAGGTTCCTGAGTAAATTTTGGTCAAGGCTCTGGTCGATGTTGGATACCAAGCTCACTAATTCCACAGCCTTCCACCCCCAAACTGATGGCCAAACAGACGTCTTCAACGGGATGATCATGCACATTTTATGCATGTACAACTCAAAGAATCCATGCACTTGGGATGAAAGCCTCCCCTTTTTCCAACACAGCTACAACAGAGCTCTCCATATTTCAACTGGAAACAACCCCTTTCAGGTGTGAATAGGATTCCAACCATTATGTCCCATTGATGTGGCCATACCACTTGCAACTACTCAATAAGATTCGGCTCATGTCCAGTACAAAAATAATAGGGATAATGATATGAAATTAAACAGGAATGCAACAAATTACAGATTTAACTATAATTACTAAGATGCAGCAGAAATAAGACTTCATTTCATTAATATCAAATACTAAAATAAGCTTACAAACATAATGGAAATAAACTAGCTCAGGCGATGGTAGCTTATCCCTGAGAAGATATGTGGCGAATACATGCCTCTGAACTATGTTACAATGAGGCTCGAAGGCCTATTTATTATTGAGAAAGAACGGAAAACCTTAAATATCCAAAAACCTAACCCTAGGAGATGTAGCGCCAAAACTATGGGCCCCATTTGGGTAAATTGGTACATAAATTCTTGAGGTCGTAACTTTGGCATACGATCTTTGTTTGACATGCACAATACCTCGTTAGAAATATATATCTGAGGAATAGATATTTTGAGTGGATAACATCGATAAAGAACTCATGTTTTCCCCAGTTTCAAAAAAATGTCGTTTAGGGCCTGAAAACGGCTCCGGAAGTTCACAACCTGAAAAAAAAAAAAAAAAAAATAAATAAATAAATAAATAAATAATAATAATAATAATAATAATAATAATAATAATAATAATAAAAAAATAAAATAAAATAAAATAAAATAAAATAAAAAATAAAAATAAAAAATAAAAAAAATAAAAAAATAAAAAAATAAAAATAAATAAAAAAAAAATTATATATATATATATATATATATATATATATATATATATATATATATATATATAAATATAAAATAAAATATAAAATATAAATATATAAATAAATAAATAAATAGTAAATTGTGCTACAATTAAGAAAACTGAAATATTGAAAGAGACAGTGGTGGGGGTCCAGGTGGAATGGGCGAGTGGCCACCAACATCCACCTGGATCATTCCTCCCCCCTTAGGAAGTAATGGTCCCCATTGTGTTGAGTGCCTCCATGAGATGGGGAAAATTCTGCTAAACTTGGTCCCTGGTGAGCCACTTGCCTTGGTGTAGGAGTTGGAGTTGAGCCCTCATCTATTTATTGAAAGATAAAGAGCTTTTGGAGGTCAAAAAGCTTCCAGTGGGGAGGAATGATCAGATGCTAAAAAATATGCTCAAAAATTAAAGTTTTCATAATGGAATGAAACCTATGCACTTGCATATTCTCGTCGTTCTGAATCTAGCGCCATTCGTTTCGCACAACACCGACACCATATTCTCCCGGAAATGAGTTTTGTTCGTTTTCCCAAATAAACAAATTTTGTCAAAAAGATGTGTAAGCTACCCAGACAATAGTTCGTGCAGCTGACTGGGCCTATTGAATATGCAGGATGCCTGGGCTTCATGAGCCAATGGCAACGTGACAAGTGACATTTTCTTATTGGACCAACTAGGTTGATTTTTTATTGGTTAGAAGTGGTGGTGATGTGGTCCAACCAAAGGCTGCCACATGGCCCAGCGAAAGGCTACCACATGGCACGTCGGTGGCCACTAAATTTTTTCTAAGGGTCAAGGTGAGGTCGGCGGGGTTCTAACTCGCGACCTCCCACAAGAAAACCACTAGATTTACCACTATACCACCGCGGATTTCTTAATATTATAAGTTTTAAACCTTTATTTAAAGATTAATGGTGGCACATTTGGCATGGGGGGTTGGGCTAAGGCCTAGCACCTAGCCCCCCCAGCACCACGATACCGCAAGCGGGGGGCCGAGGGCTAGGCCCTAGCCTGCCCCCATGGCATTAACCGGAACCTCCGCCATACCTGCCATGTGAACGAACCACTAATGGGGCTGCTAACCACTACCAAATCCGTAACTTCCGGTTGTAACCACAACCCAAACCACCACCTAGACCGTGCAGTGGAGGGGGGCAACCGCAAGTCTTATGGGCCCAATGTGACCAGGTGTACATAAATTTGGGGCTTATTTTCCAAATTAACGGTCTTACAATTTTGCCCGCCGAGCGAGAATCGTGCTAAGTTTGGACGGCAGTTTCTGCACTCGGGGTGCCCATGCTAGGTTTGGACTAAATTGTGGGGAGTTTAGCTGCAGAATTCGGGAAAAGAGAGAAAGAAGCATAACTTTGTCATTTTTTATCCTTTTTGGGAGCATAAAGAGGCTAGACATGCATTTTTGATAGTTCTGAAGTTGTTGGAGTAGGTATTGAAGACATTTGAGCACTATAAATGTATTTAAACACCATTTTTAGAGCATAATGAATGAGGACCAACCATTGGAAGCTGGACCAGGAGACGTAGCCTAGGAGGAGTGAACTCCTTCATCAATTGTTGTTGTGTGTTTATTGTTATGGTGATATTCTCTTGTATTTTTCTGCAAAAAAACTCAGTTTGAATTCATGTTTATGTGTTTAATAATTTCACAAAAGAGGCTTAAAACCTAATTGATTCACTTGCAAAATTTCACAAACCTCAAGCAACTTCATATACAGATCACATCTCCACAATCAGTGCCATCGTGTAATGAAGTGCTTCCGCTGCAAACAATGATTATTTGCCATAATTAAAAGCACCATATGGACATAGACTCCACATGTCCATGACTGAATGACATATACATGATAAATACATGGTTTAAGAAATGACATAAGACCCCATACATAACCCATATGACCATAACATGACCTCATGACTCATGACTAAATGACCCAATGAAAAACGTAATACAAGTACATGGCTTCATGAACATTTTATATGGATATATCAATAAATACACGGATGCTATGATCATTTCCTATGGACCTATGACTCAAAATATAATACGCCCCCCCTAAGGCTATGCACCTCTCATGGATTCTACAGTCCTCTTTAAATATTCAAAAACTAATCATGGACTGCGGGAGGGGATGCTCTTCACTACTTGAAGGGTTGTTGCTCCTTCTTTCTCCACATGATATTGTTTTGCTTCCTTTCTTCCTCCACTGGTTTTTTGCTAGCTCCTCTTTTTTTTTTTGCTTTTGCTGATTTTTCCTTGAATAACAGGGCATAAAGTAGTCTCTTTCCATATGGCCAAAGTTATGACATGTGTAACACTTCACCTGGACAAGATATGAAGCAAGAGGATAAAATTTTCTACTACTCATGCCAGATATATACCTTAATTGTAATGTCCTTCTCCTCCATTTGTTAGATTTGCAATCAGATTCCTTATGGCCAAATAGGTTATGTGAGTGACAAAAAACATAAAAACCATGATTATACATTTTGGCCAATCTCCTTGGATATTGATATTGTTGCAAGCTCCACTGATTAGATCTATATGTTTTTCTCTTGAATTTAGATGCAACATGCCCAAACTTGTGATAGTTGTAACATTCTACTTTTTGCACGAAAGGAACAAAAAGACTTTGCTTCCTTTGAAATTTTACAGATCTGCCACGATCTTCTCTAGGAGCAAAAGATTTTATGAATGTAGGAGCTCCTTGAGATTTTCTTCTTTCTTGTTATTGGTTTTACTGATGAATCTGATGTTGGTTCTGCTTCTTGCTTCCTTGGTTCTCACTCTTGCTACTGGTATTGGTTGCTACAGAATTTTTGGGTTCTTCTTTGTTATTTTTTCTTGCATGAAAATTAGACTCGCTCTTTTGAAAGCCTAGACCATTTTTGTTCAATGGTTATCTCTGGATTTCAAGCAAACTATCCAAGGCCACAGTGCTCTTCTCCATCTTTCACTGCTTTCTCAAGGACACCACTTCAGCCTCTAATCTTTATCACTCATTTTCCTTGTCTTGGTACTGCTTCCTCATACCTTCCTCAACTTTTTTTTTATTCTTCCAATTTAATCTTTAAGCTTACAATCTCTTCCTTGAGGTTTGCCCCCTTATCATCGCATATATAGAATATTTTTTCTCGATCATTGAATGAAGTTGTTAGTCTAGAAATCTCATCCCTAAGGACCTTAATAGAATTAGCATCTTCACTAGGCACTTTAGCATAATCAAAATATGGATCGTCAAAATGGTATCTCAAAAGAAAATCATTAACATGTATACCTCTAGATTCATTTTGTTGCAATACCTTTGGTTTCTTCTCATCATCAGTTGAATCATTTCCACTACTAGGATGAGACTCTTATGGTTGAGCTTCTTGTTTTTGAAGGCCCTTCTTCTTGTTTTTATTCTTGTTTTTCTTTTTGTTGCTATTTTTCCCATTCTCCATATTGTTGTTGGTACCATCTCCAAATAGGGATTATAGCTTGTCCCACATTTATTTGGCATATTCCAAACCTACTATCCTCTTCAAATCATCATCATGAAGATTCTTATAGATTATGCATCTTGCTTGCACATCATGTTGTGAAACCTCATATGCAATTGGATCCTTGCCACATCATTCACACACTAGTCTCCAACAAACCCCAGATCTACTCCCCACCGATCAAGTTGTAACTAAGAGCCCTACTCTAATACCCATTGTTGGAAACCTTTGATATTTTCTGAGAGGTGAGGGGTGAATCAGTAGTGTGTCTTATTATCAATTTTACCAATTTAAACTTCTATACTGAATCATGCACCATTAACCACCAACATATCATATAAACCATAACATGAACATAAACCATGTAAGTAGCTAAATCGAAATATACATGAGAGAAGTATTACAACACAAGAGACACAAGATATCTGGTGGAAAACCCTTAACCGGGCAAAAAACCACCCTTCATGTTGTTGCACTGCTTTGAATATTCTATTAATAAAAATATGTCTTTTACATAGATTTTTTGACTACCATCAGCTAGGAGACTCGAACTCATATATAATAGGCCAACACCAATAAAATAGGAGAATCAATTCACTGGTCAGCTCAGAATACTATGTTCTCACATGGATCTACGAACTACCATCTATTGAAAGCCACCATGATCAATGATCCTCTCCCAACTTCGATTAGACTATCCAACTACCATTGGATGGAGAAATTGTTCCTTCCAATGAAACTTCGCAATCATTGTTTGATGCCCATGAAGTCACTACTCCTCTACTCTATGCAAACCTTGTTTCATATATTTTTCACACTGGATCCCAAGACTTTTTGCTCGACTCGATTCAATTCTACAATACGATCTCCAACAGCAAAACATCATCAACAAATAAAAACACCACAATCATATCCTCTCTACTCTAGTAAAATAGTGGCCACAATGCATACATTAAATCTAAAATACCATAGCCAACCAGCAACAAAAACATAGCTCATATTCATCCATACTGTCAAACCCTCACTGCAAAATATAATTATTACATAATATAATGAACAACATAAAATACAATGGTTATGTGCCAAATGCATCAGTAGCTCCCACAAGAACAAACGTGAGAGTCTCAGATATGGATCTATACCAAGATCTCCATCTCTTCCAACACCTGTGCTACAATTCTCTACTTTATGATCTACAATCTGAAGTTTTGAATCAAAACACTACTTCAGCAAATAGATATGCTCTTTCTGCTACCATTAAAACACATACACTGAAACATTTATGCTCACAACTAGGTCTGAAGCATATTTCCTCTATGCAACCTTCTCCAACTCACTCTAACATTGAACCAACCATACACAAATCCAAAATGATGTATATAAAATATGTTGTGCGAAATTCATCTTTGTGCTCGGATCAAGAGTGCACAAAGTTGACGAAATCAATCCACTATCACCACTACTCTTGCACTAAATGTATTAACATCACTGGAGGACCTTTTCAAACCATTCCTTAAATTTACAAATTAATTTGGAAGCCTCTGGGAATTCTTGTGTCAAATTACATCCGATTTGCTAGAGCAATCTAAAGAAATTTTCTTGAGAATTCAATCGCACACACAAAACTAGTTGATCTTGGTTTCAACCGCATGCACAAGCTTGCATGCCATCAGTTGGATCCTTTCAACTGCATGCACAAGATTGTATGGGTGTGGTTGGGGAAAAACATAATAAAAAAAACATGAAACCTCAGTCCATGGACCATAACCTCCACAAACTGATTGGTCACCTTCTCCAACTCTTGTACAAGCCTCCAAGACTCTGTTAAGCTCAGTAAAACCTGTGTAAGTGGATCAAACATTACTCCCAAGTATCACTCCCAAGTTGACCTAGAATTAAACAAACAAGGGTTGTAAAGACTACCAACAAGCACTCAACTCTCCTCACCAACCGGAACAAGATGCAACACATTTGAACACAACCCTATAACACCTCAACACCATCCTCATAATGCCAACAACTCAACCTCCAATTCATGCACTAGGTCATGGACACCAAGCACAAGAGAAAACATCAAGTCATCATACCACATCATTGCTATCATAGGGTGACATTAATGCCAACACGACCATCTCAATATCAACTCAACTAGCTGAAACCATACTACAATGAAGGAATCAACACATCAACTATTCTACATAGGGTTGACATCAATGCCAACCTAAGTTAGCTACCATCATGAACCAATGCAAACTTCAGCTAGCTGGAACTATGCACACCATAATGCCAACAATATCCCCCTTTGGCATTGATGGCAACCACACACAACCTCCAAACCAATCTCCTCTATCACTCTCCCTTTGACATCAATGGAAAAGGGAAAACTCCATCTGACAAGGCAACAAAAAAAATGAAGCAAAAACACTAGAGAAACTTATCTCTACATAGCTGAAAATTGATGCACATAAACAAGCATCCATGCCTCTCACATCAGTAGCAACACATATCAAAAACAAACATTTAGAGCAACATATTTAATCAAACAACCTATAGCTACAACAACAATATGCCAACATGAGGCAACCATAAGCAACATCAATCACAATATTCACATGAGGCAATAATCTGGCTCTCCAGAATTACCACATAAAAGCAACGTCAATGATCATCATCAACCTCTCTACTCATATAATAAGGTCAAGAACCCCAAAAGACAAAACATAGCACGAGGCACATCATGACACCTCCAAGGGGATCATAATGCCAACAATGTATGGCTAAATTAACTAGAGCAAGTAGCGCTCCCCCTGAACAAAGGTTATCTCCACAATCAACTCCATCTTGCAATGAAATTTTTCCACTGCAAACAATGCTTCTTTGCCATAATTAGAAGCACCATATGGACATAGACTCCACATGTACACGAATGAATGACATATACATGATAAATATATGGTTGTATCAGCGACATAAGACCTCATACATAACTTATATGACCATAACATAACCTCATAACTCGTGACTAAATGACCCAATGACAAACATAATACAAGTACATGGCTTCATAATCATTTTACATGTATATATCAATAAATACAAGGTTGCTATGATTATCTCCTATGTACCAATGAATCAAAACATAATATAACGGGAATGTTACAACATCATTAGCCCATACAAGTCGATGCAAAATGTCCTCATGAGAATCCTCCATAATATGTCTAACGACATGATGACTCAACTCACTAATGACTGGACCTAATACCAATGTGAAATGATGAAACAATGGTAAATACATGGCTATAATAAACTGAATATAACAACCCATACATGGTTGGTCCATGTCTCATGTCATCTCTATACATGGCTGAAGCAATGTTCACATTTTATGCATGATTGCACATATTTTCAACCAATTGTTAGTGAAAACCAAAAACATACATGTGGCCGAAAAATGTATCCATTTCACTCGGGAAAACATGTATATAGATGTTGCAAATATCTTAGTGAAAGTGATGAAAAAAATTCAGGAAATCCATGAAAATATCATACCATGCACAGCTCAACCTAAGCTCAATATACCTCCAATAGAGAGGATGTTCCTATGGACTTGAATGTGCATGAGGCTAAAAAGAACTAATCATATGTTGCTGCAACAACTTGTACTAAAAAAACTATCACTTTGCTACCATATGCTCCCTCTGAGGTTATGCACCTCTCATGAATTCTGTAGTCCTCTGTAAATATGCATGAATTAATCATGGATTGCAAGAGGGGATTCTCTTCACTACTTGAAGAGTTGTTGCTCCTTCTTTATCCACATAGTCTTCTACTACTTCCTTTCTTCCTTCACTGGTTTTCTACTAGGTTCTCTTTTTTTTTTGCTACTTTTGTTGATTTTTCCTTGAATAACGGGTCAACAAGAAGTCTCCTGCTATATGGACAAAGTTATGACATGTGTAGCACTTCACATGGCCAAGATATGAAGCAAGAGGATCAAATCTCCTACTGCTCATGCTAGAATTATACCTTGCTTGCAATGTGCTTCTCCTCCATCGGTTAATATGCAATTGGATTCCTTATGATCAAACACGTTACGTGAGTTACAATAACCATAAAAACCATGATTATACCTCTTGGCCAATATCCTTGGTTGTTGATACTGCTGCAATTTCCATTGATTAGGTCTATACGTGTTTCTCTTGAAGTTAGTTGCAACATGCCCAAACTTGTGATAGTTGTACCATTCTACCTTATGCGCGAAACAAACAAAAATACTTTGGTTCCTTTGAAATTTTACAAATATGCCACGATCTTCTCTAGGAGCAAAAGATAATTCGAATGCAGGAGCTCCTTGATATTTTCTTCTTTGTTGCCATTGGGTCTACTGATGAATCTATTGTTGGTTCTACTTTTGTTTCCTTGGTTCTCACTTTTGCTACTGGTATTGGTTGCTACAGACTTCTTGGGTTCTTCTTTGTTATTTTTTCCTGCATGCAAACTAGACTCGCCATTTTGAAATCCAAGACCAAATTTTTCCAATGGTGATCTCTGCATTTCAAGAAAAATACCCAATGCCACATTGCTCTTCTCCATCTTTCGATGCTTTCTCAAGGGCACCACTTTAGCTTCTAATATTTCACACTCGTTTTCCTTTTCTTGGTACTTCTTCCTCATACCTTCCTCAACTTTTTCTAATTCTACCGATTTCTTTTGTAATCTTACAATCTCTTCCTTTAGCTTGGACTCCTTATCATCATATGTCTCCAATAGTTTTTCTTAGTCATTGCATGTAGTTGTTAGTCTAGAAATATCAGCTCTAAGAAACTTAATATCATTCTCATTTGCATCTATACCTTTGGATTCATTTTGCTACGATACCTTTGGTTTACTAGTAGGATGAGACTCTTGTGGCTGAGCTTCTTGTTTTTGAAGGCCCTTCTTCTTGTTTTTCTTTTTGTTTCTCTTTTTCTCATTCTCCATATTTTTCTTGGTACCATCTCCAAATATGGATTCTAGCTTGTGTCATATTTATTTTACATATTTCAAACCTACTAGCCTCTTCAAATCATCATCATGAATATTTGTGTAGATTATGCTTCTATCTTGTGCATCCTAATACAAAACTTAACTTACAATTGGATCCTTACCACATCTGTCACACACTAGTCTCCAAATTTTAGATCCACAAGAAAAAAAAACTGATATTTAACATTTTTTCTGCATACCTTGAAATTTGCAGTAGTAAGGAAAGCCATTACTAAGGAATTCATTTCGAAGAAAAAAAAGAAATAAATAAAATTAGAGTTTTCTCCAACAAACCCGAGATCTACTCTCCATCAATCAAGATGCAACCAAGACCTGCGCTCTTATACCAATTGTTGGAAACCTCTTAGCACTACTAGGGGGGATGAATCAGTAATGTATCTTATTATCAATTTTTACCACTTTATACTTCTCTACTAAATCATGCACCATTAACCAACAACATATCATATAAACCATAACATGAACATAAACCATGTAAGCATATAAATCAAAATAAACATGAGAGAAAGAGTACAACACATAAAAATAGCATCCACTCAAGGGACACAAGATATCTCTTGGAAAACCATTCTCTGGGAAAAAACCACCCTTGTTGTTGTTGCGCTGCTCTGAATCTTCTATTGAGAAAAATATGTCTTGTACATAGATTTGTTGACTCCCATCAAATAAGAGACTCGACCTCATATATAATAGGCCAACACCAATCAGCCAGGAAACTTGATTGTACAAATCATCTCATAATACTATGTTCTCACACGGATTTATGGACTACCATTAGTTGAAAGCCACCTCGATCAACGATACTCACCCAACTCTCATTAGACTATCTAACTACCATTAGACAGAGAAATTTTTCCTTTCACTAAAACTTCGCAATCGTTGCTCCACACCCATGAAGTCACTACTCCTATACTCTATGCGGACCTCATTTCATGTATTTTCACATTGGATCCCAAGACTTTGTGCTCAAGTCAATTCAGTTCTGCAATACGATCTCCATCATCAATACATCATCAACAAATAAAAACACCACAATCATATGCTCTCTACTCCAGAAAAATAGTGGCCACGATGCACACATCAAATCTGAAGTACCATAACCAAATTGCAATAAAAACACACCTCATATTCAGCCATACTATCAAATCCTCATTGCAAAATATAATTACTACATAATACAATCAGCAACATAAAACACAATGGCTATGTGGCAAATGCATCAGCAAATCCTACAAAAACAAATGTGAGAGTCTCAAATATGGATCTATGCCAAGCTATCCATATTTTCCCACACCTCTCCTACAATTCTTTGCTTTCTGATTTGCAATCTGAAGTTTTGAATCCAAACACTGCTTCAAAAAATAGATCTATTCATTCTACTACAATTATAACACATTCATTGAAGCATTTATGCTCACAACTAGGTCTAGAGAATATTTCCTCTATGTAGCATTATCCAACTCACTCTAACACTGAACTAACCATACACAACTCCAAAATTATGTATATAAAATGTGTTGGACGAAATTCAACTTTGGGTTGAGATTGAGAGTGCACAAAGCTGAAAAAATCAATCCACTATCACCCCTATTTGTGCACTGAAGTTGTTCAAATCACTGGAGGGACTTTTCAAACCATTCTCTACCTTAAAAAATTAATCTAGAAGCCTCTAGGAATTTTCATGCCAAATTACATTTGATTTGCACGATGAATTCAGGTATATTTTCGTGAAATTTAAAATGCATGCACAAAATTAGATTATTTGGGTTGCAACCGCATGTGCAAGCTAGTAAGCCAGTAGTTGGAGCCATTCAACTGCATGCACAAGCTTGCATGGGTGCATTTGGGGAAAAACCTAAGAAAAAACATGAAACGTCAAACCAGAAGCTCCACAAATTGATCGGTCACCTTCTCCAGCACGAGTACAAGCCTCCAAGTCTTTTTTAAGCTCAGTAACACCTCTACAAGTGGATCAAACATGTCTCCCAAGTTTCATTACCAATTTGACCTAGAAGTCAATAAACAAGGGTTGGAAATACTTCCAATAATTCATCAACTCTCCTCAACCACCTACATAAGTTGCAACACATCTGAACACACCCTATAGCACCTCAACAACATCTTCATAAGGCCAACAACTCAACCTCCAATTACCGCACTATATTCTTGCATTAGGTCATGGAGACCAAGCATAAGAGCAACCATCAAGGCATCATACCACATCATTTCCATCATAGGTTTACATTATAAGGTTGACATCAATGCCAACATCATCTAGCTAGAACCATGCACACCATAATGCCAACAATATCCCCCTTTGGCATTGATGCCAACCACACACAACCTCCAGACGAATCTCCTCTATCACTCCCATTTTGACAACAATGGCAAAGGGTTAACTCCATATGATAAGGAAACAAAAAACTAAAGCACAAACACTGGAGCAATTGATCTCTACATGGCTGAAAATTTGATGCACATCAAGAAGCATCCATGCCTATCACATCAGTATAAGCAAGCAGCACATATCACCAACCAATATTCAGAGCAGCATATCCAATTAAATAACCTCTAGCAACAACAACAATATGCCAACATGAGGCAATGATAAGCAAAATCAATCACAATATGTGCATGAGTCAACAATCCAACTCTCCATATCTACCACATAGAAGCAACATCAATTATAATCGTCAACCTCTATGCTCATATAATGAGGACAGGAACCCCAACAATAAAATCATAGCATGAGGCACATCATGACGCCTCCAAGGGGATCATAATTCCAACAATGTATGACTGAATTAGCTAGAGAAAATAATGCTCCCCCTAAACACATGCCATATCCACAATCAAATCCATCCTACAATGAAGTGCTTCCACTACAACAATGCTTCTTTTCCACAAATAGAAGCACCATATGGACATAGACTCCATATGGTCATGACTGAATTACATATATATGTTAAATACATGGTTGTAGCAGTGACATAAGACCGCATACATAACTCATGTGACCAAAACATGACCTCATGACTCATGACTAAATGACCCAATGACAAGCATAATACAACTTGTACATGGATTCATGAGCATTTTACATGGATATATAAATAAATACATGGTACCTATGATAATCTCCTATGGATGAAATAATCAAAACATAATATAACATGACAGTTACAACATCATTATCCCATACACGTGGCTGCAAAATTTCCTCGTGAGACTCCTCCATCATATATGCCTAACACCGTGATAACTCAACTCACTAATGATTGGACCCAATACCAATGTGAAATGATAAAACAATGGTAAATACATGGTTGTAATAAACTACATATAACAATCCATGCATGATTGTTCCATGTCAGTCATGTCATCTCTATACATGATTGAAGCAATGATCACATTCTATGCATGTGTTGGGAAAAATACCAAGAGGGGGGAGGGTGAATCAGTATTTTAAAAACTCACTTAAACTTTTACTTTTATTTTTTATAATTTACGCACACGACTTGACTGAAGCAAAATAACATATTTATGCGATTGTTATTTAGGAAACCAAAGTATATCCAATAATCTTATGATTCATATAAATATTCATTTATTTAACTTAAACTAGTGCATCATTGATTCATCAGACATCTAATACGTAGTAAACACGCGCAGTAAGAATAGAGTAAACCATCACACATAAGAAACACACATGAACATCAAGATTTAAAGTGAAAACCCAATGTTAGGTCCCTATATTACTAGTATAGTCCCTTATTGTTATTAGTGTAACCCCCTTATTGTTATTATTGTACCCTTGTAACCCCCATTTTGTTATTATTGTGCCCCTAAATTATTATTGTTAGGTTGGCTAGGATTACATTGCGGCCCACTAGTATTACATTATGGCCACATGGACTCCTATATATAGAAAGGAGGTTTTGTATATTGTATCATCCAAGATTTGTTCATTTATGTAATGTATTGGAGGTTTCCCCCTCGAAGTGGCTTATTTCTAAGGCGTTGATATCTCTTTTCTTCTATTTTTGGAGCTGGTTACTCAACATTTGGTATCAGAGCTTTGGATTCTAGGGTTTCGCTATTCCAAGCAGGTCATCGTGGCATTTTCGCTATAAATTTTTTTCTACGAAGTTTCAGAAGCTGAAATTTTTAGGGTGTGAAGCCACAATCCTGAGGAAGATTTCCTAAAAATTTCAGAGCTTGGTTCGCAATATTTTTGGAGATATCATCTGTGGAAGTTAGGTCTTTTTCCAGGCTCCTAAACAGGTCATCGTGGAATTTGCGCTATAAAGTTTTTTATACGAAGGTTCAGAATCTGAAATTTGTATGATGCAAAGCTAAAATCCTAAGGAAATTCTTCAAAAAATTTCAGATCTTGGTTCGCAATATTTTTGGAGATATGATCTGTGGAAGGTAGTGCTTTTTTAGGCTCCTGAATTTCATCTCAAAGAGGTGATCATGGGAAAAGTTAAATAACTCTCTCTCTGGGCATCGGATTAGAGTGCCGTAAAAATTGGTTAGAATTACACGGACTGTAGTTTCTTGGCTATCAATTTCAGAGACAAAGGACGAAACAATGACACGTGGCAAGTCGTACAAGTTTTCTCTACGGAACCAGTCCAGAATTAGGTCATTGTGGGAGATTGGACACAACTTTGTCTTGGAGAATCCAAATCAGGTCAGACCTGTGGCATTCGAAAGATAATTCAGAGGGCTACGTTGATACTAAAATTCAAATATTGAAGTGCTACAATCATAGATATTATCCAATTTCAATATCAAGCTCCTCAAAAGCAAGAAAAAGGTGTGTATATTTTTTTTTTCTTTCCAAATTGCATAAGTCTTCTTTGAAGAATCAATTTGAATTGATTCCAAGGGCATATTGTAGAATATATAGCAATATTGGGTTCTAAAATATGCCCCGTAAAAATAATTCAACACCCATTAAGCCTTAAGAAAGCTCTACTATGACTCATGAAGATGAAGAATTGCAACATGATCTATCAAAATTACAAGAGCAAGTGCAACAAATTTCACTCTCGCAAAGAGCAACAAAAAATGAAATGGAAGTTTTGAAGAAAGGTGTGGAAGTCAATATCGATGGTTTGAAGAAAGGCATGGAAGCTAAGATGGATGGCGTGGAAGCTAAGATGGATGGCATGGAAGCTAAGATGGATGACATGAAAGACAACATGGAAAACATGAAGAATGATCTCAAAGCAGACATCGAAGGTTTGACAAAGTTGATACAAGAAATGTTTCCTAATGGTGAAAAGATAGTAGAAGAACCTCATGATGAGAACAAAATAAATGTTAATCGTGATTTCATAAACCTAATGTTGGCAGGAAGAACCACCATATTCCAAAAATGGATATGAGGAAGTTTGATGGAAAGGATCCTGTAACATGGATACTACAGATGGAGCAATATTTTGATCTCCATAATGTGAAAAACACACAAAAGGTACGCATTGCAACTTTACATTTAGAACAAAATACATTTGTATGGTATCGATGGCTTTGCTCCAGTAAAAAAATTTGTCACTTGGTCAATTTTTACGGAGGAAATGATAGCACATTATGAGGATACAAAGAGCAACACCTTCTTTAGCCAATTGATAAATCTCAAACAAAAGGTTTTAGTGGGGCAACACATTGAGGACTTCCAAAAATTGAATATAAGGGTAACTGATATTCCAGAGGAACACAGGATTGATCTCTTCATAGGCACTTTAAAGGATAACATCCAACATGAAGTTCGCGTTTTGGAACCTGATTCATTGGAGAAGGCATTCAGATTGGAAAGAAAAGTTGAATGTAAAATTATGGCAACAAGGAAGCCTACCACTCAATTCTATAAAGAAGTGTTGCTACGCCTAGATTTCCACAACCTACAAGGCTGACACCACAACAATTGGAAGAAAAAAGAGCAAAAGGGCTTTGCTATAGTTGTGATAGCAAATACACTAAAGGTCATAAGTGTGCTGAGAAGAAATTATTTTACATGGATTGTGAAGAGGAAGAAGAAAATGAACAAGAAGAGGATATACACCAGGAACCAGCCCTAGAAGAGGAAGAAATGAGTCCGACCATATCGTGTAATGCATTGGCAGGAATTACCACTCCTCAAACTCTCAAGATAGAAGGACATATCAAGAAGAAAAAGGTAATAGTGTTGATTGATTCAGTAGCACCCATAATTTTATTCATTGTAAGGTAGCCAAGGAATTAAATTGTTTCCTATACCTAGCAACAGAATGTCAAGTGATGGTTGCAAATGGAGGAACTATAAATTGCTCTGGAAAATGCCATAATATCAAGCTAACCATGGGGGAATATGTACTGACTAGTCCAATGCTTTCCATTCCTATGGGAGGTGCTGATGTTGTACTAGGAGTACAATGGTTACAATCTTTGGGGACGGTAGCTTTTAATTTTCAAGAACTTTTCTTGAAATTTTTTTCAGAAGGAAAGGAAGTCGAATTACTGGGTATTGCGGGGAAGCCAGGAAGGATAATAAGCTCTAATGTCATGAAAAAACTTCTAAAGAAAGAACAACGAGGCGTAATTGCACAATTATGCTCACTAGAAGTTCCAACATCAAAATCATCTATTTCTGCAGATCTCCAACAAGTCTTGGACAATCATTCCAAGGTATTTGAAACTCCCAAAGGACTCCCACCTATTCGCGATCATGATCATGCTATTTATTTGATTCCAGGAAGTGTTCCTCCAAACATCAAGCCTTATAGATATCCTTATGTCCAAAAGAGCGAAATTGAACGTATGATTGCAGAAATGTTAGAGGCGGGTATAATTCAACCTAGTCAAAGTTCTTTCTCTGCTCCCGTAGTATTGGTACACAAGAAGGATGGATCATGGCGAATGTGTCCGGATTATAGGGAGCTCAATAAGCTCACCATTAAAGATAAATTTCCCATTCCTATGATTGATGAATTATTGGATGAATTACATGGAGAAATTTATTTTACCAAGTTGGATCTTCGTTCAGGATATCATCAAATTAGAATGAAGATCGAAGATATTCCAAAAACAGCATTTCGAACTCATGAAGGTCATTATGAATTTTTGGTCATGCCTTTTGGCCTTACCAATGCACCTTCTACATTTCAAGGGTTGATGAATTCCATTTTCAAACCCTTCCTTAGAAAATTTGTGCTCGTATTTTTTGATGATATACTAATATATAGTAGGTCTTGGAAGGATCATGTTCAACATGTTGACAGGGTGCTCAAACTATTGCAGGAGAAACAATTATATGCAAAAACATCCAAATGTTTATTTAGAGTACAAGAGGTGGAATATCTGGGTCATATTGTATCTCACGAGGATGTTAAAGTAGACCCTAACAAAATTAAAGCCATTAAGGAATGGAAAGTCCCGACAACCATAAAGAATTTGCGAGGATTTCTCGGGTTAATAGGGTATTATCGCAAGTTTGTTAAGAATTATGGGAGAATAGTAGCACCTCTAACAACATTATTGAAGAAAGATGCATTTTCATGGACTCCTGAAGCAACTAAGGCCTTTGAACATCTTAAAGAGGCAATGTGCCTAGCACCGGTCTTAGCTACGCTAGACTTCACAAAATCCTTTATTGTGGAATGTGATGCCTCAGGAAATGGATTTGGTGTTGTTTTAATGCAGGAAGGAAGACCCATTGCTTTTGAAAGTCATCCAATCAAAGGAAAGTATTGACAGAAACCTATTTATGAGAAGGAAATGTTAGCAATATTGCATTCACTAAAGAAATGGAGAACTTACCTAATGGGAATACACTTCAAGGTAAAAACTGATCATGATAGTCTTAAACACTTTTTGGAAAAAAAAATATCTTCAGAAGAGCAGCAAAAATGGGTCACAAAGATGTTGGGTTATGACTTTGAAATAATCTACAAAAAAGGAAAGCTTAATGTTGTTGCAGATGCACTCTCAAGAAAGAATGAAGAGGTGGAAGTATTGCTTTGTGCCATTTCTATTATCCAACCAGATTGGATAACTGAAGCAAGAGATGAATGGAAGAAGGACAAAGATGTATGGACACTCATTCAAAAGTTGCAAGAAGATCCTAGTACATCTGATACATTTAGTTGGAAAAATGATTCCTTATGGTACAAAGATCGCTTATATCTTTGCAAGAATTCCCAACTAAAACAAAAGATTCTTCTCGAATTGCACACTTCTCCTTTAGGAGGACACTCAGGATTTTTAAAAACTTACCACAGGGTGAAGAAAGAATTTTTTTGGGATGGCCTTAAATCTGATATTCAAAAGTTTGTGGCGGAATGTTTGGTTTGCCAGCAGAATAAAGTGGAGACAATTAAGACCCCAGGTCTTCTACAACCTTTATCCATTCCAAGTCAACGTTGGGAGGAGATTTCAATGGATTTTATCACAGGTTTACCTAAGTCCGAAGGAAAGAGTGTCATCATGGTGGTAGTTGATATACTTACCAAGTATGCATACTTTTGTGCATTATCTCATCCATTTAATTCAAGTACAGTTGCTACTACATTTATGGACATAATTCAAAAGCTACATGGAAGCCCAAGGGTTATTGTGAGCGACAGAGATCCCATTTTTACTGGAAATTTTTGGACGGAGTTATTTTCTTGTTTGGGTACTCAATTAGCTCATAGCTCATCTTATCATCCTCAATCTTATGGTCAAACTGAGATATTAAATAAATGTTTGGAAGGATATCTTCGTTGTTTTGTATCTGATAAACAAACACAATGGGTCAAGTGGTTACCTCTTGCTGAATGGTGGTATAACATTTCCTTCCATACTGCAGCAAAAATGACCCCATTTATGGCACTTTATGGATATCATCCACCATCCATCACATCATATTTAAGGGAAAATTCGAAGGTTCAAGCAGTGGAAGATCACATCGAGCATCAGCAAGAATTTCTCCAACTCTTACAGGATAACCTGAATTTGGCACAAAATCTAATGAAACAACAGGCATATCAACATCGCAGCGAGAGAAGTTTTGTTGTAGGAGATTGGGTATTTTTACGACTACAACCATACAAACAAATGTCCCTCAAGCAAGCTAAGAATGATAATAAATTATTTCCAAAGTACTATGGTCCTTACAAGGTGTTGCAAAAGATTGGTACTATGGCATACAAATTGGAGCTTCCTGCTTCTTCGCGAGTGCATCCAGTTTTCCATGTTTCACGCTTAAAGAAGGTTATAGGTGAAAATCTTCCAGTTCAAACAATATTGCCAGAACTTGATGAGGAAGGAAAAATCATATTGGAACCTGAAGCGGTCACGGAAACAAGAACTCGACAGCTACGAAATCGATCAATTTCAGAGTATCTCGTCAAGTGGAAGAACTTACCCACTGAATATTCTACATGGGAGGATGAGAATTTTATACAGAAGCACCCAGAGCTACTCAAGCGTTGAGGACAACACTTTTTTGAAGGAGAGGGGCATGTTAGGTCCCTATATTACTAGTATAGTCCCTTATTGTTATTAGTGTAACCCCCTTATTGTTATTATCGTACCCTTGTAACCCCCATTTTGTTATTATTGTGCCCTTAAATTATTATTGTTAGGTCGGCTAGGATTACATTGTGGCCCACTAGGATTACATTATGGCCACATGGACTCCTTTATATAGAAAGGAGGTTTTGTAAATTGTATCATCCAAGAATTGTTCATTTATGTAATGTATTGGAGGTTGTCCCCTTGAAGTGGCTTATTTCTAAGGCGTTGATATCTCTTTTCTTCTATTTTTGGAGCTAGTTACTCAACACCCAATGTGGGAGAAAAACCATTGATGTTGTCATCTCTGTCTTCAATATTTATTATAAAGAACATTGCTTACAATCTTGTACTGGCGCATACTCATACTAGCACATAGGCACCCACCTACAAAAGGCTAAAACCTTTACTTGTTCTCCTGATTCAACTGGAAGGGAGCTTCAACCCCCTGATCTCATTTATCACCACCCACTGGAAGGGAGCTCCAACCCCATGATCTGATCACTAGATACTACTGGCAGGAAGCTTTGAATTCCTCACTAAAATCTCCAACCCTCAGCACCATCGTGGACCACATTTCATAAATTTTCACACTAGATCCACCTGCTTCAACACATTACAACTTGTAGGCCACTTTTCATCAAATTTTCAGACTAAACCCCACTAACATAATTTAAGCCTGATACCATAAATCAAAACCGAAACTGATCCGTGTACCAAGTCATTCAACCAATCACTTAATCACTCAATCAAACAACCATTGAACCAACCAATCACCTAACCAATCAATCACTGAACAAAACAGTCACTCAACCAATATCCAACTCAATTCAATCAAAACAGTGAGATCATTATAACCAGAATATTACGATTGAACACAAAACACTGCATCTACTTATTGAATCAACTGCAACCTTGATCAACCATATGACAAAATATGAACACTACTTTTCTTTAAAAAAAAATTGTATATACATTCTTTTCATGAAGACAACCTGCATACAGATCTCAACATACCAAATTCGTAATTACTTTCAATATGAACCAGACAATGACTTGCAGACAGATATATTGAAACATTTTGTCAGAACACAGATCTCTGAACCTCAAACAGGTAGTTGCTTTATGAACATTCTTCAACAACTCAATACTCAATCAATTCAACTTCAGCCATCATTATTAAGCCCGAATCAACGTGAAGACTTCATCGAAAAACAACAGAAATACAACAACATTGTATAGATAGATCAAACATATTCTTCAGCAAAAACCCTGACTTTCATATGTGCTTTTCATAAGACATTTCCGCATTTATACGCACTTTTCAGGAAATAAACTCACGTATATATCTCAACATATTGCATAAAATATACGCTACTTCTCATAATAGAAATTGTGTGTTTACGTGCCTTACATGTGTCAAACTTGCGTATAGATCTACAATTTCCAACTCACACTTGTGCAGCTCATCAAAACTTCATACATACCAGATCATGTGATATACAACAATAAACACACGTCAAAAAGAAAAATCTAATCAATCCATAAGAAGATCATACAATCCATCATCATTTCAGGTCTAATGATCATGATCCATGATTGTATTACCAGGTGCATACTTATTTTAGATTAACCATTCATTAATAGCCCATACCATGCAATACAACTTCAGATAAAAATTTTCATCAATCACTCTCACATGTGCACACTTTAACCCTTTTATCTCCACCTCATTATATAGCTTGAGCCTTAACCAAAACCACACTAGTGTCAGTGGTAATCTTTGATGGGATCAAATAGACGTTACTCCACTCAATGTTTTGGGATAATACCATGGTAAAGACCCTAGGTATTTAATCAATCATAGTGCTCCAAATGTACGCACCTTTTCTTCTTCATATTTCGTGTGTACGTGACTTTGTGATCAAATTTGGATCAAGGACCGAAGTGATAGCTCAAATTTCAAAGTGTTCAGAAGTGTGTCGAACCTGAGTGACCAGATAGATCTTGTCTTCCTAATTTCAGTGTTGCGAACGGTTCGAAAAACCGACACCGTATGAAGAAGTTATCACAATTTGAAGAAGTTATCGCGATTTGAAAAGTCCAGTAAACTGCAATTTTTGGCTTTTGACCAAGTTTGACTAGGTTTTGGAAATTGGAAAAAAATGATATTCCTAGAATATTCCTTTTGGACCAATTATATGCTGACAAGTGGCACCATTTCATTCGATAATTTATTGAACGTGTTGATTTTGGCCAATCAAACGCCACCACGTGGCAGGCCCAGAGGCCGCCATGTGGCCCAAGTTTGGAATATTAAAAATTTGGTTTGGAATCCACCAGAGTTGAACTCATGACCGCCTGCCTGCACGTGCACATCTTTACCGCTCGGGCTACACAATAATTCTTAACATTATGGTGGACAGGTTTATTATAAGGTTTGTTGAAACTCACGTTGGGGGAGTGGAGGGGCCAGCCCCTCCCCATGTGATATGGCCCTTTCCCAAAGGCTTAACGCCGACGGAAATCCCCTAACCACCATCCATAACCGTCGCAAAGACCTTGTCACATGAAACATTTTTCATAATGTTAAACCGACATTTTCTCTCCAAACTTGAATGCAAGGTTACGTGACCGCGGGGTTTGGGATCCATGTGGCCACCCCAAACAATCAGATTTAATGCTAAATGTATTTTAGGTGGAAAACTTGGGGTGTGCCCCAAATTTGGGGAATTTTCCGAATTTAACTACAATTGCTCCAGAATTGGTGGAGCTGATTTAGGTGTCACTGGACAAAAATTGATTAGGCTCTATCTTGAGCTAGATTTGTCCATTCTAAGAGTGTGAATAGTCAATTTTGACTATCTCAGACATTCTAGACTCATTGGTGAGGGTTGCAGAGCCATCAAAGGACTTTTGATCAGTTTTTTTCTTCAGAAAATTTCTAGGGGCCAACAGCAGTTTGAGGCCTAACTAAGGCAGCTAGAGGCTTTTCTCAGTAATCCAATAGTAAATTTTGGATGTTTCAGACATTATGGAACTAATGGTGAGCTATGTATAATAAGTAGAAGAATTCTGAAGGCCGAGATGCTTCATTGAAGTTCCAAGAGTCGTTAGGGCCACCAAGTGCCAGCAGGAGAATGAGGCCTATCTAAAGAAGCCAGTATCCATTCTAAGAAAACCAATAGTCATTTCTGACTATTTTGATACTTCTGAATCCATTGATGGATTTTTTAGAAGCTTTTGAGGACTTCTAAAAGTCTATATTCTTCAAAGAATTTTTCAGTGAACCTAGAGCCAAGGGGTGCCACCTGGTGTTGGAGGCGTAACCGGAGCAACTGGAGGCCAATTTATGAAAATGAATAGTATATTCTGACTATTTTTGAAATTATGAATCCATTTTAGGGATTTTCAAAGTCATTTGGAGACTTATAAATCTTGAGAAGCCACAGGGAAGTTTTGGGCAGCTCAGGGACATCAGTGGATGGAGGCCTAGATTGGGGAGACAGTGCTCATTTTGAGTAAATAAACATCCTATTTTTGGTGTCTGATGCATGCTGGAGACAATAGAAAAGGTTTCAGGGATAGAAAATGATTTCCAATGGAGTTAGTGCCATAGAAGAGCTCAGGGTAGCTCAAGAGCACCGACTCAAGGAAACAATTCTAAGTGACCTGAGGTTCATCTTCAGAAATATTTCAGCCATACCAGGGATAAAAATGGTATTCTAAACCCATTGGTTCAGTTCATATAGCCATTGGAGTTGATTTTGTAACTTGTAAAATAATTTGCGATCCTAATCCCAAAGAGCCAAGTCAGTTGACAAAGACTCAAGGAGACGTAGCCCAGGATATTCGAGTGAACTCATTTATTAAATTTGATGTTATGTGTTGATGTTTATTTGCTGCATTATATGGTTATTTCACATGTTTAATATTATAAAAAAAACAAATGGTCTTAAAGCACTTAAACAGATAAAAAAACATAAAAATGTTTCAAGTATTCATTTCCGCACAAGTCAAGAATAAGCTAGATCTTAATTGTTTAACTGAGTGGGAGGTTCTTGAAAAGCATAACAAGTTATCCAACCCATTTTCAGATCAGGTTGGTATCAGCGCATAGTTGCTTGCTTGACGGAGCACTAGGTTGCTTGTTTGAATTGAAAGGTGTTTAACAGTGCAAAGAATTTTACTATTTGCAAATTGAATGTTGCTTACAAGCTTGAGTTTGTTACAGGTGAAGGGAAAGCTACTGATAGCTAAGTTCAGAAGAGGACAAGAAGGAAGAAGGACTGAAGTCATCTTCCTTACCCAAAGGACCTCAAGGCAACCCTTGAAGCACAAGAAGGTTTGTTTGCAAAAGGTTGCTTGAAGAAGAGCTTGACTCTATAGCCATTTTGTTCAGAAGCTTTGTCAATTGTTTTTGAAATATTTGTGAATTTTTTATTGAATTTATTTAGTTCATTTTCATAAGATGACAACTTTTTCAAGTGAGGTTTCAAAATCCTCCTCCTTCACAAGATTCTTCGATGAAGACATGAAGCGAGACTTCTACATTTTGAAGGACATGGTGCAAATTATGTATGAAGATAGAAGAGAAAGCACTAGACTTCATGAGAAATTGGTTGCTATGAAGCAATAGAAGGAAGAATTTTTTCAAAGAATGTATGAGATGGAGATGCAGATCCATCAAGCCCAAGAGGCCTTAACCAAGAACATGCTTGAAGCAAAGGTAATTCACTCAAATTTGTCTTTAATTTCCTCTTGAGAAAGATGTGTAGGTTGATTTGAAAAGAACACTAGAGGTATAGGGTCCAAGTTGATGTTAAAAATGGGCTATAAAGGCAAGGGTTTAGGAAAATATGCACAAGGCATGATTGATCCTATTTTGGTTGAGGAAAGACCTAAGAAGTTTGGTCTAGGCTATGTTCAATCTTATGGAAAAAACCCTACAGCCATGAAGGCATTTGCAACAAATTCAAAAAGAACTTTTGTTCCAAGTTCTAAACCACAAACATGTAAAGTTTGTTTTCAAGTTGATTGCCATTGTTTGAAGCCTATGTTGCAACATGATGTGTGTATACATGCAACTTATGG
This sequence comes from Pinus albicaulis, assembly GCA_034641835.2. NCBI lineage: Eukaryota > Viridiplantae > Streptophyta > Pinopsida > Pinales > Pinaceae > Pinus > Pinus albicaulis. Next base: position 67,672,274 of record CM076575.1, read on the forward strand.
CGAGCATGAGAGTTCGGACATCTATCAAGACATGAACACTGATGTTAGTCTTCAAAGGAACTTTGGAACCTCTACAAGTTCATCTCCTCAAGAAGGTAAAAAAGATGGACATGCAAAGCAGCATTTGAGGTATAATTCTTCCCATACTCAAGTTGATTATGTTTTTGATAAGCATGGAAAATCTGCATGCTTGAATGGAAGAAAGAGTTGTTTTTCCTATTGTGGTCTGTGTAACCAAGATGTTTCAAAATGCTGGAAGAGGTTGAAGGCATATAGGAAACAGTTGAAGCGAAGGCAACTTGCAAGGAAGGTGCAAAAGACTTGCACATATTGCTAGAAAAGGGGAAATTTAGTTTCCCAATGCTAGACATTGCATCCAACTAATCATCCCAAGCACATGAAGCAAGATGATAGAAATACTGATGAAACTGGAACCAAATATTCCATCATTGATGTGAGAACAAATTTTTCACATGAAGAAGATTTTCAGCAGCAAAAGTTGCCATGGAAGTGGCTTGGTAAGAAGTGGTTTGACTTCTTGACCTAGTGAGACATACATTCATTTGTACATATGAAAATTTCAGTTATGTATGCATTTTTTTGTTGTAATATCATGTTTGTTTGAGCCACCTTGGATATATGATCAAGGACATGATGTTCAGCTACCTTCTATAAATTTCTCGCCAGAAATTTCTTGGTGAGTTCAAGGAAGACAATCCTTGACAGGAGGACAAGAGCATTCAGGAAGGGAAGTGTTGACTACCTTTGAGTTGTGGTTCAAAGGCACTGAACCATGCAAGGAAAACTGTATGGAGGCTGAAAAGTGAGGGTGTTATACTCTCATATACTGAACAGATCAGGTGATTAATCTTTTGGCGTCCAAAATATTCCCAATGGGGAGGTGTGATTAGATTTGGATCGAGGACCTAAGTGATAGCTCAAATTTCAAAGTGTTCAGAAGTGTGTCAAACCTCAGTGACCATATAGATCTCATCTCCATGATTCTTGTGTTGTAGACAGTTCGAAAAATCGACATCGTATGAAGAAGTTATCGCGATTTGAAAAGTCCAGTAAACTGTAATTTTTTTCTTTTGACCAAGTTTAAATGGGTTTTGGAAATTAAAAAAATAAATTATTCCAGGGAATACTCCTCATAATATTCTCGAAATATTCCTTCTAGACTAATTGTATGCTAACAAGTGGCACCATTTCATTTGACAGTTTATTGATCGTGTTGATTTTGGCCAATCAGAGGCCGCCACGTGGCAGGCCCAGAGGCCGCCATGTGGCCCAAGTTTGGAATATTAAAACTTTGGTTTGGACTCCACTAAAGTCGAACTCACAACCACCTGCCTGCATGCGCACATATTTATTGCTCGAGCTACACAGTAGTTCTTAACATTATGGTGGACAGGTTTATTATAAGGTTTGTTGAAAGTTGCATTGGGGGAGCGGAGGGGCCAACCCCTCCCCATGTGATCTAGCCATTGCCCAAGGGCTTAACACCGACGAAAAGCCCCTAACCTCCATCCGCAACCATTGCAAAGACCTTTTCACATGCAACATTTTTCATAATGTTAAACCGACGGTTCCGCTCCAAACTTGAATGCGAGGTTACGTGATCGCGAGGTTTGGGGTCCATGTGGCCACCCCAAACAGTCAAATTTAATGCTAACTATATTTTAGGTGGAAAAATTGGAGCATACCCCAAATTTGGGGAATTTTCCGAATTTAACTGCAATTAAGTGCAGTTGCTCTAGATTTGGTAGAGTTGATTTAGGTATCACTGGACAAAAATTTATTAGGCTCTATATTGAGCTAGATTCGTCTATTCTGAGAGTGTGAATAGTCAATGTCAACTATATCAAACATTAAAGACTCATTGGTGAGGGTTTCAGAGCCATCAGAGGACTTTTGAGCAGGTTTTTTATTCATAGAAGTTCTAGGGGCCAACAACAATTTGATGCCTAGCCAGGGCAGCTAGAGGCTTTTATCAGTAATCCAATAGTCAATTTTGGATGTTTCATACATTCTGAAAATAATGGTGAGGTTTGAAGAACTAGTAGAGGACTTCTGAAGACCAATATTCTTCACTGAAGTTCCAAGGGTCGCTAGGGCCACCAAGTGCCAGCAGGAGAATGAGGCCTATCCAGAGCAACCAGTATCCATTTTCAGCAGACCAATAGTCATTTCTGACTATTTTGATACTTATGAATCCATTGATGGAGTTTGAAGAAGATTTTGAGGACTTATAAAAGTTGATATGGTTCAGAGAATTTTTCATTGAACCTAGAGCCAAGGGGTGCCACCAAGTGTTGGAGGCGTAACCGGAGCAGCCAGAGGCCAATTTATGCAAATGAATAGTCTATTATCACTATTTTTGACATTCTAAATCCATTGAAGGGATTTTCAGAGCCATTTGGAGACTTCTAGAGCTCTAGAAGCCACATGGAAGTTTTGGGTAGCCGAGGGCCATCGGTGAATGGAGGCCTAGATTGCGGAGACAGTGCTCATTTTGAGTAAATGAAAGGCCTATTTTGGGTGTCTGATGTATGCTAGAGACAGTAGAAAATGTTTCAAGGATAGAAAAGGATTTCTAAGGGAATTATTGCCATAGAGAAGCTCAGGGTAGCTCAAGAGCATCGACTCAAGGAAACAAGTCTAAGGGAGCTGAGGTTCATCTTCAAAAATATTTTAGCCATATCATAGATATAAATTGTATTATAAACCCATTAGTTCAGTTCATATAACCATTGGAGTTGATTTTGTAACTTGTAAAATATTTTTCCATCCTAATCCCAAAGAGCCAAGTCAGTTGAAAAAGGCTCAAGGAGACGTAGCCCACGATATTCGGGTGAACGCCTTTGTTAAATTTATTGTTATGTGTTGATGTTTATTTGTTGCATTATTGTAGAAATTATATAACTGATATGTTATACATCCGAGATTCTCCTGATCACACACTATTTGACTTCATGCACAATACAGAATCTCTTCTACTATTGATCATTACTTGCAAAAATAAAATCAATTGCATGCACACATTAAAACCATAAAAATTCACACATATGAACACAGTAATTTATGGGAAAGCTTAAAGCTGAAAACCCCAAACTATATGTATATTATATGTCATATAGATCATGTAACAATCATCATACAAAGATCCTCACAAGCTCTTAGTACAATCTCCAATTACTACACACTAATCAGGTCCGATCTAGCAAATCCCATGCACCGATCTCTACCACCTGCTAGCCTGCCTCTACTGCACAATCACTACTGAAGAATGGCTCTGAATGAAATTGAATTGTTCCAGCCTTGCTCACGCAATCCTCATTGGCATCTCCAACCACTGTGTGTTGCAAATATGCAACACTATAGTCACAACTGATAGTCACACTGCTCTTTCACCTACCTCTTCACTGGTCTCCACTGAAACTGTCCATGCACTGTAGTTAACTTATGTATTCTTCAGTTGATTAATGAGTTAATAATTAGTGAATTAATTAATAATTAATTCACACCACTCTCACTAGTGTATCAATCAGTTAGACTAGATACAACTAGCTCAACTATGTTTAACTCAGTTAAACTGAACACAACTCCACCAACTACCTCAATAACTCCACCAAACTTTGTCACATGAGTTCTAACTGAAGTATCCATGCAATAGCTCCACTTAACCCTTAGGAATAACGTAATTCCTTTTGTCAGCTCCTGTGCCACATCTGTGCACTTAACTGAAGTGCTCCAAGAGAATAAGATAATGTTTATAGTCCAAATATTATTAAGAGCTAATAATATTCGACATATCTATTTTTAGACTGGCAATCTAAAAATAGATTCCCCCCAATATGTCTAAAAATAGAAGTCCATCTATTTTTCCAACTTGACCAACCATCCACAAATAGCATCCTGCAACTCATAGAATATGATCGACATGTCTAAAAATAGACATAGTCTAAAAATAGACTTGCGCCAAAAATAGCTTGTGGGCCTACTTAGTGAAGGCGACTCTTTTCACTAAGCTCATCATCTTGTTGCAATCTCAACACTCCCTCTCAACAAGATAGGGATTATTTGTCACCCCGATCTTGCCCCTGTGGTATTCGAATTTGCTCCTGGTGAGCGCCTTCGTCAAGATATCAGCATCATGATCCTCCGTAGGAATGTAAGAAAGTAACATGATCTTCCACTGCACACAATCTCTGATATGATGATACCAGTCCGTGAAGCCATGCCACCTCAAATCATCCTCCTGTCTGTACCAAGATCCATATCTCGATGTGCCTCTGAGATATCTCAATACATGCTTGCCCGCCTTCCAAAAGAGCTTGGTAGGCTTAACCATAGCTTGTGAAAGTTGGTTAACAACGTAGCATATGTCAGGTCGTGTATTGAATAGATACATAAGCAACCCCACCAACTGTCGGTAAACAGTGGCATCTACTACCTCTGCCGATGTAGCATCCTCTTTCCTCCATCCACCAGGAAGAGGAGTGTCGATAGGCTTGCATCCATGCATGTTGAACTTCTCTAGTATCTCCCGGGCATACTTGCCTTGAGACACAAACAGTCCATCACTGCGCTGCCAAATTTCCAATCCCAGGAAATAAGGAAGGAGGCCCAAGTCCTTCATCTCAAACTCCTTTGCAAGATCAACCTTGCATGAGTGTATCAACAGTTCATCACATGTCATAATCAAATCATCTACATAAAGTACAATGATTAGCAACTTACCCTCCACCACAATCTGGTATAGGTTCGGATCCGCCTCACTCCTGGAGAATCCAAGTTCGGTGAAATAAATGTCTATCCATGTGTACCAAGCACGATGTGCTTGTTTCAACCCATACAACGCTCTTTTGAGCCTGCACACATGCGACTCGCTGCTGAAGATCTCGAAACCTTCGGGCTGCTCTATGTACACCTCCTCCTCAATGACTCCATTGAGGAACATAGTCTTCACATCCATCTGATGAATGTGCACCATCTACGTCGCCGAGAGAAAGAATCGTCCCATGGAATATTACCTGCTGTGCAAAGTTTTCGTAATCGATCTCAATCAGGAGACCAGTGAGAAGCCTTGGGAAACAAATCTTGCCTTGTACTTCTCTGCACTCCCGTTAGCTGCTTGCTTCACTTTGCAGATCCATCTCGAACCCACCACTGATTTCCCCTCCGGCCTTGGGACAATCTCCCATGCACTGTTTCTGACAATCGAATCATACTCTTCCACCATGGCATCTACCCATGCAGGATCCTCCACATCTTCCTCGAAAGAGGATGGCTCTGTCACAATACACTTGCTCACAAGAGCCATGTATCCATGATACCTGGGCTGTGTGACCCGTCGTCTGGCATCAGGATGTAGGTGCCCCACAATTTTTCTACATCAACATTCATCGCCGCCCTTCGTAGTACCTCCTTCCTCCCATGGCCGGGCGTCACATGAGTGCCTTTCCGACCCATGATACTTCTGTGGCCGATTCATAACTCGAGGCTCATCTCAAACTAATAGCCTCATCCGCATGCAAGGGTTTCTCGAAGGAACATCATGGTTTTCTTCATGAAATTCTGATATCCTGCTGCACAATGCCTTTCCGACCGTTCGCTCGGGAACACATGATAGTCAGAAGGGTCACAGTACCCAAAATATCCCAACCTTCGCGGTCGGCTCCAGCTTCTTCTTGGCATCCTTCGTCACATGAATGTAAACAGGTGAACCAAAAATCCTCAAATGGGAAATATCAGGCTTCTTACCAGAAAACGCCTCCTCGGGTGTACTCATGCCAAGTATCCTGTGAGGACAATGGTTTTTCACATATACTGCAGTATTGCATGCCTCAGCCCACAAGTGTATGGGAAGGCCCTGATCATGCAACATCGCCCGTGCAGCACCCACGATCATTCTGTTCTTTCGCTTCGCAACCCCATTCTGTTGTGGGTTATGAGGTGCTATGAGCTCTCTTCGAATTCCTTCTGCGCTGCAAAAGTCCTTGAACTCGCCAGAGATGAATTCACCACCATTGTCGCTCCTAAGAGCCTTCACCTGCTTCCCCGATTCTTTCCACCCGGTTTAAACCCGCGTAATCTCGTAGAATGTCTCGCTCTTCTTCTGCATGAAGAAGATCCAGCACTTACGAGAAAAATCATCAACAAAGATCACATAATACCTGTGCTTTGCTGTCGAAGCTACTGAGAAAGTTCCACACACATCTGTGTGAATTCTCTCAAGGATCGTCGTGGCGTGACTATCCTTCTCGTGAAAGGTGGCTTTCACAAATTTTCCCAAAGTACATCCCTTGCACTGATCTGACTGCGCAAGTGTACCTTTGGGAAGCTCGGTAGAAATCTGGTGCAAAATTTTCAAAGCACCATGGTAAAGATGGCCCAATCTCCCATGGCATAGCTCGCCCTCATCCCAGCTCACCACTCCTTCTGCCTTGCTTGCCATTTCTGTGTAGCCATCTACCTGCAATTGATAAAGGTTCTTAACTCGAACCCCTATTCTCCAGGTTTCACCAATTGCCTTACTATGCAGGAAAGCCTTTCCCTTGCTAAAGACAACATCATATCCCTTGTCTTCCAACATCGCCACAGAGATAAGATTATTCTTCAATCCTAGAACATGCATGACTTCCTTCAATACGAAGGGTTTACCAGATTCCCTCTCAAAGGAAATGGTCCTGATACTGGTTGCACTGTATCTACCATCGTCGCCATCTCGATGTGCACTCCAAGATCTTTCTCATCCAGATCAGTAAACAAATCTTTGTCTCCGGTCATATGAAAAGACGCACCACTGTCAATAAACCACACTGAACCCATCATACTTGAGACCAAGCATGCGATCAATGAAAAATCCAGCTCAAACTACGAGGTTGGATATTCTTCCAGCCTCGGCAGATTCAGCCTGCTTATTTTTCTTCTTCTGTGGACAATTAGTGGCGTAATGTACGTGTTGGTGACAGTGAAAGCACTTCACCTTGGACATGTCCTGCTTCTTTCCTTTCGCAATGGATTGAGAAGCGTTCTTCTTGCTCTTTCCCTTCCTTTCTTTGGCAGACAAAGTGAAATTTTCTTCATCTACATTCTTCGACGAAGATCTATCCTTGTTACTTCGCCTTATCTCCTCCTGCACAAGATCTGACCAAAGTCGCTCCCATCTTGGCAGTTTCTCTCGACCATTGACAGAGTCCTGATAGGAATGCCAACTCTTCGAAAGCCCAAGGAGAGCCAAGCTCACCAAGTCCTCATCATCTATAGTAACCCTTACACTTCCCAGCTCATCCTTGCACTGGACAAACTTCGTGAGGTACCTGGGTATATTGTCGCCTTTCTCCATTTTTATGTTCCTGAGTTTATCCTTGAGCGCCAACTTCCTTTGGTCGCTCTTGCTTTGGAACAAATATTTCAAAGCTTTCCACATCAATAATGGAGAAGCTTTACCATGAAGGCTGGACACTATGTGATCCTTCACACCTTCCAACAGAATCCTTCGACATTTTGTTGTCTTCTTTTTCCATGCGTCAAGTGCGGCAGCATCGCTAGAAGCAGGTTTTGGAATTTCTGCATCTATGAACTCCTTCAACCCATTGTCCTCCAGCACCACCTCCATCCTATCCTTCCATGCAATATAATTTGAGCTACCCTCAAGGGCATACTCCAATCGCAATCTGTTGAAAGACATTTCAACTTTGACACCAAGAAAACACTGCTGCAAATTAGAATTCCACCAGCACAAAACTCAACCGCTTCAATGCTTTGAAATTGCTCCAATGATCAATACTGCTTTGATACCATGTAGAAATTATATAACTGATATGTTATACATCCGAGATTCTTCTTATCACATGCTATTTGACTTCATCCACAATACATAATCTCTTCTACTATTGATCATTACTTGTGGAAATAAAATCAATTGCATGCACACATTAAAACCATAAAAATTCACACATATGAACACAGTAATTTATGGGAAAACTTAAAGTTGAAAACCCCCAACTATCTGTATATTATATGTCATATATATCATGTAACAATCATCATACAAAGCTCCTCACAAGCTCTTAGTACACTCTCCAATTGCTACACAATAATCAGGTCCGATCTAGCAAATCCCATGCACCGATCTCTGCCACCTACTAGCCTGCCTCTACTGCGCAATCACTGCTGAATAATGGCTCTGAATGAACTTTAATTGGTCCAGCCTTGCTCACACAATCCTCATTGGCATCCCCAACCACCGTGTGTTGCAAATATGCAACACTATAGTCACAACTGATAGTCACACTGCTCTTTCACGTACCTCTTCACTGGTCTCCACTGAAACTGTCCATGCACTGTAGTTAACTTATGTATTCTTCAGTTGATTAATGAGTTAATAATTAGTGAATTAATTAATAATTAATTCACACCACTCTCACTAGTGTATCGATCAGTTAGACTAGATACAACTAGCTCAACTATGTTTAGATTAGTTAAACTGAACACAACTCCATTAACTTCCTCAATCAACTCCACCAAACTCTCTCACATGAGTTCTAACTGAAGTATCCATGCAATAGCTCCACTTAACCCTTAGGAATAGCGTAATTCCTTCTGTCAGCTCCTGTGCCACATCTGTGCACTTAACTGAAGTGCTCCAAGAGAATAAGATAATGTTTATAGTCCAAATATTATTAAGAGCTAATAATATTCGACATATCTATCTTTAGACTAACAATATAAAAATAGATTCTGCCCAATATGTCTAAAAATAGAAGTCCATATATTTTTCCAACTTGACCAAACATCTACAAATAGCATCCTGCAACTCATAGAATATGATCGACATGTCTAAAAATAGACATAGTCTAAAAATAGACTTGCGCCAAAAATAGCCCGTGGGCCCACTTAGTGAAGGCGACTCTTTTCACTAAGCTCATCATCTTGTTTCAATCTCAACAATTATATGGTTGTTGCACATGTTTAATATCAGCAAAAAACAAATGGTCTTAAAGCACTTAAACAAATATAAAAACATACACCTGTTTCAAGTATTCATTTCCATACAAGTCAAGAATAAGCTAGATCTTAATTGTTTAACTGAGTGGGAGGTTCTTGAAAAGCATAAAAAGTTATCCAACCCATTTTCAAATCACTTTGCCTTATATAACCCACGGATATTTATTCGAATATTTACCTTCATAATTATTTTGTCTCCAACCTGCATACATTTTTCCAATCATTCTATCACTCTATTCCATCACTCTATCACCTATGAACTGACTTGTGAACTCATCCAATTACCACATACTTATCCTATTACAATTGGGTTTCCATAAAGGACAACACATACATCATAATTCCCACAATCTCCCCCTTTAGAATTTATGGCAACCACGTTGGTGTTTTTTCACCACAACCTATAGATACCTGAAAAATATATCAATCTTTGCAATTCAAACACATATTCCCCCCCTTTGAAATCAAGGGCAAAGGGCTAACCAATACTCCCCCTGAGCACATGTTGAATCTGCTGAAATATTTTCATTGAAGTACATGACTGTATGCCTCATATTAATATGACCTTTCCTATCATCAAGGACTCAAACTTACATCAACCACCCAACCGAGTGGGGTTACATAACATCATCTTCCCATCATGGGATTACATACATAAATTACTTGACCTTAAATAGTCAAAACGTGACTAAGTATTCCAAGAATTACATTATGGGTCTTTACATGACCTTTACATCAAATGACATATATGAATTTTATGATCAAGACCAAAATACTACAGCATAGCATCCTTCAACCAGCTACATAAGTTTCTTCAACAATATTGCTAACATAATTCCAACAATGCATCATTAGAAGTAAGGCTAATGCTCCCCCTGAACCTGTGCTACCCATTCATAGTCAAATATGACCATATTAACTCATACGTCAAACAGAAAAGCATAAATGTCAACTCATAAATCATTAGTATTTGAAACTAGTTATAAGTAATCAATAGCTGACTGTAATCATCCACAGCAAAACATGAAAGCTAAATAATAATTGACTTAAATATATCATAATTTTTTCTTGAGTCTGACCCATGGTTTTATAATCAGAGAAAGATATACGCGACTGTCTGTATAGGAACTCACGTATATACGTGACTGTATTTTATAAAATCAGTGTACAAAAAGAAAATTTCTAAGATATCAACTGTGCTAGAAAATATCAGCAAACTGATCAACATAGAGATGAAGGAGAGACTACTCCCAATTTTTGTATGAGATATTCAAATGCTTCTCATGGAAGAGGTTTTGTAAATATTTCAGCAACTTTTTCTTTTGAGGGAACATAATCTAGTTTCACCTTTTGTTCAAGCGCTTGTTCTCTTAGAAAATGGTACTTAATTGGAATGTGCTTGGTTTTGGAGTGCATAACAAGATTTTTTGAAAGGTTAATAACACTTGTATTATCAAATAGGATGGAAATTGGTGGATAAAGCTTGATTTTAATATCCTGCAATGTCTGCATCATCCAGAGAAGTTGTGCACAACAAGGTGCAACAACAACATATTATGCTTCTGCATTAGATAAGGCAATATAACTTTGTTTCTTGTTGAACCAAGATACCAATCGAGGCCCCAAGTAAAATGCACCTCCACTAGTGCTTTTCTGGTCATCAACATTTCCAACCCAGTCTAAATCTGTGTAATCATGAAGAGTAAGATCTGCATCTTTAGGATGCCATAAGAAAAAGTCTTGAGTTCCTTGTAGACATTTGAATATTATCTTACTTCTTGAAGATGTGTTTCCTTTGGATTTTCTTGGAAGCGTCCAACAATCCCAACTGCATGCATGATATCTAGTCTAGTACCTGTCAGATAAAGTAAACTTACAATCATAGACTTGTATTCTGGTCTATTTACTATGGGAGATTCATCATGTGATCGAGGCTAAATCATGTCATCATTGGAGTACATACTAGTTTGTAGTCTTCCATCCCATATTTCTTCAGAATCTGCTCGAGATATTTTGTTTGTGAGAGAAATATGCCATCCTTTTCTTGTTGTATTTGTAAACCAAGAAAATATGTTATTGCCCCAAGTAAAGACATTTCAAATTCTTGTAGCATAACAGAAGCAAAATTTTGACTCATATATTATTAAGTGCTTCCAAAGATGATATGATCTACATAAACAACAATAATTAGTATTTTATCATCATCTATTTTTGTGTACAGGTTGCTATATGCAGACCCTTTTGTGAAACCTTGTTGTTCAAGATACTTGTCAAGATGATAATACCATGCACGAGGAGCTTGTTTTAGCCCATATAATGCATTTTTGAGTTTACAAACAAGTTTTTCATCATTTCCTAGAATGAACCGTTCTGGTTGTTCAATATATACTTCTTCTTCTAGACCTCCATTAAGGAATGCATATTTTACGTCGATTTGATAAATTTTGAAATAATGACAGCTTGCAAATGCAAGAAAAATTATTATGGATTCAAGTCTGGCTACAGGTGCAAATGTCTCTTCAAATTATATACCTTCTTGTTGAGCATAGACTTTGCAAACAAGTCTAGCTTTATTTCTAATGACTTCTCCATTTTCATTCAATTTATTTTTGAATATCCATTTTGTCCTAATAATATTTTTATTATGAGGCCTTGGAACTAACTCCCATGTATTATTATTTTCAATTTGGTCGAGTTCTTCATCCATGGCCTTGACCCAACATTCATCTTTGCTAGCTTGATTTACGTTTTAAGGTTCAATAGCAGATAAAAAATCTAGATAACTAGGAGATCGCACAAGAGTTCTTCTTGTTTGTACCCGAGTTTCCTTTTCTCCTAGAATTTGAGTTTCTAGGTGATTATTTTGAACATACCTGGATGGAGTCTTTTTCCTATTGGGTGTACCTTCTTCTGATGTTTCATTAGTTTCATCTTCTACATCACTTTGATTTGATGTGGGAAAGCATCCATCATCATCATCTTCTATTGTTGCTACCATTTTGGAATTTGCGCATGCTTCATCAATTACAACATCAATACATTCAACAATATTTTGAAGTCTTTTATTTGAACATTTTTATCCTTTGCTTCAAGATGAGTAACCAAGAATAATTCCTTCATTTTCCCTAGCTTCAAACTTACCAAGTTGTTCATCATTATTTGTTATGAAACATTTACTTCGAAAGACTCTAAAAAACCGCACAGTAGGAGGCTTACCATACCAAAGTTCATAAGGATTTTTATCATTGTTTACTCAAACATGAGCTTTGTTGAGAATATTTATTGTGGTATGTGTTGCTTCACCCCAGAAAGTGTTAGGTGTTCCATACTAATCAATCATAGCACAAGCCATTTGTTGGACTGTTCTATTCGTCCTTTCTGCTACCCCATTTTGTTGAGGAGTTATGCCTATATAAAACTACCTTTTGATGTCATGTTGTTCACATAAATCAAAAAAATCATCTGATGTGAATTCTCCTCCTCTGTCAGATCTGAGGCATTTGATTTTTAGATCTAACTCATTTTCCACTAATGCTTTAAAGACTTTGAATTTATCAAATGCTTCATCTTTGTGTTTTAATAAACCAGTCCAGCACATTCTAGAGAAGTCATCAATAAATAAGATGAAGTATTGTTCTACTCGAGGTGACTTTTTCTTTACTGGCCCACACAAATCAGTATGAATAAGTTCAAGAGGCTTACTTATTGATCCTTCTTTGGCATTGAATTGTACCCTGGGTTACTTATCGAATTGACATTACTTGCATATGGTACTTTCTAGCAAGGTGATGTTGGGAAAATCACAAGCAACTTTAAGCTTGCTTGATTTGTGTAGTTGAGATAAGCTTACTTGTCCCAACCTTTTGTGCCATAGCCAAGTTTCATCCGCTTTGCCTAAGTAACATTTTTCTTGAATGCCTTTCAAGACATAAATATTACTCATAGTTCTTTTCCCCTTTATTATGGTCTTTCCTGTGTCAAGTTCACGAACCACACATTCTTTTAATATAAAAACAACCTTATTTCCTTGGTCACACATTTGACTAAAACTTAACAAGTTATGATTCAATCCATCGACAAGCATAACATTACCATATTTAACCTTTTATTTTAGAAAAATATATCATTTACCTTTAATGACAGCAGGTGATTCATTTCCAAAAGTAACATTATTTTCTTTCTCTAATTTATTGTAAGAAATGAGCTTATCTTTATCACCTATCATGTGTTTTGAGAATATGTTGTCAATGTACCATTGATTTTCTTGATCTTCCGCATATAATGCTATACCGAAACTTTCATATTCTAATTTCTTCCTTTTCCATACCTTAGAATTTGTTGTTATTTTCTCCTTTTGAGATGATGATTGTATTTTTCTCCTGGATTCAGATTCCTCGTGTCCAAAGTTATTGCAAAGTGAGCATTCAAATTCATCTTGAAGAGGTGATAAATTATTATATTAATTTTTCTTGATTTATGTCTCATTTCTTTGTTTCATTGCTTCTCTAGTCATGATGGTTTTATATGCAACACATTGAACAACCTTGTGACCAAAATTATGCCATGAAAAACATTATCTATTAAAGTAGAATTTTTTGTGATCATGATACCGTCTGTTGTAATTTACCTTTTGATTGAAGCTTATGTTGTTATATACCCTTGAATTAGAACGAGCATGATTTCCTATGGAGTATCTTTATTCTTTTTCCGAAAGCTGGTGTTTTGCTGACTGATTTTTGTTGCATTAAGATAGCTTCCTGTTATTGTAGAGGAATTTTTAGTCTTTGATGTTTCTCCATTGTATCCAAGACCTATTTTCATAAGAGGAGATCGTTGTACCTTGATAATTCATCTAAGGTTTTAGATCCTTTAGAAAATATAAGATTTAGAGTTTTTATCTTCTCAAGTTCCTTCCTCAGACTTACTATTTTACATTCTAGCTTTTCATTATGCTTCTCCTTTTCTATGAGTTGTTCTCTTAAAGTATCTATATTTATTTTAGCTTCTTCTAAACATACTTTGAGTTGAGTGATTTCTTCACAAAAATATTTGTCTTCTAAAGAATCCATGAATTTTTCATCGGACTCATTAGTACTTCTTTCAAATTCCATGAGTAATTTAAAATCTTGACCAAACTCTCCCTCTTCATTATTTGACCAACCATCACTACCTTCATGAGTATAATAATTTTTCTTGCTTTCAAATCGTTTCCTATTTCCTTTTGTAATTTTTTTTCCTTTTTCTCGGTTTTATTTATAGGGACACTTTGTATCATAATGACCAACTCTACCACAAGCAAAGCACTTGAAGGGAAGCTTACCTCTGAACCTTCCTATGCCTAGTTGGAGTTTCTTTAGAAAATTTACCTCATCTTATTTTGATATAAAACCTGATTCATTGTGTTCTTCCTTTTCTTTTCCTCTTGAAGTTGCTTTGAATGTAGCTTCTATGATTTTTGATGGACCTATTTTTCTCATTTCGAAAGTTGTAAGATCCCGTGAAGATGTACAACAGTAAGATTCTGAAGATCCTTCTTTTCTTCAATGGCAGACACTTTTGACTCGAAATTTGGAGTTAGAGATCGCAATATTTTCCCTACTAAAATTGAGTCTTCTATATCTTCACCCAAATTTCTCATACGATTCACAATCTCATCTACTCGTAGAAAGAAACTTGCAATACTTTCATCATTATGCATTTTGAGTCTTTCATATTGAATTCTAAGAGTTTGGAGTTTAGCACTTTTTACCTTGTCATTGCCTTCATAGCTATGGATGATCTTGTCACATATTTCCTTTGTTGAATTTAGCTACATAACTTTGACAAATTTTGATTCTGTCAAGCTTCCTAATAAGGTATTGAAAACTTTTGTATTGGTTTCACATTTCTTCTTTTTTGTTGCATTTGTGGGAACTGTGGCTGGATACTGTTAACCTCCTTCAACGATTTCCCATACATATGCTCCAAGATACTGTAGATAGGATCTTGTTCTTGTCTTCTAGAAAAGTAGGTTACTTCCATTGAAGAGTGGTGGCTTGATATATGTTGTCCCTTCTTGATGCCTCATCTTGGTGGATCTTCCTTAAAGTGATCAAGCTTCATCTAAAGGACCTGCTCTAACCGAGAGGGGGGGGGGGTGGGGGGGTGTTTTAGTATTTTAAAAACTTACTTAAACTTTTAATTTTCTTTTTTCTGATTTCAGTACGTGACTTGACTGAAGAAAACTAGTGTATGTACATGATTGTTATTCACGAAACTAGCGTATACCTAGTAAGCTTATGATTCAGATAAATCTTCATTTATTTAAATTAAACCAATGCATTTTTATTCATTAGACATTTAATAAGCAGTAAACATGTGCAGTAATAATAGAGTAAACCATCACGCATAAGCAACACACATGAACACCAAGATTTAAGGTGGAAACCCAATGTGAGAGAAAACCACCATTGTTTTCGTCTTTGTCTTCAATATTTACAATAAATAAAATGGCTTACAATCTTGTATTGGTGCAGACTCATACCAGCATGCAAGCACCCACCTGAAGAAGGCTACAACCTTCACTCGTTCTCTAGCTTCAACTAGAAGAGAGCTTCAACCCCCTGATCTCGTTCACCAACACCCACTGGAAGGAAGATCTAACCCCCTGATCTAATCACTAGCTACTACTGGCAAGAAGCTTCGACTTCCTCATTGAAAGCTCCAACCCTCAGCACCATCGTGGACCACGTTTCATAAATTTTCACACTGGATCCATCTGCTTCAACTCATCACAACTTGTAGGCCATTTTTCATCAAAATTTCAGACTGAACCCACTAACATCATTTAAGCCCAATACCATAAATCAAAACTGAAACTGATCATTGTACCGATTCATTCAACCAATCACTTAATAGTTGAATCAAACAACCACTGAAACAATCAATCACTAAACCAAACAGTCACTCAACCAATCACCAACTCAAATCAATGAAAATAGTGAGATCATTGTAACCAGAATATCAAAACTGAACCCAAAACACTGCATCCACTTATGGAATCAACTGCAACCCTGATCAACCATATGACAGAATATGAACACTACTTTGCTTAAACAAGCCTGCATATATACGAGCTTTTAATGAAGGCAACCTGCATACATATCTCAACATACCAAATTTTTAATTACTGTCAATCTATACCAGACAATGACTTGCACACGATATATTAAAACATTATATCAGAATAAAGATCTCTGAACCTCAACCAAATAGCTACATTATGAACATTCTTCAACAACTAAATACTCAATCAATTCAACTTCAGACATCACTATTAAGCCCATATCAACATGAAGACTTCATTGAAAAACAACATAAATACAACAATATTGTATAGACAGATCAAACATATTATTCAGCAGAAACCCTGACTTTCATACACGCTTTTCATAAGACATTTCCACGTGTATATGCCCATTTAAGGAAATAAACCCACGTATAGATCTCAACATATTGCATAACATATATGTTACTTCTCATAATAGAACCTATGTGTGTACATGCCTTACCTCTATGAAACCTACGTATAGATGTACAATTTCCAACTCAGACTTGCGCAGCTCATCAAAACGTCATACATACCAGATCACGTGATATACGACAATAAACACATGTCGAAAAACTAGATCTAATTGATCCATAAGAATATCATACAATCCATAGTCATTTCAAGTCTAATGATCCTTATCCATGATTGTATAACCGGGTGCATACTTTTTTCATATAAACCATTCGTTAATAGCCCATACCATGCAATAAAACTTCATATCAAAATAATCATCAATCACTCTCACATGTTCACACTTTAACACTTTGTTCTTCACCTCCTTATATAGCTTGAGCTTTAGCTAATACCATAGGCCAAAACACACTAGTTTCGGTGGTAATATTTGACGGGATCAAATAGTCGTTACTCCACTCAATATTGTGGGCTAATACCATAGTAAAGACCCTTGGTATTTAATGAATCATAGTGCACCAAATGTATGCGCCTTTTCTTCTTCATATCCATGTGTGTACACGACTTTGCCTCATATAACTCACATATATTTCTTCAAATATTAACCTTCATAATTATTCTATCTCTGACCTGCATACCTTTGTCTAATCATTTTGTCACTCTGTTCCATCACTTTGTCACCTCTGAACTGAGTTGTGAACTCATCCGGTTACCACATACTTATCCTATTACAAGTGGGTTGCCATCAAGGACAACACATACATCATAACTCCAACACATGGTTGCACATCTTTTCAACGAACTGTTAATGGAAACCAAAAACATATATGTGGCTGAAAATTATATCAATTTCACTCGGGAAAACATGTATATAGATGTTGCAAATAATCGAGTGAAAGTGATGAACAAAAATAAAAAAATCCATGAAAATATCATACCATGCTAGATCCCCTAAGCTCAATATACCTTTAATAGAAAAGATGATCCTATGGAAATAAATATGCATGAGGCTGGAAAGAACTCATCATATGATGCTACAACAACTTGTACTCAACAAACTGTCACTCTGCTACCATGCGCTCCCCCTGAGGTTATGCACCTCTCTTGAATTTTTTAGTCCTTTATAAATATGCAAGAATTAATCATGGACTGCAGGAGGGGATTCCCTTCACTACTTGAAGAGTTTTTGCTCCTTATTTCTCCATGTGGTCTTTTGTTCCTTCCTTTTTTCCTTCACTGGTTTTCTGCTAGGTCCTCTTTTCTTTTGCATCTTTTGTTTATTTTTCTTTGAATAATGGGGTAGTAAGCAGTCCCTTGCCATATGGCCAAAGTTATGACATGTGTAGCATTCCACGTGGCCAATATATGAAGAAAGAGGTTTAAATCTCCTACTACTCATGTCATATCTATACCTTTCTTGCAATCTTCTTCTCCTCCATTGGTTAGATCTGCAACTAGATGTCTTATGGCCAAACAAGTTATGTGAGTACCAATAACCATAAAAACCATGATTATACTTGTTGGCCAGTCTCTTTGGTTGTTGATACTACCGCAAGCTCCATTGATTAGATCTATATTTTTTTCTCCTGCAGTTAGATGCAACATGACCAAACTTGTGACAATTGTAACATTCTACTTTTTGCAAGAAAGGAACAAAAATACTTTGGTTCCTTTGAAATTTTACAGATCTACCACGATCTTCTCCAGGAGAACAATATTTTATGAATGTAGGAGAACCTCGAGATTTTCTTATTTGTTGTTATTGGTTCTATTGATGAATCTTTTGTTGGTTATGCTTCTTATTGCCTTAGTTCTCACTTCTTCTATTGGCATTGGTTGCTACAGACTCCTTGGGTTCTTCTTTATTATTTTTGTGTGCATGCAAACTAGACTCGCCCTTTTGAAATCCAAGACCATATTTATCCAATGGTGATCTTTGGATTTCAATCAAACTATCCAAGGCCACAATTATCTTCTCCATCTTTCGCTGCTTTTTCAAGGACACGACTTTAGCTTCTAATCTTTCACACTCGTTTTCCCTTTACTGATATTGTTTCTTCATACCTTCCTCAACTTTTTCTGATTCTGCCAATTTATTCTTTAAGCTTGTTATCTCTTCCTTGAGCTTGGCCTTTTTATTATCATAGATCTGCAATAGTTTTTCTTGATCCTTGCATGAATTTGCTAGTCTAGAAATCTCAGCTCTAAGAACCTTAATATCATTCTCATCTTCACTAGGCACTTCAGCATAATCAAAATCTGAATCCTCAAAATAGTAACTCAAAATAAAATCATTAGCATTTGTACCTTTGGATTCATTTTATTGCAATACCTTTGGTTTCTTCTCATCACCAGCTGAATCATTTGCATTAGTATGATGAGACTCTTTTGGTTGAGCTTCCTATTCTTGAAGGCCCTTCTTCTTGTTTTTTCTCTTTGTTGCTCTTTTTCTCATTCTCAATATTGTTGTTGGTACCATCTCTAAATATGGATTCTAGCTTGTCCCACATTTCTTTGGAATATTTCAAACCTACTAGCCTCTTTGAATCATCATCATGAAGGTTCTTATAAATTATGCATCTAGCTTACACATCCTGCCACAAAACATCATCTACAATTGCATCCTTGCCACATCCTTCACACAACAGTCTCCAAATATTAGATCCATAAGACAAAAACTGATATTAAACCTTTTTTCTCCACCATGTAAGTAGTTAAATCAAAATAAAAATGAGATAAATAGTGCAACACATAAAAAATAAATCGACATAAGTGTAGAAATTAGCTGAATAAATCACTTATTCAATGAAGATTAACCTGATCATACATCAATTTCGAATTGCATGCATAACACATAACCTTCTTCTACAATTAATTGTCACATGCGGAAATAATAGAAGCAATCTCACATCAAATCAGTACGTATTGATGTTGGTGGAAAGCCTGCTGTTAAGCCCGCGACTGTGTGTATATTATAATGGAGAAATCAAGTAACCAAACAAGTACAATACTCCTCACAAGTACTCAGTACTCTCTCATGAAGTTACTCACAATCTGACTCAGTTTTGAACAAGTCTGAGGTTCAAAACTCCCCGCCAATTGCCTTGCCTCTATTGCGCAATCATGTCCTGTATATGAAGAGGTTCAAGGTTCGAATCCCCTTCCCTTGATTGCGTAATTGTCATGGACAATTCCTCCAAGTGTTAAATCATGCAAGGCGGTCCTCCAGTGATAGCTATACTCACTGCCCTTTCCTTCACCTCTTCCACGCACAGTGTCATGGGCCGGTCATGCCTTTGTAGTGGTAAGAGTGTTCTTGAGTTGTTAATGAGTTATTAATAATTAGTGAATTAAATATTATTTAATTCTGCTCCTCTATATCTAGTTGATTAGCTAGTTAACTAATCTCAACTAGTTCTTGTTAAAAACAAACGGTACAACTCCTTTATCATCTTTGTTAACTCACCTCATCTTTCCTTGTGAAGTCTGCTTCCTATCCTTGTACAAGATGCCATCAAACCCTAGGAACCACGTGATTCCTTGTGTCAGTTGCATGAGTCACCTCCATGACTCAAACTGAAGTGCGCCAAGAGAGTAAACTGCTGTTTATAGTCAAAATATTATTCAGGGTAAATAATATTTGACTTCCATATTTTTAGGAGATCAGTCTAAAAATAGCCTGGGTCCTAAAAATTAGGGTCTCATCTATTTTTACCGACATGTCGCATACTCCAAGAATCTCCAAGTAGAATTCCCAAATTATGCTACGTATGTCTAAAAATAGACATAGTCTAAAAATAGACTTTGCGCCAGAATTTGCCTGCGGGCCCACTTAGTGAAGGCGACTTCATTTCACTAAGCTCCATCATCTTGCTGCATTCTCAACAATAAGAGACACAAGATATCTGGTGGAAAACCCTTCTCCGTACAATAAGCCGCCCTTTTTGTTGTTGCGTTGCTCTAAATCTTCTATTAAGAAAAATATGTCTTTTACATAGATTTGTTGACTCCCATAAACTAGGAGACTCAACCTCATATGTAATAGGCCAATATCAATCATCCAATAGACTCAATTCTATTGATAAACTTGGAAGACTATGTTCTCACTTGGATCTACGAACTACTATTCACTAAAAGCTACCACGATTAATGATCCTCACCCAACTTAGATTGGAATATTAAACTACCATTGGATGGAGAAATTGTTCCTTTCACCGAAAAGTCGCAATCATTGCTCCACACCCAAGAAGTCACTGCTCCTCTACTATATGCGAACCTCATTTTATATATTTTCACACTAGATCCCAAGACTTTTTGCTCGACTCAATTCATTTTTGCAATACGATCTCTAGTAGGAAGACATCATTGAAAAATAAAAACACCACAATCATATGCTCTCTACTCCAACAAAATAGTGGCCACGATCCATACATCAAATCAGAAATACCATAACTAACCAACAAGAAAAACATAACTCATATTCATCCATACTATCAAACCCTCACTACAAAATATAATTAATGCATAATACAATCATCAACATAAAACACAATGGCTATGTGCCAAATGCATCATCAACTCCTGCAAAAAAAATTGTGAGTCTCAAATATGGAGCTATAGCAAGCTCTCCATCTCCACTAACACCTTTTCTACAATTATTTGCTTTATGATGTTCAATCTGAAGTTACTCAAAAGAGTGCTTCAGCAAATAGATTTTCTCATTATGCTCCCATTAGAACACATACACTGAAGCATATATGCCCACAACTAGTTCTGAATCATATTTCATCTATGCAGCCTTTTCCAACTCACTTTAACACTAAACTAACCATACACAACTCCAAAATGATGTATTTAAAATGTGTTGGGCGAAATTCATCTTTGGGTTGGGATCAAGAGTGCACAAGTTTACGAAATCAATCCACTGTCCCCGCTACTTGTGCACTAAAGGTGTTCACATCATTTTCAAACCATTCCTGACCTTTACAAATTAATCTAGAAGCCTTTGGGATTTTTCATGCCAAATTACATGTGATTTGCGTGAGGAATCTGGAGAATTTTTTGTCAAAGTTCAACCACACGACAAAAATAGTTGATCTAGGTTGCAACTGCATGCACAAGTTTATCTGCCAGCTGTTGGAGTCGTTCAACCACATGTAAAAGCATGTCTTCCAATGGTTGGAGGCTTTCAACAACATGCACAAGCTAGCATGGGTGTAGTTGGGGCAAAACCTAAGAAAAAAAATGAAACCTTAGCCCAAAACATCCACCAATTAATTGGCAACCTTCTCTAGCTCCTATGCAAGCCCAAAAGCCTTTGTTAAGCTCATTAACATCTATGCAAGTGGATCAAACATGTCTCCAAGTGTCACTGCCAAGTTGACCTATAAGTCAACAAACAAGGGTTATAAATACTGCCAATAAGTCCTCAAGTCTCCTCAACCACCTACACAAGTTGAAACACATCTTAACACACCCTCTAGCACCTTAGCAGCATCCTCATAAGGCCAAAAACTAAACCACAAATTAATGCACTATGTCATGGACACCAAGCACAAGAACAACCATCAAACCATCGTACCACATCACTTCCATCATAGGTTGACATCATAACATTAACATCCATTCAAACACAACAATATAAATGTCAACTCCACTAGATGCAACCATACTACAATGAAGGAATCAACACATCAACTAGTCTACATGGGGTTGGTATCAATGCCAACATGAGCTAGCTTCCATCATGAACCAATGTAAACATCATCTAGGTGGAACCATGCACACCATAATTCCAACAATAGGAATATCAATCACAATCTCAAGTCGCTTGGAAATTATTACCACAATAAATTCAACAACAGCAATAACAATTGACATCCAAACAAATGGTGTTGCAACAAAATATGCCTCTACAACAATCACAAAAGAAAGTGCAACAAAAACTAGTGCTGCAATAGTTATAACAATAACATTTACTGATGGAGAAGTCACAACACTACAAAAATTAAAGAAATTGCAACAGTCTATACCAGAACTAAAATAATTTGAGCGTCAGTCGTTGCAATAGTTACAACAACCATATTTATTTTCAAAAATTGCGTCTTCTTTTGGGGCTTTGACTACTCCAATTTTTGGGGCTTTAAGTGGTCCTTTATTTATTTTTTGAAACACTACAACTTTTGGTTAGTCAACTCCAACAATTGAGAGCAACACAACATTTGGAATCACTACATCTCCCTTTGGTCAGAGTCCAAATTTTGGAACTTAGTCAACAACTCCAACATGTGAAGGAATTTGATATCACTTTATTGGAACCCAAGGTCTGGGGAATATTTTGGATTTTAAGTATTGAAAAAATATCCAACCTCCCTTTGGCGCTTTCGAAATCCATTCGTTGGGCCATACACTATAAGTATCACATTTGGTTACAGATAAATCACAGAAAACCCTTCTCCAAGCTTACCATCACCAACCTGATTATGGGTCATCCACAAATCCACGGTTATGGGTAAACCACAAAAAACCCTTATCTTCATTAGTACTTGGAACATTATAATCGCTTGTTTGTGGATCATCCACAAACCCATAGTTGTGGCTTAACTTCACAAAACCCTTGTCTTTAGTGACACTTGGTTATGATTCATCCATAAACCCATGGTTATGGGTTAACCACACAAAACCCTTCTCTTAATTGACACTAGATACATTGTAATCATCATGGTAGTGTGTCACACAAAAACACATGTTTATGGGTTAACCATACAAAACCATTCTATTCATTAGTTCATATTTTCTTCATCAACGCAAATGGATCACTATAAGCCACATTCAATAGAAGCTTCTAAAGAGAGAACTTGACATAATGGGGACCATTTCTTCCTAAGGGGGGAGGATTGATCCTAGTGGAAAGTGGCGTCCACCTGTGGTTTTCACCCATGCTATTGTATAATGTGACTCAAGGAGGCATTGAACATACTATAAATAATGGGCCTCACCTTTCAAAAGGATATTCCTCCTTCATGATGTAGATGTAAAGGATTTTTTTGTTCCATTATAAAGAGTTGGGTTTTATCTTGTTGTATGTATCATGGTGATATTCAGCCTCCTTCCTCCCATGATATAGATCATCCATCCTGTTAGCACTGCAAATTTTCAAAGTTTGGTCATCATTGTAGTTATATCTTTGATCCTCTCTTGTCCCCTAGCCTATGGTTGTTTAAAATGTGTCAAAGTTTTTATCTTCTTTAACAAAATCCAAAAAGTTTGAGTCCAATAGTTTGTTTTGTGTCTTAGAGTTATTGGGGTAAATTTTTCTTATAAATACTTTGAGTAGTTAAGGTAATGGATTTAGTTTGAGAAGTATTATGTATTCAAAATGATGTCTTCTATCCAAGGCTAAGGAAAAAATGTCAGAGTCATTAGCTATTTTAGGAATAACACAGAAATAGCTACCTTTTCCAAAAAAGTAGCTATTTCCTTCAGAAAATTTGGATTCACAAGCAGCACAGAAATAGCTACCTTTTCTAGAAATGTAGCTATTTTTTTAAGAATTTATACAAGGAGGTGAAAGTATTTCTTAGCTGAAAAGACACTGCTCTTTGGAATAATTGAAGGTCTGCTAAAACAAGAGGTATTACCCTTTTGAGAGTTGGCTATTTCTAATTGGAGGTTCATTAAAAGAGGGTTGGTTATTCTATTTACTAAGGCTATTTAATCTAAGGCTACTCATTAAAGGTGAAGTATAGCAAGGTTGAATTACGAGTAGAAATTAGTTAATCATTCAATGGAGTGAAATTCTCGGTGGAGTGAGTTGGCACCAAAATTTAAATCATTTTATTTCGTGTCACTTAACCTCATAGTGATTAAGGGCATGCAGAGCTCTGTTTCCCATTTACCCTAAGAAAGCTACAACAAACAGTTTCTTATTCTCCAGCAAGAAGTGTGTTACCTTGTGCCAGCAGTTAGGGCTTCGTGGATGGTTTTTATCCACAGTTTTACAGGTGTGCATTAGCAGTTAAGTTAGTTGTTAAATAAATTGGTAAGGGCGGTAAGGTAAACTGTTCAAAACCGGTCAATACATGTTTTGTTGATCATCATGAAAAACCATAGTTCCAAGCAGCATGATGGTATCGATTTTGAAGAAGTTTTCAGGAGAAAACATTGCAGTTTCTCAGGCATTTGTCGAGTCTTTCAATGGAGAGAAGGTCAAGCTAGGGTCTCGGACCTTTAGGATCATAGAGACCATCATACCATGAGTTACCTAAATATTAGCTACATGTGAGTCATGGTATAAAAGAAAAAAAAATTCTTAAAGAGGATTTAAATACATATCTCAAGCCTAAGCATGAAAATGTAGATTGGACCCCTACTGTCCATATTTATTATTTTAGCCCTGAATGGAAAGATGTTATTACCACAGTGCAATGTTATATCACCTGTGAAGGCAGGCTTTCCACAGTGCTTCAGTATCAGATGAGGTTTTTAGCTCATATTTCGGGCTCTAAACCTATGAACCTCCCATTATTCCTCTATAAATCTATGTTTACAATGTCTCAAAAAATTCAAAGAACCCAAGATTATTCTCTTTACAATCTTTATCATAGGGTTTTAATCAAAATTCCAGTGGTTTATCTTCTGAAGAAGAACAAAACCACATGGGAAAATTTCCTATAAGATGAAGGTTTCAACAGTGTTAATTCGAGGAGAAAGGTAAGAAGGCCTTTAAGACAGAAGACCCAAGTGGAACAGTCAATTCTTGCACCTACACAGACCCCTTCACAAACTGGTCAATCTTCTTCACCATCAAGCAGACAGAAAAGGAACTCAACTAGGAGAGCTAGAGTTCAAACCACCACTCCTATACCTATGATGCAACCAGCCAAGGAAGTTTATACTAGAAGAATACCTATGGAGCCACAAACCTTGGATTCTTTCAGGCAGGAGCATGCAAGCAATCTTAAACAAAAGGCTACTGTACTTGACAAGAATTCTATGTCTAAAGGCAAGGAAGAGGTAGCTTCCTCTTCAAAGAATAGATGCAGAAGAAAACTCATCCTAACAGAAGGATATTCAGTGGAATTCACCCCTGAAACATTAGCACCAAGGCTTGTTCTAAAGACTAGATAGGAGAATGAAGAAGAAAATATCACTCTAGCAACAAAGGAACCGACACTGGCACAAGTCTTCTCCTCTCTCAAAACATCAGCTAAGGGGAAAAGTAAAGTTTTAGAGACTACAGCAGAAGAACCAACTATATCCCAGCTGTATTCATCTCTTAGTTCATCAACTAAAGGAAATAAGAAAGGAATAATCCACTCATACTCATCTTTTGAGGAAGCGAGTAGTGAAACAAAATTTACTGAAACAGAGTTTGAAGAGGGGAAGTCAAGGAGAGTTATCCATGGAAGAAGGAGGCCATCATACATTCCTAATCCATATATTCAAAGTCCTCATACAAGACCAAAGAATAATCTCATGATAGAAAGCAAGCTCATAGCCAATCCTGCTCTCACAGATGAGATAATAAACATAGATGAAAGTCCCTCAAATGATCCAAGGAATATGAAGGCTCAGAAGAAAAAGCAAGTACAAAAGAGAAAGCCAAATAAGAGGGTCACTAAGGCAGGAGCTATTAATATTTCTATTTCTATAGTATATTTTATTGATTGAATATCTAAAACAATGAAAATTTGAAGAATCATATCATTTTTAGCCTATCTGCAAAATTATCACAAATAGCTACATTTTCCAGAAAAGTACTATTATTTTTAGAATATGTATAAGAAGATGAAAAGGTAGTTTTTTGTTCTAGTTTCGAGGAATCACACTAAGTGGTGATGAAGTGTATGCAACCTAAGTGGTAATGGTTTTTGCCAAGTGTCATCCAGTGAAGCTATCTTCCAAGTGTCATTTTCAGTTGGTTACTCCTACACTTTTGTGGATAGAGATCCAGGTGTCATTTTTAGTTAGAAGTTTCACTTTTTATGGAGGAAGTTTTTCTAGGAAACGAGGAGCATTCAGCCACCTCATCTCAACCATTTCGATCTCCATACTATCATGTTTTCTTGTTACACGTTATTTTATCACCATGAAATTTGACTGTCTATATAGGTTCATCATTACCTATATTATGTTCCCTTAGAGGTCAAAAACCCTAATGTTCCTAAACCAAGTCTTGGAATTGGAGAAAAGCTCATTCAAACCCTAAAAAGTCTAACTCTGCATTTTTCCTAGCCCTTGCCTGTGGATCCATAGATATCTGTTCTATAGCCTGCGACACATCCCGCATGTTTTGATTATAAAACCTATGGACCCCCGTAAACAGTCAAATAAAGGAAACAGTAAGTTCTAGAAGCCCAGTTGGACGAATATTCTCCCAACTGGAAGCTTCTAGAAGCGCGTTTAGTTCAAGATTTATCCTATACTCATGAGCTCCATCCCTTCACTCATGGAGTTTATCCCTTGGTATATGGAGCTCAAATCCCTTCATGAGAGGAATCCATCCCCCTCTTCATGGAATTGAAACTACCTCCATTTCCCCATAAATTAAGCTCATGTTTCAGTCTCAAGGGTAGCTTTTAAATAGTAGACATACATATTAGTTGTTAAATAATTTCCTAAGAGAGCATACTCTCTATACTAGCCATTTTTTATATGAGAATGATCACACACTCATGTCCATAACTTCATGCTAGTTTAGAGAGAAGAAGGCTTGTCAATCTGAGAGAGGACGATTTTTTAGGACCCCGGAAGAACCTGTATAACATCAAGGTGAAAGGTTGTACGGTTACTTCTTATTATACAAGTTAATACAAATGGATTCCATTTTCTCATTGAATCATTCATGTATCTATTTGAGTATTTCAATTCTTAGATTCCTTGATCACTGAGATAGATTAGTGTTTTCTCAATTATTATATCTTGCAGGTGCTTTTAATCCTTTTATCTGTCTTTAATTATAGGTTTCACATGCTGAAGTGACCTCTTTTGGAGAAACTGGATAGAATATTTCAGCAAGCATTGGACTTCAGGTAGGGGCATGTCCTCGTACTTTGTTATTAATAATTCTGAATCGCAAATGATCTAGAGAAAATGGTTTTCATTTGGTTGTTTTTTTCTAGATGTCCTTAGGATACTAGGGAGATCGTTCTTCTCCGTAAGAAGGATTTATACGCGTAACATTTCTCTTCATGCATTTGTAAACCAAATATTATATTTCAGACTAATTTTGTTATGTTTAAGAGAAGCTTTACTATATGTAGAATATTGTAATAAATTCCCTACAATAGACTTGTACTTTTTGTGGAAGCTTTAACAAAACACCTTTTTTTATATATACTATGTAAAGAAATGAAGAAAGGGTTCGTGAGTTGTTCATCTCATGGCATCATGTGTTGTATATTTTTGAGCTTATAATATCCAAATACACTCTTGAGGACTCATGAATGATTTGATATGTGTATTGTTTATCTCCTTTTGTGTTTCCATACTTTACAGTTTCATTCCAGATTATGATCTACATATGTTGTTTCATGTTCTTATTAGTCTTGTGGTAGAGTTGTACATGATCTAATTTTGTAAGTATTTTTTTACAAGCTTTCTAGATAAGATATGTATGGTGTGATTATTCATAAGCTTTCCCTATTACAGAAATATTTAAATGTACGATGAGATTCTTGTAAGTCTTGAAGAAGCCTTCTTTCATCAATACATTATAGGTCTGAAACGTTTTGTCTTCTTTTATTCTTAACAGTGGACTTCTATTATTTAGACCCGTTATTCTTGCACAATCTCCTAACCATTAGAATACAAAATTATCCTTGCTACCACATCAAAAAGTAGTACCCTCATATGTGTGAGTGATTTATTATTTTGAAAACCTTTAATTTTCCAGTGTGTGTGAGAATCTCAACCACTTTCAAAATCATAATCCAACTATAAGAAAATCCCTTGAGCTTAAGATGTGTCTGGTTAAGTGCTTGTTACAATCTAAGTGTCGATTCCAGCGCTAACGTATTTTGGTGCGTCTTCCGGGAGACAAATATTCTAAACTTAGTATTCTCCTGAGTTTCTTGCATGAATGCCTAGTACTAGATTTTAAAGGTGAATAAAAACTAGTCATTTCTCTGATTTTAATTGGTTCACCTGGCGACTCCACAACGAGGACAAGGGGTTTCAATACCACCTACTATAAGAAGAAATTAGAGATCACCTCCTGCGACTCCAGTCTCTGACCTAGAAAATATCATAAAGGATGCAAGAGGGAAACATATATCAATTGAAGCTACATCACATTCAGTGAAAAAGGTGCATTCAAATTATATTCCAAAAGAAAAGGTACCATCATCTATCTTAAAATTTAATGAAGTGTCATTTTCAAAGGATTATACAGAAATATTTCAAGTTGAAACTGCATTTATAAAAGATAAAGTAGATGATGTTAGCTTAAATTCAGCTGAAAGTACCTCTAGCTCATCATTTAGTAAATCAGAAACAAGTATTACTCCAGTGAAAGAAGAAAAATCAGAGGTTTTAGGTGTCAGTAAATAAAACCAAGAATCAGGAACCTTTGTGTTGATAGAATGGAAATTAGAACAAGTATTAGAGATTTCACCCTTCTTATATAGGGCTATTTTAACTGAAGAAGATATTAAAACAATTCTAAGCTTTCTTCAAACTCATTCTGAATATCAGTCTTCTCTTAATCCACAACGAGAGTATTTTCCTTTGTTCCAAAACCCATCTTTTGGCTCATACTCTTCTCATCAAGGAGAAGGTAACCTTCCTGAAAATTTGACCTTTAATCTCTCTGACTTTCTAGCTCAAGATAACAAAGTTGAAGTTGCCCCAATCCTTCAAGAATCTACATCTGAATCTGATTCTCCTGGAGAGGTTGAAACAAAATCCTCTTATGTTCATATCTTTGAAAATCCATTGTTTTTAGCTCAAAATCCTGAAGAACCAACCCAATAACTTTAGTCTTCAGTCATTCCCAAAAAAATAAAAAACTCCACAAACTATAATTTCAAGTACTCGAACATATGTATCATTTATTCATCCACTATTTGTACCTCAGCAAGTCATGGCTCAGCCTCCTCCTACAAGGATGCAACAAATTGTTGCTTCAAGATATGCACCACTCACTCTTCCTCAACCTTTGCATCCTCTTCCTCAAGGGGGATATCTGAAATATTTTCCCAAATATACAGGGGAGGGAGAAGGAGTATATGCCAAAGAACACTTAGTTTCCTTTTACAGTTATGTTGATAACCAAAACATTGAACATGAATATGTTTGGTCAAGACTCTTTGTTCAGAGCTTAGATGGAGAAGCTCATAAGTGGTTCTGAAATTTGCAACCAAATTCAATAACAGGAATAGATCCTTTGGAGGAAGTGATTTTAATTCAATGGGGTGCCCATAATGATTACTTGTATTTACCTTACAGATTTTGGACCTTTAAAGAAGAAGACTGATGAATCATTGGAAGAATTTACAAAGAGATTCAATAAATTCTACCAAAATATTCCTATAGAAGTCAAACCTCTTGAAACCACAGCCATGATAACCTTTGGCAATGCCTTAGACTATAATTAGTTTACATTTTGGTTGAGAGCTTAGAAGCCACAAACATTGGTAGGTATGCAGGAGGCTGCTATTGGAGTGCAATCCAATCTTATGGCCTCAAATAAACTGGAAATTGAAGAGGGGAAGGGAGAAAAGGATAAAAAGAAAATGAAAGAGGATAAACCATATTCTTCCTCTAAAAATTTCACAACTGAACAAAAGCTTGATCAAATGTCTAATTTGATTAAAGATCTTGCTTCCAAAATGACAAAACTGGAGTTAGAAAATAGGCATGTTGTTAGGCCCATTCAAAATGAAGAAAATAGAAATCAGGCTCCTTTTAGGATACCCTTTAAACCTCAACAAATTTTACAATGCCCAAGAAGAAATATTGATGATCAGAATGTTCAACCTCCACTGAATAATTTTGTTGAATAAAATCAACAAGAACAAGAAGAGGAAGATGAAGACATAAATCTAGTTGGGGAAACATCATAGTCAACTTATTTCACTTTGAAAGAGTATGAAGATCAGTCTAGGATAAACCTCTTTTTAGATGACGAAGATGCTCATATTCATGTCCAAAATGAGAAAAATCAAGCTGAAAATCAGACAAGAAATTATAGTTTGAGGTCGAAAGGGGTTGTCCAGCAGCCCCAACAAAAACAGGATTCTAAAAAACATGTTGCCAAACAAAAGGAAAATTTTAATGATGTTCCTCCATCGCCCAATCTTGCCCCAATCATTAAAATTGTTGCAGAAAATAAATATTTGGTTGCTCTCAATTTCAGTTTCAAGTCAGAAATGAATAAAATCAAGGTTCTGGTTCCGCTCCTTCAATTATTGAAAAATACAGCATACAGAGAGTCATTTAAAAGTCTTTCACATCCATCTCTTGCTCTTGATTCAGTCAATATAGAAGATGAACATCCTACCATCTACTTGGGCAGCCATGTCCAAGATCAAAATGATGATAATTCTCCACCTTTTTATCTTTCACTCAATATTCATAACAAATTTCAGCATAACTCCCTATTATATTCTAGGGATTCTCATAATCTAATGCCTAAGAAAGTGAGGGATGAATTAGGACTGGAAATCACCAAACAATACCATGACCTTTACACTTTCGATTCTAAAAATGTCAAGTGTTTAGGAGTGATCAAAGATTTGGTAATTTCTCTTACCCAGCTTCCCATGAAAATTCTAGTGATGGACATAGTGGTTGCAGACGTGCCATCTAGATTTGGAATGCTTCTTTCCAGATCTTGGTCAAAAAAGTTGGGAGGCACTCTTCAAATGGATATGACCTACGCCACTATCCTGGTCTTTGGAAGAGAATTTAGGAGATTGTATAGGGAAACACAAATGGATTATATTATAAGTGATCATCAAAATCCCTCAAATCATCCTATATGTGTAGAAGAGAAGATTTAGGGTCATCCATATTACACCTTGCTACTGATGACAACAATTTTTAGCCTGAAATCAGTAAAACACAAAATTTACAAGTCATAAATGAGCAGAATTTAGAAGCAGGGCAGATCTGGAAATTATATTTTGATGGAGCCTCATCAAGAGATGGATCACGAGCTGGTGTAGTTCTTATTTCTCCCACTCAGAAAGTAGTGACTCTATCATACAAATTACAATTTTTCACTACCAATAACACTGATGAGTATGAAGCACTTATTTTGGTTATGAAAGCAACTACAGATTTAGGAGCTGAACAGTTGATTTTTTTTTGTGATTCAATATTGGTGGTACAACAAGTGAGAGATAATTATCAAGTAAAAAATTGAAAATTGAAAAACTACATAAATGAAGTGTGGGATTTAATTGAACATTATTTTTCAACATTTAATTTGAATTATGTTTCCAGAGAAGCAAATGAAATGGCAGATTCACTGGCCATAGCTTCTAGTAATTTTAAGGTTCCTCTTGATGTTAAAGCAACATATGATGTTCAGATTAAAAACAAACTTTCCATTCCTGACAATATCAAATATTGGCAAGTATTTGAATATGATAAAGAAATTCATAAATTCTTGGAATGTGTAGAGAAATTTTCAGACATTTAGATTGATAATGAGCAATACACAGTTGAAAGTTAGAACAACAAGCCATTTAAAAAAAACTATTGCTGGAAAAAACATTATTGATCTAAAAACAAACTTCATTCCTAAAGGTTTGGTTCCTTTAGAGAGGTTGTTTGACAATAATGATGTATTTTTAAAGCCTAATAGTAAAATAGATTGAGAGAGTACAGTTGACTGCAATATTGGTACATAAAATTAGGCTAGATATGTTAAAGTTTCTAAATTTCTTCCTCAAGAAACTAGAACTAAATATGTCAAGTTGTTGAAACAATATGCAGACATTTTTGCATGGTAATACAATGATTTGAAGACATATGACAGAAGTATAATGGAACATAAAATTCCTCTTAAAATAGAATCAAAGCCTGTAGCACAGAAGATAAGACATGTTAATCCCATTATGCTCCCTATTATTGAAAAGGAAATCAGAATAGTGTGGGAAGCCAAAATAATTCTTCCTTTAAGATTTTCCAATTGGGTAGCTAATATAGTCCTCGTTCGAAAGAAGAATGGCGAGATTAGAATTTGTTTTGATTTTCGTAATTTGAACCAGTGTTTGCTGAAGGATAGCTATCCTTTACCCAAAATGGACCATATTTTGCAAAAGGTTGTAGGCTCAAAGAGGTTGTCAATGATAGATGGTATTTTAGGGTATAATCAAATCTCAGTTGATAAACAAGACAAGGAGAAAAAAACTTTTACTACACTCTAGGGAACATTTATGTACAATAAGATGCCTTTCTATTTAATGAATGCAGGTGCAACATTTCAGCGGGAAATGGATATTTCCTTTGCTGGGGAAAATGACAGATTTGTATTTATTTACTTGGATGACATTACAGTCTTTTCAAAATTTGATGAGGATCATTTAAAACATTTGCAACAAGTGTTTAATAAATGTAGAAAATTTGGTTTGTCTTTAAACCCAAAGAAAGCATGCTTTGATGTTCAAGAAGGAAAAATATTGGGGCACATAGTGACAAAAAATGGTATTTGCATTGACCCAAGGAGAGTTGAAGCTATATAGAAAATTGGTTTACCCAGAAATAAGAAAGAGTTACAGTAATTTTTGGATAAAATTAATTTTTCTGAGGCGTTTTGTTCTAAACTTTGCAGAACTAATTAAACATATAAATGTCTTATTGAAGAAAGATGCAGAGTTCAGATGGAAAGATGAATAAAAAAAATCTTTCATAGCAATCAAATCTCCCTTGACTGAATCTCCGGTGTTAATCAACCCTGATTCTGAGAAGGATTTTCTCACTTTTTCATATGCTTATGAGGAAAACATAGTAGTAGTTTTACTTCAAAAGAACAAAGAAGGCTTGGAGTAGCCTATTTCTTTTTCCAACTATGCATTAAGAGATGTTGAGTTAAAGTACATCTTGATTGAAAAACAGGCATATGCATTGGTAAAGGCTTTGAAGTCTTTTCTATTTTATGTTCTGCATTCAAAAGTCATTTATTTTGTGACAAATATTGTTGTCAAGGATTTATTGTTGCAGCCAGATATAGATGGCAGGAGGGGAAGATGGTTAACAAAGATTCTGGAATTTGACATTAAAATCAGACCTACCAAGTTGATAAAGGGATAGGACTTAGCCCACTTAATGGAAGAATCAAATTGCAAAGCTCTAAATCTAAACATGGAGGTAGCTTAAGAAACAAATAATGAAGGTATATCTTATTATCCTGAATTTTTTTATTCCAATTGGTATAAGGATGTAGTGTACTCTTTATTAAATCTCGATTGTCCTCCAGAAATGAAAAAATAAAAGGGAAGGGTTTTTAAATTGAAGGTTGTTAAGTATTGCATAATTGAAGAGAATCTTTATTTGAAATACCCTATATGTTGGGTATGTGTTATATTCCTTCCACAACTAGTCACGCGCTGGGGGGGGGGGGGGGCACATGGGGGGCGATAGCCCTTCCTGTACGTTGCACTGGGCGCAGCAGAGGGGTCACAGGCGTGGCGGAAGCCCCCCTTGTTTGGGGTCCGGGGCAATGGCCCGAGAAATTTTTTTTGTCCTTATTTTTCGGTGGGCGGACCCGCCCACGGTTTTGGGGCATGAAGGTTTTCGGCCCCTGGTATTTTGTAGATCTATTCAAGGGAACGATGGTTATGTTCTAATCCAGGGTTAATGGATTGGGGTTTATGTATGCTTCGGCATGTATATATATGTGTTGTAACACTGAAAGGAATATAATGAAAAATCAAGTTGGTCGTCCCGATTTGGGATCCAGGGGAAAATCTCTGTGTATATTTGTTTTATGTTTTATGCTCTCGCTATTGTTTATTTTCTATTTTTAAGATTCGTTTGCAGATAATTTCTGTACAGGGTTAAAACCTACATTTGGTATCATAGTTGTTTCGGCTTCAAGGGGACGCCTTTGCTGCTGAGGGTTTTTTTGCTCGGGCTTGAGGTAGACCCTGTTCAGTGGGAGATCTGCAGGATAGATTATTGCGGTGAAAGAAGATGGCGAATGGCAGGAAGATAGAGATCAAGAAATTTAATGGTCAGAGTTTTGAGTTATGGAAGCTCAAGATGGAGGATTTGCTGGTGGATAAGGATCAGTGGATCGCAGTAGATCCGGCTACTAAACCAACGGCAATGTCAGATGAAGACTGGAAGAAGCTGGATCGGAAGGCAAAGATCACAATACGGTTGTGTGTCTCAGAATCAGTATTGTTGAATGTATCTGGGGAAGCTACAATGAAGATCTTATGGGACAAGCTAGGGACTTTGTACCAATATAATTCTCTGGTGAATAAATTGTTCCTGTGGAAAAAGATGTATAACCTGAGGATGAAGGATGGAGACTTGGTGACAGAGCATCTGAACACCTTCAATACTATGGTAAGCCAGCTATCATCTGTTGATATTAAAATCTCATATGGAGATAAGTGCATCAGTTTGTTATCTTCTCTACGAGATTCGTGGGACAGTCTGGTTATTGCAATAGGTAGCAATACAACTACCTTGAATTTTGATGACATTGTCTCAGCCTTGCTATCGGAGAAATATGGAGGGTCAGAATGGAGATGCCTTATCTGTACAGGGAAGGTCCCAGAATAGAAACAAGAATAATGTTTCGAGTGGGAGATCTAAATCTAGAGGGAGATCTAAATCTCCTGGAAAGTTTGTAAAGGTGTGCTGGAAATGCAGAAAGGAAGGGCCCTACAAAAAGGACTGCAGATATAAAGCTCCTGAGAAAGGAAAGGCATCGGATGATGCTCCTTCTACAGAGGAAAAAAACACCTTGGATGAAGGTGGGGATGTGTATTTGGCTTCTTCTTCAAATACACATGTAGATCATGAGTCATGGCTGATTGACTCGGGTGCATCCTTTCACTTCACTCCCCATAGGGAGTGGTTATGTGAGTATGAGAAATATGATGGCAGTGATGTCTTCTTAGGGGATGATAGGAAGGCCAGATTCGTCGGAAGTGGAAAATTTTAGCTGAAGCTACAAGGTGGAAGGATTAGAACACTTCCTGGTGTTCTACACAGTCCTGCATTGACCATAAATCTGATTTATGTAAGAAAGATGGATGATGCAGGTGTAAAAATAGTGTTCGAGAAAGATACTTGTAAGATGGTTCAGGGAGCACTGGTATTAATGTGGGGAGTTCAGATTGGAACTCTGTACAAGGTTCAGGGAAGCACTATTATTGATGGGTGAAACAGTTCTGTGGTTCCTGAAAGTGGAGCATAAATCCTAGCGGGCACTGGAGAAAGGACCATGCTATGGCATCAAAGGCTTGGACATATTAGAGAGGAGGGCCTTCAGATACTACATGGAAATGGTATGGTAGAAGGTATGTCTAATATCTCTCTGGATTTCGATTTCTGTGAACATTTTGTATATGGGAAGAATAATCGGGTGATTTTTCCTTATGGTGCTAAGAGGGAAAACAAGATATTAGAGCTTGTGCACAGTGATGTGTTTGGACCTGTGTCGGTTCCATCACTGGGTAGGTATGTGTACTATGTTTCATTCATAGATGACTTCTCAAGGAATACATGGATATATTTCTTGAGGAATAAATATTAAGTCTTTGACAGATTTAAATAATTTAAGGTAAATAATTTAAGGCTCTGGTGGAAAACCAGACAGAGAAGAAGATAAAGGTGCTGAGGACAGATAATGGTGGGGAGTTTTGCAAGAAGGAATTTGAAGAGTTCTCTAAGAAGTTTGGTATAGCACGGCAGAAGACTACTCCATACACACCTCAGCAAAATAGAGTTGCAGAAAGAATGAACAGAACACTGATGGAAAAGGCAAGAAGCATACTCAGTGGTACCGGGTTAGGACAAGAATTCTGGGCAGAGGCAGTGGAGACTGCATGTTACTTAGTTAACAGATCACCTTCATCAGCGTTGGAGGATAAGACCCCACATGAGGTATGGACTGGTAAGAAACCCTCTATTTCACATCTAAGGGTATTTGGACGTGATGCATATGTACATGTTCCAAAGGAGAAAAGGACCAAGTTGGATAATAAATCTGAAAGGTGCATCTTTATTGGGTATAAGGATGGTTTAAAAGGTTACAAGCTTTGGAACCCAGAAACAAGGAAGGTTGTGTACAGCCGAGATGTGATGTTTAGAGAGGTGAAATATGTTGTTAAACATGAATTCATACCAAAGGAACCTGAGAAGATAGAGTTTGAGCTAAAGGAGGATGAATCAGACTCTACAACAGAAGAAGACTCAGAAGAGGAAGAGCCACAAACTCCAGCTGTGAGAAGATCAGTTTGGGAAAGAAGACAACCAGAAAGGTATAGTCCATCTGCTTTCTGTTCAAATTTTGCTTTAACTATAACTGATGATGATCCCAGAACCGTCAGGGAGGCAGTAGATTCAGAGGATGGAAAACTCTAGAAGGAGGCCATGGTTGATGAAATGGCATCCTTGCATAAAAATGAGGCATGGGATCTGGTGGAGTTGTCAGCTGGAAGGAAGCCCATTGGGAGAAAATGGGTATTTAAGAAGAAGATGAATGTAGAAGGCAAGGTGGAGAAATACAAAGCTAGGTTGGTAGAAAAAGGTTATTCCCAGGTGTGGGGAATTGATTTTGGTGATATTTTTCTCCTGTTTCCAAAGTTCCTTCTATTAGATTACTTTTATCTATTGCTGCTACATTTGATTTTGAGGTAGAACAGATGGATGTAAAGACAACATTTCTTCACAGGGATCTGGAAGAGGAGATCTACATGAAACAACCTGAAGGCTTTATGGTGAAGGGGAAGAAAGAACTGGTATGCAAGTTAAAGAAGTCTCTGTATGGGTTAAAACAGTCACCAAGGATGTGGTATCAGAAATTTGATACCTATATACGGGGACTTGGCTTCACCAGAAGCAAGGAGGATCACTGTATTTATTTTAAATTAATTGGTGACCGTGTTATTTATTTGGTCTTGTATGTGGATGATATGTTGTTGATTGGAAATGACAAAGAAATTATCCAAGATTTGAAGACCCAACTGTTCTCTAAATTCAACATGAAGGATCTTGGTGCTACAAACTATATTTTGGGCATGGAAATTAAGAGAGATCGGGCAAAGAGGAAGCTCTGGTTAAACCAGAGGAAGTATTTTGAGACTATATTAGGGAGGTTCAATATGCAGGATAGTAAAATGGTGAATGTTTTGATTCCTATAGGTACAAAGCTGTCTGCTGAACAGTTTCCCAAGACACAAGAAGAAGAGGAGGATATGTCCCATGTTCCATATGCAAGTGCAGTGGGTAGCCTGATGTATGCAATGGTTTGTACTAGACCAGAAATTGCACATGCAGTGGGAGTATTGATCAGGTTTATGTCAAACCCGGGGAAGGAGTATTGGACAGCAGTGAAACGGGTTTTCAGATATTTACGTCGCACTAGTGATTATGGCTTGTGCTACCAGGGAAGACTAGGATTGGAAAGAGTGTTGGACATTCGTGGTTTTGTTGATGCAGACTGGGCTGGAGATCTGGACCAAAGAATATCTACAATTGGGTATGTGTTTAGCCTATTTGGAGGTGCATTCAGTTGGATGAGTAAAAGACAGTCTGTAGTGGCTCTTTCAACTACAGAGGCAAAATACATAACAGCCACTCATGCAAGCAAAGAAGCAGTTTGGTTGCAGAGATTGTGTTCAACTATGGGGTTGGTGCAGCAAGCTATAAGGATAGACTGTGATAACCAAAGTGCAATTTTATTGGCGAAGAACCTTGCTTATCATTCAAAGATAAAGCACATTGATGTTCAATATCACTTTGTGAGAGATATGGTTGAGACTAAAAGGGTGTTGCTGGTAAAGGTGGACACCTTGAAGAATGTTGCAGATGCATTGACGAAGTTTGTGGGCACTCAGAATTTCTCTTGGTGTAGAGAAACAATGGGTGTTGCAGAGTTGGGCTAATGAATAAGCTCTCCTGTGGCCCCCTGCAAAAATAAAACAAGTGGGAGAATGTTGGGTATGTGTTATATTCTTTCCACAACTAGTCACGCACGGGGTGTTACAGGGGGGGCGATAGCCCCCCCTGTATGTTGCGTCGGGTGTAACAAGGGGGTCACAGGGGGGGCGGTAGCCCCCTTGTTCAAGGTCCAGGGCAGCGCCCTGGGAAAAAAAATTTGGTCCTTATTTTTCGGTGGGCGAACCCGCCCACAATTTTGTGCATGGGTTTGCACATGGTTTTGGGGCATGATGGTTTTCGGCCCCTATTATTTTGAAGATCCGGTCAAGGGAACTACGGTTATGTTCTAATCCAGGGTTAATGGATTGGGTTTTATGTATGCTTCGGCGTGTATATATATGTGTTGTAACACTAAAAGGAATATAATGAAAAATCAAGCTGGTCGTCCGGATTTGGGATCTAGGGGAAAATCTCTGTGTATATTTGTTTTATGTTTTATGCTCTCGCTATTGTTTATTTTCTATTTTTAAGATTCGTTTGCAAGTAATTTCTGTACATGGTTAAAACCTACATTGGAGGAGTTTTGTTGAGATGTGTAGATGAAGTTGAGTCACAGAAAGTTATGTCAGAGATACATGCAGAGGTGTATGTTGGACATTTATACTAGAAAGCTACCGCAAATAAAATTTTAAGAGCTGGCTATAATTGGCCAACTCTTTTCTCTGATGTTTTTGCTAAAGTCAGATCTTGTACTGAGTGTCAAAATTTTGTCAGTAAGCAGAAGCTGCTTCCATTACCTCTCATTCCTATTTCAACAGATTCCCCTTTCCAACAATGGGGGTTAGAATTCATTGATGAGATTCATTCGCCATCATTAGGACAACACAGGTGGATTCTTACAGCCACATAATATTTCACGAAGTGGATTGAGCTCATTCCAACCAGAAACACTACTGACATGGTAATAATTAAATTTCTATTGGAAAATATTATGTTTAGATTTGGTTGCCCTCAAAAGTTAGTGACTAACAATGCAATGGCTTTTAAATCTGCCAAGATGAATAATTTTTGTCATAAATATAACATTGATTTGACTCATTCTACACCTTATTACCCCTAAGGTAATGGGTTAGCTGAGTCATAGAACAAAAGCCCGGTAAGAATCATTAAGAAAATGATGCCAGAAAACAAAAGAAATTGGGATACTCAGCTAGTTCATGATCTTTGGGCAAATAGAGTGAGCAACAAGAGATCAACTGGAGTTTCTCCCTTTCAACTTGTTTATGGTACTGATGCGTGATGCCATTACAGCTGGCCCTTCCTGTTATGAAGTTTTTACAAGATTAAATTGATGATTCAAATCCCATTCAGAGAAGGATGTTGCAACTTATAGAAGTTCATCAAATCTGGGAATCCCTGATGGACAAAGCACATAAATACAAAGCCAAAGTAAAATTTGTTTTTGAAAAAAAGGCAAACCAACAGGTATTTCAAGAAAATTATTTGGTATTACGTTGTGATCTAAGAAGAGAAGACCACGAAAAGCATGGTAAGTTTGACAACTTGTGGTTCAGGCCATTCAAAATTGCTCAAGTTCTGGAGAATAACACATTTTCGCTGAAGCATTTAGATGATGATCAATTGATGGAGGTCCAGTCAATGGTCATTTTCTCAAAAAGTTTTTTGTTTGTTAAGTCAGTCAGACTTTCCATTGTAAATATCTGGAGTGTTGTTTCAATAAGACTCCATGCCCAATGATATTTGTGTCTTTAAATAGAGTCAGTCTTAATTTTAGTTAATGAAAAGTCAGTTCTTGTCCTTAGTTCCTAGAATTTTAAAAGCCTTGAGAGTTTAAGGCACTTAATCTATGGTCCTTGAAGCCTCACAGGGAGGACTTAATCCCCAATAGGAGCCACTGTTAGCACTGCAATTTCTAAAAGTCTGGTCATCATTGTAGTTATGTCTTTGATCCTCTATTATCCCTTAGCCTATAATTGAAGGCCCTGGAGGGTTTAAAATGTGTCAAAGTTTTTATCTTTTTTAACAAAATCCAAAAATTTTGAGTCCAATAGTTTGTTTTGTGTCTTAGAGTTATTAGGGTAATTTTTTCTTCTAACTACTTCGAGTAGTTAAGGTCATGGATATAAATTGAGAAGTATTATTTATTCACAATGATGTCTTCTATCCAAGGCTAAGGACAAAATGTCAGATTCATCAGCTATTTTAGGAATAACACAGAAATAGCTACCTTTTCCAAAAAAGTAGTTATTTCCTTCAGAAAATTTGGTTTCACAAGCAGCACATAAATAGCTACCTTTTCCAGAAATGTAGCTTTCTTCAAAATTTATACAAGGAGGTGAAAATACACTGCTCTTTGGAATAATTGAAGGTCTGCTAAAACAAGAGGTATTACCCTTTTGAAAGGTGGCTATTTCTAATTGGAAGTTCATTAAAAGGGGGTTGGTTATTCTATTTACTAAGGCTAGTTAATATAATGCTACTCATTAAAGGTGAAGTATAGCAAGGTTGAATTACGAGTAGCAATTAGTTTATTATTCAATGGAGTGAAATGTTTGGTGGAGTGAGTTGGCACCAAAATTTAAATCATTTGATTTCGTGTCACTTAACCTCACCGTGATTAAGGGCATGTAGAGCTCTGTTTCCCATTTACCCTGAGAAAGCTATAGCAAATAGTTTCTTATCCTCCATCAAGTATTTTGTTACCTTGTGCCAGCAGTTAGGGCTTCATGGATGGTTGTTGTTCATAGTTTTATAGGTTTTCATTAGAAGTTAAGTTAGTTTTTAACGAAATGGGTAAGGGTGGTAAGGTAAATCGTTCAGAACTAGACAATACACGTTTTTTTTATCATCATGCAAAGCCACAATTCCAAGCAGTAAGATGGTATCGATTTTTGAAGAATTTTTTAGGAGAAAACATTGCAGTTGCTCAGGAATTTGCCAAGTCTTTCAATGGAGAGCAGGTCAAGGTGGGGTCTTGGACCTTCAGGATCACAGAGACCATCATAGCATGAACTACCCAACTATCAGCTATAGGTGAGCCATGGTATAAAATAAAAACTTTGCTTAAAGCAGATTTAAATCCATATCTTAAGCCTGGGCATGAAAATGTAGATTGGACCCCTACTGTCCATATTTCTTATTTTAGGCCTGAATGGCAAGATGCTATTACCATAGTGTAGCATTATATCACCTATGAAGGCAGGTTTTCCACAATGCATCAGTATGAGATGAGGTTTTTAGCTCATATTTCGGGCTCTAAACCTATGACCCTCCCATTCTTCCTCTATAAATATTTATTGACAATGTCTCAAAAAATACAAAGAACCCTACATTATTCTCTTCACAATATTTATCACATGAGTTTAATCAAAATGTTGGTGGTTTATCATCTGAATAAGAACAGAACCACATGGGAAAATTTCCTAGCAGATGAAGCTTTCAGCAGTGTTAATTCAAGGAGAAAGGTAGGGAGGCCTTTAAGACAGAAGACCCAAGAGGAACAGTCAAGTCCTGCACCTACACTGACCCCTTCATAAACTGGTCAATCTTCTTCACCATCAAGCAGACAGATAAGGAACTCAACTAGGAGAGCTAGAATTCAAACCACCACTCCTATACCTATGATGCAACCAACCAAGGAAATTTATACCAGAAGACTACCTAAGGAGCCACAAACCTTGGAGTCTTTTAGGTAGGAGCATGCAAGCAAGCTTAAACAAAAGGCTACTCTACCTAACAATAATTCTATGTCTAAATGCAATGAAGAGGCAGCTTCCTCTTCAAATAATAAACCGATAAGAAGACTCATCCTAACAAAAGGATCTTCAGTAGAATTCACCCCTGAAACATTAGCACCAAGGCATGTTCTAGAGACTAGACAGGAGAATGAAGAAGAAAATGTCACTCCAGCAATAGAGGAACCAACACTAGCACAAGTCTTTTCCTCTCTCAAAACATCAGCTAAGGGGAAAAGTAAAGTTTTGGAGACTACAACAGAAGAACCCACTATATCCTAGCTTTATTCGTCTCTCAATTCATCAGTTAAAGGAAAGAAGAAAGGAATAATCCACTCATACTCATATTTTGAGGAAGAGAGTAGTGAAACAGAGTTTACTAAAACAAAGTTTGAAGAGGGGCAGTCAAGCAGAGTTATCCATGGAAGAAGGAGGCCTTCATACATTCCTAATCCATATATTCAAAGGCCTCATACCAAACCAAAGAATAAGCTCAAGCTAGCAAGCAAGCTCATAGCCAATCCTGCTCTCATAGATGAGATAATAAACATAAATGAAAGTCCAGAAAATGATCCAAGGAAGAATAAGGCTCAGAAATAAAAGCAAGTACAAAAGAGAAATCCAAATAAGAGAGTCACTAAGGCAGAAGCTATTAATATTTTGGCTTCTATACTAGATTTTTAATGATTGAATATCTAAAACAATGAAAATCTGAAGAATCATATCATTTTTGGCCTATCTACAAATTATCAGAAATAGCTACCTTTTCAAGAAAAGTAGCTATTATTTTCAAAATTTGTATAAGAAGATGAAAAGGTAGCGTTTTGTTCTGGTTTCAAGGAATGACACTAAGTGGTGATAAAGTGTATGCAGCCTCAGTGGTAATGGTTTGCCAAGTGTCATCTAGTGAAGCTATCTTCCAAGTGTCATTTTGAGTTGGTTACTCCTACACTTTTGTGGATAGAGATCCAGGTGTCCTTTTTAGTTAGCAATTGCACTTTTTATGGAGGAATTTTTTCCAGGAAACGAGGAGCAGTTACCACCTCAAGTCAACCATTTTGATCTCCATACTATCATGTTTTCTCTTCATGCATGTGTAAACCAAATATTGTATTTCAGACTACTTTTCTGTTATGTTTAAGATAAGCTTTACTATATGTAGAAGATTGTAATAAAGTCCCCACAATAGACTTGCACTTTTTGTGGAAGCTTTAACAAAACATCTTTTTGTATATATAATATGTAAAGCAATGAAGAAAAGTTTCATGAGTTTTTCATCTCATGGTATCCTGCGTTGTATATT
This sequence comes from Pinus albicaulis, assembly GCA_034641835.2. NCBI lineage: Eukaryota > Viridiplantae > Streptophyta > Pinopsida > Pinales > Pinaceae > Pinus > Pinus albicaulis. Next base: position 67,715,919 of record CM076575.1, read on the forward strand.
TTTGAGCTTATAATATCCAAATACACTCTTGAGGACTTATGAATGATTTTACGTGTGTATTTTCTATCTCCTTATGTGTTTCCATACTTTACCGTTTCATTCCAGATTATGATCTACATATGTTGTTTCATGTTCTTGTTAGTCTTGTGGTATAGTTGTACATGATTATCTAATTTTGTAAGTCTTGTTTTACAAGCTTTCTGGATAAGATATGTATGGCGAGATTATTCATAAGCTCTACCTGTTACAAAAATATTTAAATGTATGATGAGATTCTTGTTAGTCTTGAAGAAGCCTTATTTCATCAATACATTATAGGTCTAATATATTTTGTCTTATTTTCTTTTTAATAGTGGGCTTCTATTCTTTATACCTGTTGTTCTTGCACATTCTCCTAACCATTAGAGTACAAACTTATCCTTGCTACCACATCAAAAAGTAGAACCCTCATATGTGTGAGTGATTTATTAGTTTGAAACCCTCTAATTTTCCAGTGTGTGTGAGAATCTCAACCACTTTCCAAATCATAATCCAACTATAAGAAAATCCCTTGAGCTTAAGATGTGTCTGGTTAGGCACTTGTTACAATTCAAGTGTTGATTCCAGTGCTAACACATTCAATCAAGTACAATCGTTCCTAAAACAAAATTCTTGTATATACAAAATTGACTTTGGTACATGAGATGTTGATTCACTTCCCATAACATGAGAAAACAACCAAGAAAATTATTTATCTATATGGCTCTATTAATAATTAAATATCAATAAGAGAAATTTTGGTTGGCACATTTGCAGTCTGGAGCAAGAATTCCCAAATAACATTAATTCCACCACCATGAGAGTTGAGGAAGGCATCAACTTCGAGAAATTTAAGTTGCCTATTTGGGTTTGGTAACTTAAGATTTTTTTTTAGCATCGTGGGATTTAACACAATCAAGTGCTTTCCTTATGAAGAAAATTTGATGGTCCTAGCCTTGGAGTGGAACCGACGAACACACCAAAAAACAATCTCTTCAAAGTCCAACACTTTTGGAACACAACCAACATTAGTAATCCCTATACTCAAAATGTTGTTGTTTTTTTTCTCCTTGGGACTCAAGTTCAAATACAATTGATAAGTAGTAGACCAATGGAAATTCTTTCTCTATCGCACAAGTGAGTTAGTTGTATCTCCACCAATGGGATCCTTCTTCCTTTTACTCGCCATATTTTTTTATTATTTTAATGCACTTAGATATACATGACATGTCAAGTAAGGTTTTACAGAGCTCTTAGTTGTATAAATATTGATTTTTGGTAGCATTTAGTAACACATCCCTTCATCACATACCACCTTCATTGGGTCATGCAAGAATAATAGCGAGAATTTAAATAACCTATGGCATGTTTCACCTTGGGGACTAAAGTTTATCAAATTAACTTTCAATTAGCCTCGAAAGAATCATATGGTCATTTTTCCATGATTTTCCCTAAGTATGCACATAAGTTGAGAAGTCATATTTGTAGAGTATACAATATGCTTTGTGTAGAAGCTTTATGTGTGCGAAGAAATATAAGTGTGGTGGAAATCATATGCATAGGAATGAGGTGTAGAAGGTTGGATGTGCAAAGATATGAGGTGTGTAGGTGTTCCTCACATTTGTAAAAATGGTTGTGTAAAGTAGTATGGGATGGGTTATGTGTGAAAAGGGGGAAATTATGCAAAGTGTAGGAACATGCTTCAAGTTAATAGATTTTGGCACACTATATTTTGAGAAATGACTAAGTATGGGATTTGAAGAAAAGAAAAAATGAAAGATCAATTAGTACATAGTGAAGATGAAACAAGTCAACACCCTATTAGGCCTTGATCGATTTGGGTACTTTCTATCTAGTGGAGTGAAGAAGTACCATTCCTTCTCTCCAAACAATTCCTTTTTGTAATAATAATAAAAAAAAAAAATAAGAGCTCTTTAATAGCTCTTGATTTCCTAATATTCACACTCTTTAAAATTTGTTTAAAAATATGGGTATAAGGATTAGTAGGGAAAATTTGGAAAATCGCCTAGAATTTTCCATGGATCATGTCTTAAAATTCTCCTTTGCTATTATAGGATTTGTTAGCACACTGTGATTTTCCTAGGCTGAGGAGGAAAATGAAAAAGGTAACCACAAACCACTTTAGGCTATAATATATCCCTTATATCTTGGATAAGGCTCTCTCACTTATTTTATTCAACAAGTAGGATATTAGGCTAGGTATTAAGCTCAAAAGGGTTTTGATTTTAGATATATGTTGATGAGAAAAGGATGAAAACCATTGGGCATGGAGTCATGATAAAAATATGCTTTATGTCCAGTGAGATGACGGGAAAATAAAGGGTTTCTCAATAGGGGAGAGGTAGGAAGCTTTGGTGGTGGTTTTAGATCAAATTTTTGTGGAAGGTGAAAGAAGAAAAAGTGAAGGATAAACACATTATAGCATCAAACAATAGATGAATTCCAAAATGTTGTTCTGAAGCTTACAACATTAATAACTTGGAAAACTAATCAGAGCACCATTAAGGATGAATTATGAATCAACCATCTGGTTTTTTCCAAGCAAGAAATATGTACATTAAAGGGATGAAAAACACATAATATAACTCACAAATAAAAGGAGCACAAGCCACCAAAATTATTACACAAGAATCCTTGCAAATCACCTACTATTCCATTCATATGGTAGCAAAAAGTCTTCAAAATTATAGGGCACAAAAAGTATTCTCTCTAAAATCAACCAATCGAACCTTTACAATACTTTTTATATCCTTATACATCATCAAAATTCAATCCCATATCCTAGGTGGTCGAATTCATTGACCAAAACTAATTTTAACTAGATACATTCAAAATCTGGTGCATATACTTAAAAATAAGAATTGTTTTCCTTGTAGCCAATCCAAGTTTAAAACATCATTGGCTTAGAATACTGAACAATAAACATTTAACACAATCCTTATGATAAATTTCCATCTATTGGCATGCTCAAAACTATTACTAGAAGTCAAAATTTTGAATGTAAGACAAAAATTGGTTATCTTTCCACACTCGCAGCGACATTAGGCAGATTCGCAACAAAACAAAGTGACTTCCATGATTCATATAGTTGTGGCCTCTATCTGAAAAAATTGAATCAATTGGGTAAGCCACAAATTCTCCTATGATGGTGATGATCCTCCTGAGCAAGTTTCAAAACACATGTAGACCTCCTTTTGGCTGGTACCCCACTTTCATAGTGCAATGTATGTTTTCGCGACACCTTTACAAACTCAAAACTTGATGAAATTTTCCTCCATGTGGAATGTTGAAACCTGAGAATAAGTACTGTAAAATTCATACAAATCCCTCATGACAACAAAAACCTTGAAATTCACTACCCCATAGCTATCAAATTTACATATGGAAAGCACAACAAGACCCTTGTTGCAATTCTGCTATTTTCGATAAAACTAATATTTGAGACAGAAATGAAGGTTTCAGGGTTGGGTTGAAGCTTGTTACTAGATTTTTATCTTTGTAATAGCCTCTACAAACAATTCCAACTCACCTCTCTTCCTCTTTCTTCCAGTTTCTCTGACTTCAGTAATCCTTTTCTTCACCAACCTAAGTCTTCTTTTCAGGACCAGATTTTGCACATATAGATTATTCACTTGCTTATGCAGAGGCAAGTTCCACTTTAGTTCATACCTGGCTTTGTCAAGAACTATCATAAAAACCTCTACCTCTTTAAAGAATGCCATTTTGTACCGATGGTATTTCTCTGCAAGTTGATCCACTTGATGTTGTACACCTTCAAGTTGCTTTAGTAGCTTCTCATATTCCTTTTTTTTCATCAAAAACCACAGGTTTCACAGTGTCCTTTTCTTGTACTTGTACCTTGCAGTTGCATCATGTGTCAATGCTTCCTTTGATGGTTCTTCTCTTCTAGAATGGATATTTTCTTGAGACACTTTATGTCTAAGTTCCATGTTCTCCTAATGCAAATAAGCTATTGTCACATGTGCCTTGTCTAACTAATCCTGTAATTCCCTAATTTGCTGGTATTTTTCATAAATTTCCACCTCTTTGTGTGCTTTCTGATTCCATGATTTGAATAGGAGATGATGGAGTAAGCACAGATAATCTCTTAGCTACAAACCTTGTTCTTGGCACCCTTACCACCTTGTCTATCTCAGCGGAGAATTATAGCTTCTTAGCAATTTTCTTACCATCCAACTTGCCTTTGGTAGAAGTTTTCATGACTAAGCTTGATGCAGATGAAACTCCATTAATCACAATTGAAGGAGTGTCTTTATTGGTCCTTTGAATATTTGAATGTTGTGTTTCCCAACATGAAGAGACCAAGAACTCCTGCCATGTTTGTTCTCTCCTCTCAAGCTCCTCCAAGACCAAAAACATAGTCAATGCAAAATGAAATAAATTGGCCTCCACTTGACTTCCTTTTGTCTGCACTCGATAAACCATTATACATCAACTTCTAAACAAATAATAGGGAAGGCTCATAGATTTATTGCCAGTGAAATGCATTAAGAGCCTGATGTGGTAGTGGTAAAACCTTTTGAATCTTCCCTCACATGTAAACTACCTTTGGATGACCTCTAGCAGCTTGCCATGATGGTCCTATAAATAACTTCTAGGAATAGATGAGCCATACCCCTTCCTGTGTTTAGGCTTGAGAAAATCCTTGAAGGAAACCAAATCAAAATCCATTCCTTTGAACCACTCCTCTCCACCTAAAGGAATCCCAGTGGCCTCAGAGATTGTTTGGGTTGAAACTACAAATGTCAGGCTTCCCACCTTTGCTTTTACACCATCAAAACCTTTAGCAAATTCTTTAGTAAATTGCAAATGGTATCCTTGAATTCTTTCACAAACTCTTGTGCACCATGCTTGCTCAAAAGCCACCTTGATGGTTGGGTTTGCATTGATGGATGAGATGTCCTAAGGTTCAAAACGCACAATGGCTCACCCTTTATGTTTTTTTTTCCTCTGGTGTTGCCATATTTTCAATTTTGCAATAGTGAATTTGGTAAGGTTATAAGGCAACAAATGGAGGTGTTCTTTGGTTTCCAAACCTTGTGATAATGTTTTAAATTATTGTCCAGCAATTATGTCAAGATTCACAACTACAAGCACTCTCAAATTATCGCTATAAAACTCAAAAATTTGACAACTTTTGACAAGCAATTTGAACAGGGACAGTCATAGCGCAGAGATTCAGAAACACAACGTAGAGGAAATTTTGGTTTTTAACAAGCTTTTAGGCATAAATTTGAGGGGAAATCTTTGGTTACATTCCCTAAGCTAAAAAACACAATTTCATGCAAGGTTTACACAACAAAGAGGTGAATTGACAACTTATAATAAGGGGTGTGATCAACTGTATGGATTCGTAACGCTTCAGGATGAAAACGCAACGCCGGATTAGGAGAAAATGCAGCAGAAAACACATAATTCACAAAGATAAGAAAATTCATGCTATCTACAAGATTTACTGGCCTATACTGGCTTCTAATCACAATTGCATAATTGTTTTAATTCTAGAGGATAAAAATCAAACCGAATTTTCACCTATGAGTGTGAATTTCACAATTTCATGCAAGAAAGGTGGCACTATCTGAACTCGCAGCACCCCTGCAGACTTTGCGTAACAAAAAAAAAAAGTAGACTAGAAACTTCGATTGAAATTTTGAATAACTTAGCACTGAGGAATGAAGATAATAACCCAATTTAACATGAAAAATAGCTTGGAACAGGTAAAAATGATCTTGATCACGATTTTAAATGACCAATCATGAAAATGTAGCACATGCCAGGATTTGCAATGCTTGGGAAGAGAGAAGTATTGTAATTATAACCATTACCTCCTTATTTTATATCATTATTCTGGTGTTGAAAAGACTTCCAAACTGACTCATCACTGCCTCTAAATTTGTGCCCACTCCCTTGCCATGATTCTTTTAATGTAGACTTGATTTCCATGCTTAGAATGTGAGAACGAAAGTTTGAGTACATTGACACCTAGACTCTCCTATAATAACAATTGACCTTTCATGATTTCAAATTCAATTCATGACTCCTTGTGACCATTATATTTCAAATGATGGAAAAATAGTCTTTTTAATCCATGATACTTTGACAAATATAACATTTTAATGCAATGACACTAATGAAAACCAAAAAAAATACACTAACAAGACCTCAAGTGACATAGTAAGAGTATAATAACCAAACTTCCTAGACCTAGGACACTAACGTAGGCTCCAATGGGGATGGCATCCTACCTGTAAGGTGTCAAGAATACCGTATACTAGCTGCCTTATCTATTGTGCGCTTTATTTGCCTCTTAACCAACTAGAACTGACTTGACTGATCATAACTTGAGTGACTAAAACTTTATTACATATGGTAGCAACTCATTACAAACTCAAGGCCTTCACTTCGGGCTTCAACGTTTGATGGTAGCCACCAACACTTACAGTACTAAAAATAAAGATGATATATACAATGATGTGTTTAAACCAAATGGACTTAGGTGAAGTAATCCTTGAGTAGCCTTCCATTAACATGCCCTCCAACAAGTAATTCCCTTGTTAGATCTTTCAATAGATATACATTAATTCCACATAGAGCTTCAATTTTATAAGGCCCCTTCCACAAAAATGACAAATTTTCCATGTTTTCCTTTTTCTTCATTCCTAGCATCCCATTTCAACATGATATCATCAATCTGAAAGTCATCAACTTTCACCCTCCTATCATGAATCCTTTTGATATTGTCCTAGATTAGTTGAGTGTTATTGTGGACTTATTTTCTAGTCTGATGCAATTGTATCATTTTATTGATCCTCCCCTACACATCATTTGGTTCTATTTTTGTTTCCTACAATAATTTCAACACTAGAACCCCTAGGGAAGTAGGAAAAATAACATTAACTCCATAAACCAATTGGAAAGGTGACATTCCAATGGATTATTTGGTACTTACCCTATCTGCCCATAAAGCATTAATTAATTATTATTCCAAGACTTCTTGTTCTCTTGTAACAAAATTTTTATGATATTGACTAAACTTTTGTTAGAAAAATATGCCAAGACTTTGCCCTGTGGATAATATGCAGTAGAATGTCCAAGCACTATATGATATTTATTGCGGAAATAAATCATATTTTAATATTTAAATGTACATCCAAACCTAGAAATAATATTACCTTCCATGAATTGGATAATTATTGAGTTTGTGGCCTGCCTAGTCGGAATAGCATCTATCCATTTAGTGAAGTAATGTGTGGCTATTAAAATCCACTTGTGTTGAGCTTAATAACTTGGATGAATCTCCCCGATGAATTCCAATCCCCACTGCTGAATAAGTACCTCTATTGAAATAGGCTTCAGAGGTAAAGGTAAAATTTTCTTCTTCCCTTAAAAAATCTGACACTGATGATAACTTGAGACCATTTTGTGCACATCAACAAACAACGTAGGCCAGTAAAAACCAGCTCTCAAGATTTTGTTTGTTGTCTTCCAGAAAATATGCCCTACACAGTCACCTTTATGAAACTCTTCCATTGTCCTATCTGCCTCATCTTTTAACAAACAATTAAGCAATATTCCTCCTACATCTTTCCAATATAAAGATTGATTTAGAATGTAGAATTTGACAGCTTTTAATTCTAGAAACCTTGACTTTGTCTTATTCAAACCAGGTGGAGCTTGTAAATACTGCAAAACATAAATGATATATGCATACCAGGGGGATGAAATGAACCTTTTTGATACATGTTGGACTACTTCTTCTTCACTGTCTTGAGCAACAATGAAATTTATTTCTAATGCATGAAAATTTGATTCAGCCATCAATTCGGCTAACCCCTGACCTTTATAATTTTATTGGGATTAATTTCAATATCATACTCCAAAATAACAACTACCCACTTACCTCTCTTTTCTCTTAGGTCAGTTTGAGTGAGGATGTCCTTTACCACAACACTAGGAACAAAAGAAATGATATGAGAATGCAATATGCACACTCTAAAATATTTTAAAGCCTTCACCAAGGAAAAAGCATGCTTTTCCATGATGTTATATTTCAAATAAGCGTCTCTTAAATCCCTACTGAAAAATTCTATGGGATTCTCATGATCCTCTCAATTTTTCTGCATTAGTACTGCTACAATAGTGTGTTATGAGGCAAAGGAGAAGATAATAAAATCTTTTATGTAGTCAAGACTAGCCAAAACAGGGGCATGCGTTAAGCCTAACTTTACCTCATTGAATGATATTTTAGCTTAAGCAGCCCACTTGATCTCACTATATTTCCTCAACATATTGGTGATAACTCTTAAATTTTTATCAAAATTTGGAATAAACTTCCTCAGAAAAATAATTCACCAATGAAAGACTACACTTCCTTTATGTTTCTTGGGATGTCAACCTTTTCGATAGCTTCAATTCTTCTTCAGTCAATTATGATACTATATTTGGAGATTATATCTCCAATTAGCTTACCTCTTTCCATCCCAAAGAGAGAATTATTTTGGTTCAACGAGATACCATATTTTCTGCACTTTTCAAAGATGCTTTTCAAATGTTGCAAATGATTTTCATCAAATTTAGAAAACACAGTAATGTCATCAAGATAAACAACAATGAACCTATCCTTCTCATTTGCAAAATCAATGTCCATATCCCTCTAAAATGTGGCCCCTACATTCATAATTCCAAAAGGAATTTTCACATACATAAATGTCCCCCATGGTGTTGTGAAGTTTGTTTTGTCCTTGTTAGGTCCCTATATTACTAGTATAGTCCCTTATTGTTATTAGTGTAAACCCCTTATTGTTATTATTGTACCCTTGTAACCCCCATTTTTTTATTATTGTGCCCTTAAGTTATTATTGTTAGGTCGGCTAGGATTACATTGTGGCCCACTAGGATTACATTATGGCCACATGGACTCATATATATAGAAAGGAGGTTTTGTAAATTGTATCATCCAAGAATTGTTCATTTATGTAATGTATTGGAGGTTGCCCCCTCGAAGTGGCTCATTTCTAAGGCGTTGATATCTCTTTTCTTCTCTTTTTGGAGCTGGTTATGCAACATTTGGTATCGGAAGCTTTGGATTCTGGGGTTTTATTTGCTCCCGAACGGGTCATGTCGTGGGATTTTCGCACAACTTGTTTTCTAGAAGTTTCGAAGCTGAATTTTTAGGGTGCGAAACCCAAATCCTATGAATCTTTGAGGAACATTGTCCAAATAATTCGGAAGCAGTTCGCAATATTTTGGAGATATGATCTGTGGAATTTAGGTCTTTTTCGGGCTCCTAAACGAGGTCATCGTGGAAATTGCGCTATACTTTTTTTACGAAGTCTCAAAAGCTAGTGCACAGGGTACCACGAAATCCCCACAAGAAATGATCAAAAAAAATTTTGAAGTGGTTCACAATATTCTCGGAGATATGATCTGTGGAAGGTAGTGCTTTTTCAGGCTCCTGAATTTCATCTCAAAGAGGTGATCGTGGTAAAATATTCATAACTCTCTCTCTAAGCATCGGATAGGAGTATAGTAAAAAGTGGTTGCAAGTACACGGACTGTAGTTTCTTGGCTGTCAATTTCATAGCCGAAGGATGAAACAGTGACACGTGGAAAGTCGTACAAGTTCGATGTACTGAACTAGTCCATAATTAGGTCATTGTGGGAGATTGGACACAACTTTGTCTTGGAGAATCCAAATCAGGTCAGACATGTGGCATTCAAAAGATAATTCAGAGGGCTACGTCGATACTGGAATTCAAATATTGAAGTGCTGCAATCACGAGAGATAATCCAATTTCAATATCGAGCTCTTCAAAAGCAATAAAAAGGTGTGTATTTTTTTTCCGAATTGCATAAGTCTTGTTTAAAGAATCAATTTGAATTGATTCCAAGGGAATATTGTAGAATAGATATCAGTATTGGGTTCTAAAATATGCCCCATAAAAATAATTCAACACCCATTAAGCCTTCAGAAGGCTCTACTATGACTCATGAAGATGAAGAATTACAACATGGTCTATCAAAATTACAAGAGCAAGTGCAACAAATTCCACTCTCGCAAAGAGCAACAAAAAATGAAATAGAAGTTTTAAAGAAAGAAGTGGAAGTGAAGATGGACGGTTTGAAGAAAGTGAAGTGGAAGCTAAGATGGATGGCATGGAGGCTGGCATGGAAGCTAAGATGGATGACATGAAAGACAACATGGAAAACATGAAGAATGATCTCAAAGAAGACATCGAAGGTTTGACAAAGTTGATACAAGAAATGTTTCCTAATGGTGAAAAGATAGTAGAAGAACCTCATGATAAGAACAAAATAAATGTTAATCATGATTTCATAAACTCTAATGTTGGCGGGAAGAACCACCATATTCCAAAAATGGATATGAGGAAGTTTGATGGAAAGGATTCTGTAACATGGATACTACAGATGGAGCAATATTTTGATCTCCATAACGTGCAAAACACACAAAAGGTACGCATTGCAACTTTACATTTAGAACAAAATACATTTGTATGGTATCGATGGCTTTGCTCCCGTAAAAAAATTGTCACTTGGTCAAGTTTTACGGAGGAAATGATAGCACATTATGAGGATACAAAGAGCAACACCTTCTTTAGCCAATTGATAAATCTCAAACAAAAGGGTTTAGTGGGGCAGCACATTGAGGACTTCCCAAAATTGAATATAAGGGTAACTGATATTCCAGAGGAACACAGGATCGATCTCTTCATAGGCACTTTAAAGGATAACATCCAACATGAAGTTCATGTTTTGGAACCGGATTCATTGGAGAAGGCATTCAGGTTGGCAAGAAAAGTTGAATGTAAAACAATGGCGACAAGGAAGCCTACCACTCAATTCTATAAAGAAGGAAGTGTTGCTACGCCTAGATTTCCACAACCTACAAGGTTGACACCACAACAATTGGAAGAAAAAAGAGCAAAAGGGCTTTGCTACAGTTGTGATAGCAAATACACTAAAGGTCATAAGTGTGCTGAGAAGAAATTATTTTACATAGATTGTGAAGAGGAAGAAGAAATGAACAAGAAGAGGATATACACCAGGAACCAGCCCTAGAAGAAGAAGAAATGAATCCGACCATATCGTGTAATGCACTGGCAGGAATTACCACTCCTCAAACTCTCAAGATAGCAGGACAAATCAAGAAGGAAAAGGTAATAGTGTTGATTGATTCAGGTAGCACCCATAATTTTATTCATTGTAAGGTAGCCAAGGAATCAAATTGTTTCCTACACCCAGCACCAGAATCTCAAGTGATGGTTGCAAATGGAGGAACTATAAATTTATCTAGAAAATTCCATAATATCAAGCTAACCATGGGGGAATATGTATTGACTAGTCCAATGCTTTCCATTCCTATGGGAGGTGCTGATGTTGTACTAGGAGTACAATGGTTACAATCTTTGGGGACGGTAGCTTTTAATTTTCAAGAACTTTTCTTGAAATTTTTTTCAGAAGGAAAGGAAGTCGAATTACGGGGTATTGCGGGGAAGCCAGGAAGGATAATAAGCTCTAATGTCATGACGAAGCTTCTAAAGAAAGAACAACGAGGCGTAATTGCACAATTATGCTCACTAGAAGTTCCAACATCAAAATCATCTATTTCTGCAGATCTCCAAGAAGTCTTGGACAATCATTCCAAGGTGTTTGAAACTCCCAAAGGACTCCCACCTATTCGTGATCATGATCATGCTATTCATTTGATTCCAGGAAGTGTTCCTCCAAACATCAGGCCTTATAGATATCCTTACGTCCAAAAGAGTGAAATTGAACGTATCATTGCAGAAATGTTAGAGGCGGGTATAATTCAACCTAGTGAAAGTTCTTTCTCTGCTCCTGTAGTATTGGTACACAAGAAGGATGGATCATGGCGAATGTGTCCAGATTATAGGGAGCTCAATAAGCTCACCATTAAAGATAATTTTCCCATTCCTGTGATTGATGAATTATTGGATGAATTACATGGAGCAATTTATTTTACCAAGTTGGATCTTCGTTCAGGATATCATCAAATTAGAATGAAGACTGAAGATATTCCAAAACAGCATTTCGAACTCATGAGGGTCATTATGAATTTTTGGTCATGCCTTTTGGCCTTACCAATGCACCTTCTACATTTCAAGGGTTGATGAATTCCATTTTCAAACCCTTCCTTAGAAAATTTCTGCTAGTATTTTTTGATGATATACTAATCTACAACAGGTCTTGGAAGGATCATGTTGAACATGTTGACAGGGTGCTCAAACTATTGCAGGAGAAACAATTATATGCAGAAACATCCAAATGTTTCTTTGGAGTACAAGAGGTGGAATATCTGGGTCATATTGTATCTCACGAGGGTGTTAAAGTAGACCCTAACAAAATTAAAGCCATTAAGGAATGGAAAGTCCCCACAACCATAAAGAAGTTGCGAGGATTTCTCGGGTTAACAGGGTATTATCGCAAGTTTGTTAAGAATTATGGGAGAATAGCAGCATCTCTAACAACATTATTGAAGAAAGATGCATTTTCATGGACTCCTGAAGCAACTAAGGCCTTTGAACATCTTAAAGAGGCAATGTGCCTAGCACCGGTCTTAGCTACGCCAGACTTCACAAAAACCTTTATTGTGGAATGTGATGCCTCAGGAAATGGAATTGGTGCAGTTTTAATGCAGGAAGGAAGACCCATTGCTTTGGAAAGTCGTCCAATCAAAGGAAAGTATTTACAGAAACCTATTTATGAGAAGGAAATGTTAGAAATACTACATGCACTAAAGAAATGGCGAACTTACCTAATGGGAAGACACTTCAAGGTAAAAATTGATCATGATAGTATTAAACACTTTTTGGAACAAAGACTATCTTCAGAAGAGCAGCAAAAATGGGTCACAAAGATGTTGGGTTATGAATTTGAAATAATCTACAAAAAAGAAAGCTTAATGTTGTTGCAGATGCACTCTCAAGAAAGGATGAAGAGGTGGAAGCATTGCTTTGTGCCATTTCTATTATCCAACCAGATTGGATAACCGAAGTAAGAGATGAATGGAAGAAGGACAAAGATGCATGGACACTCATTCAAAAGTTGCAGCAAGATCCTAGTACATCTAATACATTTAGTTGGAAAAATGATTCCTTATGGTACAAAGATCGCTTATATCTTTGTAAGAATTCTCAACTAAAACAAAAGATTCTTCTGGAATTGCACACTTCTCCTTTAGGAGGACACTCAGGATTTTTAAAAACTTACCACAGGGTGAAGAAAGAATTTTTTTGGGATGGTCTTAAATCTGATATTCAAAAGTTTGTGGCGGAATGTGTGGTTTTCTAGCAGAATAAAGTGGAAACAATTAATACCCCGGGACTTCTACAACCTTTATCCATTCCAAGTCAACGTTGGGAGGAGATTTCAATGGATTTTATCACAGGTTTACCTAAGTCCGAAGGAAAGAGTGTCATCATGGTGGTAGTTGATAGACTTATCAAGTATGCACACTTTTGTGCATTATCTCATCCATTTGAAGCAAGTACAGTTGCTACTACATTTATGGATAGAATTCAAAAGCTACATGGAAGCCCAAGGGTTATTGTGAGCGACAGAGATCCCATTTTTACTGGAAATTTTTGGACGGAGTTATTTTCTTGTTTGGGTACTCAATTAGCTCATGGCTCATCTTATCATCCTCAATCTGATGGTCAAACTGAGATAGTAAATAAATGTTTGGAAGGATATCTTCGTTGTTTTGTATCTGAGAAACAAACACAATGGGTCAAGTGGTTACCTCTCGCTGAATGGTGGTATAACACTTCCTTCCATACTGCAGCAAAAATGACCCCATTTATGGCACTTTATGGATATCATCCACCATCCATCACATCATATTTAAGAGAAAATTCGAAGGTTCAAGCAGTGGAAGATCACATCGAGCATCAGCAAGAAGCTCTCCAACTCTTAAAGGATAACCTGAATTTGGCACAAAATCGAATGAAACAACAGGCAGATCAACATCGCAGCGAGAGAAGTTTTGATGTATGAGATTGGGTATTTTTATGGCTACAACCATACAAACAAATGTCCCTCAAGCAAGCAAAGAAGGATAATAAATTATCGCCAAAGTACTATGGTCCTTACAAGGTGTTGCAAAAGATTGGTACTATGTGGTTATTGCCAAATTGGTCTCGCTTCTTCAATCCTTGTTAATCAGCTTTTCCATATGTTTCCAGGTTTTGTACTTGTTATAGTGAAAATCTTCCAGCTTCAAACACATTGCTTAACTCGATGAGGAAGGAAAATCAAATATTGGAAACCCAGTTACTGACGAAACAAGAACTCATAAATGGCTGAATTGACCAATTTCAGAGTATCTCATCAAGGGAAGAACTTACCCACTGAAGATTCTACATGGGAGGATGAGAAGCTTAGGACTGTACACCCATAGCTACTCAAGCGTTGAGAACAACACTTTTTTGAAGGAGAGGGGCATGTTAGGTCCCTATATTACTAGTATAGTCCCTTATTGTTATTATGTTACCCTTGTAACCCTCATTTTGTTATTATTTTGCCCTTAAATTATTATTGTTAGGTCAGCTATGATTACATTGTGGCCCACTAGGATTACATTATGGCCACATGGACTCATATATATAGAAAGGAGGTTTTATAAATTGTATCATCCAAGAATTGTTCATTTATGTAATGTATTGGAGGTTGCCCCCTCGAATTGGCTTATTTCTAAAGCGTTGATATCTCTTTTCTTCTATTTTTGAAGCTGGTTACACAACATTTATGATCCAGATGCACTAAAATATGGTTGTACCTAAGGAAGCCATCAAGCAATGAAGTTCTTCTACAACCAATTACATGCTGCAATATGTGATCCAAATTTGGAAACGGGTAATTTTATTTGAGAGAAACATTATTGAGTTTCTGAAAGTCCACACATAACCTTATCTCTCCGGTCTTCTTCCTCACTAGTACTATATTTTAAAACCACTTAGAAAATTTCAAAGGGACAATAATATTTGCATCAAAAAACTTTCTTACCTCTTTTTGAATTAAGGGCAGAAAAACAGGGTTATTCCTTCTTACCTTTTGCTTGAAAGGTTTTCGATCTTCTTTGATAGGAATAGTGTGTTGAATGATACTTTTTTCACAGGCCTTCAAATCCTCGTATCCCCATGCAAAGACATCAAAATAATCCCTCATTAGATCAATATATTTATACTTCTCTTCCGGAGGTAAAGACTTAGAAAGTTTCACAATTTTTTGTTTGTCTTTAGTACATGTATTATAGTCCTCCACCTTAGACTCAATAGGTTGTATTTTGGGTTTGTGAGGTACATCATTGAAATCAAACAATTCCTCGAGTGGGACCAAACCTCTCGGTATCACATTGTACTTTAGCTGAAAAAATTCAAGGTTTGATTCATTTTTATCAAAGCTCTCACTGATCTGATTCAAATGAATTTCATCTCCATCATTATTAAGACTACTTCCCCCAACAATATGCAAATTTACAAATTCTTCTTTCTATTGTAGAAAATTCTTTAACTAATTATCATTGTCAAAAACTTGCTAATATATTATGTTATCTCATAATACAGGCCTATGTTTAGCTTCAAATTCATACTTCATGTTTGGATGAAAAATAATCTTACATGTGCTTGCCAAGATGGCCAATGCATCAGCAATTATGTTTTGATCTCTAGGAATGACTAACAAATTGTATTATGGAAAACATTGCAAAAAATATAGAACCATATTTCTATATGCCCTCTTTCTCGAGTGTTTGGCTGAATGCTCACCTTTAATTTGCTTAATGATGAACTTTGAATCTCCATAGACTAAAATCGTTTTGGCTCCCACCCTTTTCAACAGTTGCAGCCCCAAAATTAGTGCCTTGAATTCAGTAACATTGTTGGTACATTTGAAATCTATTTTGTAGGAATAGGTATTTGATATTCCTAATTTTGGACTCACAATCCACACCCCAGGTCTAGCTCCTTCCTTGTTGACTGTCCCATCAAAATCCATATTCCACAAGCCTTCTCCATCATCATCATCCTCTGTTTAGCCTCCAACATTACACCTTCCTTATTTTCTGATTTGTTGTCCATGTTTTGATATTCATCTTCTAAACATATATCATTGTATAGAATGAATTAATCCATGTCTGGATGTACAGAATAAACGTGATAATTATTGGGCTTATCTTGACTTCTTACCATGTAATTCATGAGAGTTTCCCTATACAACTTTCTTGGTTTTCCAAACACCGGGATAGTATCATATGACATGTCCATTTGCAACGAGTGTTTCAACTTTTCACCCCAAGACCTTGATAACAACATACCATACTTTGGTGGGATTTCTGAAACAACCACATCCATAACCACACTCTTGGCTGGAATTTGTGTGAGAGTGACACATAAATCTTTGATTAAACCAAGACACTTTACATAGCTTGAGTCAAAAAATAATAATTTTTTGTATGGTCTAGTTATATCCAACCCAAGCTTGTCCATGATTACTTCAGGCATTAAGTTGTGTGAAGCTCCTGTAGATAACATGGAATTATGCAATATCAAATCATGAATATTGAGGCTGACATAGAATGGTGGCACATTACCTTCATAAGGACCTCATCCTTCAACTTATAGACCAAAAAGTAATTATGGGTGATCATCATTTAAATTGACTGTGTTTGACACTTCTCCAAACTTTAATACTTTCATAATTTGACTCTTATATGCATCATTTTTCATCAAATCAACTAGTGTAACATAAATTTTAATCTTGGATATCTCATTATCAATACTAAAAGATGATTGAGATATTCCTACCTCCTTAACAATTATGTCTTTCTTTTGAGAAATTTCTTTGGTAGGATCAACCTTTGTCTAACTTGTGGAAGTTATATCTACTTGAACTTTTTTAGAAGGATTTGTTGGGACTTTCCTATTCCTTAAATTGTATTGTTTGTGGACTTCCATAATAGCATTATGATAATCCTTTTTATAATCTTTTGATTCTGCAGGCATAACATCATGTTGGTATTGTAGAAACAAATCTCATTCTTCCTTTGTCAAGAAAAGATCATCTGCCTCTTCCCCACCAAAGAGATTAATCTGATCTTGTTCTTGCTCCTCCCCTGCCTCTTGCTCTTCTTCTGCATAATTCTCCTGAAAAAGGAGGTCTAATCTATTGTTGATCTATTGGGTTTCTTGTGTCCCTTTGCATAATTTGGATTTTTTTTCTCCTACAGTTCATATTTCTGATTTGAGGACCTCCCTACGTCTCTCTTGCAGCTTCCTCTCTGACAAAGTCATCTTCCCCATCATCTTCTCCATAGTTTTTAATAAAGTGTCCAATTTAATGTTAGATGATGTAGAAGTTTCCTCCTTGATGGTCACCCTCTTTTCAGTCTTCATTTTGGCTTTCTTTGCCAACAAATTTGCTTCTACATTGACTGCAATTTTTTGCATATCTTCCAAGGTAGTTGGGCTTCTTTCTCTTAGTTGGTACACCATGTAAGCATCGAATATATCTGGATAACGAAGCAAATAAAAACCTGGTGGAGATTTTATTTCTGTAGGAATAACATTGTAAAAATTATTGAATCTATTTGAATAGTCTTAGACTGAATCTCCTGAAGCTCTCTTCAAAGTTTCATATTCTGAAACAATTTGAAGTGGATTATTTTTTACCTCCCACCGAAAGGAAATTTTGATGAAATTTTTGAATATTTGCAACATTGCATGTTGTCAATCCTTTGTAACATTTTTTGAATGCCCCTGTTAATATTTGGACAAAGAGCCTTAGTTTCACATCATCATCATCAACTTCTTCAAGATCTGCAATATTATTCATTTTGTCTATGTGTTGATGTGTTGTAGTAGGCCCAGTGCCATCAAATTGAGGTATTCATTGTCCATAATTCAAAGGAATAACATTAAATGGTACTTGCAAAATCAATGGGGTATAACGGGTTGCCATGATTATGGTCTGAGAGATAGATGTACTAAATGTTGTGCTTGAAAATGAGGGAGGCAGAGGTGGTGAAAATATAAGTTGTTGAATTGTTGTAAAAGGATGGGTATATACAATAGATTAAATAGGAGTTAAACATTGTGAAGGAGTCAAAGGAAAATTGAATGAGGAGACAGAAGAAGTAGTGACAGGAAGATAAAATGTGGATGATTTTCTAGTAGGATTGTGCAGTTGATTGACTAGGAGCTCAAGTTTGTGAAATTATTGCAAAATATATTTTTTCAGACTTATAAATGCCAATTTTATGTGATGGGATATATGGTATTAAGATTCATAAAGGCTTGTTTCAATAACAAAGGTTTCAAATTTAGATCTAAAAAAGCTATGTTCAAATGGAAAATCAAATTTGATTTCCTCAACTGTTAATATGCTTTCGGGAAGGGTGAGACCTCTGCAATGGATTTTTATTTGCTTGACCTTCTTCGAACTTCTTCTTCCTAATCAGCCTCTCAGGATCACTCACAACTTCAGTGGGGTCAGGATATGGATGTGATCTTGTATGGATATTTCTAAAAGCCATATTTTCAAGAAAGCTTATCACAGCTAGACTTAAACACAATTTGGTTTGGTGAAGATTTCATCCTAATGATTCCTAACTCATTGTCAACCACATGAACTAGGATTTAAGCTTTTCAATTCATGGTTTTACCAGAGAAAATTTAGCTTTAGGGTCCCCAGTATGGTCGCCAGAATATTAGCACTCTGTGATTTTCCTAGGTTGAGGAGGAAAATGACAAAGGTAACCACAAACCACATTAGGTCGTAATATAGCCCTTCTAGCCAAGAGAGGGATCTCGCAGTTATTTTACCCAACAAATAGGATATTAGGTTAGGTAGTAAGCTCAGAAGGGTTTTGATTTTAGAGATCTGTTGATGAGAAAAGGAGGAAAACCATTGGGCATGGAGTCATGATCAAAATATTTTTTTTGTACAGTGAGATGATGGGAAAATAGAGGGTTTCTCCATAGGGGCGAGGTAGGAATATTTGGTGGTGGTTTTAGATCAAATCGTTTTGGAAGGTGAAGGTTCTAAAGCTAACAACATTAATAACTTGGAAAACTAATTAGAGTAGCATTAAGTATGAATTATGAATCAATCATCTAGTTTTTTCCAAGCAAGAAAGATGTACATTAAAGGAATGAAAAACACAAAAGATAACTCACAAATAAAAGGAGCACAAGCCACCAAAATTCTGACACAACAATCCTTGCAAAGCACTTGTTGTTCCATTCATTCACTAGCAAAAAGTCTTCAAAATTACAGTGCACGAAAATTCTTCTCTCTAAACTCAACCAACTGAACCTTCACAATAATTTCTTTATCCTTATACTTCATCAAATATTCAAACTCCTATCCTATGTGATCGAATTCATTAACCAAAACTAATTTTAACTAGATACATTCAAAATCTTGTGCATATACTTAAAAATAGGAATTATTTTCCTTGTAACCAATCCAAGTTTAAACCATCACTAGCTTAGAATATTGACCAATAAACATTTAACACAAT
Organism: Pinus albicaulis; assembly: GCA_034641835.2. NCBI lineage: Eukaryota > Viridiplantae > Streptophyta > Pinopsida > Pinales > Pinaceae > Pinus > Pinus albicaulis. Next base: position 67,735,540 of record CM076575.1, read on the forward strand.
CCCTAGGATAATTTTCCATCTATTTAGATGGTCAAAACTATAACTAGAATTCAAAATTTTGAATTTAAGACAAAATTTGGCTAACTGTACAGACACGGAGCGCCATTAGGCAGATTCGCAGCAAAAAAAAGTGACTTCCATGCTTTATATAGTTGTGACCTCTATCTGAAAAAATGAAGCAACTGGGTAAGCCAAAAATGCTCTTGTGATGGTGATGGTCCTCCTGAGCGAGTTTCAAAACACATGTAGACCTCCCTTTTCCTTGTACCCCACTTTCGCAGTGCACTATCCATTTTCACAACGCCATGTGGAATGTTGAAACCTCCGAATAAATATTGTAAACTCCATACAAATCCCTCATGACAACAAAAACGTTGAACTTCACTACCCCATAGCTATCAATTTTACCTAAGGAAAGCGTAGTAAGCCCCTTGCTGCAATTCTTCTATTTTCACCAAAACTGGTCTTTGAGCCAAAAATGAAGGTTTCAGGGTTGGGTCGAAGCTTCTTGCTGGATTTTTATCTTTGTACTAGCCTTTGCAAGGAATTCCAACTTACCTCTCTTCCTTTGTCTTCCAACTTCTCTAACTTCAGTAAGCCTTTTCTTCACCAACCTAAGTCATATTTTCAGGAAAAAATTTTGCACATATAGATTCTTCACTTGCCTATCCAGAGGAAAATTCCACTTTATTTTATACCTAGATTTGTCAAGAACTGGCATAACAACCTCTACCTCTTTAAACAAGGCCATCTTGTCCCTTCGGTCTTTCTCTGCAAGTTTATCCACTTGATTTTGTGCACCTTCAAGTTGCTCCAGTAGCTTTTCATGTTCCTTTTGTTCATAAAAGACCATACATTGCACAACCTCCTTTTCTTGTACTTGTACCTTGGCAACAGACCTAGTCTTAGGTCTCCTTGTATACTGAATTGGCTCTTTCATCTCTTCAACATTAATCACCACTTTACCCTTTCCTTTGGCATCATGTGTCAATGCTTCATTTGATGGTTCTTCTCTTCTAGAATGGATAGTTTCATGAGAAAATTTATAGCTAAGTTCAATGTTCTCATGCTGCAATAAGCTATTGTCACATGTGCCTTGCCTAATTGATCTTGTAATTCCCTGATTTGTTGGTAATTTTCATCAATTTCAACCTCTCTTTGTGTACTTTTTGATTCCATGATTTGAATAGGAGATGGTGGAGGGATCACAGGTAATCTCTTAGTTTCAGATCTTGTTCTTGGAACCCTTACCACCTTGTCTATCTCATGGGATAATTGTAGCTTCTTAACATTTTTATTACCATCCAACTTGCCTTTGGTCAAAATTTTCTTGACTGAGCTTGCTGCAGGTGAAACTTCCTTAATCACAATGGAAGGAGTGCCTTTCTTAGTCATTTGACTATTTTTGACTATGTTGCCCAACCTAAAGAGACCAAGAACTCTTGCCATGCTTTCTCTCTCCTCTCAAGCTCATTCAAGACTAACAACTAAGTGAATGCAAAATGAAATAAATTGGCCTCCACTTGACTTTATTTTTTCTGCACTCATTCAACCATATTAAATAAACTTCTAAACAAATATTATGGAAGGCTCATAGCTTTCATGCCAGTGAAATGCATTAAGAGCCTGATGTGGCAGTGGTAAACCCTACTGAATCTTCCCTCACATGTAAATTACCTTTGTATGACCTCTAGTATCTTGCCATGATGATCCTGTAAATCACGTCTAGGAATAGATGAACCATACTTATTCTTGTGTTTAGGATTGAGAAAATCCTTAAAGGCAACAAAATCAAAATCCATTCCTTTTAACCACTCCTATCCACCTAAAGGTATCATAGTGGCCTCATATATTTTTTGGGTTGAAATTGAAAATGTCAAGGCTCCCACCTTTGCTTTTACACCATCAAAACATTTAGCAAATTCTTTAGTCACCTACAAGTATCCCTGAATTCTTTCACAATATCTCATGCACCCTACTTGCTCAAAATCCACCCTGATGATTGGGTCTGCATTAATGGTTGAGATTTCCTAAGGTTACAAATGCACAATGGCTCCTCGTGTATTTTTTTTGTCCTCCAGTGTTTCCATGTTTTCAATTTTGAAGCAATGAATTTGGTAAGGTTATTAGGAAACAAATGGAGGTATTATTTTGTTTCCAAGCCTTGTGAAAATGTTTTAAAATGTAGTCCAAAAATTATGTCAAGATTCACAACTACAGGCACTCTCAACTTATCCTTATAAAACTCAAAAAATTGATAACTTTTAACAAGTAATTTGACGAGGGACAGTCGCAGTGCAGAGGTTCAGAAACGCAGCGCAAAGGAAATTTTGGTTTTTAATATGATTTTGGGCATAAATTTTGAGGGAATATCTTTGGTTACATTCCCTAAGCTAAAAATCACAATTGCATGCAAGGTTTACACAACAAAGAGGCGAATTGACAGCTTAGAAGAAGGGGTGTGATCCACTGTGTGGATTCGCAACGCTTCAGGATGAAAAAGCAGGGCCAAATTAGGAGAAAACGCAACAAAAAACACAGAATTCATAACGACAACAAAATTCTCCCTATCTACAAGCTTTACTAGTCTATACTGGCTTCTAATCACAATTGCATAATTGTTTTAAGTCTTGAGGATAAAAATAAAACCGAATTTTCTCTTGTGAGCGCGAATTTGACACTTGCATGCAAGAAAAGGTTGCATTGTCTGAACTCGCAACTCCCCTACAAAATTTGTGCAATGAACAACAAGTAGATTAGAACCTCTCATGGAAATGTTGAAGAACTTAGAGCTCAGTAATGAATATAATAACCCAATTGAACATGCAAAAAATATTAGAGCGGGTAAAAAATATTTTGATCATGGTTTTGAATGGCCATTCATGAAAACGTAGCTAAAGATAAGATTCACAGTGCTAGGGAAAAGAGAAGTATTGTACGCATAACTGTTACCTCCTTTGCTGCGATCATTGTTTTTTTGTTCAAAAGACTTCCAAACTGACTCATCACCACCTCCAAATTCTTGCCCACTCCCTTGTCATGATTCTTTTGATGTAGACTTGATTTCCATGTTTAGAATGTGATAACCAAATTTTGATTACATTGACACCCAGACTCTCTTGTAATGACAACTGGCCTTTCATGATTGAAATTCAATTCATGATTCCTTGTGACCATTTCATTTCAAATTATGGCAAAATCCTATTTTGATTCCATGATAATTTGGAAAATCTAACCTTTTAATGGCATGACACTCATTAAAGCCAAACCAAATACACTAACATGACCTCGTGTTACATAGCAAGAGTATCATAACCAAAATGTCTAGATCTAGGACACTAACCAAAATATGGGTATAAGGCTTAGTAGGGAAAAATTGGAAAAAAAACCTAGAAGTTGCCATGGATAATATCTTGGAGATCCACCTTAGCTATTATAGGAGCATTGATCATCTTGGGGGTCACCTTCTTCCACAAGTAGCACACCACTAGTTTTTCCTCCATGGGAGGAATTTGAATATAGGAAGCAATTGTAACTTAACTTTTCCTTTTCTCCAACCCATGCTTATGCTTATGTCTTTTTCTTATCCTCTAGCACCATTTTGCCACTATTTTTATTTTTAATGATTATATTCAACTTTTTGTCTTACAACTATATTTTACTCCATGTGGTGGTGTAATAAAACTCTTTTTTTCTAAAACTAATTGTCTTTGTGCAATATCTATTTGTTGAGTTTAAAGAATCTGGAGGAAATATGGGATTAATGAAATATATAAACTTGTTGGAAATACTAGAGGGGGGGATGGCGGGGGTGAATCATTATTTCCTTTTATAATTTTTAATTTACCAATTAAGATCACTTAAGATAGAACACAAAATGAACAATAACAAAATAATTTTATTAATAAGAATTGGCGAGGACTTCAATCCTCTTTACAACAAATAGTGCAGGGCTCCAGCCCTAGCTGAAGACTCCAATCCTCTATGGCTCCAACCCTTTCAAATAGTTCAATCTCCAACCTAGTCTTCTTGAGGACTCCAATCCTCTAATGCTCCAGCCCTCTACTTCAATTATTCAAGATAGGTAAAATTAGTGCTTCAAGGATTCTAATATCTTCTAGAAAAGGTCTTGATAATCCATCCAAGATCTCCTTCAACATTTCCCTCAGTAAATCTCCAAAAACATCCCGGTCATCAATGACAACTTTAGCATCAACAAAACGTGTCTCCAAGAATCTTCATTTTCCCTAAACAATTTTCTTCAACATTACTCCATGATGGCTTAAAGCATGCATCAAGGTCTAGAGAATGACTTCAAGATCAGCTTCTACACTGCTTCCCAACGAGAAGTATTCAACATAATTTTCCAAAATTGCATTGATGATGCTTCAAGGTTGTTGCTCCAAGGCTATTTCAATGCACTGCTTTCCACAAGGTACTTTTCAATATTTTTTAGCCTTAACTCTTCAAACCTGCAAGATTCACTCCAAAATTTCTGCAACAGGATACCAAATATGCTTCACAATATGTTTTCAATAAAAAAAAACTCCTTAAGTTTTCCTTCAATAGTGCTCAGAGTTCTATCCTAAGTGAACAACCGAACTATACCAAAAACACTTCCCACGGGTTGAAAAGAAGTGCTACCATGGCTACAAGTATTTACAATTCTTAAACAAATAATAGCCTTCCAAAAAACTCCAACAAATTCTTTAGGATGTCTCAAAAGATGTTACTTAAGAATTGATCTAGAACTGCCTCTGATCCTTTTGCTTCAAGATTGTTTCTGCTAAGGTAAAGACTCCTCCAATCACAGTCAATAAATGTCCCTAAATTTCTAAAAGAATCTTCAAGATTTGTTTCAGAGATGTCAAAGAAGCCACTTCAAAATACTCAACTGCTTTAAGAGACTAGCAATATTGGTTCAATAAGCAGACTGGGACTTATTCTTCAAAGTTTTCTTTAAAAGTAGTTCACAAATTTGTCTTCTAATGATGTCTCCAAGATGTTCCCAAAAAAAAATTCTCAATTGTTGTCAAAGTTTTGTTCCAAATAATTTCTAAAGGCTTTCTCACAAATGATGTCAAGTTTCACAAGCACAACCAATGTAGCCACACGTCTGAGGATCGATTTAAAAATAATATTCAAAGACTTTTGTCGTGGTATAAAGAATTTTTTCCCAAGTGTAAGCAACTTCAAATTTTAAGAACTAGTCCTTCACAAGTCTAAAAATATTACAAGATAGATAGCACAAAAGTTGTTTTGAACTACACAGTTTCGTGAACATAACTAGTTGAGGTATTCAACCTTCTTTAGGGATTTTTGTAATAGCCACAAGGTTGCCCCATCTTGGCCATAATAGTTCTTCAAATCTAGCACAGATCCTTATTTACAAGATTCGTAATTTCCACACTTTATTCCTAAAGTAATGTGGCTCTTTTCACGTGTTACAAGACCTTTGTCCAATATACCTTCTAAGGCTCGGCCCTCCTTATTCTTTACTCCACTTCTTCTTTTTTTCATTGAAATATTTGAGCTTTCTTGCATCCCTAACTGAACTACACATTAATTTATATATATAGTTATTTGATGATCTAAAAAAGCATGTCTAATGAAGAGTCGCCATGTCCTAGTGAGCCTATATAAGTCGGCTAGTAGGTTTAAACAATATTGACATACATTGTCTTCAAAAATTAATATATTTACAATGGTAAGGATTTATGAGGCATATAAGTACTCATTATAAAGATTATGACCTCCTCTATAAGATGACGTAGAATTATATTCAAGATATGACCTCTAATGATGGAAATTTTATTTTTATTTTTATTATCTATTTGTTTTTTTATAACATCCCTAATTGAAGTTTTCCTTCATGGAACTAGGCCATCATGTATCTTAGGATTTCTTCATCTATAGACATGCCTTGGGAAATGTTAGGGCTTCTTATATATGATATATGATATTGTCGTGCAAGGGCATATTAAAACCATGCTAGGATTTCTAGATTAGGGCTTATTCATTTAATGGAATTAGGGCAACTTAAATACTTATAACTTCATTCATCAAGGGATTCATGCATACAGTGTTTAGGCCAACTTCAATGTCTTCAATAATATTGGACATCATATTGATAGTGCTTCATATTTTTTATGGTTTCTATGCATCTTGTCTTTGCACTTAGGGTTAGGGTTATAATAATTCTTGAACAATTACGGTTTCATCATATTAATGAACCATGTTAGGACATATACGTAGGGTTTTCATCCATAACAAGAAATTCTAGGGTTAGTGCTTCTCTTCTAGGGTATGCTTCATTAACAAAACCAAGTTTCCATCTCATTGACATCAAAGACAAATTTGTCCAACAATATCCATGTTTTTCATTGATGGCAATACTTTCCCTCTTTCAACATTCTCTCCCCTTTTGAGATTAATGGACATATAACGCACCCCCTTCATTGTGTTGCTCCTATTGTCATCATGCTTTATCTTTCCATCATCAGGTTTCTCACCCTATCTTCATCAATGACAACTCCCCTTGACAATATGTTTCTTTCTTAGTCATCATACTATTATTATTGTGCTAACTCCCTTTGTCATAGTGCTTAAATTGTGAAACAATATTTAAGTAACCATTCTTTTGACCTATGCTTCCCCTATCAATATGCACAGTATTCACATGATGCCCTTAAATTGATCAACAACAAGTATTGCTGTCTTGAGCATTCAAGACACATTCAATATGTCATTTTGGTGCAACCTGCTTCCTTCTCCAAACCTTTGCGCCTCTTTTCCCATGCTTGGTTGACAATTCTTCAGACTGTTTAGGGACCCACCTTAATTGGAAATCTCTAGCTAAATGTCCAACTTAATGGAATTTGAAGCATTCAATTTTGTACATAAATGGTGGAGCATAATTTAGGTTGGTAAGAACATTAGAGTATCTCCTTGCACCTTTGCTTTTGGGAAACTAATTGGTGTCCTCATAGATGTCTTTTTTATATGCCCTGTAATGCCTTGACAGATGCCTAAAAATTGCACAAAAATAACAATAACCCAATAATATAGTTTGATACCTGAAATATGAGTATTCTCTCAGTGCACTTCTGAAGTTATTCTGCCTTGAGATTCCTTGATGATATTCATTGCTACTTGCAACATAAATATAATTTCTTGGAGCAAAGGTTCTTCCAAAATTATTTTGACTCTTCTCCTCACTCTTGCTAGAACTAGGGACATTATCACAACTTTCAAGTTTCTCCACATTCTTGTCTTTTGATGCATTAAGTTTTGAATCACTTTTGCTAGAAGACATACCTGCATATCCAAGACCAGACTTGTCAAGAGAAGATCTTTTATGACTGAGGATGTCATCCAAGGCTTGAGAACTCTTCAAGCTCTTGTTTAGTTGATCACCTTCTTTCTTTGGGAAAGAAAACTCTTCTTTCATATTCTCACAATCTTCATCTTTCTTTGCCAATTGAATCTCCATTTCTTCTTTCATCCTTGTTGTTTCACATGTTTTTACTTTGAGAGAGATGACATATTTTTTCATTCTGAATATTTCTTCATCCTTTTCCTTGAAATGACATGCCATGATTTTCTTTTCCTTTTTTTCTTCATCAATTTGTCCTTTTAGTAGGACCCAGTTTTTTTTAGCTTCTTACCTTCAGCTCCTTGAAATTTTTTCCTTGTTTCTTCTAGTTAAGATTTTAGGGAATTGACTTCCTTTTTACATTGGCTAATTTCTACTTCACCTTTTCTCAATTATTTAGACCTTTGTTTAAGAAAATTTTCCAAACTGTCTTCCCTTCTTTTTTATTTGTCTAATTGATTCGTAATGGATATGAATTCTTCATGATATCTCTTCTTGTTATGCTACAATTCTTCCTTGAGTTTGCTGAGATCCTCATCTCTTTCATGTATTCGACGCCTTAAAAGGAAAACTTCCTTATTTTTATTGTCAATATCATGATCAACATCGTTTACTTATTGTTTGAGTTCCTCATTTTTCTTTCTCAAACTTCTTATCTCTTCTAGGGTAGCTACAAGATTTTTCTTGAGGTTAATTTAAATTTCAACTTTGGGGAAACTACAAGATTTGTCTTAAGGTCCATTTCAGTTTCAAATTCACAGATTTCTTCATAATCATATTCCTTAATGCAATTTTTGCGTCCATATTTGCTTTCAATTGTCTTCTCCAATTCATCTTTGTGCTCTATGCCGTCATCTTGTAGATCAAAGGTCATGACCAACAATCCTTTTGAGTGAATATTTTGAAGATTTTCCCAAAGCTCCTTTGTTGATGAACATTTCTCCACTTTGACTTTTATAGGATTTGGTAAGCCACTCAAGATAGCTTTAATAGCTATCGCATTATGTTCCTTGGACTCTTCTTCTTCCATTGTGCTTATGGTACCCACAAAGTCCCAGACTTCAAAATCTTGAGCTATTAAAAAATTCTTCATTCTCACTTTCCATATTTCAAAGTTTGTTCTATTGAATATGGGGGCTTTGCACATCTGATTTCCTTATGATTTCTTGAAAGAGGATGAGACATATTTAGAGGGTTTTGAGGCCTTCTTTCTAGATTTTTCCATTTGTGTTATAAGGATCTATATTCCAACTGTTAGGCTGAGACTAAAGGTACTAGATCTGATACCAATTGTTGGAAATACTGAGTGGGGGGTGAATCAGTATTTCCTTTTACAATTTTTATTTTACCAGTTAATATCACTTAAGATAGAACATAGAATTAACAATAACAAAATAATTTTATTAATAATAAATGACGAGGAATCCAATCCTCTTTACAACGAATCAAGTACAATAAATAGTTCAGGGTTCCAACCCTAAATGAAGAATCCAATATTCAAATCAACCAAGCTCCAACATGTACTTCACCAAGCTCCAACTTGGTCTATTTGAAGACTCCAATCCTTTAGGGCTCCAACTCGCTTAGCTAGTTCAGGATCCATCCTAGTCTTATATAGGATTCCATTCCTCTGGGGATCCAACCCTGTACTTAAATTCTTTAAGATAAATAAAAGTAGTGCTTCAAGGCTTCTAATATCTTCTTCAAAAATTCATGATAATCCCTCCAATATATCCTTCAATAATGCCCTCAATAAATCTCCAAAAACACCTCCTTCATTAATGACAACTTTAGCATCCATAGAAGGTGTCTCCAAGACTCTTCATATTCCCTAAACAAATTTCTTTAAGGTTACTCCATGATGGCTTCAATAATGCATCAAGGTCTTAAGAATTACTTCAAGATCAACTTCTACATTTATTCCCAACAAGATGTCGTCGACACAATTTTCCAAAATTTCCTTGACGATGCTTCAAGATTGTTTCTCCAAGGCTATTTCAATGCACTTCTTTCCACAAGTTGTTATGGCGGAAAAATCTCTCTTGCAAACAAGAACGATCTCCCTAGATTCAAAGACATATCTAGAAACAAACAAACAAGTAGTTGTCAACTTTCCTTTGTCTATAATTGAAATATAATACATAAAATGAGCAATGACCTCTTACGTTTCTATGAAATGCTTGTAGATGTCCCTTGATTCTTTCAAAAGCCCTTCCTTGTTGCTTCAAAAGAAGTTTTGCATAGATAGAACCAAACAAGGAATAAAATCATAACATAGATAAAGATTGAAACACAATATATATGGAAATTGCAACATAGCATACATCATAGCATGAATTTAATACTCAATTACAAAATATGCAAAAGATCAAGGAGCTTTGCAATGAGCATCATAATAAGTGAAATTAGGAAAGAAAAATATGATTGTATTAATCTTTAATAAGGAGAGATCCAACCTTAGCCTTGATGTTTCAAAACTTCTCCCAATAGTATCCAATCCTCCCTTAAGTGGCAAGCTTCCAACCTCAATTTAGTAGCATAAGTTTAAATTTCAAAATCCTCCCTTACCCTTGGTATATGTTGCATTTATAGGCAAATAAGAGGACGTTTGAGATCCTCTTTTCAAGGGATGAGATCCATAAAGAGAGGGATTAAGGTTACACAAATAGAGGGAGTTTGATTCGTGAACCAAGGGATTAGGCCTAAGTATGTAGGGGCTCGAGGCCTTTTAGTTGAGAAATATTTCCCCAACAAAGCTTCTATAAATTCCTTTTTATTTTTACCCACGTTAAGATATTTGCACAATTTTTAGTGAAGAACAGAGCACGGGATTACACAGGCCACAATGGTCAAAACTGCGCTTGCACAGGATATGACTAGGAAAACTGCGCAACTTTTTGAAAATAGGTTTTTAAGCAATGTAATAAAGGATTCTTGTTGTCTTTGCGATTGTTTTTCTTCGAACATTGTATGGGAATGTTTGGAACACTTCATCGGATAGCAAGAGATCCAAATTGGCAGTCATTTACCTAATTGTGACAAAATTACGTGTAAAACAAGGTACTTTTCAATTTTTGTTAGCCTTAACTCTTCAAACCTGCAAGATTCACTCCAAAATTTCTTCAATAAGATACCAAAATTTCTTCGCAATATGTTTTCAATAGAAAAAAACCTCCTTAATTATGCCTTCACTAGTGCTCAAAGTTATGCTCTAAGTGAACTTTCTGAACTATCCCAAAAACACTTCCCAGAGGTCGAAAAGAAGTGCCACCATAGATACAAGTATTTACAATTCTTGAACAAACAACAGTCTTCCAAAACACTCCAAAAAATTCTTTAAGATGTCTCCAAGGATGTCATTTTAGAATTGATACAAAACTATCTTCAAGCCTTTCACTTCGAGATTGTTTCTACTAAGGTAAAGACTGCTCCAATAACTATTCAAGAAATGTTCCGAAATGTTTGAAAGAATCTTCAAGATTTGCTTAAGAGATGTCAAAGAAGCGACTTCAAAATACTGGACTGCTTTAAGCAACCATCAATATTAGTTCAATAAGCAGACTAAGACTTGTTCTTCAAAGTTTGATTTAAAAGTAGTTTAGAAATTTGTCTTCTAATGATGTCTCCAAGATGTGCCCAAAAACCTTTTCTCAATTGATGCTAAAGTTTTGTTCCAAGTAATGTATAAATGTTTGCTCCCAAATGATGTCAAGATTCACAGGAACAACCAATGTAACCACAGATATGAGCATCTATTTCAAAATAATATTCAAATAATTTTATCACAAGTCTGTAGAATTTTCGCACAAGCGTAAGTTGCTTCAAATGTCAAGAATTGATCCTTCACAGATTTGAAAATGTTACAAGATAGATGGTACAAAAGTTGTTCTGAACTACATGGTCCTATGAACAGAATTAGCTGAGGTATTCGAACTTCTTTAGGTATTTCTGTAACAACCATAGGGTTGCCACATCTTGGCTAGAACAATTATTCAAAACCAACGCAGTTCCTTACTTACAAGATTCTTAATTTCTACACTTTATTCCTGAAGTAATATGCCTCTTTTCACATGTTACATGACTTCTGTTCAATGTACCTTATGAGGCTCAGCCCCCCTTATTCTTCACTCCACTTCTTCTTGTCTTCACCGAAATATCTGAGCATGTTTACATCCCTAACTGAACTACACATTTATTTATATATATAGTTGTTTGGTGATATGAACAAATATGTCTAATGAAGAGTCGTCATGTCCTAGTGAGCTTACATATCTCAGTTAGTAGGTTTAAACAGTATTGACATACACTGTCTTAAAAAAATTAATATATCTGCAATGGTAAGGAGTTATGAGGCATATAGGTACTCGTTAGAAAGCTTATGACCTCCTCTACAAGCTGGTGTAGAATTTTTTCAATATATGACCTCTAATGATGGAAAATTTTAATTTTCTTTTCATTATATACATGTTTTTTTATAACATGTTTTTTCCTTCATGGAACTACGGTATCATGTAGCTTAGGATTTCTTCATCTATAGACATGTATTGGGAAATTTTAGGGCTTATTATATATTATTTATGACATTGTCTTGCAAGGGCCTATTAAAACCATATTAGGGTTTCCATATTAGGGTTTCTTCATTTAATGGAATTAGGGAAACTTCAATACTTAGAACTTCATTCATTAAGGGCTTCATGCATACGTTTCTTAGGTCAACTTTAGGGGTTTGTTTGCATCATGATTTAACATATTACGGCTTACTTCAAGACAACAAGGACTAGGGTCAGGGCTTTCCAATTTCAATGGCTTCAAAAATTTTGGACATCATATTGACAAGGCTTCATATTTGTTAGGGTTTTTGTGCATCTAGTCTTTGCACTTAGGGTTATGGTTACAGGAATTCTTCAACAATTAGGGTTTCATCATATTAATGAAACATGCTAGGAAATATACCTAAGGTTTTCATCCACAACAAGAAATTCTACAGTTAGGATTTTTCTTCTTGGGCATGCTTCAATAACGCACCAAATTTTCCATCTTATTGACATCAATGACAACTTTGTCCAACAAAAATACGATGTGGGTGTCCACACATTGTTGATAAACCTCTCTATAAATCCCCCTTAAAAATTCAACTTTTGTTTTTCAAATACGTGAGGAACTACAAAGAAGCCTTTACTTTTCAAATTCATAGAAAGCAAATAACACTGAGCATACCCAAACCATCCAAGTTATCACTCATAATGTGTTACATAAACCATTCAAAGTTGTAGTTCAAAGTGATGAGCATAAGAAAATAAATCTTAGGCAGTTTAAATGTAGAGAGATGTTGTAGCTTACATTATACAAAAGAGAATAATGATAACTTGGAATGTTTAGGTCTGCTCGATGTTATTGCTTTCTATGAATTTGAAAAGTAAAGGCTTATTTGTAAAGAGCATAATGATAAACATTATTTATCATAAAGAAGGGCCTTTCTTTTATGAAAAATATTGGGAAGGATTACTAATAACCTTTTGAGTCTTTATAGGAAAACCATTTTGAATTACTGAACGTCTTTGTCATTATATGTGATATGAAATTTTTGAGTTCTTTCAAATATCTATAACCAATTTAAAAATTAAGGCATACATAATTACATCTAAAACCTTAAATTAAGAACTAAAATGCTTGTATTACTCATCAAAACCCAAAACAACATAAAATATTAAACACAAAATGACGACTCTTGCGTAAATGTAAAGTGTTAAAAATATTTTGTAATGGAAGTGCACGGAGGAGATGAGTGAACAACTATGCATGTATCAAATTTAAAGGAAAAAAGAGCCATGAAATAATAAAACCATAAGACAAATTATTATCAACATATCACCATTGTCTTCTTGTTGTCAAGTGCTTATGCTTCCATCACTCTCACCATGTTTTCCATCTACCTATACACAACCATCACTAAACGAACTCAAAAAAAAAATTTTAAAAAAAATTTAAAAAAAAAAACAAAATCAAATAAAATCTTATATATAAATGCTTTGTGTTAGAATGCAAATTTTCACAGTTCGAATCATGTGGGAGACAATTTATGGAAAAAAATTGTGTTGAGAAATTGCAATTTTGTCTCCAACATGAATTTGAACATTGAAAATATGCATTCCAACATTTTTTTTGGGAATCGAAGGTTTTTTATTAATTCAAAAGATTACATATCCCCATAACATTTCTCAGAAACCTGTTGCCCTTACTCTTACTAGACTTCTTGACTAATAAATATATACCCGGATACAAAGAAAATTTCCAAAATGACACAAACTTACATAGAATGACAAGAAAAAGGTGTCAAAAACCCATAAAACCAAATGACAACAAACTATCATAAGAAATATTTAGAATTCACTGTAGCAGGATGATATGGACCCAAGGAAGAGGATGGAAGAGGCTTAAATTCACAGTGAATATGCCCCTATATGTGACTTATTTTGGTCTCTGTATGGCTTAGCTTCTCCTTGATTCTTCATTTCGCTCTCCAGGGACTCACAAAGTTACCATGCATCTCCCACATATTTCTTTGTATGTGACTCATAAAGTCCTGTTGAAGGCTACAAGGTGACTGCCTCAACACTGGGGATTCCACCAGTCGGGAGCTTAAAGCAACTCCTTTTCCATTGAAATGGTGGGTCCGACTGGGATATAGGGACCAGTTTCCCGTATAAAAAGAGTTTATATGAATAACAAAAGGGAATAGAATCAACAAAAACGGGGTGATTTATTTCTAATGATAACATAAATTAGATCTAACTACTTCCATAGATCAGATTCTTTTATCTGATTATAGAGAAAGATTTCACAAGCATGAAACTATTGAGATTGCAACAAGATGATGAGCTTAGTGAAAAGAGTCGCCTTCACTAAGTGTGCCCGCAGGCTATTTTTGGCGCAAGTCTATTTTTAGACATGTCGATCATACTCTATGAGTTGCAGGATGATATTTGTGGATGGTTGGTCAAGTTGGAAAAATAGATGGACTTCTATTTTTAGACATACTGTGCGGAATCTATTTTTCGATTGCCAGTCTAAAAATAGATATGCCGAATATTATTAGCTCTTAATAATATTTGGACTATAAACATTATCTTATTCTCTTGGAGCACTTTAGTTAAGTGCACAGATGTGGCACAGGAGCTGACAGAAGGAATTACGCTATTCTTGAGGGTTAAGTGGAGCTATTGCATGGAGATTCTGCCAGGGAACTCATGTATTTAGTTTGCAGTTATTGAGGTAGTTGGTGGAGTTGTGTTCAGTTTAACTCAGTTAGACACAGTTGAGCTAGTTGTACCTAGTCTAACTGATTGATACACTAGTGAGAGTGGTGTGAATTAATTATTAATTAATTAACTAATTATTAACTCATTAATCAACTGAATAATACATCAGTTAACTACAGTGCATGGAAAGTTTCAGTGGAGACCAATGGAGAGGTAGGTGAAAGAGCAGGTTGACTATTAGTTGTGACTATAGTGTTGCATGAATTGCAACATACAATGATTGGAGGTGCCAATGAGGATTGCATGAGAAAGGCTGGACCAATTCGAGTTCATTCAAAGCCAATATTCAGCAGGTATTGCGCAGTAGAGGCGGGCTAGCAGGTGGAAAAGATCGGTGCATGGATTTGCTAGATCGGGCCTGATTAGTGTGTAGCGATTGTATTGTACTGAGAGCTTGATATCATCAGCTTTGTATGAGGATTGTTACATGATCTCTATGACATATGTTATATACATATAGTTGAGGTTTTTAGCTTCAGGCTTTCCCGTTAAAACACTATGTTCATATGTGTGAATTTTGATGGTTTCAATGTGTGCATGCAATTGATTTAATTTCCGCATATGGTGATCAATAGTAGAAGAGATTTTGTATTGTGCATGAAATCAAATAGTGTGTGACCAGGAGAATCTTGGATGTATAACACATTAGTTAAATAATTTCTACATGGTATCAAAGCAGTATTGATCATTGGAGCAATTGCAAATCATTGAAGCGGTTGAGTTTTGTGCTGGTGGAATTCAAATGTGCAGTAGTGTTTTCTTGGTGTCGAAGTTGAGATGTCTTTCAATGGATTGTGATTGGAGTATTACCTTGAGGTAAAATTGAATTATATTTCATGGAAGGATAGGATGGAGGTGGTGTTGGAGGATAATGGGTTGAAGGAGTTCATAGATGCAGAATTCAAACTCCTCGCTTCTAGCGTTGATGTTGTCAGATTCTGATGGCTTATGGAAAAGAAGACAAAGAAATGTCAAAGGATTCCGCCGGAAGGTGTGAAGGATCAAATAGTGTCCAGCCTTCATTGTAAAGCTTATCCATTCTTGATGTGGAAAGCTTTGACAAACTTGTTCCATAGCAAGAGTGACCAAAGGAAGTTGGCGCTCAAGGATAAACTCAAGAAAATAAAAATGGAGAAGGGAAAAAGTACACCCAAGTACCTCATGAAGTTCGTCCAATGCAGGGATGAGCTGGGAAGTGTGGGGGTTACTATAGATGAAGAGGAATTGGTGAGCTTGGCTCTCCTTTGGCTTCCGAAGAGTTGGCATTCCTATGAGGACTCTGTCAATGGTTGGGAGAAACTACCAGGATGGGAGCGACTTTGGTCGGATCTTGTGCAAGAGGAGATAAGGCAGAGTACCAGGGATGGATCTTCATCGAAGAATGAAGATGAAGAAAATTTCACTTTGGCTGCCAAAGCAAGGAAGGGGAAGAGCAAGAAAAATACTTCTCAATCCGGTGCAAAAGGCAAGAAGAAGGACATGTCCAACGTGAAGTGCTTTCACTGTCACCAACACGAACATTACACCACTAATTGTCCACAGAAGAAGAAAAATAAGCAGGTTGCTGGATCTGCAGCTGGAGAGGCCTTAGCCTCGCGATTTGAGCTGGATTTTTTGTTTATCGCATGCTTGGTCTCAAGTATGATGGGTTCAGTGTGGTTTCTTGATAGTGGTGCGTCTTTCCATATGACCGGAGACAAAGATTTGTTTACTGATCTGGATGAGAAGGATCTTGGAGTGCACATTGAGATGGGCGATGATGGTAGATACAGTGCGACTGGTATCGGGACCATTTCCTTTGAGAGGGAGTCTGACAAACCTTTCATCTTGAAGGATGTCATGCATGTTCCAGGATTAAAGAATAATCTTATCTTTGTGGTGATGTTGGAAGACAAGGGATATGATGTTGTCTTTAGCGAGGGAAAGGCTTTTCTGCACAGTAAGGCAACTGGTGAAACCCGGAGGATAGGGGTTAGAGTTAAGAACCTTTATCAATTGTAGGTAGATGGTTGCACAGCAATGGCAGGCAAGGCAGAAAGAGTGGTGATCCGGGATGAGGGCGAGCTATGGCACAGGAGATTGGGCCATCTTCACCATGGTGCTTTGAAAATTTTGCAGCAGATTTCTACCAGGCTTCCGAAGGGTACACTTGCGCAGTCAGATCAATGCAAGGGATGTACTTTGGGAAAATTTGTGAAAGCCACCTTTCATGAGAAGGATAGTCGTGCCACGACAATCCTTGAGAGAATTCACACAGACGTTTGTGGACCTTTCTCAATAGCTTCGATAGCAAAGCACAGATATTATGTGATATTTGTTGATGATTTTTCTTGTAAGTGCTAGATCTTCTTCATGCAGAAGAAGAGCGGGACATTCTCTAAGTTCGGTGAGTTTAAAGCACTGGTGGAGAAAGAATCGGGGAAGCAGGTGAAGGCTCTTAGGAGCGATAATGGCGGTGAATTCATCTCTGGCGAATTCAAAGAATTTTGCAGCGCAGAAGGAATTCGAAGAGAGCTCATAGCGCCTCATAACACACATCACAATGGGGTCGCGGAGTGAAAGAACAGAACGATCATGGGTGTTGCACGAGTGATGTTGCATGATCAGGGCCTTCCCATACACTTGTGGGATGAAGCTTGCAATACTGTGGTTTATGTGCAAAACCATTTTCCTCACAGAGTACTTGGCATGAGTACACCCGAGGAGGCGTTTTCTGGTAAGAAACCTGATATTTCTCATTTGAATCTTTTTGGCTCACCTGTTTACATTCATGTGACGAGGGATTCTAGGAAGAAGCTGGAGCCGACCGCAGAGGTTGGGATATTTGTGGGGTACACAGAAAAACCCCACAACTATCATGTGTATTTTCCAGATAGGCGGAAGACTGTTGTGCGACGGGATATCAATTTCATGAGGAGAAAGCCATGAAGTGCTCGCTTGAGAGGGAGCCACACTTGCATGTAGAAGAGGAGCTATTAGTTCCTAAGGATGAGCCTCAGGATGTGGATCAGCCACAAGAGGAGTTTCATGGAGTGGAAGAAACCACTCATGTAGCGCCAACCATTAGAGGGCAGAAGCGCACTACAGACGCTTAGCGACTGAATCTTGATGCAGAGAAGATTGTAGGAGCACCTACATCACAGCGCAGATAGAGACAGTCACCTAAACGATATACTGGATACATGGCTCTGATGAGAAAGTGTATCATGACAGAACCATCCTCTTTCGAGGAAGCTGTGGAGGACCCTGCATGGGTAGATGCCATGGTGAAAGAGTATGATTCGATTGTCAGAAACAGTGCATGGGAGATTGTCCCAAGGCCGGAAGGGAAATCATTGGTAGGTTTGATATGGATCTACAAAGTGAATCAAGCTGCTGACAGAAGTGTCGAGAAGTACAAGGCAATATTTGTTGCCCGGGGCTTCTCACAGATTGAGGGGATCGACTATGAGGAAACATTTGCACCTATCACAAGGTATTCTTCCATACAGAGCATCCTAGCTCTCTCAGCGCAGATGGGATGGCACATTCATTAGATGGATGTGAATACTGTGTTCCTCAATGGAGTCATTGAGGAGGAGGTGTACATACAGCAGCCCGAAGGTTTCGAGATCTTCAGCAGTGAGTCTCATGTGTGCAGGCTCAAAAGAGCATTGTATGGATTGAAACAAGCACCTCGTGCTTGGAACACACGAATAGAAAGTTATTTCATCGGTCTTTGATTCACCAAGAGTGAGGCGGATCCAAACCTATACTAGATTTTGGTGGAGGGTAAGTTGTTGATCATTGTACTTTATGTAGATGATTTGATTTTGACGGGTGATGAACAGTTGATACTCTCATGCAAAGTTGGCCTTGCAAAAGAATTTGAGATGAAGGACTTGGGCCTCCTTCATTATTTCGATTTCGTACCATTCAAATTAAGATGGATTGTTTGTGTCTCAAGGTAAGTGAGGTTCCTGAGATATCAGAAGTTAAACATGCAGCTCGCAAGCCTATATCGACACTCCTCTTCCGGTGGTTGGAGCAGTGATTGTGTTGCTATCTAGAGGTGGATGTGTTTGTTGCACGACGCCTGGTCGGTTCGTCATTTTTGGCCAATACACGACAAGACATATGCTATGTCAAGTAACTGTAACTTTCACACAAGTTATAAGGTTTCCAATTAAGTTTCTTCTGGAAGGTAGGCAAGTATGTATTGAGATATCTCAGAGGCACATCGGGATATGGATTATGGTACAGACAGTCGGATGAGGTGAGGCTATATGGCTTCACAGATGCAGATTGGGCAGGGAGCCTAACGGACAAAAAGAGCACATCTCCGGGAGGGATTTCGCGCATCGGGTTGATGTTGTGCTTATGGGACAAAGAAGGCAGCTTAGATCCATGGCAATCTCGGCCTGCGGGAGGCCGAGTACATGGCAGCAAGTTTGGCTGCATGCGAGGCTATATGGATGAGGAAGATCCTGGTTGGGTTGTTCGGTTCACACTTAGATCCTACCGTGATATATTGTGATAATCAGAGTTGCATCAAACTATCGGTTAATCCAGTGTTTCATGATAGATCTAAACACATTGACATTCGGTATCATCATATCAGAGATTGTGTGCAGCGGAAGATCATGTTACTTTCTTACATTCCTACGGAGGATCAGGACGCTGATATCTTTACGAAGGCGCTCACTAGGAACAAATTCGAATGCCATAGAGTGTGATCTGGGTGGGTGAGTTCCATTCTGTTGAGAGGGAGTGTTGAGGACAAAAAGATAAAGATGAGCTAAAGGAAAAGAGTTGCTTCACTGGCAGGCCTTGTGCTATTTTTGGCGCAAAGCCTATTTTTAGACATGTCGATCATATTCTATGAGTTGCAGGATGCTATTTGTGGATGGTTGGTCAAGTTGGAAAAATAGATGGACTTCTATTTTTAGACATATTGGGCGGAATCTATTTTTAGATTGCCAGTCTAAAAATAGATATGTCTAATATTATTAGCTCTTAATAATATTTGGACTATAATCATTAACTTATTCTCTTGGAGCACTTCGCCATGTACGTATGTGGCATGTGATTTCATAAGGAATTATAATAATAATGGTGGCAAGGAGTATATTGCATGGAGACTTCTGTTAGAACTCATGTGACAGAGTTTGGTGGAGTTATTGAGGTAGTTGGTGGAGTTGTGTTCAGTTTAACTCAGTTAGACACAGTTGAGCTAGTTGTATCTAGTCTAACTGAATGATACACTAGTGAGAGTGGTGTTAATTAATTATTAATTAATTCACTAAATATTAACTCATTAATCAACTGAAGAATACATCAGTTGACTACAGTGCATGGACAGTTTCAGTGGAGACCAATGGAGAGGTAGGTGAAAGAGCAGGTTGACTATCAGTTGTGACTATAGTGTTGCATGAGTTTGCACCACACATTAATGGAGATGCCAATGAGGATTGCGTGAGCAAGGCTGGACCAATTCGAGTTCATTCAGAGCCAATATTCAGTAGGGATTGCGCAGTAGAGGCAGGCTAGCAGGTGGCAAAGATCGGTGCATGGATTTGCAAGATCTAGCCTGATTAGTGTGTAGCGATTGGATTGTACTGAGAGCTTGTGAGAAGCTTTGTATGATGATTGTTACATGATCTCTATGACATATATTATATACATATAGTTGGGTTTTTTAGCTTCAGGCTTTCCCGTTAAAACACTGTGTTCATATGTGTGAATTTTTATGGTTTCAATGTGTGCATGCAATTGATTTAATTTCCGCAAGTAATGATCAATAGTAGAAGAGATTTTATATTGTGCATGAAGTCAAATAGCATCTGATCAGGAGAATATTGGATGTATAACGCATTAGTTATATAATTTCTACAAAAACAATATAAATCATTGCATACTTAATGAATATAGGCACATATACGAAACTAGATCAATGTAATTGATTTAGTTGATGAAGAACATCAATCACATAAGGATTTGCATTGGGGTTACATTTGGAGTTAGTTCTGGAGATTTCTCCATCCTTCGCCTCTTCTTTGATCTGGTCATGACAACTTTATGTTTTGGACAATAGAATACATCTAATGGAGGTACTTCCTCTATGTTGAGGATTATTTGATCAACGGGAAAAGCTGGGATGATTTCCATGACTTGGGCAGATGTAGCTTTTCTATTTTCTTCTATATCATTATTTATTTGGCTTTCACTTTTCTTAACACCTTTTGTAGAAACCTCTGTAGTGAATGGGGTTTCTTTATTTTCTTCTTGACTCTTCAAATTATTATTATCATTAGGCATGTGTTGTGCACTTGGATCTCTTGTAGAAGCTACTGAATTTATAGTGTCAAGAATAAGTTTAGCATCTAATTGAATAGTATCATGAGTGGTCAGAATATCAGCTGTAGATAGTACTTTTTCAAACTCGCCCCAGTCTTGGTTGATTTTTTCATTTTGCTCAATATTTGCAATTTTTGTCTCTACAATTGGTACTTGAGATGAAGACGTTGAAACTGTTGTCTTTTCCAGTTTTTGGTGCTGGTCTTTGGAACAAAAATTTCACCAGATGAGCATTTCTTTGTTCTCGATATTCTTTGAATCTCAGCAGGTCTTCAGCACTGGGTATTTCCTCTGCTATTTGTTGAATTTTGGAAAATTCAGAAACTGACTCGAACATATCATCAAACCTATTAGGATTGCTTGGAAATGCTCGAAGTTTGACCTGATTTGTTGTTTCTCTAGAAACACCATAAGCATCATAATTTATATTGGGAAAAACTAGGAATTTGAACGATTTTAATCAATCAATTTCAAGACAGGCATGCTTGAAATTGTTCAATGCGTATGAGACACATGAAAAGGTGAAAGTTGGCCAAATGGTCTTTTTAGCATCTTTCAATACTTTTGTCAAACCGTTGCCAACAGTCTGATAAGAAATTTCTTTAGCCAATAATTTTTCTGGTATGTACAGAGGTAGGATATGTGGAGGGTCATAGCTTCCAAAAACACGGATGTACATAAATTACTCTTCACCAAACCACCTACCTATATACTTAAGACTTTTATCAGCTTCAGGGGTAATTCTAGGGATTTTAACTTCAAAAATGGCTTGGTAAATTGGGAGCATTATTTCATTACAGATTTTGAAAATATGGGAGTACTATTTTGATTCCCACAAGAAATATAACTAGACAAAGATGGGGGTTACTACTTCCTCAGTCCATTTCCATCCAAAGGAGGGGAATTCACAAGAAAAACAGACTACATCCATGATATAAGAGCTCATGTAAAAAGGAGGGGTTGTATTGGCTTTAACATTCCGATTTTCCCTATAGGTTGTGATGAGTCTTATCAAATTATCGGAAATAATGGTTGCCCAATTTAGGATATACCCATCAAAGGTTGCTTCTATCAAGGGTGTCAAATTATCTTTAAACTTACTAGTGTTTACAGACCCAAATAAGCAACACATCATTGAAGCTATTTGAGAGTAAGGGCTTATAAGAGAAGCAACTGAATACATACCCTTATCATCACGCTTATGCCAGTTAGGGTCATTTCTCCACTTTTTAATTACTGCTACAGATTTTTGTTCTCTTGCATGAACTTTTGAACGAATTGTGAGTCATATCTCTTCAGCAGCTTTGGTAATTTGTACATCTTCTTTAAATCAGTTGGTTTAAGAGAACCAATGACAGTTCTATTCATGGTAACAAATTATCTATCCCTTATATCCACATTTTATAACACCCATCTTACTAAGTTAGTGTATGGAATTATTTTGGGACAAGCAGCAATTCTGTGAAGAAAGGAGTTAGCCGCATCTATCGAGGATTTTGAAACATTGGAAGAAGTATCATTAGCTACGGCTTGCCCATTTGGAATTAATTAAGGTTTCTCATTCTCGAAGAGTTGGTATAACCCTTCCCAGCCTGAAGAAACAACATCTGGATTGCATGTGGTATCTGAGATTAAGGGAGCCATTTCGTTGTTCTCCTCTTGCTGCATAACTAACTATGGCAAGGTGGTAGATTGCCTTCGTGCTTTAATCAATCGTGACATGTTGAAATGCCTTGCGTTTTAGAATTATCATGTTCAAACAAACCAAATATGATAAGCTCGAGTCACTTCGAAACACTATTAACAATCTTATCAATTGAATTCATGCGTAATAGTAATCCTTCAGTATTTAATTTTGAAACTATAATTCAATTGAAAACCTCGAGATTACAAACTCGCTTGAACGAACATTAAATTCGAAAGTATGGATCCACGTGATTCTGACAAATGTCATTATATCGGGACGTTACATAAGCGATTTAATAGACTACATGCTTTAGTGTTTTTAGAACTCTGCGAAATGCGAAAATGCGATAGTTTTAAACATAATGTGGTATCGGTATATGTTAGTTGACGAGATGCGATATTGATATTTGTTAGATAAAAAATTTCGGTGTTTCGGAACTATAGGAATTCGCTTACTTCACAATTCGATGTTTCGGCACTTCGACTATTCGCGGTTTTGCAATTCGGCACTTCGCTTATTCACTTGATCGCAACTTTTGTCTCGCTATATGCTTTTGCTTTGAAGTTTTTGTTTTTTAAGCATTTTTTAGAGATTTTCTTATTTATAATATAAAATTAAAATCTTAACCCAAGAAATTGATAATTTCGGTTTTATTTCTAAGAATTGAATATTAATTGTAAAAAATTAAAGGGTCCCCATTATTCTTTATAAGTTACTATCTAGGATAATGGGGAGTTATTGTAATACTACAACAATTGGCGACACACTCGATGAATCTAGAATATCTAACAAATATTAATACTTAGAGACATTTTTAGGAAATTTATAAACAATTGAAATATGTTTTTGATATAGATAAATTTTAATTTAAATAACCTCGTTTACTTGAAAAACTTCTTCATACTTCTGCAAATGACGTTTATCTTTAAATGAATCAAACCTTAATAAGTTGAAAAGATAAGTAGAAATTTATTTGAAGCTTGGCTATTAGATAAACTTAGTAGTCACTAGTAGAGCCACTGCTACCATCAGGTGTTCATAGCCTTGACAAGGTTACTATTTAACCAAAAATGAACGAGTATCCCATTCATAACATAATAGATATCTTTAGAGGTAACATGATAACTTATTTTAGAATTTTTAGAATTTTTTCATTTTTTGTTACTTTAAAATCATTATCTTGCCTTGGTAGCTAGAAATGATAATGTCATTCATTGGTTATAATAAATTTGAACAAGCTGGCTCATGATGAGATCCCTTGTCTCAATTTTTTTAGGCCATGAGCCACTATCTTGGTTTGGTAGCTAATTGATGATGTCAAGTTTATTAGTTTCCTATGAATATGATAACTTGACTCATGATGAGATCTCTCAACTTTAAAGTTTTTTATATTTTTTAATTACACTGTGAAGAATATCTAATACATAAATGAATGGGGAGGTTGTCATTTTGCTCTTTATGAGCTGTTGGATGACCATTTGAGTTAAAGATGCTAATACTTCAATAAAATTTCTCACTTTGTAAAAATAATTTTTTGAACTTGATTCATGTCAAAATAATTTTTCAACTCACATAGGTTGGAAGAATTCTTCTTGCTATTGGCTATTTAAATCAAAATTTTCTAAAGAAATAGAGAATTCAATTTATGCTTTCCTTGTTTATACCTCTAAGGATTAATACTTTCATGTTCTTTAATAAATACGAAGTGTTTCACCTTTTGTGTAATATTGCAAAAACTTACTTATTCGAATTAACCTATATACATACTTATACAAAAGAATTGTTGTTCTTTAAGAAAAATATTTTTTAAGGATAAGTCCATTGACAATAAGATTTTCCTTCTTCCCTTGTAAATCTTTCAAAATGAAAGTTAATGGACCTATTTTTTCAATTATTTGAAAAGGGCTAAGCAAGAGCTTTTGAAATTTAGTATATTTTCCTTTATCTTCATGCACTTTCTCCCATTTCAATACTAAATCTCAGATCTCAAATTGTTTATCCTTGATTGTATTTGAATCAAACGAAGTTTTGACCAACTATTGATGATGACTATGTACCAGTTTAGCCTTTTCTCTTTCTTCTTCCATTTTAATTATTTGGGACATTCTTAGTTTTAATGAAGAGAAATTTTGTTCATTAATAAATTGAACTAGGGCTATTGACAGGATAGCTATATTTAAAGGTAAAACTGCCTCTTTTCAATATACTAATTGAAAAGGAGAAGTTCATATTGAAGCTTTTTTAGTTATCCTATCTGCCCATAATGCAAAGGTTAAGGCTTTGTGCCAATTCTTTTCATTTTGATCAATGGTTCATTTAATTATTCTTATAAGGTTTTTGTTTGTTGATTCTGCTAAGCCATTTCCTTGGGGATAATAATTTGCATAATATTTTAATTTAAACCCTCTTTTCAAAGCAAATTCAGTCATGGAATTTCCAGATAAATAAGAAGCATTGTCAAACACGAGAGCGTTAGGAACACCAAACCTTGTAATAATGAATTGGTCAATAAACTCAATAATGTTTTCGGAGTTGGAAGTCTTAAGAGGTATTGCTTCTACCCACTTTGCAAAATAATCTGTAGAAGTCAATATATATTTATGTTGTTTAGAAGAATGAGGAATGATCTCACCTATTATCTCAAGTCCCCATTGTTTGAAAGGTTGTTCCATATTTACTAGTTGCAGTGGCATTGATGCTTTTCTTTGTCTTCTTGCCACGGTTTGACAAATTTCACAATTTCTAACATAATTATGTGCATCTTTGAATAAGGTTGGCCAATAATATCCATCATGTAAAATTTTATGAGTTGTAGTGTTTCCACCAAAGTGTCCACCTACTAGTCCATCATGGAGTTCCTGGAGCACATTGGGTATTTCAGTTTTCTCTAAGCATCTCAGCAAGACAGAATCATAATTCTTTCTTAATAACACAACATTGACTAACTGATATTGATTAGCTTTCAATATTGATGCTCGTTTTCTTTTAAAGTCCAAGTTCAGTGGAGCATAACCATTTTTTAGATAAAAGGTTAAATCAACATATTGAGATTGAGGGTCAACTATGAATATCTCTGTAAATTGTTCAATACTATTTGTTACCTCATCCAGTGGGGTGTCATTCATTCCTGTAATCAACTTGCAAAAAAATTGACCTCTTACAATTTTATCAGGTCTTATTTCTAAGTCATATTCTTTCATTGTTGTTACCCAATTGGCCCTATTTTCTCCAAGTTCCTTTTGAATGAGTATTTGTCTGATTGTCAAGAAAGGAACTATCACTTTGACATGATATTTTAAGATAAAGGGTAGGAAGTGTTTCACCGCTTTATAAACTGCAAATGCATGTTTTCAGCGCTTGTGTAGTTCAATTCTGCTCCTTGAAAATTAGAACTAAAGAATGCAATTGGGGTTTCGAGTTTTTTATCCTCTGGTTGAGTTAATACTGCTGCATATGACATATTAGAAGCAAGAGTATATAGAGTGAAATTATTGGAAAAATTGGGAGTAGAGAAGGAGCATCAAAAATTGATTGTTTGATGATTTGAAATGCTTCCTTTTCTTCTTCTCCCCATTTAAACAATGTATCTTTCTTGATCATATTTTGCAGTGGAAGAACAATATGTGAAAAATCTGGAACGAATCTTTTGACAAAGTTTATCTGCCCTAAAAAGGATTGCAATGATTTTTTGTTATGGGGTAGTGGAATTTAGGAAATTGTTTTAATCATGTCTGGATTAATACAAGTTCCATTATTTGAGACAATAAAACCTAAGAGTTTTCCTTCATTTAAAGCAAAGAATGAATTCTTCGGGTTAACATAAATTCCAAATCTCCTGCATCTTTCAAATATTTGCTTTAAGTCATGCAAGTGATTGTTTTTCTCTTTTGAGTATATGATTATATCATCGAGATATACTACCACAGTTTTATTTATCAATCCTTTAAATGCAATATCGATGGTTCTTTGAAAGGTAGCTCCTGCATTCATTAGTTCGAAGGGCATCTTTTGGTATGAGTAAGTTCCCCATTTTGTTTGGAATGTTGTTTTCAAACGATCTTCGGGATGAACCAAAATTTGATTATATCTTGAAAATCCATCTAGAAAGGACAATAACTCAAAACCTGAAACTGATTGTAAAATTTGTTCCATTGATGGTAAAGGAAAATTATCCTTTTGACATGCTTTATTCAGGTTCCTGAAGTCAATACAAATTTGAATATCTCCCTTCTTTTTCCTATCTAGTACCAGATTAGAAATCCATTTCAAATGTCTAACGGGAAAAATGATCTCGGCTTTCAATAGTTTATTTAACTCATTTTTTATTTTTGTTTCCAAGTTTGGATGAATTTTCATAAGCTTTTGTTGGATAGGTTTAACTTCAAGCACCATAGGAATAGTATGTTGAATGACAAAAGGGTTAAAATTTTTAAGATCTTGGTAATTCCATGCGAAAATATCTTTGTTAGTTCTTCAATAATGAAACAAATGCATTTCTTTATTTAAATGAAAGGCTAAGCCCTAAATTTATGTCTTGATGCAGATTATCAAATCCTAGGTTGACTAATTCAAACTTTAGAGTAGAACTCTGCAGTTTTCAATTGTTGATTTTCTTGAATCTGTCTTTCAAATCATATAAATCTTCAAGCTTAACAACAGACTTTGGTAAAATAATTTTATTATTTTGGTGTTTGATCTGATTATCATGTTCATCTTTGTCCATAATTTGATCATCATGTGATATCTTGGAATTAAAAAAACTTAAGATATCACTCTCATCATTAAAAACTCGCCAACTAGTAACATTATCTGGTATAGATGGTCAAAAAATTATTTCGATAGAGAACCTATCAGGACTAAAATCCTATGGTGGTATAAGCTTGGAAGCAACATTAGCTAAAATTTCGGTGTTGGCATTCTGCAATCTAGGAATAGGAGAGATATTGAATGCTACAAAATGAGATGTAAGGTCTTGAACTAGGGATTGGTAATTTTTCAAGTGATTTGAGAGACAGTGAATAATATTCCGTACTTGTCTTACAACAATCTCTGAATCCCTAAACACCTGAATATATTATATATCAAGACTAATTGCTTTACGGAGGCCTTGAACCAATGCTTCATATTCAGCAATATTATTAGTGCATTCAAATTCTAACCTACAAGCTAGCATGGTTTTTTCGCCTTTTGGGCTAATGAGTACACATCTTGCTCCTGCACCATCATTGGGTCTTGATCCATCGAAATAAATTTTCCAAAACAAATATTGGATTACAGTTTCTTCTTCAAAATTGAAGCATCTAATGGAATCCGTCTGGGAGTAATTTTCTACTTGTGAATTAACAAAGTTGATTGGAAAAGGTGATGTTTGCGCATTGAAATTGCCTAAAAATGATTTTTCAAAGTAAATGCCCAGAATATTGTTATTAAATATTATAGACTCGTTTTCTTCCCCAAGTTCTGTGACTGAGTACTTCATATGTTTCTCACGGTCAAATCTAATTTGATTAGGATTTCCATTATATGGAAGCCACATGTGAGACCAGCTCGTTCCAAATTATCCATGTAATTTTTCAGACCACTCTCTGCTAAGAACTAAATCGTAAAATTCAGGAATGTCTGCAATTAGTATATCAATTATTTGAGCAACTTTTGAATTTGATGACAATCTAATACTTACCAAATTGATCTCTCCTAAGACTTTGACCTTTGTTCTATCCAATTGAACTATATTAACTGATGATTTCTGGGGTGTGTTAGCCACCTATAAAATTTGTCATATCAAATGGTGGCTAAAAAATTTTTGGAGCCTTCAAGGAACAAGTTTTATTGCAAAAAAGTGTTATCTCTTTAATACTCATAAAGACATCATGCCCTTGGTTCAATCTTCACTGCTGTTTCCTTTTCCAACTCAGAAATTCTGTTGTTTTCCATGAAGATAAGACTGCTACAAAATCTATTTTTCCCCTCCCTCCACCTCAAAACTAACCTTCATTTTTCCACCTCTTTTCCTCATATACTTCCTCTATTTCTCATTTCCCCCTTCATAAAATCCACTTTACAAAGTTTAAAACTCCTTTTTAAACTCTATCGAAACCCCCAAATCCATCAAAAAACTCTGAAAAAATCATTAAAAAAAACACTTTTTGTACTAAGGGTTTAAGCCCCTTTGGGCTAAATCCTAAACCACTTCACCACATGTGCCCGTGTGCTGGAACCAAGCGCTAAGCCCTTTCGGCGCTCATCGCATCGGAAAAATCAGAGTGCACAGGTCTATTTTCCATGTTAGAACCTCCGATGCGATTAAGCCCTTTGTACATAACCCCCGATCTTATTATCGCCTCATATAACCCTTGTGCCCGCAATCGAGCACTTAAATGCTGTATTAATCCATCTCCGATGCATTTTTCCCTTTGTTAATTCATAAAACCCATTTTCCTAAGTTTTGGTCTAAAAACCTGCTGGAGCAATGTTTTTAATGTAAATGGGTAGATTGAAAAGGCCCCGCATCAAAATTCCGATGCGATCGAGCCCCGTTGTATAAACCCCACTCTCTGCTTTACTCCATATAACTTGCGCCTGGGACCAAGAGTTAAAAGTCCCGAAGCACTAATCGCATCGCAAAATTCTAAATGGGTAGATTGAAAAGCCCACAGGCCCAATCCAAAGTTCCGATGCGATTTGCCCTTATACATATAAGCCCCGGACCTATTATCTTTCATATAGACCAATGGCCCTGCAGACGCCGCCTAGCCACTTTATATATATAAACCTTCCCCAAGCCAAAACCTTTGTTTTTATTAAATTTTTGGTTTCATGTGTTATAGAGGGTTTTCGCCGGTGCGTGATATAAAACAATATCCGTCGTTGATCTTAAGCCAATCGAACGGCCCGCACAATATCGCATCGCAGTTTTATTGGGTGCATTTTCTTCCTCTCTCTGATTGACTGCCCCCGATCGATCCTCCACCATTCGATCCATCCGCCATATTTCTGATCCAACGGTCCTCATTTTCTCCGATTGCAAACCTCTCCTCCGCCTTCAAAACCCCTCTGATTCATTTCCCACCGTCGATCTGATTTGCAGATCGACGGCCAGCGCTCGATCGCATTGGTGCCATACAAGTTCTTTCCCCCACCGATCGCATGCCTCCGATTGCATCTAGACCGTCCACGTGTCCAGATCGAACGGTCCAGAATGCGTCTTCCGCCTTTGGTTAAAAACATACACCTTGCTTCATAATGTTGTTTCTACCAATCTCAGTCGTTGATCTCTACATATCAACGGCCCTCATCAACCCTTCCTCCGCCATTGTATTATTTCGTTTACACCCCAGATCGCATCTCGGCCGTTGATTTGTTCCATCTAACGGCTCATATTAAACCCAACAGGCCTGCCTCCTATGGGTCCTGCCTTCTTCAAAATTTGATCTTTGACGTTCATCTTAGATCTAACGGCTCAGATAGAAACTGCCCTCCGTGCTCTCTGCCCTCACATTTATCCCGTATCGCGCTCATTCTCCACCGTCCGATCTGAGACCCCAGATCTAATGGCCCACATTCCATGTCGCGTAACTTTCAGCGTGAAGGATAATTTTCTAAGGGCCGCGCGATATAGATGGTTTTGAAAAGCCATGTGTCGGGCGGGAACGCATATCGCGTTCAAAAAGGAAAAACCGCCTCCCCGCATTTTCACCGCACGAAAACAGTTGTTTTTCCCTCCAAACCACCTTTCCCCATTTCTATTATGATTTTTTGCGTGGGTTTCCCACTATTGATCTCTGCATATCAATAGCCCAGATCTAATCCGGCCTTACACCATCGCCCCCCACCCTCACCAAAGGATTTCAATGAGTAATTTCAACCGTTGATCGCCCAGGCTGATCTCATCCGACGGCCCAGGTTATATCCGAAACCCCAAATTTCATTTAAATCCTTTTCCTCCTCCAAAGGGTTTTTAACCTTATATCTTCACATTTTCTTCTATTTTCACAATAATGTGACTCCTTCACATTATTAGTTCACCGCTGATCTCGACCGTTGATCTCCTTGATCAGTCATAGATTGACGGTTCTAACTTAATTCTTCCCCCGCTTTCCTTTTTGACCTCCCGCAAACGGATCTTCACCGTTGGATGCTACCATCCAACGGCCCTGCTCCTCCCCACAACCTCTGAAGCAGTTTTACCTCATAAGCGCAGGATTTCTTAATTATTTTTGTATTTTGCAAGTGTTGAATGGTTTTTCCATTACATCAAAGGAAAACCAAAGGCTAGGGATGATGATCCCTTGTGCCTTCGTACTTACAGAAAGATCATTCCACAGGGTTCGAATCCACGTTTCATCGATGCTTCATGGGCATTGATGCCTTATGAGCCCTGTGCGGCACTGCACATCAACAAGACACAGATAATTAAATCAAACAAAAGAGTATCAGTGTTGAAGACTAAAACAAAGCAGAATGGAAGATTAAAGCCTAATCCACTAGTATAAAGCAGATTTAAAGTGGATTAATAGTGATTAAATAACATTAAAATATCTACAGACAGAAAAGCCACCACCGCCACAACAGAGGCCAATTGATTCCTCTCAGCTACCAGATTGCCACCTGTAGCTTCAAAGCACTCAAACAGAGGCCAAGTAATGACCAACAGAGGATATCTGCCTCACAACCACCAAAGAGTTAATTCAGCCGAAGAACTAATTGCAAATTATTTGTTGAGTTACTACAGATATGACAAAGAGCCTTAAAAGTCAACAAAAGCTCCCACCGAGCTTAATCCTTTAATGTAAATCAATTAATACATTGAAAATGTCTGTACTCTTCTCCATTAAGCCCCTCAAAGGCTGAGAAGCATTAATCTGTATTAGTTGAACCCAGGAGATCTTTTATCATATCCCACCTCCTCATTCCTTCTATAAATACTTCTGTAGAAGATGAGAAAATGTTGGCTACAGAACTTTGAAATATACTTGTGCTCGAAACTTCTACTTGTAAATAGTGTTCAAAGGCTCTTGAAGCTCTGCTTGTGATAGAATAGTTAGGCTAAGTAGTGAAGATGATTGCTGAACTAAAACACTGGAGTTAAAGTTGTAACTGGTTTGAAGCATCAATACAAGTTGATTTATGGGATCCTGGTCTATGTCGACGATGATTTTTTTCTTAATATAAATCGTTATTTTATTTCTGTTTTCACTTTGTCCATCTTCTCTTATAAATAACAGCAAGCATAGAGTTAGGATTTACTGTATATCAGTACCCTTTTCTGAATGATAATCTTTATCTATATGTTTTCTTCCAAATTATGTTGTTTAGGAATGATTTAATTCAGTTTTAGCAGTTAGGAATGTTGTCGTTCCCTCATCCTACTGTCTAGGCTAATTGTTATTCTTGAATGTTATTTTTAGTTTATGTTAAGTACAGATGAACTAGGGAAGTCTATGGTTAGCCCTGTCCTCTAGTCTCTTCTCCAAAGGCTATCTAAAAGTTTCCCTAAGAATGTGTTGAAATCTGGCTAGTTTCAAAGTACTTACCAGATCTTAGACCATTCTTCGTTATCATTTGTGTTTCCCTTTGTGTTTAAATGTTTTCCTATTGAGAGTGTATCAAAAGTTGGCTAGTTTCAAAGTACTTACCAGATCTTGGATTAATTTTATGTCTTTCTTAAGTGTATGTCAAAAGTTGGCTAGCTTCAAAGTACTTACCAGATCTTGGGTTGCTCTTTGTTCTTCATTTGTTTAATTCCCCTTCTTTTTGTATCATTTCATTCCATAAAATCAACTTTAAAGAGATCCTTAGACATAGATGACTTGCCCCATGGACCACTCTTGAACCTTGTTGTTTCAATTAAACCCTATTATGACTCCATAGCCCAATGGACTAAAACCAGTATTACATCCATCTTTTTAGCCAAAGCTCGTTATATTTGCTTGCAAATTCTCACCTTTGAAACTATTTCCATCTAGGACTTTCCACTCAAATAATAATCATGCTCAACCATCCAAAAAGAAAGAAAAACCTCCAGACTTCATAACTAGCCTAATATCATTACCCAAAAAACCTTAAAGATAAATCCATCTTTGCACTTATTGGAGAGACCCCTCTCCGGATTCAAGAGGGCTAGATCCTAGAATCCCAAATTGGTTGAAACAGTGTTTCTCCCTGCAGTCGGACTTTGCCAATCTTGTTGATTATAGGGAGCTAACATCTCTGGCGACTCCACTGAGGATTTGAGTCGAATTTTCATCTTAGGTTCCCTTAAAATTTCATACAAACCTTGTGAGTAAAAAACAACCTCTTCAAGAACTACCAAACCGATGGTAATCATGATAAAACTTGTTTGAATCAGTGACAAGCTAGGTGAACCCTAGGATTCTCATAAGAGCTTATCTAACCTTGAAGGATCAGCTGGTTTATCCATAAGAGTAGACTTTCTTTGTCTCATAATCGTAGCTAAGTTTTGAAACAGATTTAGGACACTCTTAGAAACCAAGAAGACTGGTACAGGTTCCAGAAACTCCAAAATATTTTGACATTTTCATAAATATTATAGACTATAAAACCTTTTACCTCCAAAAGAGCTTAAAAATTTAATTTGGTAAATCTCCATAATCCTCAACACTTTAAGATCAACTGGAAGACCTTGAAGTGTAGTCATTATAATATCATTTAAATCCAGTTAGAGGATTGTTGGATTAAAATTGTGAAAACAGATTAGTTAAACCTCTTAAAGACTGTCATACTGGTTGAACTTTTCTTGTTATTTGGGTCTAAAAACACAGCATAGTGGCTCCTAGAAAGATTCATACTAGAGCCCATCTCTGACTCTGACCACTTTCAGATATTGATAACCTCAGAAAGTATTCTTAGGTGTTCTAGATTAATCTTCAACTATGCCAAATCACCCGGAGAGCTAATTCGCCTCAAAATATTGCAGCCTTCTACAAGAAGAATCACAAAGCGCATCTAAGGAATCCATTTAGAACTAGGTCTCTTGATGATTTAGATCAGCTAGATTCTGAGTCTTCACTTTCATCTCCTGAAACAAGTGAACATCCTGGTAGTAGAGAAACAACACCACCTGATTCACATTTCCTTTTCAATTTAGGTGTCTCCCATCCAAGGTCAACTCAGCAAACTATTCTTGTTCCATCCACGTCTTTTCATCCTACATCCACTGTTCAAACCACTCCACTTAAGCCCACTTTACCTTTTGTTAATCCACTTCTTGTAAATCCACCTCCACCACATATCATGGTAGCATGGTATGCTCCCTTAGTCCTTCCTGTACCATTAGTCAATCTTCCACAAGACTATCAGTCCAAAATTCCATTATATGATGCTAGTAATGCTACTACTACATCACAACACATGGATAAAATGAATGACTACTTTGACAAAAATGAAATTGATGATGAATCTGTCAAGCTAAGATTATTTGCTTAGATTTTGGGGGGAGAAGTAAGAAAATGGTTTAAAGGCTTAACCCCCCACAGTATCAATGATCTCCAAGCCTTTCATCAGACATTTTTAAACAAATGGGAAGTAAAGAAGAATCTTCTCCAAGTCCTTTCTAATTATAATAACCTCCATAGAAACACTGGGGAAAGTGTACAAACTTATTGTACCAGATTTAATAGTGTATATAATGCACTTTCCCTAGATCTAAAACCTCCACAAGGCTCAGCTCTAAACAAGTTTCCTAAAGCATTTGACCCTGAGATGGCCTATCAGCTGAGAGAGAGAGATCCTGCAACTCTTAAGGATATGCAAAAAGGAGCTCTTGTTGTGGAAGTTAATTTGATGGAGAAGAGAGAAAGAATTAAGAATGAGAAGAGAGTGTCCTTTAGAGAGGAATCTACCCCTTCCGCTTCCAGCTCAAAGATGGAAAAAATGATGGAGGAGATGATGAAGAAAATGAGCATCCTTGAGAGAGCACAAGCAAGTCAAATTCAAACTGCTCCTCAAAACAGAAACCAGAACCAAAATTAGAATTTTAGAAGGAACCAGCCTCCAAACAGACCTAGGGAAGATGATCAACAAATCACTCCTCCCTTTCATCAAAACTATGTGAGTGAGGTTGAGGAAACAGATGAAATAACAGAGGAAGATGATATCAACATGTTGGGAGTAGATAATGATGACTTTGAGATTCATTATGATATAAAGCAAGGTCTTTACACACCCTATGATGACAAAAGAGATGAGGATGAAAGTTATTATCAAGACATGGAAAATGTCATCATAGATTCTCAAAGAGAATATGACCTTAGAAGTAAAACCAATCAACAAACTCCCAACACCAAAACCTCTGACAAATCTTCACAAAACAGCACTGTAAACAAGCCTAAAGTTGTCAAACAGAAAGACAGAACAGTGGCTGTAAATTCTGATAAAGGTAAAGAGAAAGGCACTCAAAACGTTACAAAACATAATGCAGACCTTAGCAGTACTAACACTTCAACTAGTACTCATGTTAAACCATTTTGTCAAATGTAAATAGAACAAATCAGCAAGTTGATGTTGCTGATAGAGTGGCAGTTAACAAGGTTGAGACAAGTTCTTCAAAGAATCAAACACCTTTCAGTCTGGAGCAGGAAATTTCCAAAATTAAAATCTTTGTTCCCTTGACTGAGTTAGCTGCCCAAAATGTATATAGGACCCAAATTTTGAAGGCTTTCAAAATTGAAGAGAATAATGACACAGTCAATCTTAACGATGACCAACCAGAGCTTATTTTTGCTCCTAAGATTGAAGGTAGGTATCAAGAGGGACATGTTCCTCCCTTTTATGTAAGTTTAAACATTCATGACAAGATTTTGCACAACGCTATGCATGATGCTGGGGCTTCTCGTAATTTAATACCAAAAGTTGTAATGGAGAGCCTGGGTCTAGAAATCACCAGACCTTATAAAGACCTTTACTCCTTTGACTCAAGCAGAGTAAAATGTTTAGGATTAATAAAAGACCTCTGCGTTAACTTAGCACAGATTCCAGCCAAATGCTTATTCATGGACATTGTTGTGGCTGATGTGCCCCCAAAGTATGGAATTTTATTATCAAGATCTTGGGGGGCTAAGTTACAAGGAACTATGCAAATGGACATGACCTATGCGACCATCCTTGTTTTCAATCATACTAGAAGACTTTACAGGGAGTCCCATATGCAATATATGGTTACAAGCCAAGACAGACCACAAAACTCTCCTCTGTATTCTGTAAATACAGACCTCAATTCTTTTATCCTGTTTAACGATGAATCTTTCACTGAACAGGTGACTTTAACTGAACTGATGGTCGATAGAGAGGAAGAAGAGCACAACACAGAAGTTTAAAAACAGTTTGTTGAACCTTTAAACTTTAGCAAACCAAACATATGTCTTGAGCTACAAATAGTGCATCCATTGCTTTTAAACCTTGATAGTCGAGAAAGAAACCCTCAACACAGCGAAAAACCTGAGGAGTTTAAACGAATTCAACTAAATGTTGATATTCAACAACAATCAGAAAGCACGTTAGTCGAAGAGGACAGTACCCAAGATAAATCGGAATCTAGTCCTCTGTGGAGTATGAACTTCGATGGGTCATGCACTAGCACTAATGTTGGTGCAGGTGTCTAGATATGAAACACTGAGAACAACCACGAAGAAAGAATTTCCTGTAGATTAAACTTCCAGTGTTCAAATAACATAGTGGAATATGAATCCCTGCTTTTAGGCTTACGTTTGTTGAAAAAGTTAGGAGCCAAAAGAATCAAAGCATGTGGGGATTCTGAATTAATCATTAGGCAAGTCAACGGGGAATACAACACAAATCACCCAAGACTTAGGGCCTATCGAAACGATGTCGTGGATCTTTTAAAAACTTTTGAGGAGTACCAGATAATTTTTGTACCAAGAAAAATAAATATCACAGCCCACAGCTTAGCCTTTACAGCTAGAACATGCTTAACGCCATATGAAACCAAAGAATGCACAACTCAGATAAAATTCAGACCAGTCGTTCCTGATAACGAAAAGTATTGGCAAGTGTTTGACGGAGACAAACAAATAGAAGACTTCATGCAATTCAGAAATGAATTTGAACTACATAGTTCAGATTTAGATTATGAAACAGACTGCAACAGTGAAGAAAATTTTCTTGATGAAGAAGAACAGTCTCCTAAGCTTGCTAATGTTAATCTTTTGTCTAGAAACCTTGAAAACAAAACAGAGATGATTGCAGAGGTAGAAACATAGGAGTTAGAAACCTTGCAATCTAAATATCAAAGTTTTCTTAAGGCTCTGGCCCCTTTAGAAGAGTTGTTCGATTTTAACGATGTGGCCAAGAAACCAAAACTGGAGCCTGTAGAGACTGAAGTGGAAGAGTGCAATATAGGCAGTGAACTAAAACCTATGATGATTAAACTATCTAAGACTTTACCAGCTCACATTAAACTCAAATACATAGAGCTGTTTAAATATTTTTCTGATGTTTTTGCGTGGAGTTACGAAGATCTTAAATCCTATGACACTGAAATAATACAGTACAAAATCCCTCTCAAAGAAAACCAAAAACCATTCAAACAGAAATTGCGCAGAATAAACCCTGTTCAGCTGCCTTCGGTTGAGAATGAAATCAAGAAAATGTATGAAGCTAGTATTATTGTCCCTATTAGATATTCTGAGTGGGTGTCTAATCTGGTGTCATACAGCACAAAATCCCTCTCAAGGAAAACCAAAAACCATTCAAACAGAAACTACGCAGAATAAACCCTGTTCATCTACCTTTGGTTGAGAAGGAAATCAAGAAAATGTATGAAGCTAGTATTATTGTTCCTATTAGATATTCTGAGTGGGTGTCTAATCTGGTTTCAGTCATGAAGAAAATAGGAGAGATCAGGCTTTGTATAGACTTTAGAGACTTAAACAAAGTTTCATTGAAAGACAACTACCCTTTACCTAAGATGGATCATATTTTACAAAGGGTGGTGGGGTCTAAAAGAATTTCTTTGCTTGATGGATACTCAGGGTATAATCAGATCTTAGTTCACCCTGATGATCAATTAAATACAACTTTTACTACACCATGGGGCACTTTCATGTATGTTAAAATTCCCTTTGGTCTAATGAATGCTGGTGCAACATTCCAAAGAGCCATGGACATAGCATTATCCGAGGAACTGGGCTACTTCATCATTATATACCTTGATGATGTTATTGTAGACAGATGAAGAGCACTTAGAACATTTAAGAACAGTTTTTGAGAGATGCAGAAAGCTTGGGATATCTTTGAACCCTAAGAAAACACTTTTCGAGCTCCAAGAAGGTAAACTTCTCAGGCACATTATTTCGAAAGAGGGTATTAAGATAGATCCAAAGAGGATTGAGGCCATATTGCAAATCTCTCATCCTCGAAACATCAAGGAGTTGCAATCTTTCATTGGAAAGACTAAATTTTTGAGAAGGTTCATCCCCAACTTAGCTGAGCTCCTTAGAAATATTACAAACATGTTGAAGAAGGAGCAAGGGGTAAAATGGACCTTGGAAGCAAAGAATTCCTTTGAACTAGTGAAACAAGAGTTAACCAAAACACCGGTTCTAATAAGTCCTGATTTTTCAAAAGATTTTTATATTTTTCCATTTGCATCAGAACATATAATAGTTTTTTTCCTTCTACAGAAAAATCCACAAGGACAAGAGCAGCCTATTGCATTCTTTAGCAAGGCTTTGAGAGATGCCTCTTTGAAGTATAACATTATGGAGAACAAGCTTTTTCTTTGGTTAAAGCTTTGAAAGACTTCAGAGTATACATCTTGCACTCACATATCATTGCCTTTGTCCCTAATTCGGTTGTGAAAGACATTCTAACACAGGACCCAGATGGTAAGAGAGGTAAGTGGATTGTTGGTATTCTTGAATATGATTTAGAGATAAAGCCCACTAAGCTCATCAAAGGCCAAGGTCTAGCTAGATTGATGGCTGAATCGAATTTTGAAGTTCTTGATATTAATATGATTAATGCTTTAGATGAACAAGAGGAAATCTCAACTCCCATTGTTGAAGACCATTTTATGAATTCCTCTTGGTATGCTGATATTCTTTATGTTTTGCTTAATTTAAATACACCTCCTGGTTTGACAAAAACAAAGGCAAGGTTTTTGAAGTTAAAAGCTGTAAACTATTGCATTATTGATAGATGTCTTTATTGGAAAAATGCAAGTGGTATATTGCTTAAATGTT
This sequence comes from Pinus albicaulis, assembly GCA_034641835.2. Classification (NCBI taxonomy): domain Eukaryota; kingdom Viridiplantae; phylum Streptophyta; class Pinopsida; order Pinales; family Pinaceae; genus Pinus; species Pinus albicaulis. Next base: position 67,774,477 of record CM076575.1, read on the forward strand.
TTCCTGAGTATGATGCAGAGAAGGTTAAGCACGAGTTCCATGAAGGGGAGTGTGGAGGCCATTTATACTGGAAGACAACAGCCAGCAAAATCTTGAGGGCTGGTTACTATTGGCCTACTCTTTTTCTTGATGTACATAAGATGATAATTGCTTGTCATAAATGTCAACTTTTTGAAGGCAAAAGGAAGCTGCTACCCCTACCTCTGCATCCAATCACTGTTGAAGCCCCTTTTCAACAGTGGGGACTTGACTTCATAGGTGAAATCCATCCACCATTCTCTGCCCAGCATAGATGGATTCTCATTGCCACAGACTACTTCACTAAATGGATAGAAGCCATCCCCTGTAGGCAAGCCAATGATTTTGTTATTATAAAATTCATGGAGACTAATATTCTCTCTAGATTTGGCTGCCCTACCAAAATCATCATTGATAATGCAACAGCATTTGGATCAAAGAATATGGTTGAGTTTTGTCACAAATATCAAATAACATTGGGCCATTCCACGGCCTATTACCCTCAAGGTAATGGACTTGCAGAATCCTCTAAAAAAATTTTAGTGAACATAATCAAGAAATTGTTGGAGGACAACAAGAAGTCTTGGCACACAAAGCTTGTTCATGCACTCTAGGCTGACAGATTGACTTTGAAGAAATCTATTGGCATGTCACCCTACCAGCTTGTGTATGGCACTGATGCAATTTTTCCTACCAGCCTAGGTGTACCAGTTATTAAGTTGATTCAAGAGATCCAAACTGAAGACAATGACATGATCAGAAGGATAAATCAGACTATTCATCTTCAGCAAACTAGGGAAGAGGTTTATAACAAAGCATTACAAAAGCAGGACAGCATTAAAAATATTTTTGACCGAAGAACAAAGGCCAGCAATTTCAATGTTGGAGACAAAGTTTTAAAGTGGGACTCCAGGAGAGAAGACAAGGGCAAGCATGGGAAATTTGACAACTTATGGCTTGGCCCTTACTTCATTCATTCAGTTGTTGGTAATAATTCATTTTTCTTACAAGAGTTGAATGGAGCAGAATTGTTCGGGGGTCCTATCAATGGAAGGATGCTTAAACATTACTTCTCCTGATCCATGTCATGTTCTGAAAGCCCTTTTATCTTTTTTCTCATTATAAATATTTCATCCACCATTGCATTCAAAGTTAGAAAAACAAAGATACAAAAACAATGAAAGAAAGAAAAGAGGCCAGATTGTAGAAACAATAAAGGTACAGCCCCATACCAACAAAAAGAGAAATCCATTATGAAAGTGTGCAAGCATAAATGCCACTCCTGAAAAACACACTTCTAATTAGTCATACAGCCTAATCTTGACTAATTAGGTTTAAATTTACTGTTGATAGGATAGTGAATTCGATTTTCCAAACTGTTTAATCTTGGCTTATCAGTAGATAGATTAGGATAGAAATTAAAGGTTCAAACATGCTCAAAATCTGAACCTTAGTGTCCAAAGAGAGATGACTCAAATATGTTTATTTTTTGAGTCAAGAACAGAGGTAAAAACTGGTTCTAATTAGCTTAAAATTTGAACCAGAGAACAAGGAAGAAACAGCTCAAACATGAAGCAAAAACAGAGTTGTAAAAAGATGATGGAAGTGCTTTGAAATTTTAGATCTTAAGCCTTCCATTTTGTTTTAATTTTCTGCAAAATAATATCTATGTGAAACTTGTTTTATATGCCATAGATTAGCATCAAGTTAGACTGTTCAATCCTGACTTGTATGCTTTTGAATTTCTATTTTAGAAATTAGAGAATAAAATCTGTTAGACTGTTTAATCCTAACAGATTGGTAGATTAGGTAGAGAAGCATATGGACTCAACTGTTTAATCTGAGTTCATGGAGAAATAAGGAGTATAACTAGATTAGTTTTATGCTTTCAAAAGAATAAAATGTTGTGAAAAGAGTTTTCCAATCCAAGTGCACTCTAAAGAAGAAAAAATGTTAGATCAGTAGGATTGGGTAGGTAGAAAGCTTGTATTGATGAAGTTCCATTGTTTTCCATGGCTGCTAACATTTTTTAGAACAAAGAAGATCATCCAAGTAAAGAAAGGCAGCCCAATGGATAAGGCACTGATCAGCCTCCTAGAGAATGCAAGTCTGAAGTTCTTGATGCCTTCAAGAAGGCACCATCCCAAAGTGGAGCCACTGTTAGCCACCTATAAAAATTTCCATATCAAATGGTGGATAAAAAAATTTTGGAGCCTTCAAGGAACAAGTTTTATTGCAAAAAAGTGTTATCTCTTGAAGACTCATGAAGACATCATGCCCTTGGTTCAATCTTCACTGCTGTTTCCTTTTCCAACTCAGAAATTCTGTTGTTTTCCATGAAGATAAGACTGCTGCAAAATCCGTTTTTCTCCTCCCTCCACCTCAAAACTACCCTTCATTTTGCCTCCTATTTTCCTCATAGACTTCCTCTATTTTTCATTTTTCCCGTTTCCCCCTTCATAAAATCCACTTTACAGAGTTTAAAAATCCTTTTTAAACTCTGTCGAAACCCCCAAATCCATCAGAAAACTCTGAAAAAATCATAAAAAAACACTTTTTGTACTAAGGGTTTAAGCCCCTTTGGGCTAAATCCTAAACCACTTCCCCACATGTGCCCGCGCGCTGGAACCAAGCGCTAAGCCCTTTCGACGCTCATCACATCGGAAAAATTAGAGTGCACAGGTCTATTTGCCATGTTAGAACCTCTGATGCAATTAAGCCCTTTATACATAACCCCTAATCTTATTATCGCCTCATATAACCCTTGTGCCCGTAATCGGGCGCTTAAACCCTGTATTAATCCATATCTGATGCATTTTTCCCTTTTTTAATTCATAAAACCCATTTTCCTAAGTTTTGGTCTAAAAACCCGCCAAAGCAATGTTTTTAATGTAAATGGGTAGATTGAAAATGCCCCGCATAAAAATTTCGATGCGATCGAGCCCTGTTGTATAAACCTTGCTCTCCACTTTACTCCATATAACTTGCACCCGGGACCAAGAGTTAAAAGTCCCGAAGCGCTAATCGCATCGCAAAATTCTAAATGGGTAGATTGAAAAGCCCACAGGCCCGATCCAAAGTTTCGATGCGATTGGCCCTTATACATATAAGCCCCGGACCTATTATCTTTCATATAGACCAACGGCCCTGCAGACGGACGCCTAGCCACTTTATATATATAAACCCGCCCCAAGCCAAAACCTTTGTTTTTATTAAATTTTTAGTTTCATGTGTTATAGAGGGTTTCCACCGGTGCGTGATATAAAACAATATATGTCATTGATCTTAAGCCGATTGAACGGCCCGCGCAATATCGCATCGCAGTTTTATCGAGCGCATTTTATTCCTCTCTCCAATTGACGGCCCCCGATCGATCCTTCGCCGTTGGATCCATCCGCCATATTTTTGATCCAACAGCCCTCATTTGCTCCAATTGCAGACCTCTCCTCCGCCTTCAAAACCTCTCTAATTTATTTCCCACCGTCGATCTGATCTGCAGATCGACGGCCAATGCTCGATCGCATCGGCGCCATACAAGTTCTTTCCCCCGCTGATCGCATGCCTCCGATTGCATCTAGACCGTCCACGTGTCCAGATCGGACGGTCCAGAATGCGTCTTCCCCCTTTGGTTAAAAACATACGCCCCGCTTCATAATGTTGTTTCAGCCAATCTCAATCGTTGATCTTTGCAGATCAACGGCCCTCGTCAACCCTTCCTCCGCCATTGTATTATTTTGTTTACACCCCATATCGCACCTCGGCCATTGATTTTCTCAATCTAACGGCTCATATTAAACCTGACAGGCCTGCCTCCTGTGGGTCCTGCCTTCTTCAAAATTTGATCTTGGTTGTTCATCTTAGATCTAACAGCTCAGATTGAAATTTCCCTCCCCGCTATCTGCCCATGCATCTATCCCATATCACGCTCATTCTCCACCGTCCAATCTGAGACCCCAGATCTAATGGCCCACATTCCATGTCGCGTAACTTTCAGCGCGAAGGATAATTTCCTAAGGGCCGCGCGACATAGGTGGTTTTGAAAAGCCACGTATCGGGCGGGAATGCATATCGCGTTCAAAAAGGCAAAACCGCCTCCCCGCCTTTTCACCGCGCGAAAACAGCTGTTTTTCCCTCCAAACTGCCTTTCCCCATTTCTATTATGATTTTTCGCGTGGGTTTCCCACCATTGATCTCTGCATATCAACGGCCCAGATCTAATCCGGCCTTACACCATCGCCCTCCACCCTCACCAAAGGATTTCAATGAGTAATTTCAACCGTTGATCACCTAGGCTTCTCTCATCCGACGGCCCAGGTTATATCCGAAACCCCAAATTTCATTTAAATCCTTTTCCTCCTCCAAAGGGTTTTTAACCTTGTATCTTCGTGTTTTCTTCTATTTTCACAATAATGTGACTCTTTCACATTATTAGTTCACCACTGATCTCGACCGTTGATCTCCTTGATCAGTCATAGATCGACGGTTCTAACTTAATTCTTCCCCCGCTTTCCTTTTTGACCTCCTACAAACGGATCTTCACCGTTGGATGCTGCCATCCAACGGCCCTGCTCCTCCCCACAACCTCTGAAGCAGTTTTACCTCATAAACGCAAGATTTCTTAATTATTTTTGTATTTTACAGGTGTTGAATGGTTTTTCCATTACATCAAAGGAAAACCAAAGGCTGGGGATGATGATCCCTTATGCCTTTGTGCTTACAGAAAGATCATTCCACAAGGTTCGAATCCACGTTTCATCGATGCTTCATGGGCATTGATGCCCTATGAGCCCTGGCGGCACTGCACATCAACAAGACACAGAGAATTAAATAAAACAAAATAGTATCAGTGTTAAAGATTAAAACAAAGCAGAATGGAAGATTAAAGCCTAATCCACTAGTATAACGCAGATTTAAAGTGGATTAACAGTGATTAAAGAAAATTAAAAGATCTACAGACAGAAAAGCCTCCACCGCCACAACAGAGGCCAATTGATTCCTCTTAGCTACCATATTTCCACCTGTAGCTTCAAAGCACTCAAACAGAGGCCGAGTAACGACCAACAGAGGATATCTACCTCACAACCAACAAAGAGTTAATTCAGCCAAAGAACTAATTGCAAAATATCTGTTGAGTTACTACAAAGATGACAAAGAGCCTTAAAAGTCAACAAAAGCTCCCACCGAGCTTAATCCTTTAATGTAAATCAATTAATACAGTGAAAATATCTGTACTCTTCTCCATTAAGCCCCTCAAAGGCCGAGAAGCATTAATCTATATTAATTGAACCCAGGAGATCTTTTATCAGATCCCACCTCCTCATTCCTTCTATAAATACTTCTGTAGAAGATGAGAAAATGTTGGTTGCAGAACTTTGAAATATACTTGTGCTCGAAACTTCTACTTGTAAATAGTGTTCAAAGGCTCTTGAAGCTCTGCTTGTGATAGAATAGTTAGGATGAGTAGTGAAGATGATTGCTGAACTGAAACACTGGACTTAAAGCTGTAACTAGTTTGAAGCATCAATACAAGCTGATTTATGGGATCCTGGTCTATGTCGACGGTGATGTTTTTCTTATTGTAAATCGTTATTTTATTTTTGTTTTCACTTTTTCCATCTTCTCTTATAAATAACAGCAAGCATAGAGTTAGGATTTACTGTATATCAGTACCCTTCTCTCACTGATAATATTTATCTATATGTTTTCTTCCAAATTGTGTTGTTTCGAAATGATTTAATTCAGTTTTAGCAGTTAGGAATGCTGGCGTTCCCTTGTCCTACTGTCTAGGCTAATTGTTATTCTTGAATGTTATTTTCAGTTTATGATAAGTAGAGATGAACTAGGGAAGTCTATGGTTAGCCCTATCCTCTAGTCTCTTCTCCAAAGGCTGTCTGAAAGTTTTCCTAAGAATGTGTTGAAATCTGGCTAGTTTCAAAGTACTTACTAGATCTTAGACCATTCTTCGTTATCATTTGTGTTTCCCTTTGTGTTTAAATGTTTTTATATTGACAGTGTATCAAAAGTTGGCTAGTTTCAAAGTACTTACCAGATCTTGGATTACTTCTATGTCTTTCTTAAGTGTATGTCAAAAGCTGGCTAGTTTCAAAGTACTTACCAGATCTTGGGCTGCTCTTTGTTCTTCATTTGTTTAATTCCCCTTCTTGTTGTATCATTTCATTCCATAAAATCAACTTTAAAGATATCCTTAGACATAGATGACTTGCCCCATGGAACACTCTTGAACCTTGTTGTTTCAATTAAACCCTATTATGACTCCATAGCCCAATGGACTAAAACCAGTATTACATCCATCTTTTTAGCTAAAGCTCATTCTATTTGCTTGCAACTTCTCACCTTTGAAACTCTTTCCATCTAGGACTTTCCACTCAAATAATAATCATGCTCAACCATCCAAAAACAAACAAAAACCTCCGGACTTCATAACTAGCCTAATATCATTACCCAAAAAACCTTAAAGATAAATCCATCTTTGCACTTATTGGATAGATCCCTCTCCGGATTCAGGAGGGATAGATCCTAGAATCCCAAAGTGGTTGAAACAGTGTTTCTCCCTACAGTCGGACTTTTCCAATCTTGCTGATTACAGGGAGCTAACAGGGTGTGATATTTAATTTTTCACAGATTGAATATGGCATTATATTGGATGAGGCCCCATAATCAACTAAACAGTTCTGAACATTCTTATTGTAGATTTCATAGGTCAAGAGAAAGGAAGGTGTATGGGAATTAGATCTATCACCAATAAAGATAGAATCTGAAGCATTAATTTTGTTCGAATGATTAATAGGAGGTTTTCCCATTCCGTTAGTAGCTTTAGCTATAATAGTTGAACGAAGAGGGGATATTATGAATGCATTCAAATCTTTCAATAAAATTTTATTTTGTTGCTTTAATTTGCTAAGTTCATGGAGAGAAATATTGGATTTAATATTCTTCATATCCTCAATTATGTTATATTAATAGTATCATATACTACTAAATTTTTATATTGAAGATCGGATGTAGATTTTATTGGCTAAGAATTGGATGTGACCTACTAAGATGATTTGATGGGAGGCTTTTTGTTTATAGGTTTTTCACTAGCAATAGAAGTTGGCATTTTCTATTTATGTGTTATTGATGTAGGTTCTACAGAATTTTTACTTCTTGTGCTAACTAGCATGGCTACGGTTTCTGATTCTTCATCAGAGGAAGGTAAAATGAAATCCCATAATCCATTAAATTCAGCCACTTCTTCTTCTTGGAATTCGTCGGCAGAATTTGTTGTTTCCTCTTCTTCTTCCTCTTGGTAAGATTCTGCATTAGAAATAACATTCAGAGGCTGAGAGATAGACGATTGATTTTTCCTAAATGATCTAAAAGGTTTCTTGGAGGAGGTTTCAGCCACCTACTTCTTAATTTCGACCATATCATTAGGCATATTTTTGAGAACCTTTTGCAATCCTTCAAGATCAAAAGGATCTTTAAGAGCTTTCTTTTGTTATTCTTCTTTGAATGTTACCTTTTTGGATTTCTTATCTTCTACCTCTATCTTCTTTTCTAAAGAAACAATTCTTCTTTCAACAGACAAAACTTATTTCATGTTTTCTAAAGGGTAGCCTTATTGGCTCTATCTACAAAAAAATTTATATTAGAGGGGAGGGAGGATATGTACCACTCTATTTATACATCCACTCTAGGCTTAGAAGTGGTTGGGATTTTATTCAATAACCTGTTAAATCTGTAGTTGAAGTCTTTCATATTTTCCTTTGAATTGGCTTTTATATTAGAAAGATCATTGATCAATGATGCAAATGTCCTATCATCACCAAATTTAGCAAGAAATAGTTTTTGGAAGGTATCCCAATCTCCTATGATCTTGATGGGAGAGAAAAGTACTAGGATCCTGCATATCCATGGAAGGTATATGGAAACAATCTAACTACAACATATTCATGTACAACACCGTTGAGATTCATGGCTAACATAAAATTATTGAGATGTTCCTCAGCGGGAAGACCTTCATCAGGGTTATATTTAGGTAGCCATTTTTCTGGATATGCTGGGATAGGATTTAGATTTTCCACTTAAACAGTGCCAGGATTAGTCCATGGTAAGTTAGCCATTACTTGCCCTATTGTTTGTGAGGATGAGATAACAGGTCCAGAAGCAAATGTGGATGGAGAAGAACTTACTACTGGACTAGTACTATTTATATTAACACTAATTGTTTGAATATAAATGGATATGTAAGAAGGTATGGGTTGAGAAGAGAAGAATGTAGAAGTAAATGGAAGTGAAGATGATGTGATCTCGTCGATATCTGATTGAGATGCTAATGTAGTAACTTTTTTGCGATGTGAATAAATAGGAAACTCGAAAGGATTTATCCCAAGTTTTTCACTTTGTGATCGGGTTAATACACCAGTACCTATAAATAGGGATGTGACACTTTCTTTGGAAGTTTCGGGATTAACAGGCTTATCTCGAGATATGGTTATTTGTTCCAATTTCTAAATCAAAGACTGAACTTCAAGAGATTCAGGAATATAATCTAAATAATGTATGTGAGGCAATACTTTAGGATATGAGAAAGGTGCTTCTACAACTTTAGACTTTTGACTTGGAGATAATGAATGAGATCTAAAAGTTGTAGAAGTTTTGGAGGGGGATTGACTCTTATGATGGCTTTTTGATTGAGCTTTCGCATTATATTCCATACATAATCGGATGGCCCTCCTTCTAACACCAAAAATGTTGAAGGTTGGAAGGTGATTGCCTCAACATTGGGGATTCCACCCAGTTGGGAGCTTAAAGAAACTCCTTTTCTGTTGAAATGGTGGGTTCGTCTATGGATATAGGGACCAGTTTCTTGTATAAAAAGAGTTTATATGAATAACAAAAGGTTATAGAATCAACACAAACAAGGTGATTTATTTCCAATGATAACATAAATTAAATCTAACTACTTCCCATGATCAAACTCTTTTATATGATTATAGAGAATGATTTCACAAGCATGAAACAATATAGATCATTGCATACTTAATTAATATAAGCGCCTACAAGAAACTAAATCAATGTAATTGATTTAGTTGATGAAGAACATCAATCACATAAAAGACTTCTTAGTTTCACATATAATCAGCATATCGTTCAATATATTATATCAATAGTAATAAGAACATATATCACTTCAATGCTTATCATAATGAAACCAGTAGACATAAATAAGTTTGCTATAAATCTCAGAAACATAAAACAATTAATACACAGATAATAGTACCCATTGCGTCATAGCTTTAGATCTGAAAAAGATAGCTCCAGGGTTCAGATTTCCAATTAGATAACTTCTGTTCCACAATAGTGCAAGTTCCAAAAACAGTCTTCTCAAAATTCTAGACCCCTTTCTAAATGTATGAAAGGGGTTTAAATACTAATTAATATTACGAAAATAGAAGACTTGTGAAACAAGTCTCTAAAACTATTACTCTAAAAACTATATAACTAAAAACTAGGAAAATAAATTACATTGGTTGGAACAGTCTCACGACTGTTTCCCATATTCATTCTCTAAATGATCCTTGAGCTGGCACGCTTTCACCATATGTTCGAGCTGGGGGGGGGATGAATTGGCTGCATTCGCATCTTCCCCATGAATACTGCATCCTTTAATGTTGGAAGAAGTCGATCTGCTGCATTGGAGAGACATTTCAACATTACCCATTGGCTATGTATTTTAATCAACAAGTACCTGTAAATTTCCATATTTGATTTGGTCAGGTTATGAATTTCAAGAGCTTTTCTCCTAGATGTTTCTTGCCAAGATTTCCTTAGGAATTTGATATTTGGAAAAGCGTCTTTTGGAGAATCCTGAATTAGGTTGGCTTGCGAAAGAGAATCTTTTATGTACTCAGAAATGTTGGAAGACAGATTCTTAGCTCTGATAATAGCTAATTCAAGACTTTTCATTTTAATTTCCCAATCTCCAAATACTATGTCTTTGATTGATTCGTCAAGACGAGGAATATCATCCACTCTACCATGTGCAGTATCCTGCCAATCTATATACTTAGACACTTTATCATCAATCTCATCATAATAAGTCCTCATATCATATATCTGAGTGACTAATTGATCATTGGTTTTGACTAGATCTTGAACTTGATTTAGCTTATGATAGAAAGCTGCTTGTTGCTTCGACAGTAATGCCTCTAACTCGGTTGCTTCCTTCTTGACTACATTGAGTTCGAGATTCTCCTAAAACTTCTCAATTCTCTATTGTAACTGATGGATCAATTGATCCTTTTCGTTAATCTTGTTTCTGAGTTCGAGTTTAAGACTCTCAAACTCTTGTTGAAGAGTGGTGATATTTAATTGCAGTTCATGTTCAATATTTTGCTTTTAATTCAAGAAAACTTGCTCCATATGAGCAATTTTATGGTCCTTTTCTCTCATAATTGATTTAATTTTTGTTGCTTTATGAATAGTTGCATCTACGTAAGCACCTGCAAATTGAGACAGTTTATGAAGTTCTTTCTCTAGAGCTGGTTGAGACTCTTTCCAAAGGATTTGCATTGGTGTTACATTTGGATTAGTTCTGGAGATTTCTCCATCCTTCGCCTCTTCTTTGATCTGGTCATGGCAGATTTATGTTTTGGACTATAGAATACGTCCAATGGAGGTACTTCCTCAATGTTCAGGATTATTTCATCAATGGGAAAAGCTGGGATGATTTCCATGTCTTGGGTAGATTTAGCTTCTCTATTTTCTTCCATATATTTATTTCTTTGGCTTCCATTTTTCTCAACACCTTTTATAGAAACCTCTGCAGTGAATGAGGTTTCTTTCTTTTCTTCTTGACTCTTTAAATTATTATTATCAGTAGGCATGTGTTGTGCACTTGGCTCTTCTGTAAAAGCTACTGATTTTATAGTGTCAATAATAAGTGCAACATCTAATTGAATAGTATCATGAGTGGTCGGAATATCAATCGTAGATAGTAATTTTTCAAAATTGTCCCAGTCCTAGGTGAGATTGTCAATTTTTTCAATATTTGCAATTTTTGTCTCTACAATTGGTACCTGAGATGAATACATTGAAACTGCATTCTTTTATGTTTCTAGTGCTAGTCTTTGGAACAAAAATTTCACCAGATGAGCATTTCTTTGTTCTCGATATTATTTGAATCTCAGCAGGTCTTCAGGACTCTGTCTTTCCTCTGTTATTTGTTTAATTCAGAAAATTAAGAAACTGGCTCAAACATATCATCAAACCTATCAGAATCGCTTTGAAATGCTCGAAGCTTGACCTGATTTATTATTTCTCTAGCAACACCATAAGCATCATAATTTATATTGGGTAAAAATGGGAATTTGAACGATTTTAATCGTTCAATTTCAAGACAGGCATGCTTGAAATTGTTCAATGCATACGAGCCCCAATGAAAAAGGGAAAGTTGGCCAAATGGTTTTTTTCTTCCTTCAATACTTTTGTCAAACCATTGCCAATAGTTTGATAAGAAATTTCTTTAGCCAATAATTTGTTTGGTACATACAGAGGTAGGATATGTGGAGGATAATAGCTTCAAAAAACATTGATGTACGTAAAGTAATGATCCAAAAATCTTTTGCTTGAGATGTGTTAAAGAATTACATGTGGAAATTGTAGCTTAAAACAATAAACTTTTAAGGCATAAACATAAGAAGAGAGAAGCAATTAACATCATGCAAGAAGAAACATAATTAATATCGGATTTCGTCTAGGAGGGACTACGTCTTTGGACCCTGCTCAAATAGTGGGGAGGCCCTCTTTCATTAAGTGGCAAAAAATGAAAGTATAAGTATAAAATGAGAAATTTTACCCTTATACCTCCATAGCTGAAAGTGCCTGAAAATTGTAAACCTCTGAGGAAGAAATGAACAACATCGTTGGATTCGTGGCGTCGAGTAGTGCTCAATCCATATAAAAATTGCCTGAATATGACAAAGTGAAAATCTGACCCATCTGGAAAATGGCTCAGATCATGGTTTCGCCCCCCTTCTGCACACTACTCATGGTTCCATTGTCTTGATTTCCATGCCCACTCCTGACTGCCTGGGCGCACTGCTGAAATGAAGGTTTATATAATGAAAAGTTGGCGAACTTCCCAAATTTGGTCGTTGGCCAAATGGTTAGAGATCCGAAATTGTGGAGAGGGGATCGGGCGGTCAAACCCTGCCCCCTCCAAAATATGCACTTTACTGTTAAAAAACCCGCCGCATTTAATTTCTTTGGTACGTTGGGGGGTCAGGCCCGCATTGGGCAGCTCACCCCACCATTTCCACCAGCGCCGTATATAAATGGTGCAAAGAGGTGTGGGTTGGGTGGTGGATTAACACACCCACCTACCCGTATGTATACATATATGGGGCCATTGTTAAGGTGGGCGAGGGGCCCGGCGGGGTCATGGCCGCCGACCCCTTACAATAATATTTGTTGTCGTGGAATGTGGGGGCAGCAAGGTCATGGCCGCTGACCCCCTCAATTTAATATAATTTTTGTTATGCAATGCGGTTGGGGTAGGGTGAGGGTCGCGACTCACCTTACTCCCTTTTTTTAATATTTTTTTTTCAAGTTTTAAAAAAAAAATTGGTTCCTTCAGATCTTCCAAATTTTTAACCAAAGGAGACAATTTAACCATCCTACAATTTCGTCCAGAATTCGGCCGGAGTTGACCGGAATCCGGTGGCTTGGTTTCAGCAAATTTGTGTCCTCCTTAGTCTACCACATCACCAGGTCAACCCTCGAACTTTGACTTCTCCTATCTCCTTCATATGGACTCGGAATGGAGTGTCGTCTGCATCGTTGGAATTAGAAAGACGAGATCTACAACTTGACATTAATTTTGCCACACTCTAGACACTTTGATTTTTGAGCCTTTGCACTCAAGCCACTTGTACTTGGACCTGTTCGATCCACCTGGATCATTCCTCCCCACTAAAGAGATTTTGGACCTGTTGAAGCCTCGAAAATCGTTGCTTCAAACATTAGGGGATAACCACCCGGTCGAGACTTTAGGACAACTCCTTTTCCGTTTGGTGTGGGGGCCCCCGACTGAATTTATAGGACCAGTTTCCTAGTAATTTAAATGGGTTGGTAATGGAATGATTGGATGGGGGAAAATGGGACTAAATGACTAGAATAAAACTATATAATCTAATTTAAATACTGATTAAATAAATCTAAAACTAACCCAGGCATCAAATGTCGATACAACTTTAAATTGTTTCAATTTACCAATAACCATGAAAATGTATTACAGCTTAATTGAAATATGCAGTAACAAATAAAGATAACTTTGTTTAAGAAATTAAACAGAGTTATAATAACATATTGCATTCATCATAATATATCGCTTGCATATACTATAAAAGATAAATATTTCTAACACGCTCAAAAATGATATGTATAAAGAAATATTGTGAAACAAGTACACATAAACGATAGCAATTTAAAAGAGAATATCACATAACAAAAGAAACTAACAGTGAATAGATAGAAATACCATATCCATCTCGATACTTTCCAATGCAATTCGATATCCAAATCCGACAACTTCAATGTAAAATCAACTCCAAGATACAGAAATGCAATTCTTAAAGGTAATTTCGCAGAGAATCACCAGATGTGATCCTTTATAAAAAATATAGGAGTCAATGGAGTACAGAAATGTAATCTCCAAGTCGAAATATTACAAATTCGAGACCCCTTTCTAAATGCATTAAAGGGGTTTAAATAGGTACTTAACAAAAATAACTAAAACCATTCCTACAATCTAACTAAATTAAAAAATATCTAAAACAAAAATGCGATCTTGATGAAAACCGACTCATTGATCATCTGTTGCGCTTGATGTGCGAAGATGGCAAATTTTGAACATTTCTTTCACTTCTTCAGGATGACTAATCTTTGAGTGCAACCGCCCTGTATATGTGGCATCGGAGAATTCATGAATGATGCAATCAATGGAATTTGAGAGAAATTTTATTGTTGTTTGTTAACTATGTGGTTTGATGAGATAAGTCCACATTGTATCCCATGATATTCCTTGTAATTGGCCAATTTGCTGATTTTTATTAATTATCTCTTGTTTCCATCTATGATCAGTTTCTTTTACTCTGGGTAATTGGCCGGGACTACAATCTGCAATTAAATTGATTGCATATAGGTTATCATTCACCAACTGTGTTACATTGTTCATTATTCCTTTAGCTCTGGGTGTGGCCCTTTCTGCTTTGATCAAGCGATGTTCCCATTCTGTAAAAATAATTTCTTTATGTCTCTCCATAATCTTGGGAAGATCTACTTTTTTCCCTGATTCTGAGTTTTGCCATAAAAGAAATTCGGAGATCTTTTCATCAGCTTCATCAAATTCAATTTTAAGAGTGACTCCTTCATCTATCAAGGAAGATGTTAACTCACATAGAGATTCTGCTTCTGCAATCTTTAGACAAAATTCATTTAATTGTTGAGACAATAATTTGTTTATCTCCAAGGCTTCATTTTTTAATTGATCCAGATTGGGATAACTCTTGAACTTGTCTAATTTAGATTGAAACATCTTTTCTTGTTCAATCTTCGAAGTCTGCTCATTTTGTAGAAGAGCTTGTAATTTTGCTATTTCTTGATTTAGCTATTGTTGCTTTTCTAGGGTCTGCTGATCAATCTTCTTTTTTTTAACAGCCAGCTGCTCTTCTAATTACTTAGATTTGAGCTCTTCATCCTTTAATCGTTGTTCTAACTGAAGGATATTTTGTTGGTTTTCTGCAACCTATTCCTCAAACATGGCTATTTGCACATCCTTTTGCTTCATCAACTATGTAACTTCAGAGGATTTATCTATAGTAGCAGCACTATAGGCACCTACATACTGAGACAATTTGGTGAGATCCTCAAATGGATTCACCTCAGCATTCTTATAAACAATATTCATGAATTCCCCTTGTGATGCCAAAAGTTCATCTTGATCAGTTCTCCTCCTTTTCCTCTATTTTCTCACTACAGCCCTATGTTTGGGACTGTAAAATATATCCAAAGGAGGGATTTCTTCTATCTTTAACATAATCTCACCTGTGGGGTTTTCAGGGATGATTTCTACATCCTGGTCCTTTGGATCATCAACTTGGGGAGTGTTTTATTGTCCTATTTGCTGGGCAAATTGTTCATATTGGCTCAGCAAATGAGGAGAAACAATAAGTTTAGTAGCTTCTTGTCCTCCAAGTTGAGAATTTACACTATTTTTTATATCACTTTTAGGTGCTTATTCAGTATTTTTACTGTCTGTGCCTCCTTTTTCAATATGCACATGGGCATCAGTACTTGTGCTTTCTTTTCTTGCATGGGCCAAAGCCTGTTGTACATCAATTTTAAAAGCGATTTTTGTCTTTCCAGTGTCAGCTTTGTTGCTATCATCTTTCTTCTCCAAAACAGGATTAATTCCTGTTACTTCTTTGCCAGATGTACTTCCTGTGTCTTTCTGTTGTGGTTCACATCCCTGTGTATAAATCCTCAACTGATCCATAAGAACTCTGAGTAACCTCTGACTTCTAAATAATAAAAATTTATTCATTTCTTCAGCCTGAAGTTTGGACTTGGCCAAATCAAAAACTTGGGACATTTTATCTACAGAAACAAATAAATCATCAAAGACATCTGGTTCATGTTCGAACCGAGCAATTGAAACAGAGGTAGTAAAATCATATGCCACCTTCCTGGGATCACATTGCCTTCCAAGAATTGTTGAAAGTTTAAGATCAGTTAACTTAACAACTTATTTTTCAACATGGAAAAAATTGCTGAGATTATAGTCACCACATTTGAATGGAAAAGTAGGCCACATAAGTTTTTTGTTGTTCTTTAAAGTTCTAGACATACCTTCTACTGTCAGCTGATAAGAAATTTCCTGTGCTAACAGTTTGTCTGGAACATACAAAGGAAGGATGTGTGGCTCTACAATACTTCCAAAAATTCTGACATATGTGAACTTTTCCTCCCCAAACCAATCTCCAATAGAGGACAAATCAACTCTAGCTTTATCGGAAAGTCTAAGAGGGAATCGGCCAAAAATGATTTGGTAAATCGGAATAAGAAAACCATGACAGACTCTGTAACATGACTTCTGAAATGCCCATTCCATAAGAACTTATGATATATATGAATTGGGACAGGTTCTTTAGGAGTCCATTTCCATCCTAATAAGAGAAATTCCGAATTGAAATAGAGGGCATCTAGGATGTAAGAACAAAATTAAAAAGGAGTGGAATTTCCTGAATTTTTGTCTTTCCTGTACTCAAGAACTCTATTGGCTATCTTATCAGACAAAATAACAGCCCAATCCATTATCTCAGAATTAATAGCAGCATGTATCAACGGAACCATTTGAATGGAAAACCTAGTCGAGTTATCATTACCAAACAATCTACACATCATTGTTGCGGCATAACAATATAGAGGCAAGAGAAACTCCACGGATTACATACCTGATGCCTCATACCTGTGCTTTTTAGGAGCCCTTCTCCATTCTCTAATTGGTTCTCACTGATTTTCATTGTTTGCAGCAAATTCTTTGATAAACTCTTTGTTATAAATCTTCTGTGGGTCAGGAAGGTGGTACGTTGCTTTGATATCTTCTAGTTTGAACGACCCGAAGATTGCTCCAGATGTAGAAACAAAAGTTTTGTCTTTGATATACACATTATCAATCACCCATCTAATAACATCATAATATGGGAAAATATTTGCCCGAGCTGCAACTCGATGCAGAAAATAATTTGCTAATGAACCAAAAGGACTTTCAGAATCTAAGTCTGAATTAGCTTCGTCGGGAACTGTGGCTTTAGCTTCAACAACTCTAGGATTTTCCTTTTCTATTAGATCGTAAACATTTTCCCACGTTATTTTACCAAGTCCCTGGTAAGAGGTGTCTATAACCAGCTTAAGCTTTGTTGGTTTCTCTTTAGGTGGCATAATAATCACAAGGGTTTTTGCAGCAACTGTAGCTTTCGATTTCCTGAATCTCTTTAAAATTTTAGTCAGGAAGTGTTTCTCTTGCTCTGCGAACAGAAAAATTGGATGTTCTATTGCTCTGCGACAAAGAGAAGCTTTCAGCCAAGGAGAAGACATAATAATGAAATACAAAAGGTTTATTCATTGATTTGTATTTATTATATCCATAGTTTAAAACTTAAATGCCCTCTAGGGAGTCACACTCATGCATTCAATAACAAAACAAATCATTGTTATTCGTTTGATTCGTGAGTTAATGTTATCGTTCAATTAGAGATTTGGCATATTTCGAAATAAGTATAGATATATTTCCTTGTAAAAATTTGAAACACGTTGAATAATAATAAATAGATATTTAAGTTATAATCGCATCGTAATTCATTTAAAAAGGAAAATGAAACAAGACTTATACAAAATCACGATTGCGAAGATCGCATCGGAGATTTTAAAATGAAATGAACTATTTAACATTTTCTCCAAAAATGCGATTGCGATGAGATAGGATCCGTCGTATCGGAGTTTTAAAACAAAATAATGCAATGTTTTAATTCTTCCGAAATGCGATTGTGATGAATTGCATTGCATCGGAAATATATACAAGAAACACAACGCTTTAAATTTATCGAAATGTGATTGCGATTGAGCGCGATTGCATTGGAATTTTACAAAGCAGAAGCAAACTTTAAAGAATTCTTCGGGTTTCCGATTGCGATTACTGTTCATTTCAATCATTGTTAAATATAAAGACTTTTTATAATGTTTTTGATATGATTAAAAGGCTTTATGACTCATCGGATCATAAAGTTATTTTTAAAGGTTGTACACTTTGTGAATAAAAATGTGATATGTATCCTTTTATCAATGAATCTTTTATTTCTATTTAGGAAGAAAGATAAGAAAAAGGGGACCTATTTCTAAATGGGATGGGATTTATTCTAAAATTTAAAAATGGGGAGGGTTGTTGTACAGTACAACAATTGGCGATTCACTGGAAGAAACAGTTATCTTTGAAAAAATGAAATGAACACTATATTTTTAGTAAGTAAAAATTTCTAAAGATAATAAAAACTTATCTTAGGATAATTCAAATAAAATCTAACTGTGAAAAAGAATAAAAATCACTTACAATTTCTTTCTAATTCCTCAAAGATAAAAACATTTTTGGTTTATCTCAAGCTTTGATTGGTTAATAATAATAAAGTAAGTGGATTTATTCAAGTTTAGCTTTGGTAATATACTCTATTGTCACAAGCATTGCCTCTGCTGCCAGCAAACGTTCATAGTCTCGACAGGGTTACCTTTTAACCATTAACTATCCATTATCCCATCCAACTAAGATTATGACTCTTTAAAAATAAATTCATAAGACATATTATCTTATGTTTTTTTATGTTTTTTTGTCTTTTATTTTTTTTTATTTTTTTTTAATTTAAGAGCCATTGTTCTGGTTTGGTAGCCAGTTAGTAACAATGCCATTCACTAGTTGTAATTAAATTGAACAAGCTGGCTCGTGATGAGACCCCTTGTCTTACTTTTATAAGCCATTACCCTGTTTTGGTATGCAGTATTGGTAATGTCAGTTTTATTACTTCTTATGATCATGGTAAGTAGGCTCGTGATGAGACCTGTTATCTCCTAAATTTTGTCATATAACTTCTTAGAATTACATTCTAAAAAATCACAACCGAAATGGATGGGATGAAATAGTTGTATCCTTAAGAATAAATGGATGACAATTTTCAGAGTTTTTTGTTTGCCATAGCTTGAAAAAGTTTTTACTTTTTAGAGATAACCTTTCTCTGCTTAATAAACTTATAATGATCGACATTTTCTTTAAGGTTTCAAAAGATCATGCAAATATTTTGAATAAATTTTCAAAGTTTAACATTTTATTTTAAACTATCCAAAATTGTAATCATTTCCTTGAAAATTATTATTTACATAAAATAAGTATTTATAACATTCTTTCCAAGACAATTTTCTAATAGTAAAAAGTCAATTAAACACTATTAACAACCTTTATTTACAAAAATAAATAAAAATTGCAGAAAGGAATATGTACAAGTAAGAAGAAGTTACCTCCTTATGAAAAGAATTTCTTTAAGACAAGCCCATTTACAGGAAGAGATTCTCTCTTTCCTGTTAAATCTTGAAGTATGAATGTATATGAGCCTATCTTTCAGCAATCTGAAATGGTCCAAGCCACATTTTCTGAAATTTAGTATGCTTACCTTTTTCTTCATGTTCTTTATCCCATTTCAAAACAAGATCACCAATTGACGAATTTTTTGAGCTGGTGGAACTTGAATCAAAAGAAGATTTTACAAGCTGTTGATGTTTTTCATGAATATCTTTTGCTTTTTTTCTAACTTCTTCTGATTTAAGGATTTGATCAAATCTCAACTGAATGGATGAGGAAGGATTTTCTTCAATGAATTGCACTAGGGTTAATGATGGAAGAGCTAGATTTGATGGTATCACAGCTTCTTTACCATAAACTAAATTGAAAGGTGAAGTTCCAATAGAAGCTTTAAGAGTAATACGATCAGCCCATAATGCAAGGATTAAAGACTTGTGCCAATTCTTTTGATTTTGATCAATAGTCCTTTTAATGATTTTGATGAGATTTTTGTTAGTGGATTCAGCTAAACCATTACCTTGTGGATAATAGTTTGTTGAATATTTCAATTTAAAACCTCTTTTAATTGTAAATTCCATTATACTATTACCAGAAAAATAAGATGCATTGTCAAAGACCAGAGCGTTAGGTACACCAAACCTGGTAATGATGAATTGATCGATGAAATAAATAATTGCATCAGAGTTGGATACCTTTAGAGGAATTGCTTCTAGCCACTTTGTGAAGTAATCTGTTGCTGTGAGAATGTACTTGTGCTGTTTGGAAGAATGAGGAACTATTTCACCAATAATATCAAGCCCCCATTGCTCGAATGTTGTTCAATATTTACTGGTTGCAAAGGAAAAGCTGGCTTCCTCTGTCTTCCACTAGCAGTTTGACAAATTTTGCATTTTCTCACATAATCATGTGTATCTTTAAAAGGGTAGGCCAATAATACCCAGCATGGATAATTTTGTGGGTTGTGGTATCACCTCCAAAATGACCTCCTGATTTTCAAGACATCTTAATAGGATTGAATCATAATTCTTTCTGAATAACACATCATCAATGATTTCATATTTAGTAGCCTTAAATCTTAAAGTACATTTATTTTTATAGCTGAGATTAGAAGGAGCATACCCATTTTTCAAGTAAAATATCATATCAGCATACTGAGATTCAGAATCTGTAACACTTATCTGACTTACTTGAACAACATTCTCTGGATCTTGATTTTCTGCTATATTATGAGCTCCTGCTAATAAACTGCAAAAACTTTGTCCTCTAACAATCTTTGCTGGTTTAATATCAATATCATATTCTTGCAAAGCTGTCACCCAATTAGCCCTTTTTTATCCTACTTCTCTTTAAATAAGTAATTGTCTTACTGCAAAGAAAGGAACAATAACCTTTGTGTGTGTTTTTAAGAGAAAAGGCCTAAAATGTTTGATTGACTTAAATACAGCGAAAGCTTGTTTTTCAACATCAGAATAATTCAGCTCAGATCCTTGCAAATTTGAGCTGAAGAAACAAATCGGTGCTTCGATTTGTTGATCATTGATATGTGTTAAAACAACAGCATAAGATGTTTCGGTTGCCAAAGTATACAAAATAAAATCTTTGGAAAAATTGGGAGTATTCAATGCAAGTGCATCAATGATTGCCTTCTTGATTGCATCAAAGGCTTCTTTTTCTTTATATCCCCATTTGAATACTGAATTTTTCCTAATCATATTCTGCATAGGAAAAACAATCTAAGAAAAATCTGGAATGAATCTTTTTACAAAATTAATCTAAGCTAAAAATGATTGCATGGACTTTTTATTGTGAGGTAAAGAAATATTAGAAATTTCTTTAACTCTATCAGGATCGATATATATACCATCTTTTGACACAACAAACCCTAAAAGTTTTCCTTGATCGAGAGTAAATAAGGATTTCTTTGGGTTTAAGGAAATACCAAATCTTCTACATCTTTCAAATATTTGTTTAAGATCGCGTAGATGATTGGATATCTTTTTTGAATAAACTGTTACGTCATCAAGATAAATAACAACTGATCTATTAATCATACCCTTAAATGTTATGTCCATGGCTCTCTGTAAAGTAGCTCCTGCATTCACTAAACCAAAAGGTATTTTCTGATAAGCATAGGTTCTCCATTTGGTTCTGAAAGTGGTTTTCAACCTATCATCTGGATGTACTAGAATTTGATTATGCCCTGAAAATCCATCAAGGAAGGACATGAGTTCAGAACCAGCTACCTTTTGGAGAATTTGCTCCATGGTTGGCAATGGGAAATTGTCTTTTTGACATGCCTTATTTAAATTCCTGAAATCAATACAGATTCTAATATCGCCATTTTTCTTCCTGATATGTACCATGTTGGAAACCCAATTGGAATGCCTTACACGAAAAATGATTTTGGCTTTCAAAAGCTTGTTGAGTTCTGTTTTGATTTGATCCTCAAGATTTGGATGAATCTTTCTTAACTTCTGTTGAACAAGCTTAACATCAGATAGCATTGGAATTGTGTGTTGAATTACAGAAGTATCATAAGTCTTTAAATCCGCATAACTCCAAGCGAAGACATTTTTATATTTACTCATAAGTTTAATAAAAGCATATCTTTCTTCTGGAGTTAAATTGAGACCTAGATTAACATTCTGAGGTTTAGAATCAGAGCCAAGATTAACTAATTCAAACTTCAAAGTTGAACTTTGAAATTTAGCATTAGTAACTTTCTTGAATCTGTCTTTAATATCATAAAGATCCTCAAGTTTAACAACAGATTTAGGAATCAGATTTTCATTATTTCTTGAAGTAATATGCAGATCATGATCATCTTCATCAATAATTTGTTCATCATATGATTTCTCAGAAGTTAAGAAATTAAAAATATCTTGATCATGGTAGAATACTCTCCAGTTAGTAATACTGTCTGGGACAGATGGGCGAAAAATCAACTCTACTGAAAATCTATCAGGACTGCAATCTTCAGCAGGAAGGGGTTTGGATGCAACATTAGCTAACAATTCAGCTAATGTGTTTTGATTTTCTAGGAATAGAAGAGATATTAAATGCTAGAAATTGAGTAGTAAGGTCTTGTACTAGGGTTTGATAATGTTTGAGATGTCCTGAAAGACAATGGATGGTATTCCTTACTCGTCTTATGACAATTTTGGAATCTCCATATACTTTCAAGTATTTTACATTTAACCATATGGCCTTATAAAGCCCTTGAATCAAGGCTTCATATTCATCAGTATTATTAGTGCACTCAAATTCTAATCTACATGATAACATGGTTTTCTCTCCTTCTATATCAATCAGGATGCATCCTGCTCCTGCTCCACCACTAGATTTTGATCCATCAAAATATAATGACCAAAATAAAGTTCTATCTATAGGTTTATCTACAAATGAATCAGAAATATTAACAATTCTAGAAGAATCAGATTACGAAAAAATTTCAATTTGAGAAACAAAAGTATTTACAGAGAATGGTAATTGTGGTGCAGTAAAATTTCCAAGAAATGACTCGGCAGAATAACCTCCAATAATATTATTGTTGAAAGCTACAGGTTCGTTAGGTTTTTCAAATTCAGTTACAGTGTGCGTCATATGTTTTTCTCGCTCGACTTTGATTTGATTGGGTTTCCCTTTGTAGGGAAGCCACATATGTGAAAAATCGGTTGAGATATAACCATTAAGTTTTGCAGACCAATCTCTGCTTAAGACCAACCCATAGAATTATGGAATATCTGCAATTAGAATATCAATTCTTTGGACAATCCTAGGATCGGAAGCCAGTCTGATAGTAACTGAATTTATTTCTCCAACAACTTGAACTTTAGAGCGATCCAATTGTACAATATGAACAGCAGATTTCTATGGTTCAATATTCAATTTAGCACAGATTGAAGAAGGCATTATATTAGAGGATGCTCCAAAATAAATTAAGCAATTATGCAAATTCTTATTGTATATTTCATAAGTCAACAGAAATGGAGGTGTCTGAGAATTTGATCTTTCTCCAATAAGAATAGTATCAGTTGCATCTACTTTGTCTGGTGGCTTATCAATCCCTTTAGCTGCTTTAGCTACTACACCACTTGGTAGAGGAGCAATAGGTGTAGCATTTAACTCTTTTAATAGCAGCTTTTGTTGATGTTTAAGTTTGCTGAGTTCATGTAATGAGATGTTCGCTCTAGTCTTTTTCATGTCTTCAACGATATTATAATTCATCGTATCTGATACCACCAAAGTTTTGGATGATGATGCGGGAGGATTGGGAGATGATGGCTGATTCTGAGTGGGTAAGGGAGAAGCTCTTTTTGTAGGGATATTTTCTTTAGTACTCGGAGTTGTAGTTTTCTTCTTCGAAACAGTTTGAATAGGTTCGGCTGTAGATTTGCTCCTTGTACTTACAGGCATAGCTTTTTGTTCCATTTCACTATCTGAATTAGGGAGAATGAAATCCCACATTTCATTTAGTTCAGCTACTTCTTCCCTTTCATCTTCTTCATCTGACAATAGAGGAATTTCTTCTTCTTCTTCATCTTCTGATTCTGCATTGGAGATTGCATTGGGAGGTTTTGATTCAGCTTGATTTCTCTTAAAATTTCTAAATGGTTTCTTTGTCGAAGTCTCTGCTACCTACTTTTTGATCTCAACCATCTCATTAGACATGGTTTTAAGGACTTTTTGTAAACCTTCCATGTCATATGAATCTCTTGGTGTCTTTTTCTTGGAATCATATTTTAAAAGTGACTTTCTTTGATTTCTTTTCCTCAATAGCGTTTTTCTTATCTAGAGCAATCATTCTTTTTTCAACTGAAATAGCTTCTTTCATATTCTCAGCTAAAGTCAGTTTTGCAGCTCTATCTACAAAAATTTCTATGTTTGAGGGAAAATCATTAATGTACCATTCACTTCTAACTTGTTCACTAGGCTTAGATGTTGTAGGGATTTTATTCAAGAGTTTATTGAATCGAGAATTAAAATATTTAATGGGTTCCTTGGGTTGAGTCTTTAAGTTGGAGAGATCGTTAATTAGGGTAGCAATTGATCTATCATCCCCATATTTAGTTAAAAATTTCTCTTCAAACATATCCCAATTTGTGATAGAATCAGAAGGTAAGTAAAAGTAACAGGATCCTTTTGTTCCTTGCAACATATAGGGAAATAATCGGACTACAACATCTTCATGCACTACTTGATTTAAATTTATAGCAAGCATAAAGTTATTGATATGTTCTTCCGCTTGTATACCAGTATCTAGACTAAACTTCGGGAGCCATTTTTCAGGATGATCAGGTATATCATGCAAAGGTGCAGCCATATTCACAACTCCTGGTCTGGTCCATGGTCTTTGTGCTGGTTGTGCCATTCTTGTGACTAGAAGTGATAACTGGTATATGAGTAGTAACAGTTGAAGTACTGGAAGAGACAATTAATGTTTGATCAGATGTAGTTTGAGTAGATGAAGATTGAGCAGATGTAGTTTGAGCAGATGTCGATGAAACTACTGCACTTTCCTGATTTGGGGCTTGGGAAACAGATGATTGAATATGTGATGAATAACTTGTACCACTTTCTGTTTTCAATGGAGTTTTTCTTGTTTTGACTCTACTAGGTATAGGAAATTATTTTGGGGAAATTCCAAGTTTTTCACTCTGTGACCTAGTAAGAGGTCTGAAAGAAACAAACTGCGAGGTGAAACTACCTTCAGATAATTCTGATTCTTCTAATGCTAACGACAATCCTTGAAGTTTATGAACTAAAGCTTCGACTTCAGGGGATTCAGGAGTTGGATTATCTAATTGATGTGAAACTTTGGTAGTGGGTGTTTGAATACTTTTCTCAATTTCTTCTCTTGTGATTTGAGATGTGGAAGAAATTGAAGGTGATGAGGGTGATGTGTTCTTAGAATGGATTTCGGATTTGGATTTATCTGCCATTCATAGCTTATGGCCCTCCTTCTAGTGCCAAAAATGTTGAAGCCTCGAAAATCGTTGCTTCAAACATTGCGGGATAACCACCCGGTCGGGACCTTACGACAGCTCCTTTTCCATTTGGTGTGGTGGCTCCAACTGGATTTATAGGACCAGTTTCCTAGTAATTTAAATGGGTTGGTAATGGAATGATTGGATGGGGGAAAATGGAACTAAATGACTGAAATAAAACTATCTAATCTAATTTAAATATTGATGAAATAACTCTAAAACTAACCCGCGCATCAAATGTGAATACAACTTTAAATTGTTTCAATTTACCAATAACCATGAAAATGTATTACAGCTTAATTGAAATATGCAGTAACAAATAAAGATAACTCTGTTTAAGAAATTCAACAGAGTTATAATAATATATTGCATTCATCATAATATATCGCTTGCATATACTATGAAAGATAAATATTTCTAACACACTCAGAAATGATATGTATAAAGAAATATTGTGAAATAAGTACACATACACTATAGCAATTTAAAAGAGAATATCACATAACAAAATAAACTAACAGTGAATAGATAGAAATACCATATCCATCTCGATACTTTCCAATGCAATCAGATATCCAAATCCAGCAACTTCAATGTAAAATCAACTCCAAGATACATAAATGCAATTCTTAAAGGTAATTTCATAGAGAATCACCAGATGTGATCCTTTTTAAAAATATAGGAGTCAATGGAGTACATAAATGTAATCTCCAAGTCGAAATATTACAAATTCAGGACCCCTTTCTAAATGCATGAAAGGGGTTTAAATAGGTACTTAACAAAAATAACTAAAACTATTCCTACAATCTATCTAAATTAAAAAAATATCTAAAACAGAAATGCGATCTTGATGAAAACCGACTCATTGATCATCTGTTGCGCTTGATGTGAAAAGATGGCAGATTTTGAGCATTTCTTTCACCTCTTCAGGATGACTAAGCTTTGAGTGCAACCGCCCTATATATGTGTCATTGGAGAATTCGAGAATGATGCAATCAATGGCATTTGAGAGAAATTTTATTGTTGTTTGTTAACTATGTGGTTTGATGAGATAAGTCCACATTGTATCCCATGATATTCCTTGTAATTGGCCAATTTGCTTATTTTTATTAATTATCTCTTGTTTCCATCTATGATAAATGTCTTTTACTCCGGGTAATTGGTCGGGACTACAATCTGCAATTAAATTGATTGCATATAAGTTATCATTCACCGGTTGTGTTACATTGTTCATTATTCCTTTAGCTCTGGATGTGGCCCTTTCTGCTTTGATCAAGCGATGTTCCCATTCTACAAAAATAATTTATTTGTGTCTTTCATAATCTTGGAAAGATCTTCTTTTCTCCCTGATTCTCAGTCTTGCCATAAAAGAAATTCGGAGATATTTTCATCAGCTTCATCAAATTCAATTTTAAGAGTGACTCCTTCATCTATCAAGGAAGATGTTAACTCACATAGAGATTCTACTTCTACAATATTTAGAAAAAATTTATTTAATTTTTGAGACAATAATTTGTTTGTCTCCAAGGCTTCATTTTTGAATTGATCCAGATTGGGATAACTCTTGAACTTGTATAATTTAAATTGAAACATCTTTTATTGTTCAATCTTCGAAGTCTGCTCATTTTGTAGAAGAGCTTGTAATTTTTATATTTCTTGATTTAGCTGTTGTTTCTTTTTCTAGGGTTTGTTGATCAATCTTCTTTTTTTTAACAACAAGCTGCTCTTCTAATTACTTAGATTTGAGCTCTTAATCCTTTAATCGTTGTTCTAACTGAATGATCTTTTGTTGGTTTTCTGCAACCTGTTCCTCAAACATGGTTATTTTCACATCCTTTTGCTTCATCAACTGTGTAACTTCAAAGGATTTATCTATAGTAGAAGCACTATAGGCACCTGCATACCGAGACAATTTGGTGAGATCCTCAGATGGATTCACCTCAGCATTCTTATAAACAATATTCATGAATTCCCCCTGTGATGCCAAAAGTGCATCTTGATCAGTTCTCCTCCTTTTCCTCTATTTTCTCACTACAACCCTATGTTTGGGACTGTAAAATATATCCAAATGAGGGATTTCTTCTATCTTTAACATAATCTCACCTGTGGGGTTTTTAGGGATGATTTCTACATCCTGGTCCTTTGGATCATCAACTTGGGGAGTGTTTTGTTGTCCTATTTGCTGGGCAAATTGTTCATATTGGCTCAGCGAATGAGGAGAAACAATAAGTTTAGTAGCTTCTTGTTCTCAAAGTTGAGAATTTGCACTATTGTTTATATCACTTTTAGGTGCTTGTTCAGTATTTTTACTGTTTGTGCCTCCTTTTTCAATATGCACATGGGCATCAGTACCTGTGCTTTATTTTCTTGCTTGGGCCGAAGCCTGTTGTACATCAATTTTAGCAGCGGTTTTTGTCTTTCCAGTGTCAGCTTTGCTGCTATCATCTTTCTTCTCCAAAACAAGATTAATTCATGTTACTTCTTTGCCAGATGTACTTCCTGTGTCTTTCTGATGTGGTTCACATCCCTGTGTAGAAATCCTCAACTGATCCACAGGAACTCTGAGTAACCTCTGACTTCTAAATAATAAAAATTTATTCATTTCTTCGGCCTGAAGTTTGGACTTGGCCAAATCAAAAACTTGGGACATTTTATCTACAGAAACAAATAAATCATCAAAGACATCTGGTTCATGTTCGAACCGAGCAATTGAAACAGAGGTAGTAAAATCATATGCCACCTTCCTGGGATCATATTTCCTTCCAGGAATTGTTGAAAGTTTAAGATCAGTTAACTTACAACTTATTTTTTAGCGTGGACAAAATTGCTGAGAGTATAGTCACCACATTTGAAAGGAAAAGTAGGCCACATAAGTTTTTTTTTGTTCTTTAAAGTTCTAGACATACCTTCTATTATCAGCTGATAAGAAATTTCCTGTGCTAACAGTTTGTCTGGAACATACAAATGAAGGATGTGTGGCTCTACAATAATTCCAAAAATTCTAACATATGTGAACTTTTCCTCCCCGAACCAATCTCCAATAGAGGACAAATCAACTCTAGCTTTATCGGAAAGTCTAGGAGGGAATTGGCCAAAAATGATTTGGTAAATCGAAATAAGAAAACCATGACAGACTCTGTAAACATGACTTCTGAAATTCCCCTTCCATAAGAACTTATGATATATATGAATTGGGACAAGTTCTTTAGGATTCCATTTCAATCCTGATAAGGGAAATTCCGAATTGAAACAAAGGGCATCTAGGATGTAAGAACAAAAGTAAAAAGGAGTGGAATTTCCTGAATTTTTGTCTTTCCTGTGCTCAAGAACTCTATTGGTTATCTTATCAGACAAAATAACATCCCAATCCATTATCTCAGAATTAATAGCAGCATGTATCAACGGAACCATTTGAATGGAAAACTTAGCCGAGTTATCATTACCAAACAATCTACACATCATTGCTGTGGCATAACAATATGGAGGCAAGAGAGACTCCACGGAGTACATACCTGATGCCTCATGCCTGTGATTTTCAGGAGCCCTTCTCCATTCTCTAATTGGTTCTGACTGATTTTCATTGTTTGCAGCAAATTCTTTGATAAACTCTTTGTTATAAATCTTCTGTGGGTTAGGAAGGTGGTACATTGCTTTGATATCTTCTGGTCTAAACAACCCGAAGATTGCTCCAGATGCAAAAACAAAATTTATGTCTTTGATAGACACATTATCAATCACCCATCTAATAACATCATAATATGGGAAAATGTTTGCCCAAGCTGCAACTCGGTGCAGAAATGAGTTTGCTAATGAACCAAGAGGACTTTCAGAATCTGAGCCTGAATCAGCTTCGTCGGGAACTGTGGCTTTAGCTTCAACAACTCTAGGGTTTTCCTTTTCTAGTAGATCGTAAACATTTTCCCACGTCATTTTACCAAGTCCTTGGCAGGAGGTGTCTGTAACCAGCTTAAGCTTTGTTGGTTTCTCTTTAGGTGGCATAATAATCATAGGGGTTTTTGCAGCAACGGTACCTTTCGATTTTCTGAATCTCTTCGACATTTCAGTGTCAGGCAGTGTTTCTCTTGCTCTGCGAACAGAAAAATTGGATGTTCTATTTCTCTACGACAAAGAGAAGCTGTTAGCCATGGAGAAGACGTAATAATGAAAACAACGATACAAAAGGTTTATTCACTTATTTGTATTTATTATATCCGTGGTTTAAAACTTAAATGCCCTCTAGGAAGTCACACTCATGCATTCAATAACAAAACAAATCATTGTTATTCGTTTCATTCGCGAGTTAATGCTATTGTACAATTGGAGATTTGGCATATTTTGAAATAAGTATAGATATATTTCCTTTTAAAACTTTGAAACATGATGAATAATAATAAATGGATATTTAAGTTATAATCGCATCGTAATTCGTTTAAAAAGGAAAATGAAACAAGACTTATACCAAATCTCGATTGTGAAGATCGCATTGGAGATTTTAAAATGAAATTAACCGTTTAACATTTTCTCTGAAAATGTGATTGCGATGAGATAGGATCCGTCGCATCGGAGTTTAAAAAAAAAAGAATGCAATGTTTTAATTCTTCCGAAATGCGATTGCGATGAATCGCATCGCATCGGAAATATATACAAGAAACACAACACTTTAAATTTATCGAAATGCGATTGCGATTGAGCGTGATCGCATCGGAATTTTACAAAGTAGAAACAAACTTTAAAGAATTCTCTGGGTTTCCGATTGCGATTACTGTTCATTTCCATCATTGTTAAATATAAAGACTTTTTATAATGTTTTTGATATGATTAAAAGGATTTATGACTCATCGGATCGGAAAGTTATTTTTAAAGGTTGTACACTTTGTGAATAAAAATGTGATATGTATCCTTTTATCAATGAATCTTTTATTTCTATTTAGGAAGAAAGATAAGAAAAAGGGGACCTATTTCTAAATGGGATGGGATTTATTCTAACATTTAAAAATGGGGAGGGTTGTTGTATAGTACAACAGGACCCCAAAAGCCTTATCAATCAACAGGAAAGTGAGTGAATTTCTCCCTCACCTTCTCCTTTTCAAGCCATTTAGATTTACTTGGGTTCATCCCTTTGAAACCAACACAGAGATACTCCACATTTCCTCGTTGTGAAGTCCTGGTTCTTCGATCGAGAATGATGTCCTTTAGCAATTCATCAAGATACTCTTGTGCAAAGTCATCCATTGTAGGAACTGATCCTACCTCTTTGTTGGCCGGATAAGTCGATCTTGTGGACAAGATCGATCTCCCTAGTGTCAGAAGACAATCTAGCAACAAACGAACAACTAAGTTTATCTTTCTCTAAATATATTCGTTTTACAAGTAAATGCTATGAAGGTGTTGATCCTACCTTAGATCCAAATGCTTATTTGTAACCGTAGTTCTTCCATCGCATCAGTAGTTCTTCCGTCGCAACAATAGTCCTTCCGTCGCAACAAGAGTTCTTTCGTCGCAACAAAGTGTCATCTTTCGTCGCAACAAAGTGTCGTCTTCCGTCGCAACAAAGTGTCACCTTTAAATACCTGCAATCACAAATAAGCAAATATTAAATAGCACCTGTATAAAAAATAATTATAAAACATACCTATCATAGTGATCAAGGAATATATGAAATAAAATATCAAACAACAGCTTATTGAAATAAAAAATCGAACGACAATTTATTGAGAAAAGCAAAACTTTCTTGTATTAATCTTAAAATAAGAGAAGAACCTTACAACCTTAGCATTGATGTTGAACAGGCCTTCCCAGGGTCCGAAGCAGGAGTCTCCTCTACTTTGATAAGTCTTGCACTCTTCCTCTATGATTACATAGAGGTATGTGATCTTTCCTCACAAAAGCTCAACAGAAAGAAGTCTAAATCTCAACAACACTTCACCTCAATCACACACTAAAGCTTGCACTCCCTTTGAGGCTACCTAATGCCTCTTTTGATAGAGTAGATGAGGAGGTTAGGTTTCCACTATGAAGGGATAGAATCCTCCTTCAAAGGGATAGGCTCCTCACATCAAGGGGTTAGCTCCTTAAGGTGTGGGATGCATGAACCTTACTAGAGCGTACTCATCCCCAAAAAATCCCATCTAAAAGCTTCTAGAATTGACCAAAAATCAGCTTTTTAACTTTAATTCTCGCCAGGAACGCAGGTAAGCTTCACATTACCTGCATACCCAGGGTTTTGAATCTTTTTAGGGTTTTTTCTTCTGTTTTAGGGCTTGACATGAGGAGTAGAGGTTGTAAGACTTGCAGAGGAGGTAAGTATGAGTGACAATGAGCTCATACAGTCAGCAGAATGTCAAGGTGACAGTTTTTAGTGCAACAGATTTCCCCCTAAAGTGTGAAGTCTGGAATATATGAAGATGAAGTCTGTCATATATGAAGAGTGAAGTACTTTATCATTTCAAGGATCATCCTGTGGACACCCCATTAGGAACCTGTAAAAACATTCAATGCAAAATATATATATGTAAACATATCATTGCTTAGGTAGGCATTCCCATACTCAAATCAAAACTAACTAGAAAACTGATTTAAACTGTTCTGATACAGGAATGATTTTCAATACATCAACAGTATAGACGTGTGTAGACACAGTATGGATGCAGCCATCTGTTTATGAATATTCCACTGTATAAATGAATAACAACATTCCTCGCAGCCTGGATGGTAGAAACTAGATCCAGGGTCTTGATTTCCGTTTCTCAAACCAGTACGATTCTATCCATGTGAATAAATGTGTCGAAGTAGAACATGGTAGAAACCACTTGACTACCTGTCAATAATGTAAATTGTTAACAAGTGTGAGAGTAACCACAAGAAATGTCAATGGCTTTCTAAGTACTCTGTACAATCCATGAAATGTGAATGAATGAGCTAAAGTTGAACATGTCACGGAATCATTCGATTGAAGGTCAATGATGCAACCTGTCATCAAAGGCGAGAAACCTACCATTGAGGCATGCAAATTTCAAGGTACTGACGATTTCTAGATCAACTTCCTAGATAATGAGTTGTTGTCGATAGAAAGTGATCCGTCGTAGGCAAGCCCAAAACACGAAATCATAGATCAAGTTTTGAAGAAATATATTGGCAAGGACTAACTCAGGGATGGTCAAAATGGAAGACAAATATTTCGCAAATGAATGGTTTGTTTGAACTGTCCTCTTCAACACATAACGACACTGCAGATGGTTTGGTGACAATTGACCCAAAGCTAATACCCAAAAACCGGCTGAAAACTTTCAATATGGTTTGATTAACTGTTAGGTAAAGGATTTTCCCAATCCAGGTGAATAAAAGTGTCGTGTTCAAGAGTCGTTAACGGTTTTCCGAATAATCAAAATGTAACAAACAGGTTCGTTTTTCTCTCTTTTCCCCCACCATTTCTGGCAAGTACCTCTTTATTTTTGACAAGCTTGAGGAGGATAACATTTGCTTGTTTATAAGCTCATCCTTCAGATGAGTCCAACTTAGTTTAAGATTCGAACCCTAAGAAGGAGTGGTTTGTTCCTGTTTAAAATTGAACAGGTCCTTTACTGTTAAATTTTAACGAGTCCAGTATAGGAGAAACTTGGTGTTTTTCAATTTTAGGGAGTCAGAAGAAAAACTTAAGAAAACTCCGTGGGTGTACTTTTTTGTAAATTTAGTCTCTCGAGCCCGAAAAAGGATAAAATAATGCGGGAGAGAACTCTATTGACCGTAATTAGTCAACGTATACATTTTTCGTAAATAGTCCATTTCATTCCGTAAAAGGGATAAACTTATACTGAAAGGACGATCATTCATTTACTTTAACGAGTTCGAATAATTAAGTTCTCGGCAATCTTTTCAATTTTCGAGAGTCTGAAAAGAGCTAAAACGAGGACTCTAGGGTTTCGCTTTTTCGTAAATTTTTGAAAGAGTCCGAAAAAGTGATAAAAGTATGCTCTTTGTTGAAAAAATGATCAGTTTTACCGAAAAAACCAATATTCTGCACAAAAACTTGAAACAATTACACATACATGTTTAAGATAAGTAAAAATGTTTTCCAAATTACCTTTTTTAAAGTGAAAAATAATTAAATTAAAAATTCATTTATTCGAAAAACACTTATAAAAAGGATTTTTCTATTTTTACTATTTGAATTCAGAGTGAAAAAGTGAGAGCTCTTGGATAAAAAGAAAACTTCCTGTGAAGATTCTGGAAAATCCGTTCGTCGAAATCAGAAAACGTCAACTCCAAGTAATCTGTATAAATTCTGGACCATATAAGGGCCCAATTTGATCTCTTGATATGGCTAGTGAACAGGTGGGACACACAGGACCAATGTTTCTTGTTTGGCGGCCACCGGTTCGAAGTCGAGCTGGAGGACATATATTTTTTGACTCGTTTGTCCAAGAGGGCCAGACACTTACCTCTATTCGGGACTAGACCAGGTGGTCAGTCTGTTGCTAGTCTCAAAGCAGAGTTTTGCAATGGTTGAGTAGTCCCCAAGGATAAACGGATAGATATCAAAACTATCATCTGTCCTGAGTTCAAATTTATTGTCTTCACTATTATTACACTGTACAGGAGTGCAGCATTACGTGTTGCCAATCTCATGCTGAGGGCATTGAGATTGTTAGATTTATGTCAACATATTTTCGTTGGTTGAACAATCAATTCTTTGTCATTAAGGACTTTCATACACCGGGATGGACTACCGCGACGACAGAGACATGGCTTTTCCTCCAGGAGAGTAATGGAATGATTCAAGTAAAAATCATTTTCAATACTTTCAAAGTCCTAATTTTTTTTGTATTTTAAACCGTCCAACACAAGACGATGTATATTTTGAAACACACTTCTATGCTATGATATATCACTATTATCGGCTATCTGTGTACATGTTATCGAATGTTGTTTAATTTACTGTTTTGATTATTGCAAATGTCTATTTATCATACTATAAGCAACTGCATCTGCTAATGTATTTAAATGTCTTGGAATATGCTGATATTCAATGTAATCAAATTCACGTTCCAAGAGACGAACTCTCAAAAATAACCTTAATAAGACTGGATTCCTAATGGCATACACCCTGTTAAGCTGTAAAACAACGAGTTCAGAGTCCAACCTAACAATCAAGCTCTGAATCCCAAATGAGATGGATTCAGATAATAACTCAATCACTGCACTATACTCTGCAATGTTATTCGTTGTTTGACCGAGGCTTACCCCATGCATAGACACTAACTCGTCAGAGGGTGAATAGATAACCCAAGCTGCGGAAGAAATGTTCCATGTACTACGAGAAGCACCATCAACAAAACCAATGTATGTCTGAAGAGAGGTCAACATCTACAATATCAAAAGTAAAACTCAGATAAGCAGGAATAGTGATAAGAGAACACTCTAAACTAGGCACACTTTTCTAATCTAAAACACACCAACAGTAAAGAAACTAATCTAATCAAAAATCTCCACACCAAACTTAAGCATAATATCTCTTCAAATAAAGCCCATTTATGGGTTTATCTAAAGGGACATCGTCAAAATCTATCAGCTCATAAGTCTCTTTTTCCAGCTTTCGCTTAACAATGAAAGGACCATGCCACATAGGCACAAATTTTCCAGCCCCTAGCTTATCGTTGGCTTGATCGTACACTAAAACTAGGTCTCCTTCTGAAAAATTACGAGGTGTAAGATTTTTGTCGTACTGAGCTTTCATCCATTTCACATGAGCTTCGTTTGCTAGAGTAGCAGTTCGTCGATTCTCATCTAGCTGAGCTAAGTACAAGAAACGTTTACCCTCTTCAGAAGTAGTTGGGAGTAATCCTATGGCTAATTTTAATGATGGAATTTCGCATTCAATAGGTAACACAGCTTCCAAACCATAAACCAGTTGAAAAGGAGTGAAACTAGTTGATGTTTTTACTAAGGTCTGATATGCTCAAAGTGCTTAAAATAACATGGAATGCCAATTCAAATTACGAATACCAATGATTTGTTTAATCATAGTGACCAAAACTTTATTGATAGCTTCAACCAGACCATTAGCCTGCGGGTAATATGGAGTAGAACTATTGTGGCGTAGGCCAAGTTGATCTGTCAGTTCAGTCATCATTATATTTCGAAAATGAATTCCATGATCTGTAATAATGGCTTGAGGAACATCGAATCTAGCAATTATATGATTGAATACGAAAGTTGCAGCAGTCTTGCCGTCTGCCGAAAATGTAGGCATCGCCTTGGCCCACTTAGTAAAATAATCTACTGCTAAGATAATATACGCATGCCCCTCGTTCGAGTGAGGGTTACATGTAATGAAGTCGATACCCCACTTTGCAAAAGGACCGACAGCAATTATAGGGTGAAGAGGAGCAGGTGGTGCATGCATTTTACGATAAAAGACCTGACAATTGTGGCATTTCTGGACTGCATAGATACAATCTTTGAATAAGGACGGCCAAAAATAACCAGTGTGCAATATCTTTTCGGCTGTGGCATACCTAGACATATGATCGCCACATGCTCCAGAATGGCAGTCATTTAGAACCTTTTCAGCTTCTTCATGAGTAAGACAACGTTGGAAAACAGAATCCGCTCCACGACGATAGAGTGTATCACCAATAATATTGTATTGTTGGGATTGGAAACGCATTTTCCGTCGCTGAGATCGTGAGATTTCAGGCCAAAAAGATTGGGTTTGGAGATAAACAATAATATCTCCATACCAAGGATCAAGAGTACTAATCAGAAACAAGGATTCGTCCGCAATGCGATGCTCCGCCACAGTTTCAGTATCAGTAGACGGGAAATCACACATCAGTTCTACAAAAACCAAAGATTTCTTTGCCTTGGATTTTTCAAATTCCAATTGAAATTCCTGCAGGATAACTATCCATTTGGAATACTTGCCCCCTAGCAATTGTTTGGTCAAGATGTACATCATAGGGTTACAGTCAGAAATGACTATGGTTTTTCGTAATAATATGTAGTGACGAAATCTTTGGACAGCTTGAACAGCGTCCAAGGCCAATTTCTCCACGTGCATGTATTTGATCTTAGTCGGATGCGGATTTCGACTAAGATAGTAAATCACATTTTCATTGTTGAATTCATCTTCCTGAACTAAAACCATCCCAATGGTGGAATGAGAGGCGGCGAGGTACAAAAAATAGTCCTAGTTGTAATTGGGAGGATGCAGTAACGGTGCATGGGTCAACGAGTGTTTAAGTGCATCAAAAGATCGATCAGCGATCTCATACCAAAAGAATGGAACGTTCTGTTCTAACAACCTGGTAAAACCCTTTGTTAACTCGGCGTAGTTAGGAATGAAACGATGTAAAAAGTTTGATTTCCCTTACAAACTTTGGAGTTGGCGTAAAGTCGAAGGAGGAGGTAGATTGACAATAGCTTCAACCTTCAACGGATCAACGCGAATGCCTGCTTTCGAAACAATAAATCCCAGTAAGCGACCCGATTCTACACAGAAAACACATTTGTGTGGATTCAGCCGAATTCGATAATGCCTACATCTCATAAAGATTGCTTGTAAATGAGTGAGATGGTCGGCCCTATGTGATGAATGAGCAGGTAAAGAATCGAGATAAGGCTACACAATGTGCTTAAAGTCATGAAATGCGTAAGACATAGCCCTTTGAGAAGTTGCCCCAGCATTCTTCAAGCCAAAAGGTAGTTTGCAATAAGCAAATGTCCCCCATGGACAAATGAATTTTGTTTTAGGTTGATCAGCAGGGAGTATGTCTATTTGATTGTAACCGGAAAAACCATCCATAGAGGAGAACATTTCACTACCGGCACAATCATCAATGATTTGATCGATATAGGAAGTTGGATAATTGTCTTTAGGACAAGCTTGATTAATATCCCTATATTCGATACATACTCTTATCGTTCCTTGTTTTTTATTAACAAGAACAATATTCGATACCCAATCAGTTAAAGGAATTGGATAAACGAAACCTGCACGAAGTAATTTCTCAACTTCGACTTTGATAGCAGCAGCTTTTCTTGGATGTATCTGACGTAAGCATTGTCGAACAGGTTTTGCATCCGGGTAAGTCTTAATTTCATGTATAACAATTGATGGATCGATTCCTGACATTTCTTCATATGACCAGGCAAACACATCACGGAATTCTTAAAATAGGGCTTTAGAAGTTTGGATTTCATTGTCCGTACAGGAAGCACCTATATGAATGTTTTCATTTATTCCGGGCTTCACTGAAATGTCAATAGGAATCGTTCAAGAGATATTTTCCATATTTAACTCAAAATAAAGATTTTGTAATGGATTCTATGATTCTTTGACATATTTAGTAGTAAAAATAGAAGAGAAATCATTGTCAAAATGTTCCAGCTCATGTAAGAACGAAGATTGGTGATGTAGATCTTCCCATGGTAAATCGTCAACAGACAAAAGTTCACGAATCTGCTCATAAGTATGAACAAGATCGGGAAATGTCGTTGTGGCTGAGCTAGATATAGAAAGTGATTCCTCATGGATCACATTAATTGGATCAGTTTCGGTTGAAGAAGGATCAAAAAGCGACTGTACAGCCTAATATGCAATTTCAAAAGGACTCAAAGGCATCGCGCCATCAAATGAATCCACCTCGGAATAGAAAGGTACAATCCATGGATCATCAAAAGTAACAGTATTCGATGAAATCATATGAATATTTGCAATATGAGGTGATACGTTAGGAGCAGGAAAGGAAAAAGTTCCTAGTAAACTACAATCTTTAATCAAACCTACGCCAACATCCTTGTAAGGGATAGCCATTTTACCGATGTGCTAGATAGTTTATGTAGAGGCTGGATCGGATGAGAAATAAGTGAGCTGGTCTATTGTAACGATCTTTCCTTGATGTGGAAACTTGATAAGCTGAAATACCAATGAAACAACAGCAATCATAGCATAAAACCAACTGCGACCCAGGAGAAGGTTGTAATCTAGAGAGGCATCAACCACCTCCACATCTAGATTTATGGTTTTGCCTTCGACCCCTATAGGTAAATCCTGCAAAATACCAAAAGGATGGAACCCTCGGCCATCAAAAGCCTTTAGAATTGTAGGAGACTGATTGAGTGTAGGAGAACCAAGCAATTTCCAACACTGGATCGACATAATACACGTAGAATCCCCTTTATCAATCACAGTCCGAAAAATGGGTCTATTTTTTACTAATATTGGAATCTGGAAAGCCATTTGATGGGGTAGGCGGGGTGTACTATTCTCTAAATCAAAGATTATTAGGTTTGAATCCTGAATATCGACAGCTCCTATGGCAGACAAAATTAATTTACACTGTGCTGGGCATGATTGCAGCACTTCCAAAGCAGCTGACATTGCTGAAGGGGAAATAGCTAAGTCCTCAACAATGTTGTAATTCTGAGCAGCTCTCGCATGTGGATTGAAAGCTGATTTACAAAGTACACCTTTAGCAGGCGGTTTGATTACTAGGTCTGGATTGAGTTTCTTGATCTGTAGTGGATCAGAAACAGGAGGAGGTGTAGTTGATGTGTTTGAATTAGAATATTCTGCTTCTTTACCATCAACAGGATTCTTGCTACCATAATCTTGCGATCGCGTCGCAATCCTGACATGAGACATCATCAGAATGGGTTCTTTTGAGGCGTTCGAGGTAGAACTAATCATCTTACTATCTTGACTAGGAAAAGGATCCTTCAAGACAGCAGGTTGTTGAGAACCTTAACGAATTTCGAAACCTCCGCTCGATGAGGGCATTCTTTGGTAAAATGATCCTCGTCGCAAATGAAACAAGGATAGCGAGGTTTGCGTTTTTCGTCATTAGATTCATTTTTATCTGTTTTATCTTTTGAATTTTGTTTGTTTTTATTCTTCCCCTTCTTTTTACCGCAAGATTTAGATTTGGCCGTAGATGACTCTACGACATGAATATCGGCAGAAATTTCGGTGGAAGATTCTCCTGTCGGGGAATCAGGTAAAGTTATTATAGGAGAAGAATTATTTGAATATTTCTTCTTACTTTTAGTACTAAATGAACCAATCATACCATCAGCGGCATGAGACCCTGAAGGAGTTGTATTTATTTGACCTTGTTTTGGAAGATCAGGGATTTTTTCATGTAAAGTACCTGACTGCGTGTAGACGAGGTCAAGGTACTGAGCTTAAGAAATGACTTGCTCCTCAGTAACAACTCCTCCCTTAGCTACATCTTCAGTGATTTTGGGTAATAATGATTTAATGAACCATTCCGCCAAAATTTGATCTGGAATGAAAACTTTCACCAAATGCCTTCGACGTCACCATTCATGAATATGATCAGAAATATACGTGGACGTTGAATGTTTTAGTGAAGTTAATAGTTTCGTGCCATTGTCGTATCTGAAAGGCAACTGAAAATGAGTTAAGAAAGCAGTTTCTAACTGATTGAAATTATTAAAAGAGCCTCGTGGTAACTCAATGTACCATTTTGCAGTAAGACCAATCAGAGTTCATTGAAAAAGACGTAAGCGAATTGAATCATCAATTATTGAATTAGACGCACACCAGAGGTGATAAGTCATAACGTGATTTGACGGATCCTCTCCTGACTTACCCTCGAATTTCGGTATATCACTGGGCAACTTATGTGACATTGGCGGCCAATACGGATGATAATAAATTGCATCATTCGTAAGGCGTGAAAAATCAAGTAAATCCAAAGTTGCAATAAATGGTAACTAACGATTAGGGTCGCGAAAACCTTGAGTAACAAGAGTAGTTCCGGGAGGAGGATACCCAGGATAACTGGGAATCGGATTTGCATTAGGAATGGTATAACCTCCCGGGAAACCAGGATTAACTGGACCAAACTGTGGTTGTTAAGGCTATTGATAAGAATAGCCAGGATACGGTTGATACTGATAAACTGGATTTTGTGAAACGGGACCGAATTGATACTGTCCCTGGTACGGTTGATATGTGAATTGTGGTTGACTCGTGACAATCATACTTGTACCAGCTTGTCATGTAGGTATCTGGACCGAAGTCTGAACTGTAGGTCCTGACTGGGGTACAGATACTTGAGGAATTTGCATGGATGCAGGGATAGAAGAAACCAGAGCTACAGATACTCCAGAAACAGGTGCTATAGGTTGAACAGACGTTGTAGTAATTGCAACAGTTTGAGGCGGAGTCTAAGGTGTACTAGGCCCAGGCTGCTGAACAGAACCAGGTGCAGGGATTTGAACGGTAGGCTGGACAAGTTGCTGGGTTAGACCAGAAACCAAAGGCTGTCTAGATTGACTAGGTAACTGCACATTAGGTTGCATAGTATGTTGAATTTGGGATGG
The DNA here is from genome assembly GCA_034641835.2 of Pinus albicaulis. Classification (NCBI taxonomy): domain Eukaryota; kingdom Viridiplantae; phylum Streptophyta; class Pinopsida; order Pinales; family Pinaceae; genus Pinus; species Pinus albicaulis. The sequence goes on from CM076575.1 coordinate 67,815,019, forward strand.
ATCCCACACCATGTTCATTAAGGGGTATTGTCTCTTAGAAGGTTGAATGTAAGGACCATAGCCTAGTTGAACGTAGGGTTGATAATTAAGAGGTAAATTTCCAGCTCCTTGTACAAATGATTGACCATAAGGTGGTTGGAAACCTTGATTTTGGTACTAACCATGAGGTTGATAACCCTTAGGCACGTACTGAATCTGGGGTTGATAAGGACCCTGAGGGATATATTGAGTCTGGGGTTGACCCTGGGGTATGTACTGTCCTTGAGGTTGATAACCTTGAGGTATGTACTGTCCTTGAGGTTGTTCTCCAAAATAATATTGTGCCACAGTTTGTCCTGGGAAAAAATTACCTTGAGGTTGCCCCCCAGGTGGTAACTGACTACCTTGAGGTTGCCCCTCAGGTGGTAACTAACTGCCTTGAGGTTGCCCCTCAGGCAGTAACTGACTACCTTGAGGTTGCCCCCCAGGCGGTAACTTATTTCCCTGTGGTTGTCCTCCAAGCGGTAACTGACTACCTTGAGGTTGAGGATTTGGAATATTACTAGACATCATAAATATTTGCTCTACGTTCGACGTTTCAGTTTTAATTCCATTAAGACTAGATGATAATACTTTTTCAATCTGTCGATGAGCTGCTCCTGAGAAAGTACCAGAAAGAGCCTGGTACCCCAAAGGAACATAAGGACCACCGTGTAAAAATTCTTCCGGTGTTTGGGAAAACATAGATGACTCTCCTGACATGATAGATGAAGGATAGTAACCTATGGGCGTAGGATGAAAAGGAATTCGAGGTGGTGAAAAAGTAAGACCCGAGTTTTCTAAAAAGTTTGTCAAAGATAAATACCAAGCATCACTCCTAATAGGGCTGTAGAAAATGGATTCACGTTCCCTAAGATTCAAAGACTGCGGGGATTCAGGAAGAGTTACTTCTTCGTCTGGACTTACAAGTTCTTCAATAAAAATGAGGTCAAATGGAAGATCTTCAGTAACAATATTTCTTACCCTAGGTGAACCAGGATCACTAGAAGTTGGAGTAATAAATCCTGAGGATGTTTCCAAAACAGAAGGTTCAGTGTCAGGTTCAGAAATTTCAAGTTCTTCAGCTAGTTCACTGGAAGGAGAAATACTACTAGTAACTTCAGAAACTGAAATCGGCTCTTGAATTTGCTCTATTGTGGATATTTGATGGTCAGGATGAACAACTATAGATGAACTTCTGACTTATGTTGATCTAATTCTACTGCTACTAGATGATACTAGAGCACACAGCCCTTCAAGTTGACTTGGTGTATACTCAGGGGGCTTCCCCTGAAGTCTCTGGGATTGTCTCGGTAATTCTGCCATGATTAAATATTAATCAATCACACGCAAACAAAGAAAATTTCAATAAAAACACCTAAAGTCTCTAAAGAAACAAACAGCTTAAGCACATGCCTAAAAAAATATAAGAGTTCAAACCACGCACAAACAGTAACTTCCCGTACTAAAAACACTAGTTCGTGATGAAATCCAACTTAGTAGAAGTTTAATACAGAAAGGGCAGTTGGAACAGTTACCCCGACAACCTGATTAATGAAACAGACTGGCACAAGTTTCTTCACAAAACCATCTCGTGTGAAGAAAAACTCCCCAGAGAGTCCAAGTGAGTCTAGTCGACGTCTGCTCCAGGTACAGTGAGATCTTTCCTTCACCGTCACCTTAGGAAATAATCTTAAGTTTATAGAGACTAAGGTTTCCAACAGTAACAAATACAACTGGGGGAACAGTCTACGATCTGATTCCACGCGCAAGGGCAGAGTAACAAAGCTCAATCCCCTTGAAGGCTCCTCGAAATGGTCAATTCGAGGTTTACCAACAAGTGACCCCAAGCTCCTCGACAATGATTAATTCGAGGTTTACCGTTTGTAATGCGCGCAGATCTTCTATCTTTCCCAGTGAAACAGAATTGATTGTCTCAAAGGTTCGGACATGATCTCGTGATTAACTCCTTTAAGACAAGCTTCCCAGATTGTACCAATTACAATTGGATTTATTTCCTATCGCAAGATTTATCTACTTGTTTGTTTTTAATATCTTGGAGAGTTAATTACTCCCTACTCGAAGATAATAACATAAGCTATATTGGTGATAGGAGCCTTAGAAATAGAAAAGATTACTAGATCAATTTTAATTAAGCGTTGTTTTTATGGGTTGTTCTTTAAGTCAATAGGTATGGAAATGAAACTTTGATGGTGTGAAGACTCGACTTCCAAATACACTAAAAAATGCACCTAAAATGATAAATAATTAGTTTTTCTTTCAATGAAATCCTAGCTAAAGAAAGAGTTCGAGAATGCAATTCCTTTAAGAGACAATTCTTTCTTTGAACATGAAAAATAAATGAAAAGAAAATCTTTTTATTTTTTCAATAAGAACTCAAAACGAGACAAATAATCAATGCTCACAATAAATCCCTTTCTCTTTCAAAACTCGAAACTACAAAAAACAGCTTTTCTTTCAAAAGAAATTTACAAGTTCTAAAAAGTACTCAAAACTACGAAAAACTAATTTTGAGATCTACAAACTTTGAAAATCTAATTGAATAAAAGCTTTAATTTTTTTTAGAATGTTTTGCTTAGTTGTTCAGTAACTAAGGATTCATTTGCACAGAATAACAAATAAATCAAAAAACATCCAGATATGTTTTCTTTTGTAAAAATGAAATTCATAACTTATAACGAAGTTTGTTCAAAGATTTGCAAAGAGAAAACTAGATCTATTTCTCAAAAAGAATGAATTTCACGACCAAGTCAGACTCATCAAGAAGATAAAAGATACCAAAGTGATCTAAGGCACTTTTAAGCTTCTAATCTTTGGTTCACTATAGAGACAAAGCGAAAACCACTCTCAAAATGCAAAACTTCTAGAAAATCATTCAAAACAAAAGTGCTATGAAACTTATCCACAAGAGATTTTCGACAGAAAACATACAGATTTGGGCAGACACTAAGAATCCTAAATCAAATCTAAACTAAACTGAAAGAAGAAATCTAAGTTTTTCAAGATTTTTAACAAGGTCTGCAACAATGTGCGGTCCCCATAAAAGTTCAAGAAAAACAAAAAAGACTTAAAAACTTTTCAAAGCAAAGTAAATCTAAGTTACCCAAGCCCGTACAAATCAATCAAAAATTAGGAAAAAAGAAAAAGAAAAAGAAAAAAAAAATCTTTTTCTCAAATCAAAACAAGTTATTTCCCCCGTGGAGCCGCCAATTTGTTGGCCAGATAAATCGATCTTGCGGACAAGATCAATCTCCCTAGTGTCAGAAGAGAATCTAGCAACAAACGAAAAACTAAGTTTATCTTTCTCTAAATATATTCGTTTTACAAGTAAATGCTATGAAGGTGTCGATCCTGCCTTAGATCCAAATGCTTATTTGTAACAGTAGTTCTTCCATCGCATCAGTAGTTCTTCTGTCGCAACAATAGTCCTTCCGTCGCAACAAGAGTTCTTTCATTGCAACAAAGTGTCGTCTTCCGTCGCAACAAAGTGTCGTCTTTTGTCGCAACAAAGTGTCGTCTTTAAAGACCTGCAATCACAAACAAGAAAATATTAAATAGCACCTGTATAACAAATAATTATAAAACATACCTATCATAGTGATCAAGGAATCTATGAAATAAACGATCAAACGACAGCTTATTGAAATAAACAATCGAATGACAATTTATTGAGAAAAACAAAACTTGATTGTATTAATCTTAAAATAACAAAAGAACCTTACAACCTTAGCCTTGATGTTGAACAGGCCTTCCCGGGGTTTGAAGCAGGAGTCTCCTCTACTTTGATAAGTCTTGCACTCTTCCTCCAGGAGCACATAGAGGTATGTGATCTTTCCTCACAAAAGCTCAACAGAAAGAAGTCTAAATCTCAACAGCACTTCACCTCAATCACACACTAAAGCTTGAACTCCCTTTGAGGCTACCCAATGCCTCTTTTTATAGAGCAGATGAGGAGGTTAGGGTTCCACCTATGAAGGGATAGAATCCTCCTTCAAAGGGATAGGCTCCTCGCATCAAGGGGTTAGCTCCTTAAGGTGTGGGATGCATGAACCTTACTAGAGCGTACTCATCCCCAAAAAATCTCATCCAAAAGCTTATAGAATTGACTAAAAATCAGCTTTTTAACTTTAATTCTCACCCTTTTGACTTTGATAGGGGTTACGCAGGCATTACATAGAGAAACTGCGTTATGGAAATCAGTTTTGCTTCACATTACCTGCGTACCCTGGCCAGGAATGCAGGTAAGCTTCACATTACCTGCGTACCCAAGGTTTTGAAGCTTTTTAGGGTTTTTTCTCCTATTTTAGGGCTTGACATGAGGAGTAGAGGTTGTAAGACTTGTAGAGGAGGTAAGTATGAGCGACAATGAGCTCATACAGTCAGCAGACTGTCAAGGTGTTAGTTTTTAGTGCAACACTCTTTGATGTCCATGATGAATGGTGGTTCATAAAGTTTCATATTCTTGACATTCATGACTGAGTACATTTGCATGTATACTGGCAAATCAAATCGGAAAGAATTATTCCCAATCTTCTCCAATATGGTAAATGGACCATACCGGATTGGTCGCAATTTCTTGTCTTCCCCCTTCATTCGATCCTTGCTGATATGGAACCATACCTTGTCACCAACTTGAATTTGATGGTCAACTCGATGCTTATCATGTCAGGCCTTATATCGGGCCTGACTCTTTTCCAACTACTCTTGCACTATTTGGTGAATTGTCTGTATCCTCTGGCTGAATTGCTATGCTTTGTCCCTATCATCACGTCCACTGGAATCTTCATCTCTTCCATAGATCATGTCAAAAGGGTCCTTTGGTAAGCAACCAAAACATGTCTAAAATGGTGAACGCTGCGTAGAGGAATGCACTGCTCGGTTGTAAGTGTGCTTCACGTATGGAAGATACTCATCCTACAGCTTGGGATGTTTGCTGCAGTAGCCCCACAACAAGTGTACCACGGTATGGTTGACGACCTCTGTCTGTCCGTCAGTTTGTAAAATGGTGTTAGGGTCCTATAATAATAGGGTTCATAATTTTTGAATTGACTTTAATTAGTCTTGTAAATATGTACATACATTGCTTTCTGCAAGTTGTTTTCCCATATTTGAAAGATAAAAAATGAAAAGAGGGTAAAAGTCCTAAAAAAGAAAAATCAAAGGACTTGAAAAGAAAGAGATAAAAAGGAATAGAAAAAATGGACCCCAAACACAAAAAAGAGATAAGAATAAGACATGAAAGTGATGCAAGTCAAAATGCCACTACTAGTTACTTTTTACTGTAAATAAATGATTATGTGCAGCTTGTTCAAAATGCCATAATCCATGATGAGTTAAATAGTTTAATTTTAACTTTTTCATGCTTTAAATTGCATGTTTATAGATAGAGAATAAAGATCTTGTCAAACAGTTTAAACTTGACAAATCAATAGAACGTTAGAGAATAAATGAAGAGCTCAACAGTTTAATCTGAGCCCTTGGATGAAATAAGGTTAGAATTCGATAGTTTTTTGTTTTAAAAATAAAAATGGATTAGGGTTTGCAAGCTCAAATGCACCCATGCAAATAAAGTAAAAAAATGGTAGAATAAATGATGGGTAGGTAGAAAGCACTTACATAAATCATATATAAATATCATTTGGCAAATTACTAATTTCCCTTCCTACAATGTGCTCGAGTACTAAAAACCTTCAGTTATAAAGACTCAGAGCATTTCTCTGACTTCTAGTGGGACCATACTCGCGTCTTAAATGACTGATTGGCACTAAGTATTGGATTCCCTTCATTAAAACCCTTCCCCTTGATAAAAAAACCCTTTTTCCTACAACATCACTCCCTTTTCCTAAGTTAAAACACCTTTTTCACTTAGGAAAAGTAAAAACCCCTTTAATTAATTTCCATTTCATTCAAAAAACCCACAAAATGCTATTTATCCTAAGTATTAAGTGTTAAATGTTAAAAATGGGGCCACCACTATGAAAATCCTACCCAATGACATAATTTACACTTTTCTTAGTGCATTTATGTATTTCCGCTCACATTCATTTCATTCATTAACATTTAATTTATTTATTAACTCCCTATAACCCTTCCACCCTGTAATATATTAATTCATTTATATTAAAATATCCCAACCCATACTTTATTGTTTATCCTATGGTTTAATTCCCCCATGTGATATATTCATGCTCCCCCATAGGTTTAAACTATACTTTTTACATTAATCCGCCCAAGATTCACATTACACCTGTATGTATTACATTTGCTATGCAATACATTAAAATCTGCCTATTCTGCCTATCCCGTTAAACATTAAAACTATATGTTAAAACTTCATTTTAACATATATATATATTGAACCCGCCGCATAAAAGACCCCTGGGCCCCATGCCCATCTACACTGCATCTCCATCTATTAATCCCAACCATTCGCATTCCATTCGCCTCATCCAATGGCCCATAACCCATATTGCAAATTTAATGGCACGCTCATTAAACAAAATAAGATCTGCAATATGAGTGGTTTTGACCTTCCCTCTCTCCTCCACGCGTCCATTTTATATTGGATCGCATCCATTTGATTGATACCATTTACCACCCTCCGACGGTGCGATAACCGCTCAGCGGTAAAAAACCTTCTCGCGCTTAAGCTTCTTCCCATTTGAATTGATTGGTATTAAATGCAGACAATGTTTCAATCAAAATTCCTATAAAATACCAGATTTACGCGTTTAAACCTCTGTGTTGCATTTCTCTGCTCATAAATTGTTCCCGACTGCTAAAAATATGTTGCCGCCCTGTTTTAATGTAAAAACCAATAGAATTCAGTCAAAAATCATTGCTGCGACTGATCAGACCTTCCAGTTTGTGTTTAAAAAGACCTCAACAAAGCTTTTGAAAGCTTCCAGACTCCCAGAAAACCCTTTTTCGAGTCAAAATCCTAAATTTGCAGGTATTTTTCAAGAAAAATACCCAATCTTCATCTCAAAATAAGCATACTCTTGAAATTGAACCTTTTAAAGTCTATTTGCCTAAAGAAACAGCCTTATTTCCTCATATATTTATCTTTGTTGCAAACCCTGAGAAATTTCACAGTTTCTTAAAGCTATAATAGGTTCTTTTGAAGCAAATTGAAGATAATTTAACTATCTGCAGACCCTTAAAGACCCTCTATCTGATTCAAAACTCTTTTACAAATGCTCAAAAGCCCTATGTGCATGAATTAGATTGTTTTAGGGTTGTTTCATCAAAGAAATCTATAGTAAACCCTTGCTAGATATTCTTGAGTTTGTAAAAGGTTTTAAAGATTGATTTTTAGAGCATAATTGACAATTTGAGGTAGGAAAATCCAAAAGAAACATTTGTCATACCAAAATACCTTCTGTAAACAGTCTAATCTTACATACGTGTATTAAAAACCTAAAAAACAAAGTTTTTGAGATCAAAGAGGGTTAAATTCTTAAAAACAAATATACCAATGGCCTCTAAAAGCACAATTGTCATTAATCCTCTACAACCTCCTGTTGTAGATGTTGAACATACCCCTTTAGCTGATGTAGACTACAAAATCACTGATCTAGTAACTGAATTCAATCTTCTTGAGCTCCACTGCCAGAGCCAAGAAAAATATTTGGATCAGGTAGATGAAGTACTTGTTTGGGAGTCTAATTTGCCCAAATATGTAGTTCCCCATACCCATCAGTGCCCTAAGGTCATTAGATTGTGTCAAACTCACTATTCCCCAAATCAAAGAGCAATTGTTAATGCTGAGAAAGAAGTATTATTTACTATCATTGTTGAATCCATAAACCAAATGCTTCATTTACAACCAGAGCCAAATGCAGTCCCTTTGTCTATAGAAGCTCTTACAAAGTTTTATCTGTATTTAGACTCACCTAAAAGATTTCAAATCTTTCAAACATTCATTCCCTCATATGTTGAAATCCCCATGCTAAATCCTCCATATTCATCCTCCAAATTCCCAGAAGGATCTAGACACCTTATCTCAATGTTGTCTTTTATCCTTGGTTACTTCACTGATGAACACATTGATGAATCTATACTTGGTTTTTTGTCCATCTTTGTGCCTGGTCAACCCCCTGCAGTCATTTATAACTTTGTTGAGTATATAGCTGATACTATCCATGAACAACTTGTAAAAGTTCCTATTGGAGGTGTATTTAAGTATACCTCCTTCCTCTTTCATATGTTCCTCTACTTCCAGTAAGATAAATTCCCAATAGCCCTTGAAAAGATGGATGTAGAGGGTAATGCACAATCTATCATTTTTTGGACTTTCTTAATCAGAAAGGAGTCAACTAAATTCACTTATGTAGACTTCACAGACTGTTTTATTCACCCATTGGTAAATATGCTCAAAACAGTGTACAACCAAGGATAAGTGATGAAATTAAGAAAGTTTTACAGCTATCAGAGCAGAGTAGGACATGTGATTGGTATTATACCAAAACCACATTGAGGTTAGAGTTTATGGGTCAAACCTCTTGCCCTATAAATTACCAAAGTATCTACCAGTGATATTGTTTGCCCTAGAATATATAAGACATATTCTAAACTCAGATTCTGTAAAAAATTTGGCTGCTAAAAAGAAAATTTAGTTCAAATTGAAAAAACAAGTGGGTCCTTTCATATGCAACAGCAGGGAAGCAAGTGCAAAGGCAGCAAAACAGTTGCTAGAGTATAAGTTTGATGAAAGTGCAGAACTATGATCCTTAAGGAATAATCAGTAAGATGAGGGTGAAATGTAAATTAACCCCATATGTTCATGACAAGAAGCCTGAAATTGAAAATTTTGCAAACCAAACTGAATGTTTGGAAAATACATTGATGGAATCTGTCAAGCAAGGTGATACTAGTCACACTTTGCAGACTCAAATTCAGGAGGACAGAACCATAAAGATAAATAGATAAGAAGGCTCATATACTGTTGAAACAACCACAGAAACCATATTTAAGCTCAAGTACAATAAGAAACCAAAAATTAATCCAACAGACAAAGAAAAGGAAACAGTGGAAATTTTAGATGAAGAGAATCTAGAGAAAGACACTGTGACTCACACAGTAATTGAAAATGAGCATCAACCTGCTACTTCCAACACACATATGATTCAGAAACAACAAAGTGTGGAAGTATCTTCATCACAACAGGTAGAGGATAAAGACATGGATATCGAAGAGAAGTATAAAGAGATCAAGGCCAAAAATGAAGAAATCAAGAATGAAATATATTCACAATACTTGAAGCAGACTCCAGGGATTCAAAATAGGTTTCTTTTAGCCTTTGATTATACAAATAAGAAATTACCAATGTCAGTACTTCAACCTATAGTGCCAACACCTAAAAAAACAACAGATTATAAGAAGGTTGACTTTGAGGTACCAGTCCAAGACATTCATCCCTTGGACTAGATTGAATTTCACAAACAAAGCTCAGAAATGTTATATTCTACCATGAACACAAAAGCAATGAGTTTCCAAAAGCTCCAGAATACTTTAACAAACATGAAAGATCAACTTAAGGTTGAAAAAGCTTCTTCATATGCTAAAGACACCAGAATCAAGTCTTTAGAGGAATTGGTGATTGAAGTAGGGTATGACCCTTCTAATGTGAAAGCTGCAGAAGAATTGGTAAAGAAGAAAAATTTTGATATTGGAGCACTCAGAAAGTAATTGAAATTACCTCCTACAGAGCATCCACAGGCTAAGGAGATTGTACAGGAAGCAAACCAAAAGGATGAGATGATGAGTCTCATATTACAAATGACAACACAAATCAAGGAGATGGAAATTGAGATGGACAAGCTAGTCCAAGAAAAAGAAGTTATAACCACACAAAATGTCCCTCCCACTGTTAGTCCTATGGTGACAACATCAGTGCCTTCAACTCTAGCAGAAGAGTTAGCTCCTAAGGTCCCATTGTCCACAGCAGTGCCAGTTACTTCTTCTACTACTTCTGCCATTGAATCTTCTACTTCAGCAGTTCAACAGTCAAATGAGGCCAACAAACTCATTAAAGCCATGGAATACATGTCAATACAAAATAATGAGATAAACAGATTGAAAGAGAAAATCAAGAACCTTGAAGATGCTAAGGAATTAGCACAGATAAATGCTAAAAAGGAGGAACAAAAGGCCAAAAGGTTAAGTGAACAACTCAAAAAGGTAGAAACAGAGTTGACCTTAAAAGATCCTATAGCATACATTAAAAATCAACTATGGTCCAATATCATTGAATCAGTCAATGATACTTGGCCATCCATTCAAGTGATTTATGAGCAGAAGGACTTGCTTAAGGCAACTAAAGAAGAAATATTGAAGACCAGAGAAGAGTTAGGTGCCAAGCCTGAAGAAGCCTTGGAAATCATTAAGTTTCTCAATACTAAAAACAAGCAATAATTGGATGACATAGGAATAACTGACAGGACAGAAACAATTCTTGAGGTAAGAAAAGTACTTTCAAATAAAAACTTAATGAAACAGTTGGAAGAAAAGTGTCAAAATATGGACATGGCCATCACTAGATTCATGGTTAAGTTTGACACTTTAAGACAAAAGGGTCTTCCAAATATTCTTGTTATCAATGATAAATTGATGAAACAAGAAGATTACAATAAAAAGATAAGGGAATTTTCCAGAGATCAGGTGAATAAATTAGATTGGCAAGGAATTCCAACAGGTAAAGTGTTGCATAAAAGCATTAAAAACTTGTTTTATTTACAACATGAGATAAAACACCTCTTTGTGATCAATCCAAATTTTGCAAGGTATACTGAAGCATATGAGAATTTTAGGAAACTCACAAAGATTAAATTACCAAAGGTAGAGTTTTAGCAGAAGCTCATAGATTTGTTGTAAAAATCAATTTGCAGTGAAAATGGATGAAAATAGAGTGTTGTTTTTTACACAATAAAAACATATTTTTGGCAATAAAGCAGTCAAAATCAGCATGGTTAAAGTGTATCGGATAAAGAGTATCAGTTGTTAAAGAGTATCAGGTGAAAGATAAAGTTTTAAAACAGATTGAAGATCAATTTTTAGCGTGAGGGACACCTCTACTAGCCAGCTGCACCCAAATACAAACATCATTACTATTTAATTTGAATAAATAGGACAGCTTACAATTTGTTAGGCAGCTGTCACTATCTTTTTGTAAAATATATTTTATTTTCCAAAGAAAATTCCTATGATTGTTCTAGGATATTTTGTACTATTTTGTGTATAAATACTTCATCATTTGAAGTATTATTGTGGATTAATTGCTAAATATTTCTATAGCTAGAACATTCTGAACCTAAGGGTTTTTGTAATCAAGTTCAAGTCAAAAGACTGGATCTCAAGCAATAAATCATCATATTACTGGATTCATGTGTTGGGCTACTGAAGTGAAGTATTTTCTACTGTTATCTGTCAATTTTCTTATGTTTTTCATCCATTCATAAATGTGTTCTAAATTTTAATGTGAAATCGGGAATTGTTATATCAAAATTTGTTAAAAGCACTTTGTTATTGACTGGTTTTCATTTAAATGTTTTATGCTGATATCAAGAATAGGGAACCCTTAATTGCTCCCTAATTTTGATTGACCCCTACCTTTTCACTCCTTATCCGGATCAAAGAATTCTTAATTTCTCTTTATCCCGATTAAAGCCACTTCACTAATCAACCTTTGAAGATCTTTAGTGACTCTGTTATCTTGCCCTGTGAAAATTTGACTTTAGACCTTGATCCTGATCTTTCTGCTTGACACATTGACTCCATCTGCCCAATGGATTAAATATTCACAACTATCCATCTCATTAAGTGATTTTCCCACCAAAACAAATCAAAACCCCAAAACCAATTTTCCCTATACAACTAGCCTAAAATTAGATATAAAAACAAAGTTAAATCTTATAGAGAGAGCCCTCTCTGAGCCTTCGGAAGGCTAGATCCTAAAGCTTAAAAGTAGGTTCATGGTTACCTCTAATATTCTTTAAACTATAAAATCAAAATCTCACAACTTTGGGAATTATTAGAGTGTTAACAAATGGAATTTTTTACTTCTCTTCAACTTGGTGTCCATCATATGCCACAAGCTGGCCCAAAGCTATCCAAGGAAGCAAGAGTCTCGATCTGACACAATCGATGTGGGCAACCCAAAGTGGACCCAAACATACTGAAATAAAACATAACTATTCTGCTTAGCAGTGACCTGCTTTTTACAAGGCATTAATATGCAAATTTTACTAAAGCGGTCGACGACAACATACAAATAGTCATGACCCTTTCTAGACATAGGAAAACCTCCTACAAAGTCCATCGACACACTTTCCCATGGACGACCTGGAATAGGGAGTGGTGTGTAGAGCCCGAGTTTTCTATTAGAGGGCTTTGAAATAGAACACATCACACGACCCTTTAAAATATGGGCTACGATGTTTTTCATATGGGACCAAAAGCAAAACCTTTGAAAATGGCATAAGGTTTTTTCGACATCAAAGTGACCAGACACAAAAAAGGTGTGTGCCTCTCGAATTACATGTGCCCTTTCTGTTGTGGGTATGCACAATTTTCCAAGCTGATACAACAACTTCCCCTGCAAATGATAGTTGTCCACTTGTGAACCATGAGTTATTTTTGCATATATTGCTTTAAAGTCATCATTGTTAGCGTATTGTTCAACATAGCTTTCAAAAGACAATGAAGCATTGTCAACAATAATAGAAGCAGCAATAGGAGGGTGAGAGATGGTATCTGCTACTTTGTTACTAGTTCCCTTCTTATACTTTATTACCAGATGAAACTACTGTAGAAACCCGTCGCATTTAAAATTTTTTGTACGTTGGGGGGCCAGGCCCGCATTGGGTGGGCCGCCCCACCATTTCTGCCGGTGTCGTATCTAAATGGTGCAAAGGGGTGTGGGTTGGGTGGTGGGTTAACACCCCCACCTACCTGTATGTATACATATATGGGGTCGTCGTTAAGGTGGGCGAGGGGCCCGACGGGGTCATGGCCGTCGACCCCTTATAATAATATTCGATGCCGTGGAACGTGGGGGCGACGGGGTCATGGTCGAAAACCCCCTTAATTTAATATATTTTTTTCTATGCCATGCGGTTGGGGTAGGGCGGGGTTCACGACTCGCCTTACCCCCTTTTTTTAATATATATATATCTATATATATATATATATATATATTTATTTATTTATTTATTTATTTATTTTGAGATTTAAAAACAAATTGGTTCCTTGAAATCTTTCGGATTTTTAACCAAAGGAGACAATTTAACCATCCCACAATTTTGCCCAGAATCCAGTGGCAGGGTTTTAGCAAATTTGTGTCCTCCTTAGTCTGCCACATCACTAAGTCAACACTCTAACTTTGACTGCTCCTAACTCCTTCATACGGACTCACAATTGGGTGTCGCCTGCGCCGTTGGAATCAGAAAGTAGAGATATACAACTTGACATTAAGTTTGTCACATTACAGACACTTTGATTTTTGAGCCTTTGTACTCAAGCCACTTGTACTTAGACCTGTTCGATCCACCTGGATCAAGTACTCTTCACCCAACCACCTACCTATATAGTTAAGATTGTTATCAGCTTTAGGGGTAATTCTATGGATTCTAACTTCGAAAAATGACTTGGTAAATTGGGAGCATTATTTCATTACAGATTTTGAAAATATGGGAGTAGTATTTTGATTCCCACAAGAAATTTAACTGGACAAAGATGGGGTTTACTACTTCCTCGGTCCATTTCCATCCAAAGAAGGGGAATTCATGAGAAAAACACACTACATCCATGATATAAGAGCTCATGTAAAAAGGAGGGTTTGTATTGGCTTTAACATTATGATTTTCCCTATAGGCTATGATGAGTGTTATAAAATTATTGAAAAGAATGGTTGCCCAATTTAGGATATACCCATCAAATGCTGCTTGTATCAAGGGTGTCCAATTCTCTTTAAACTTACTACTGTTTACAAACCCAAACAAGTGACACATCATTACATCAATTTGAGAGTAAGGACTTTTAAGAGAAGCGACTAAATACATACCCTTATCATCACGCTTATGCCAGTTAGGGTCATTTCTCCACTCTTTAATTATTGCTGCAGGATTGTCATTCTCTTGCATGAATTTTTGAATGAATTGTGAGTCATATCTATTCTACGTCTATGGTAATTTGTACATATTCTTTAAATCGGTTGGTCTGAGAGAACCAATGATAGTTATGTTCTTGGTAACAAATTGTCTATCCCTTATATCCACATTTTCTAACACGCATCTTACTAAGTCAGTGTATGGAAGTATTTTGGGACAAGCAACAATTCTGTGAAGAAAGGAGTTAGCCGAATCTGTCTAGGATTCTGAATCATTGGAAGAAGTATCATTAGCTACAGCTTTCCTGTCTGGAATTGCTTGAGGTTTCTCATTCATGAAGAGTTGGTATAACCCTTCCCATCTTGAAGAAATAACGTTTGGATTGCATGTGGTATCCGAGATTAAGGGAGCCATTTCGTTGTTCTCCTCTAACCGCATAACTAACTGTGGCAGGGTGGCGGATTGCCTTCGTGCTTTAATCAATTGTGACATGCTGAAATGCCTTGTGTTTTAGAATTACTTTGTTCAAACAAACCATACATGATAAGCTCAAGTCACTTCGAAATGTTTTTAACAATCTTATCAACTGAATTCAAGCGTAATGGGAATCCTTCGGTATTTAATTTTGAAACTAAAAATCAATTGAAAACCTCGAGATTACAAACTCACATGAACGAACATTAAATTCGAAATTATGGATCCACGTGATTTTGACAAGTGTCATTGTATTGAGATGTTACATCGGCGATTTGATAGACGACATGCTTTAGTGTTTTTATAACTCTGTGAAATGCAAAATGTGAAACTGCGATTGCGCAATAGTTTTAAACAGAATGTGGTATCGATATATGTTAGTTGACAAGATGCGATATTGTTTCGGCACTGTAGGAATTCACTTACTTCGCATTCGATGTCTCAGCACTTTGGCTCTTCACAGTTTTGAAATTCGGTACTTCGCTTATTCGCTTAATCACAACTTTTGTCGCGCTGTATGCTTTTGCTTTGAAGTTTTAGTTTTTAAAGCATTTTTTAGTGATTTTCTTATTTATAAACGAAAATTAAAATATTAACCCGAGAAATTTCTAATCTATGTTTTATTTCTAAGAATTGAATATTAATTCTAAAAATTTTAAAGGGTCCCCATTATTCTTTCTAAGTTACTATCTAGGATAATGGTGAGTTGTTGTAATACTACAACAAGTCCATAATGTCATTGTGATTATCTTTTCGGGCTTGATTGAGCTATTTGAAGGAAGCATTTAACTTTCGCATGAAGCTAGTAGCATCCTCCACATGGGCGACTCTCATTGCCATGAGCATAGATTGTGAAGGTGGCGGGTCCACCGTTTCTCCTTGACCCTGGTCCATCTGTTGTTGTCATGCTGGATTCCCCCTCCCCTCCATTCCCTGTCGCACCCAACATCAGTGAAGACACATATTCGATAAGAGCTTATGCTAATGCAAATTCACGCCCACCCTCCACTGAACTACGTGCCCAATTATGAAAAAAACTCTCTTACACCACTGAATCCACCTAAAAAGTTGAGGATGCCCCTTCTTCTCACTTGGAACATCAAAATTCCCCACCTCCCTATTGAAACAACCCTAGTAAGGGAACCTCTACAAGCCACCACCAAAACTGCAGAGTCTTTGAAAATAACAGTTTCCGCCCACCTCTACCCAGGCTAACCCTTATGAATATCACAACCACCGATAGACACCACAATTAGGGATCAATTCCCTTGTAACACTCACACACCCATGGGTGTGTTTCACCACCTGCTAGTCACGAGACAAACTATCCACCTCCCCAATTGCAAATAGTAAAGGTCGACTAAAACGTCCCTTTCCAGACAGCCACTTCAACCAGATAAATAGAGTGAAACTAGATGTGATAAACACAAAATTAACAATCGTAAGACCATGCTTAAAATTTTATAGCTTGTGTGGATTATCCATAACAACTCTATGGGTTGACTTAGAGAGCATGCATCGAGAGCATAATATGACCGCTCCATG
This sequence comes from Pinus albicaulis, assembly GCA_034641835.2. Classification (NCBI taxonomy): domain Eukaryota; kingdom Viridiplantae; phylum Streptophyta; class Pinopsida; order Pinales; family Pinaceae; genus Pinus; species Pinus albicaulis. Next base: position 67,831,185 of record CM076575.1, read on the forward strand.
AACAATGTTGCAACACACAACTTAATCCCCAAATTCTTGATAAAACATAAAGCAAATTTTAAAAATAAATAGATATACATTATTAAAAAAACACTTGTAAAATTTTAATAAAATGCAATGTTTTAAGAATAATTTTTTTTATTAAATTATTTACTATTTTTTGAACAGGAAAAAACATTAAAAAAAATGCTTTATGTTTTATCAACCATGCAAATATTTTTCATAGAGCTTCATATTTTATTAATTAAAATTAATAATAGTTGTGAAGGTTTTGGTTATTACCCATCTATATAGGAGATAGAAGATTCAAATAGCAAGCAAAGATCGCTACAAGGTAGGTATTGTGTTTTCTCACGAGTTTTTTAAGTGATGGTTGAGTATAGGTCGATGGAAGTCATGGTGAGAGTAATATAAGCCAAAACAATAAGATAATGGAGATATGTATCACAATAATTTATGCCATGTTATTATTATTATAAGTTAATACAAATATAGTTGTTCTCTCATCTTATTCATTGTGATGTCATTGTAATTCCCCTTGTAATTATGTAAATATAAATTAGAATGGATGAGAGAACGACACATATTCCATTGCTCGAGGAGGGAGATTACTTGAGGAAGTGGGTTGTGTTAAATATAAATGATTAGTTGATTATGTAGTTTTTAATGAGTTGATTGTGCGTCAACTCAATTACAAAACAAGGATGTGTCCATGTTCTCTTTGGGCAATAATACAAGCAAGAAAGGACAAAAATAAATGAGGAGTATGGGTCACGCCACCCAATGTGGTTGGACTGCATAGACCACTCCAAATGATAGATTCATCGTGGTGGAGAGGCAAAAAACATTCTCGAAGGACATTCTCTCATGCGTTGAGGAAAAAAATACCCTATTCGCACATATAAAGAATCACCACAAGAAGCAGAGGCGGGGTAGGTTTAGTGAATGTGGCATGATTCATGTGCATAAAGAAAGAAAAATGAATGGAGGAGGCCAAGAGGCTCCTATTGAAGAAAGAAGTGGAAGCCGAGAGGCTCCTTTGAGGAAAACACCCACAACTCATACGCACAGGCACAGAAGGGAACATGAAAAAATAAGGAGGTCGTGAGGCTCCTAGATGGTCAAGATGAATCGCTGAGAGGGAAGTAAAGAATAGAAGGACTGAGATAATTTAGGGAAGGAGAAGCCTTATTGATAGCACAATTGAGAAACCCATGATGCTTACTGGTTGATAATCACCAAGAAGATTTGTTGACAACACAGTTAAGAAACTCATAAGGCTTGTTGGCTTATAATCACATTTAATCTCTGGTGATAGCTTAGCTGAGAAACCCATGAGGCTTGTTGGTTGATAATGATAGTGGGCTCAGATGATAGACTAATTGAGAAACCCATAATTCTTGTTGGTTGATAATCATTGAGCAATGGTTGTGCCTTATAGGGTTGATAAATCCACCAGAGAATATGATGGTTGACAACTTTTGAGAGGTGGAGGCACCCAAAGCGAGTGGGATGATAACATTTAATGGTAGTTCCATGGGGTTGGGCTGAGAACACTGGTGGGAGTTCCACTAAGAAGTTGTTGGAGAGTGCACTTATATTCCTTCAAAGGAAACACAACTAACAAAACCTCCTTATCATTAATTACATCTCTCTCTCTCTCTCTCTCTCTCTCAACACTTGAATTGAGACTCTCTGTGTCTAAATCCGTAGAGATTTTGGAATGCTATACGTTGCTTTGTATAAAGGATAGTGTTCCATACCTTATGTGAAATCGTTGAATAGCTAGTGGGTGAGTATAGTGTTGCCTTGAGATACCATGTTTGAGAAGATGATATTGGTTTAATCCCCTAAATGGATGATGGTTGCATGTGAGTGAAGTGGTTCACTGTGTTTATTTGTTTTGATAGTTAGTGGGTGGAAGTGAGGCAACCTCGAGACACCCTGTTTTAGCAGATAATATCAATCTAAAACTCCTCTAAAAGCAATCTACCTCAAGCTATGGAATCTAGCTCAGGGGTTACTATTTCAAGAAGGGCTTGGCTGCAATGTTTCTAAGGTTGGGTGGAGAGTTGAAGTCCCAATCTCAGTTTCCCAACTAAATTTATCAAAGATAAGTGTTTGTTTTATGACTCTCATATTTTGAATGCTTTATATTTGATTAATGCATTGTTTTATCATGGTTTGTAATGTTGGAAAATGAGGTATTCTTGTCTGAATGAGTATTATTGTTTTAAAGGCATGTATATGAAAGAGTTTGAGTTATTGTGTTGGCTAAGGCCTGTATTGATATGGATTTAATTTCTAGTTCAATACCAATGATATGTCATGAGATATGATTTCCTACCTGCCTAAGGAATGTTAACTCTTATGTCTGTCCCAAGTAAACAAAAGGTTTCTTGGAGGCACCCATGAGTTTGTTTTCTACTTATTATCAGTCTGAGAGGCTTGTGGCTTTTGAGTTGTCATGAGTTAATATTTTTTAAAGGAACGCAATGAAAACGAATGGGTAGATCTCTATATATTCATTATAGAATTGAAAGAAATGGTTTTTTTAAATCATATATAAATATTACTAAGCTCAGGAGATATAGCCTTGGATATACATTTATATGTGTGTGTGTGTGTGTGTGATGAAATTATAGTTCAGTTACGCCTTCGTTGGCTGAGTTTGGGCCGAAGTAGTTCAATCTCGGGAGGATAGCCCAAATGGATTGTGTATATTTTATAAATGTATCTATGAATTGTGTGTGTGAGACTTGGGTAAGGGCTCCTCACAAGTGGGTTAAGAGTATCAGGCGCTAAGGGAGAATCCCTTGAAAAAACCTCCAGATCTAAACTTTATGCTTATTTATACATAAATGGAATGAGTGGGGGTCGAGACGTAGGGCCTAACCTTTGTGATGAGTAATCCTATGTGATGGGTGTCTTGACCAAACACCAAGGGATAAAAATCCCATACCATGTGCATATTCTCCTGTCGCAGGGCCGAAAGTTAAAGCCTAGAGGATTCAATAGGCTCAAGCCCGACAAGCCAAGTGATCGAGCGGGACGACTAAAGGCAGAACAGGATAAATCTAGACCATCGAGAGTTGAACACGTTACCATCGTTGGATGATCCCAAAAACTTTCTTCTTAGAGGTTTCATATGGAGGTAGATAAAGAAACCACTCGGGCAATAAGATCGGGGTGATATGGCTTCAGGGTGCCCACACCTTGGAAATAACACACACACACACACATATATATATCTATATGTATGTATATGTATATGTATATGAACCCCAAAGGTTTCGAGTTGAGGCACTATGGAAAACTCTCGAGATTTTATCTCCGAGAGGATGTGACAAGGTGGGCGAGTGGATGCTTCATATTGGCACAACGAAGCCTAGTAGGTTGTCCGCGTTACCCCGAAATTTAAAAGGGGCCAATTCATCCTGACAATGTGAATTGTGTCACAAAGGAAGTGACAAAGGTGGTGTGGAAGGTTGTGTTGAAATTTGCAACGAGAAACAGTGAAATTGGCATCCATAAACAAAATTTATAAAATCTCACCCAGAAGTGGTTACCATGTCAGCCTTTTGATTTAATTGTCCTTATTTAAATTTAAAATAAATTGTAATCTTATCTCATAACAACTTGTAATAGTTAAATAAGTGTGTTAGACTTAGTTAGCTCAAGAATTTCGAGTTGAGGGTCAAAGGATAGGCATGTAGATTGATTCTATTATTAACAGGTTCTAGTTGCAGTTGTAGCACTAGTGTGGTGTGAGTGTCATCATTTAACTCACATTAATTTGTTGAGATTGCAACAAGATGATGAGCTTAGTGAAAAGAGTCGCCTTCACTAAGTGGGCCCGCGGGCTATTTTTGGCGCAAGTCTATTTTTAGACTATGTCTATTTTTAGACATGTCGATCATACTCTATGAGTTCCAGGATGCTATTTGTGGATGGTTGGTCAAGTTGGAAAAATAGATGGACTTCTATTTTTAGACATAATGGGTGGAATCTATTTTTAGATTGCCAGTCTAAAAATAGATATGTCGAATATTATTAGCTCTTAATAATATTTGGACTATAAACATTATCTTATTCTCTTGGAGCACTTCAGTTAAGTGCACAGATGTGGCACAGGAGCTGACAGAAGGAATTACGCTATTCCTGAGGGTTAAGTGGAGCTATTGCATGGAGACTTCGGTTAGAACTCATGTGAGAGAGTTTGGTGGAGTTGATTGAGGAAGTTAATGGAGTTGTGTTCAGTTTAACTAATCTAAACATAGTTGAGCTAGTTGTATCTAGTCTAACTGATTGATACACTAGTGAGAGTGGTGTGAATTAATTATTAATTAATTCACTAAATATTAACTCATTAATCAACTGAAGAATACATCAGTTAACTATAGTGCATGGACAGTTTCAGTGGAGACCAGTGGAGAGGTAGGTGAAAGATCAGGTTGACTATCAGTTGTGACTATAGTGTTGCATGAGTTTGCACCATACATTGATGGAGATGCCAATGAGGATTGTGTGAGCAAGGCTGGACCAATTCAAGTTCATTTAGAGCCAATATTCAGCACGGATTGCGCAATAGAGTCAGGCTAGCAGGTGGCAGAGATCAGTGCATGGATTTGCTAGATCAGGACCTGATTAGTGTGTAGCGATTGTATTATACTGAGAGCATGATATGATCAGATTTGTATGAGGGTTCTTACATGATCTCTATGAAATATATTATATATAGATAGTTGGGGTTTTTAGCTTCAGGATTTCCCGTAAAACACTGTGTTCATATGTGTGAATTTTTATGGTTTCAATGTGTGCATGCATTTGATTTAATTTCCGCAAGTAATGATCAATAGTAGAAGAGATTCTGTATTATGCATGAAGTCAAATAGTGTGTGATCAGGAGAATCTTGGATGTATAAAGCATTAGTTATATAATTTCTACATGGTATCATAGTGATATTGATAATTGTAGCAATTGCAAATCATTGAAGCGGTTGAGTTTTGTGCTGGTGGAATTCAAATTTGCAATAGTGTTTTCTTGGTGTCAAAGTTGAGATGTCTTTCAACGGATTGCGATTGGAGTATTCCCTTGAGGGTAGCTCGAATTATATTGCATGGAAGGACAGGATGGAGGCGGTGCTGGAGGATAATGGGTTGAAGGAGTTCATAGATGCATAAATTCCAAAACCTGCTTCTAGCGATGCTGCTGCACTTGACGCATGGCAAAATAAGACAGCAAAATGTCGAAGGATTCTGTTGGAAGGTGTGAAGGATCACATAATGTCCAGCCTTCATGGTAAAGCTTCTCCATTCTTGATGTGGAAATATTTAACAGACTTGTTCCAAAGCAAGAGCGACCAAAGGAAGTTGGCGCTCAAGGATAAGCTCAGGAAAACAAAAATGGAAAAAGGTGACAGTATACCCAAGCACCTCTCGAAGTTTTTCCAATGCAGGGATGAGCTGGGAAATGTGGGGGTTACTATATATGAAGAGGACTTGGTGAGCTTGGATCTCCTTGGGCTTCCGAAGAGTTGGCATTCCTATGAGGACTTTGTCAATGGTCGAGAGAAACTGCCAGGATGGGAGCGACTTTGGTCGGATCTTGTGCAGGAGGAGATAAGGCGGAGTACCAAGGATGGATCTTCATCGAAGAATGAAGATGAAGAAAATTGCGCTTTGGCTGCCAAAGCAAGGAAGGTGAAGAGCAAGAAGAATACTTCTCAATCCGGTGTGAAAGTCAAGAAGCAGGACATGTCCAAGGTGAAGTGCTTTCATTGTCACCAACACGGACATTACGCCACTAATTGTCCATAGAAGAAGAAAAATAAGTAGGCTGCTGGATCTGCAGCTGGAGAGGCCTTAGCCTCGCAGTTTGAGTTGGATTTTTTGTTGATCGCATGCTTGGTCTCAAGTATGATGGGTTCAGTGTGGTTTCTTGACAGTGGTGTGTCTTTCCATATGATCGAAGACAAATATTTGTTTACTGATCTGGATGAGAAGGATCTTGGAGTGCACATCGAGATGGGCGGTGATGGTAGATATAGTGCAAATGGTATCGGGACCATTTCCTTTGAGAGGGATTCTGGCAAACCTTTCATCTTGAAGGATGTCATGCATGTTCCAGGATTGAAGAAGAATCTAATTTATGTGGTGATGTTGGAAGACAAGGGATATGATGTTGTCTTTAGCGAGGGAAAGACTTTCATGCGCATTAAGGCAACTGGTGAAACCCGGAGGATAGGGGTTCGAGTTAAGAACCTTTATCAGTTACAGGTAGATGGCTACGCAACAATGGCAGGCAAGGCAAAAGGAGTGGTGAGCCGAGATGAGGGCAAGCTATGGCACAGGAGATTGGGCCATCTTCACCATGGTGCTTTGAAAATTTTGTAGCAGATTTCTACCGGGCTTCCCAAGGGTACACTTGCGCAGTCAGATCAGTGCAAGGGATGTACTTTGGGAAAATTTGTGAAAGCCACCTTTCATGAGAAGGATAGTCGCGCCACGACGATCCTTGAGAGAATTCACACAGACGTGTGTAGACCTTTCTCAGTAGCTTCGATAGAAAAGCACAGGTTTTATGTGATATTTGTTGATGATTTTTCTCGTAAGTGCTGGATCTTCTTCATGCAGAAGAAGAGCGAGACATTCTCTAAGTTCTGTGAGTTTAAGGCACTGGTGGAGAAAGAATCGGGGAAGCAGGTGAAGGCTCTTAGGAGCGATAATGGTGGTGAATTCATCTCTGGCGAATTCAAAGACTTTTGCAACACAGAAGGAATTCGAAGAAGGCTGAATGCGCCTCCTGGCCCCGACGAATGAGGTCGCAGGTGAAAGAACGAACGATCGTGTCGTGGGTGTTGCATGGGCGATGTTTCATGATCAGGGCCTTCCCATACACTTGTGGGCTGAGGCATGCAATATTGCGGTTTATGTGCAAAACTGTTGTCCTCACAGGATACTTGGCATGAGTACAACTGAGGAGGCGTTTTCTGGTAAGAGGCCTGATATTTCCCATTTGAGGATTTTTGGTTCACCTGTTTACATTCATGTGACGAAGGATGCCAGGAAGAAGCTGGAGTCGACTGCAGAGTTTGGGATATTTGTGGGGTACATTGATACATCCCACAACTATCGTGTGTATTTTCCAAACAATCGCAAGACTGTTGTGCGACGGGATATCAAATTTCAGGAGGAGAAAGCCATGAAGTGTTCGCTTGAGAGAGAGCCACACTTGCATGCAGAGGAGGAGCTATTAGTTCCTAAGGATGAGCCTCAGGATGTGGATCAGCCACAAGAGGAGGTTCATGGAGTGGAAGAGACCACTCATGCAGTGCCAACCATCAGAGGGCGGAAGCACACTACAGAAGCTGAGCGACTGGCTCAAGATGCAGAGAAAGATTGTGGGAGCACCTACATCACGGCCACCAGAACATTGGCCGGTCCACCGGCGGGTATCCCGGATGCTGGCCTCGGTGAGCAGAGTGTGTCGTGACAGAACCATCCTCTTTTGAGGAAGTTGTGGAGGACCCTGCATGGGTAGATGCCATGGTGGAAGAGTATGATTCGATTGTCAGAAACAGTGCATGGGAGATTGTCCCAAGGCCGGAAGGGAAATCAGTGGTAGGTTTGAGATGCATCTACAAAGTGAAGCAAGTTGCTGATGGGAGCGTCGAGAAGTACAAGGCACGATTTGTTGCCCAGGGCTTCTCACAGATTGAGGGGATTGACTATGAGGAAACCTTTGCACCTGTCACAAGGTATTCCTCCATACAGAGCATCCTAGCTCTCTCAGCGCAGATGGGATGGCACATTCATCAGATGGATGTGAAGACTGCGTTCCTCAATGGATTCATTGAGGACGAGGTGTACATAGAGCAGCCCGAAGGTTTCGAGATCTTCAGCAACGAGTCGCATGTGTGCAGGCTCAAAAGAGCGTTGTATGGGTTGAAACAAGCACCTCGTGTTTGGTACACACGGATAGACAGTTATTTCACCGGTCTTGGATTCACCAAGAGTGAGGCGGATCCGAACCTATACCAGATTGTGGTGGAGGGTAAGTCATTGATCATTGTACTTTATGTAGATGATTTGATTTTGACGGGTGATGAATAGTTGATACTCTCATGCAAGGATGATCTTGCAAAAGAGTTTGAGATGAAGGACTTGGGCCTCCTTCATTATTTCCTGGGATTGGAAATTTGGCAGCGTAGCAATGGATTGTTTGTGTCTCAAGGCAAGTATGCCCAGGAGATACTGGAGAAGTTCAACATGCAAGGTTGCAAGCCTATCGACACTCCTCTTCCTGGTGGTTGGAGGAAAGAGGATGCTACATCGGCAGAGGTAGTGGATGCCACTGTTTATCGACAGTTGGTTGGTTCGCTCATGTATCTAGTCAATACCTGACCGGACACATGCTATGTTGTTAACCAGCTTTAACAAGCTATGGTTACGCCTACCAAGCTCTTTTGGAAGGCGGGGAAGCATGTATTAAGATATATCAGAGGCACATCGAGATATGGATCTTGGTACAGACAGGAGGATGAGTTGAAGCTGAATGGCTTCACGGACCGGTACTATCATATCAGAGATTGTGTGCAGCGGAAGATCATGTTACTTTCTTACATTCCTACGGAGGATCAGGATGCTAATATCTTGATGAAGGCGCTCACCAGGAGCAAATTCGAATACCATAGAGGCAGGATCGGGGTGGAAGATAATCCTTATCTTGTTGAGAGGGAGTGTTGAGATTGCAACAAGATGATGAGCTTAGTGAAAAGAGTTGCCTTCACTAAGTGGGCCCGCAAGCTATTTTTGGCGCAAGTCTATTTTTAGACATGTCGATCATATTCTATGAGTTGCAAGATGCTATTTGTGGATAGTTGGTCAAGTTGGAAAAATAGATGGACTTCTATTTTTAGACATATTGGGCGGAATCTATTTTTAGATTCCCAGTCTAAAATAGATATGTCGAATATTATTAGCTCTTAATAATATTTGGACTATAAACATTATCTTATTCTCTTGGAGCACTTCAGTTAAGTGCACAGATGTGGCACAGGAGCTGAAAAAAGGAATTACGCTATTCCTAAGGGTTAAGTGGAGCTATTGCATGTATACTTCGGTTAGAACTCATGTGACAGAGTTTGGTGGAGTTATTGAGGTAGTTGGTGGAGTTGTGTTCAGTTTAACTGAGTTAAACATAGTTGAGCTAGTTGTATCTAGTCTAACTGATTGATACACTAGTGAGAGTGGTTTGAATTAATTATTAATTAATTCACTAATTATTAACTCATTAATCAACTAAAGAATACATCAGTTAACTACAGTGCATGGACAGTTTCAGTGGAGACCAGTGGAGAGGTAGGTGAAAGAGCAGGTTGACTATCAGTTGTGACTATAGTGTTGCATGAGTTTGCACCACACATTAATGGAGATGTCAATGAGGATTGCGTGAGCAAGGCTGGACCAATTCGAGTTCATTCAGAGCCAATATTCAGCACGGATTGCGCACTAGAGGCAGGCTAGCAAGTGGCAGAGATCGGTGCATGGATTTGCTAGATCAGGACCTGATTAGTGTGTAGCGATTGTATTGTACTGAAAGCTTGATATGATCAGATTTGTATGAAGATTGTTACATGATATCTATGACATATATTATATACATATAGTTGGGGTTTTTAGCTTCAGGCTTTCCCGTAAAACACTATGTTCATATGTGTGAATTTTTATGGTTTCAATGTGTGCATGCAATTGATTTAATTTCCGCAAGTAATGATCAATAGTAGAAGAGATTTTGTATTATGCATGAAGTCAAATAGTGTGTGATCAAGAGAATCTTGGATGTATAACGCATTAGTTATATAATTTCTACATAATTAAGTTAAAATCAGTTTAACTAGTTATAACTATTTGATGAGCTAGTGGAAGATCAAGTGAATTAAAATAGATTTAATTCACAAGTAGTGATCTACCAAGTAGCTGATGATTCACTATTAATAGTTGCATGCATGTCAATTCTGATGACAACCCAGTTGAGACAAAGGTTAAAGACAAGTAAACTATTAGTCGTATTTTTGGCGAACTGCCAAAGTGCAATTATAAGGTCAGAGGAAGGCTCCAGAGGGATTGGGTAACCAAGGAAGGTGGATTATCCTATTTAATAGGGATTAATTGCCTAGGGATTGTGTGAGCAAGGCTAGGCTAAGCAAGGGTTGAAATTTGGCTAAGCGCTGGTCAATTTTTCCTAGGAATTGCAAGTTAGTTCAGAGTAGGATCAGGGTGAGACGATCGATAGGGTGCATGATTTTGTCGGTGTGAGAAATCATTGTATTGTTTCATGATTCTTTGAATATGTACAATATATGATAGAGGGTTTTTTGCAGGTGCTTTCCTCGTGAACATCTTGTGTTGTGTGATTGATAATTTCCTTTCTCTTACTTGCATGTGTTTGAGTGATCGTGTTTTATATTTCGCAAATATAATAGAAGGATTCAATATCTTGCTTTAGTACTTAAATCCATTGATATAATTTCTACATGGTATTATAGTTGTGTTAGATATTTTCTATACGGTATCAAAGCACCAAAAATCACAATAGAAGAGAAGAAATTGAGTTTTTCTTGAACAATATTCAAATTTGCAGATACTTTCTTTGGAGCTAGAAGCAGATCAAGATATTTTTCAATGGCTTGAGACTCGAATATGCACTTGAGGGAAATTCGAATTATATTGCATGGAAGGACAGGATGGAGGTAGTGTTGGAGGACAACGGGTTGAAGGAATTCATAGATACTGATATTCCCAAACCCGCAGCAGCAGAAGCCCGACTTCTTGATGCATGGAAGAAGAAGGTAGAAAAGGTGAGAAGGATCTTATTAGAGGGAGTTTGAGATCATATTGTCTCAAGTCTCCATGGGAAGGTGACTCCATATGTTATGTGGAAGGCCTTAACATATCTGTTTCAGAACAACAGCGACCAAAGGAAGTTGGCGCTGAAGGACAAGCTCGGAAAGATCAAGAAGGAGGAGGGCGAGACAATGCCAACATACTTGGTGAAGTTCACTCAATGTCGAGATGAGCTTGGAAGTGTTGGTGTGACCTTAGTCGATGAATACTTGGTGAGGCTAACACTTCTAGGACTTCCCAAGAGCTGGAATAGTTACTAGGACTCTGTGAATGGGAGGGAGAAGCTACTAGATTGGGAGTGACTATGGTCGGATTTGGTAATAGAAGAGATAAGGAGGAGCACCAGAGACACGACCTCTAGCACCAACAAAGAAGAATATTATGCATTGACCAGAAAACAGAAGAAGGCCAAGGGAAAGAAATCCAAAGGCGAAGAGGGCAAGAGGGACTTGTCCAAGATCAAATGTTTTCACTGTCACAAGCATGGGCATTATGCTTCGAATTGTCCATAGAAGAAGGCAAGCAAGAAGGAGCCTGCATTTGCAGCGGGTGAAGCATTGGCTTCACAGTTCCAACTTGATTTTACTCTCATTGCATGCATGGCCAACACTACAATGGGATGCATGTGGTATCTAGACAACGATGCCTTGTTCCATATGACAGGGAATAGATATCTCTTCAGCGACTTGGAGGAGAAGGACCTCCAGCAGAACATAGATTTTGGAGATGACGAGAGGTATAACGCGACTGACATAGGTACAGTTACCTGTCAGAGGGAGTCTAGTTCCCCTCTCAGACTAGCATATGTTTTGTATGTTCCAGGCCTAAGGAAGAATCTTGTCTCTATAGCAGTATTGGAAGACTGTGGTTATGAGGTGATGTTTAGAAAAGGAAAAGTTTTCCTTAAACACATAGCCACGAGACAAGTGAAGAAGATCAGTTCAAGAGTCAAGAACTTGCATGCTCTCAAGGTTGAGGATGCATGCAAGGCTTTGAGGAGAAAAGAAGTGGTTAATTTTTTGGTGGTTGAGAGGGAGAAATTTTCTCTCAACATATAGCCTTAGAAGTGGTCTCAAAAATTTGTGGAGCAATCACAATTAGAGAAGGAGAGAGGAGACAGAGTGGAAGAGTCCACTCAAGTAGAGACCTCCAAGAGGGGTAAATTTCAAGCCAAAAGGGCAGAGGGAGTACATGAAGCTATACCTCCAGGTGTGAGGTGGGGCGATGTGTAGATATGATCCCAAGAAGAAATTTGGGCAGGGTCCATTGAGATGGTGTGTCTCATGGATCGAACCTGGCTATGAGGAGCCCATAATACAACAGTAGCAGGAAGGATTAGTTAGATTGATGCAGTCAGATGTCAGGAGGAAATAAATCAAAGTGACATGTGTCGGATCCTGGAGTGCAGATCAGAGTTGGCAGTAGTGCAGAGTGCATGGATGCAGATGTCAGCAGCAGCGCAGGGAGTCCAGTACACATGTGTAGTAGCTAGTCGTAGTTAGAAGACTCTGATGACAGATTCATTAAATTGATTTAGTTGTTTGGAGACTATTCAGTTTCAGTAGAGTTGTATGTGTGAACAACATTAGAGAAGTGTTGCATGCAAGAACACTCCAAAGGTACCAGATCGGGACACATTGATTCCTTTCTTGTTGAGAGGGAACGTTGAAATTTGCAACAAGAAACAGTGAAATTGGCATCCATAAACAAAATTTAGAAAATGGTACCCAGAAGTGGTTACCATGTGAGGCTTTTGATTTAATTATCCTTAGTTAAATTAAAAGTAAATTGTAATATTATCTCATAACAACTTGTAATAGTTAACTAAGTGTGATAGACATAGTTAGCTCAAGAATTTCAAGTCGAGGGTCAATGGATAGGCTTGTAGAGTGATTCTATTATTAACAGGGTCCAGTTGCAGTTGTAGCACTAGTGTGGTGTGAGTGTGATCAGTTAACTCGCATTAATTGAGTTAAAATTAGTTTAACTAGTTCTAATTGTTTGATGAGCTAGTGGAAGATCAAGTGAATTAAAATAGATTTAATTCACAAGTAGTGATCTACCAAGTAACTGATGATTCACTATTAATAGTTGCATTCATGTCAATTCTGATGACAACCCAGTTGAGACAAAGGTTAAAGACAAGTAAACTACCAATTGTATTTTTGGCGAATTGCCCAGGTGCAGTTATAAAGTCAAAGGAAGGCTCCATAGGGATTGTGCAGTCAATGAAGGTTGATTATCCTACTTAATAGGGATTAATAGCCTAGGGATTGCGTGAGAAAGGTTGGGCTAAGCAGGGGCTAAGAATTGGCTAAGTGTTGGTAAATTTTGCCTAAGAATTGCTGTGAGTTTTTAGTAGGATCAGGGTGAGACAATCGGTAGAGTGCAGGATTTTCTCGGTGTGGGAAAGCATTGTATTGTTTCATGATTATTTGACTATGTAAAATATATGATAGAAGGGTTTAAGCAAGTTATTTCCCCAAGAACATCTCGTGTTGTGTAATTTATAATTTCCTTTCTCTTACTTGCATGTGATTGGACGATCGTGTTTTATATTCCGCAAATATAGTAGAAGGATTCAATATCTTTCTTTAGTACATTGCATGATCGGATTGAATCCATTGATATAATTTCTACATGGTATTATAGTTGTGTTAGAGGTTTTCTACAGGTTGGGTTGAGCGATGGTATTAAGACATGTTGGTAGTGGGGTCCACGAGGATCCATGTAGTCCTAAAAGGTTTACCTCGAAAGAAATGTCAAGAGACTACAAGAGAAATTCTCGAGATTTAATCTTTGAGATGAGGTGATAGGGAGAGGGGTTGCACCATGTACTACACATACAATATATATGTATTATGTAATGGGGTTTGCTAAAGGGTTGCAACCTGGTATGAGTAGGTCAGAAGCTACCACATGGGTGGTGACGTGGCGTATGGTTTAACTAGCCATGTGGGCTCCACATGGCAGAATAGATAATGTGGCACTATCTGATAGGCCAATATTTGCATGATCGTATAAATTAATTGAAAAATATATACAATGTTATATGGATTAATACATTATTATTCATTAGACATGTGAGATACAAATTAGTTGGTTTGTGTGATGTTTAGTTTTCATCGTGATACTAGTACAAATCTCACGGGAGGGGTTTAGGGTGAGAGCCACCTATGGGGATAAAAACTGTCACACAAGGTATGTTTGCTCGACCAAACCTCACACAATCTTGATGATCACATCCCACAAGTGGGTAGATCATTCTTCTATACATTACTAGGGTTGAACTCGACCTAAACTCAACTTAATTGAAAAAATAAAATAAAATAAAATAAAAGAATCATCATTCATCAAATTTGGATTTCAAAATATTAATAATAATAGATATTTTATTACTTTGTTGCTAAATTCTCAATTTCATAAATTGTAAGATGTTATTTTCAATATAAAGTTGCCATGATTAATAATATTTTTTATTTAAATGATTAAAAATATTTATATGTTATGATCTCTCTCTTTTCTTTAAATTGGATTATAGTTTCACAATATAGAAGTAAGAATCTACATCTAATTATATATGTCAATTGGATTTATTTTGAGTGGTTGGGAGGACTGATTACTATTTTTTCCACAAGTGACATGATGAGTTCATATCGAGTATACAAGCACATATATATGAGCCCTAAAGAAAGAATATCTAAGATTTACCTATGGAATAGAGGATAGGGTGTTTTGTTACATGGAAAAAAATACCTATAACCCTTGCTTGTAAGAATTGAACCTAGGTGGGCAAGATGATGATAAGACAAACTCAATTAACTAGTGATTGGTTTATATATATATATATATATATATATATATATATATATATATATATATATATATATATATATATATATATATCATACTAAAAAACAATGCTCAAAGCCATTGCATCAATGACTCATCATGTCCCTTACAGGAATTGAACATGGGTGGGGAGGACCTCAATCATTCCTCCCAACTACCAGAGATAAACCCAATTGTCACATTTTTTTTTATTTTTTTTTATATTTATTTATTTTATTTTATTTTATTTTATTTTTATTTATTTTTTAATTTATTTATTTATTTATTTTTTATTTATTCTTTTATTTATTTTTATTTATTTATTTTTAAGCTTCACATTGGTGAGGCTACATCATGGTCATGTCCAAGAATAACCACCAAATAGGGATGGGAATTGAATCGATGACTTAACACCTATGAATGTCTTAAGAACGCACCCAATCATTATATGTCTAAGACCCTATGGACAACATTGATAATTGGTTATGTATGTGTGTATGTGTGTATGTGTGGGTGTGTAATTAAAATAGGGTTTATATTAATTCAAAAGTGCTTCAATCAAAGTATGCATCAAGATATACAGGGCTAATTCCTATTATCTTTAGTAAAATTAACCAATTTTTTTTTATGTATACATAAAAAAACTACAAACTATTTATTAGGCAAATGTTCCAAATTGGCATATATGTGGCATTTTTTACATATACTCTTAAATTATTTATGACTCGAGAAATACGTGTGGCGCTACCCTCGTCTTCTTACGCTTTGTCCTTTGATTTTCGTGAGGTCTCTCAATTGATGGAATGTCTATTCTTCCTTTAGCATAGCTTTTAATGAGTTCAATGTTTCCATATTATTGGATGCCATTGATAAAGAATCCATTGGTTGGGTGGGTGTAAGGCTTCAAAGCCTATTCCACTTCGCTTCATGGAAATAAAGTTTCTACTTTTGAAGCACTAGGGTACTCGTGAGATCAGTAGTTTGAGTGTTGTAAACTTGCTCCATCTTTGTAATTTTGGAGGATACTATTAATGGAGAGTTACAATTGGCTTGAATGAGTTCCTCATTGTGATGTATGACTTCGTGGAGCTCTCACATACCTCCACTATCCATGGTAAAAAGGCTTGGACAGTAAACTTGTAAGATAAACTTATGGACAAACCTTTTGCTTGCACCAACATGATCGGGCACATCAACATGAAAATTGCTTGAAATTTGAAATTTGAAATTGAGTTTCCAATAGCATGTGCACCATGTCTGAATAATTGAGTGTATTTTTGGAAATCTTAAGGCCAAGACAGATTCGCTACATTATACCCAAAGTTAGGGATGAGACTTTAACATTTAGGTTTGATAAATTCCAATCCCCTTTGCCTCCAAGTCACATAGACACAACAGGCTTCTAGATATCCAATGCCAATTAAAAGGAAAAAGTATTGGGTCTAAAATAAAACCACCCAACTTTTGAATGGAAAAGCACCAACATAATATGTCATGTCTTAATGATAACAAACTCCCAAGTTGTCAATAGATTGTTGTAGAGTATCCCCAAGTCAAATTGTTGTTCCTCCTCGTGAATTACATCATTTGAATGCCTCAAATGCTCCAAACTATATTGGATTAGGGAACAAGTGTTAAATTAGGTCAAGGCGAGCCAAAGAAGGGTGACAAGGAAGGCTCAAGGAATTTGGCTTCTCACACATGTAGAAGGCCAACAAAAATTAATCCAAAGGCTGTCAAAGCACCAACTAAAACAACTTACTAGAACACCTAGTGCGTTATGTTGGCCGGAAATTTCCCAACACTCAATCCTTGATTCTATCATTACCCCACCTTGGATGTACCAATACATAAAATTGCATTCATTTACCATGAACCAAGGATTATTTCCCATAGAAAGGAGGATGTTACACATCCTTGGATTGCCCTTCTAAAGGCTTTACAAACTTGCAATTTTTAGATTTAATGTGCATAAAAGAAAACTTAAACATAAATTTAGCGAATGACCTTATAGTCATGAACCCCAAATTTTGATCATTGTACCAGGGTTAAACTCAATCACTTGTTTGACTCATTGATATGCTTCCTAATCAAATCTTTCTTAACATGAAAAACAAGACTCTAATAAATAAATTCACTTCTTACTTGATTCTTGAGATAATGCTTTTTAATTTTTATCCCATTACTTTAATGATGATATTTTTTAATTTTCATCCCTTAAAATAAGATTTACCAATCATTACTTTAATGACAGAGAAATTCACTTCTTACTTGATTCTTGACACAATGCTTTTTAATTTTTACCTCTTAGAATAAGATTTACCAATCATTACTTTAATGATGGTCAATGAGTTCCCAAAGACAATAGAGAAGTCCTACTATAAAGTATACGTTTTAACCAAATTATTTGAAATGTTTCCTCAAGTCTTGACATAAAAAGTTATTGGAATTCCTTCTAAAAAAAATACCATATCAATATGCATTTTTTCTCAATTTTTTTTCTTTCTTTCATGTGGAAAATAATTTTATAATTTACATGAAGAATCTACATCTTGCTAGCCTATGGGACAGATTGCTTTGTCATTTGGTTATGGTATTCGACCCTTTTCTTGTGAAGCCTCACAATAAACGTTCCCATCTTCTCGACAAACCCCTCGCCTGAATAGATTATCCCAAGAGCTAGTTTTCAGAATATCTGCATAACTTTCCCTGTTATCTTTGAAGGCCTCACATTCTAAAATGAAATGTTTTTACATTTCCACTTTTCCAAAAGAGCAAAAAGTACATACCCTTTCCTCCCACACTTCTTTTGGCCTTTTCCAACGCCCTGTTTCACAACGGAGTTGATGAGAATTAGTCCTTAACTAAGAAATAAGAATTTTGGCTCTCCAAGAAATAGTGGCCCCTATGTACGTTTTTTGTTGATGATAGTGAGTGGGATTAAACTCTTAAATATAGTACTTTCTTTCTCCCTAGCTCCTTATCCCAAGTATGTTTGTGGAACTTATCCATAACAAAAAAATTTATCTCTTTACTGTTCATGGTACACATTTTCAAGCAAATACCCCATTTACTAAACCATTTGTTATTTTTCCACGTCCAAGTCTTATTTCTTTTGCACAATATGTCATTAAAGACAACCTTAGGCCATCTGCCATCTTCCATTTGCTCAATTTTTTTTAAATACCTTATGACTCGCACCATAGCAATTATTTCAATAGGAGCAACCCTTGTTTCACTTAACAAGATAGCATAAGGAACTGCACATTTAATTTTGAATTTGTTTGTAATCAAATGCTTCTAAATTTTCTCATTTTTTGTCCACTGCATGTCAGATGTACTGTTGGCCCACAATTCACAACCATAAAGAATCACAATAATCACTAAAGGCCCAAAAAGAGTTTGAGTGGTTTTCCAGTCCCATAACTCAGCCTCTCTACACCTATTTTGGAAAGCATAAAATGCTTTCCAACCCCCCAAAGTTATTTTCTTTCTACAACCATCCTAACTTAGAATTCTATTGAAGTAAATTTCGAGGTATTTGTAATCCGAAATTTCTTCCATAATGTTGCCTTAAAAGTAGAACAAATGCTCGTTATGCTTTCTTTTGTTAGAGAAAACCATTCCTTTTGTTTTGTTAATATTGACTTGCATCCTCACCCTTCTACAAAAATGATCAAGGGAAAGTAAGTGCTATTGCAAAGCAAGAGTAGATTTAGCAGAATAAGGTCATCTGCATACAAAAGAAGACTTATAACGTACTTTCCTAAATGGATACTGTCACCCCCTTGCGAATTTAACCACTTTTCAAGCTTGTTGATATATAAACCAAAAAGCGTAAGAGACAATGGGAAACCTTGCTTGACCCTGATATCACTTCTAAAACTTTCAGAAATATGTGTTGAAGTTCTAATTTTGACTTTCAGCTCTTCATACAGCGTATGCACAACTGCACTCAAATGCCCAGGAACCCAAAGTTCCTCCAGCAAAGCTTATCCCTAGGTTTCATGGCAAAGGCTTTTCTGAAATCAACAAAAGACTTCTTCCAATTTCTCCCAAAATTTTTCAATGATGTGCCTTAAAGTTATACCATGGTCAAATTTGGAATGTTTAAGTCTAAAACCTATTTGCCCTTTAGCACGTTTATCTCTTTCTTCTCCCCACTTGCTCATTTTATTTTCTAGCATGCTTCCAACTAACTTTGCAAATAAGGGGTTTATCATTATGGCCCTATAATTGGAGGGATTATTGACATCATCACTCTTGAAAAGAGGCATTGTTAGACTAGTTGTCTAATCTGTGGGGAACCCCTTTTTATGATGTTGTTGAAATTTTCTGCGACGTGAGGTGCAAGAATTTTAATTAAGCCCCACTTTAGATACTCTACATGGAGTTCAACCAAGTCTTTTTCTTTTCTAACACCCAACTTCTTGATACCTATCTCTATCTCCTGCATCATGAAGAGTTCAATATCAATGTTTATCCAAGGGAGGAGGGTCAACCTTGGGATCTTACTCATAAATTTGTCTTGCATAGTCGAACCATTTAGAAATTGTAATACTATTTTCAATTTGCATCTTTCTTGGTTGGAGCTCCTTCCAAAATAATTTGGGGTTATTTTTCCCAAGGAAGATTAGTTATTCCCTCCTTGAAACCATGCAATCAACCTTTTTCTTTCTTAATATCTTCTTGTAAGCTTTCAGATTTATGTTATCCTTGTTTGACTCTGTTATCACTCAGGTTTTCCTTGAAGTTGTAAGAAAAGGAAAGTATACCCGAGGTAACCACAAACCGACCTTCAGATGCAGAATCTAGCCAATCTGCATCCAGAGAGGGCTCTCTCTTTATAATTTATCTTTGTTCTTAGAAGGTTTTAGGCTAGTTATAGATCCAAGAGTTTGTTTGAAAAATGATGGAATCCACAAACTAAGGGCAAGGTTGAAAGTTTTCAGTCCATTGGGCTATGGAGTCAAAGGATGGCTTTACTGGATTTCTATTCTACACACAAGATGGCTTTACAGGGCAAGATAGCTAGACAGAGAACAATCCTTAAAATTTAAAGAGGATGGGATGATCTTGAAGGGATGAAAGGCAGCTAAGAATATTTCACCATGTTCAAAAGAAAGAAATGAGATGACTACAAACAAAGAGCAATGAAGAATTCTTTATTATAGTAATCAACAATGTTTAAATTAGCAAAGCAAGAGCATTTAAGAATTCATGTTTATAACCAATTTAGAGGAAAACATTAAGAACAATCACATCTGGAATCAGAGTACAATTAAGTAAATTCTGATTCAATCCTTTATGTAAATTATTCAGAAATGGACATAATGACATTATAAACTGATATAAAACTTAAGACAAAGGGTAGAAAGACTTATTGAACTGCAGTCCAACACATGAATCCTGCAAAAAGTCCTGAGCTTCAAATTGTCATCCAGTAAGCCACAAATAAATTTCTCCAAAATGATTTATTCCAAAAACTTCAATGTCATAGCAAAGTAATAGAATCCACCCAAAATACTTCCAAGAGTGAAGTATTTATACAAATTCTAAACTAAAATATCTTGAAAAAATATCAAAATTGGTTCACAAATCTCTCCAACTATTTTACATAAATAGAACTTAAGTAAAGGACACTCAAACTAATTCATCTATTTGGCACTATTTTTATGGATAGGTGATGACAAAGAGGATAATTCGAATTTGATCCAAATCTTAGCTGATGATGAGGCATCCAAGTCACTAACTGCTTCCTTTTTTTTTGTGAATTCTGCTCCAACAATTATGCAAACTTGGGGTCCAATGATACCTTGTTATTTCTCAATCCGTAATAGATATGTAAAAAGTGAAAGAGGTTATTGTAGATAAATATGTTGGTGAGATAAACTTCTTTCACTTTCCTAAAATTTCTCTCCAGTTGTGCGACATAGGCTCTGCAAAAATATGTGTAAAACAAAGTTTTACAGAGTCTGAAAAATAGCCTCTAAAGACGTGCATGTATCTCTCAGCCTGAAATCACTGTGGAAAAACTGAGATAGGTTTTTGTAGATGGGTCTCTTAGGAACAAAAACCTCCTTCAGTTTTGTAAAATATATTTCTAATTGGCCAAAAT
The DNA here is from genome assembly GCA_034641835.2 of Pinus albicaulis. Lineage (NCBI taxonomy): Eukaryota > Viridiplantae > Streptophyta > Pinopsida > Pinales > Pinaceae > Pinus > Pinus albicaulis. Next base: position 67,852,042 of record CM076575.1, read on the forward strand.
ATTCTCTGCAAAATGATGACTTAACAGGAATTTTCTGCAAAAAGTGCTTTCCAATATTGTTGAATATTTCCAAAACCATAATGGTTGTTAGAAAAGTGAGAGAGGTTTTTTTAGATGGCCCTCTTAAGAACATAAACCTCCTTCAGTTTTGTAAAATTCATCTTTTATTGATCACAATAGTTTCTGCAAAACTATGACTAAAATATGCAATTTCTGCAAAAATGTTCCTTCTTGTTATGTTTTTTCATCTTTTTACTTTCTTACTCTTTTGACTGTTTTAATTTCACTTTAGACAAACCTCAATATTGGTGAAAGTATTCTCATCTCTTTTTACCATTTTACTGCCTTCTGTATTTACTTTTACTGTTTACCTTTGACTGCTCTATAACTTCATTTTAACTTTCACTGACTTTTACCTGATACACTTTAACCACTGATACTCTTTAGCTGTTATGCTTTCTAACCTCTGTCTGAATAGATTTGATAACAATCTTGGAGTAAAAAAATATTATGACTAGTATTAAGACTATTTATCCAAGGATGTGATCTTCTGATTACCTCTTCAGGGGACAACCGAGTAGATTTTTCAAGCAATTCTTCCATAGACAAAGGTGCTAGTTCTTGGTCTGGTTCAAAATGTAGCATTGCATTGATAGCCTGGGGAGTAATGGAGAAAATAACACTCTGGTCAGGGGATATTACAGCTCTCTGAGTGGGATCATAGTTAGAATGGCAATAGTGGATGATTTCTGGGAAAGAAATGACTGAGGGGATGAGATATCTCGGGAGATTGGATTCCCACAACCCAATGAGATCTTGCCCCTTCGAGTATTCGTCTCTGCAGCGACAATAACTCAGAAGGGGACTTTCATCAAAATGCAAGTCTTTAATCAGGAAATCTTTATCTACTAAAGGCAAATATTCTAACTCTCAGTGGGGGGCATTCAGTGGAGTCACATTCAGGGCTGCCGGGGCTTCCATTTTGGTTCTTGTGGATTCAAAACGGAAGTTTCTGGGTTTTCTTCACAGGCCGGGCGCGATTTCAATTTTAATGAGGGAAATTGGCACAATTGCAGGTTCAGGGGAATAATTCACAGTTTTAAACCTCAGAGAATGATCTCAGTGATAAGATTTAATCACTAATCCAGTGGAAAACAAGGAAAACAAACTTTCTTTTGAAGTTCGAAGCGCTATAGGATAAATACCTGTTTTTGGAGGCAAACTGGGTTTTAACAGGTATCAGGCGGTAGCACGAGGATGCTTGAACACTGGTTCGACAGAATTCTGGAGCGAAATTGGATAGAACAGTGAATTCCAGTGAAAATTTGAATTTTGCAGCAGAAGGCGCAGTCGCTTTCGAATAACGAAAATGATATAAAAAACACGAAAATTTGTTTTATTTCCAAGTTAAAAGGGATTTTTTATTTTTTCGAGGACTGACGTCATCGATGTACGGGCTGACGTGTGGCAGGGGTAGGGCGATAAGCGGTAATCCCCGCACCACTTATGGGCAAAGGTGGTTTTAAATGCGAGGGCAACGATTCCACTAATTAATGGACACGTGGCCGGAGGACTAGTCCAATACCGCCGTGCCCCCGTGGGTTATTGTTCGGGTATTGGATGGCTAGCGGAATGAATGTTAGTCGTAGATCTCGTAGCGGGAAATCGGATGGTGGAAGGGACGTGGCGTAAGCGGGGGTTTAATGTGCGGGCCCGTCGGGTTTTTGAAACAATTATTGTTTAATTTAATCACCCCGGGAGGCTTTTGATAGGCGGAGGCAAAGGTTATTAATCAATCCTGATAATTAATTAATCCCTTGGTTTAATGGAAAGTGGGGTTGCGGGCAGGGTTTCGATCAATAGTTAAAGTGTCGGGTGGGATGCCAAGTGGATGGGCCACGGTGGCATGGGGGTTTTTTCCGAAGTTTTGGTTTTAAAAATAAAACTCCGGGTTGATTATTTTTTCGTGTTAAACATATATATCATATGTTTAAAGCATTTCTCATATATGTTTTTTATTATATGATAAATTAACCAATATAATTAACTTATCATAAGGGCGGGACTATTATATAATGATATATTTAACCAAAGGGCGCATAATGCGGGTTTTCAATGAATAATTGGGAAATAAATACTTTGGTTAAACTTTATAATAAGATGGGTTTTTTGGATATTTATATAAAAGGAGTTATATACTTAGGATAAGGCATTTTCACTAGGGATTTAGTAAATAGAGTTAAATGTAAATATGACAAAGGGACAAGGACAACTCAAAATACTTTGCACATCTAAGAAAGTGAAGATTTCTGAAGTAAATTGCAAAATCTCATCTTCAACACTTAAACTTAGAATAGTAAGTTATTTTGAGGGATTTTTTATGGAATTTTGCATGATTTTCCTAAGCAAAATGGGATTTTACTTAGGAAAAGGTTAAAGGTGAATGATTATAATGATGAATGATCTCAAGTACTTAGGTCTTTTTGATCATTAGGCCGAGGGTCTGGTCCCTCCAAAAGTCAAGGAAATGCCTTGAGCCCTTTTGATCTCCAAATACCTTAGCACTTTGGGGAAATTAATAAAGATCTTAGGGAAAAAGTGATGTGGGAAGTTAATGATTTTGACTTTGCTTTCTGTGAATTTTCCAATGTAGCATCTTCCTTTGCAATTTGCGATGAAGGTAAAAGATTAAACATATTCAGCACCATCATTCACCACATAAAACTTTGCAACACCATCTACCTACCCTATCTACTTGACACTACCATTTTCTCTTCTTTATTAGGGTGCATTTAGACTTGCAAACCCTTTTCAACCTTTTCTTTTTACATGATAAATCTATCTATTTCTACCCTTATTACATCCAAGGGCTCAGATTAAACTGTTGAGCACCTTTTATTAACTCTACATATCTACTTATCTGCCAAGATTAAACTGTTTGGTCAGATATTTATTCTCTATTCTATAACATGAAATTGAAATATGAATAAGTCAAGTTTAAACAGTTTGACCCTTCATAAATTGTGGCAAAGTTTGACAAGCTGCACACAATTGCTTATTTACAAAAATGAAATAGTAGTGGCTTTTGGATTTGCACACTTTCCTTGGTCTATTTTTTGTTTGGGGTTCATTTCTTTCACTTTTTTGACCAATTTATTTTTCTTACCCTTTGATTTTTCTTTTAGGGTATACCCTCTTTACATTTTTTAAAATTTTTGATTTTTTGGTTTTTCAAGAATATGGAACACCTTTGCTCAAGAAAAAGGTTTGAACATATTCCATAGTTCAATCAAGACAATCATGAAAAATGACACCTATTGGTATAGGAGTCTAACAGACTCTTTCCACATTCTCCTTACCTTTTTGCATCCCTCATCAAACCAAGCATTAACCGGAAAGAAATTTGTTTCAGACTTTTTAATTTTTGTTATTTTTAATTCTGCAAGTGCACTTTGAATTAAATGTGTTAATTCATGAATATGAAGGTTGTGAATTGAGATTTTATCCTTCTCAAAGAGCCTCTCTAGCGTTATTTTGAAGGTATTACAATTTTTTGAAGTCAAAATAATTATGCCCTTTGGGAGATTTTGTTGCATGCACTGAGTTTTTTACCCTAAGTACTTCTTTCCAGTCCAAGAGAAACATAAACAAGTTGGCTTGTGATATGATTTTAAGTCCCAAAGTTGATCTCCAATCAAAACTTCCTCCATTTTCTCACACAAACCATGCGAGCAAATTACATAATCTACTACATTTGCTCCATTGCAAGTATTGCAAGTGAAATTACCATATTTTCCCCATATAGTCAAATCATCACAAATGACTGAATTGAAAGCCCCACATAGAGTAAGCAATTTTTCACCAAAGGGACTGTAACCCTTGTCCTTTGAAATTATTTCCCACTGATGATTACTCCCTTCTGTAAGCCACATAAGTTCACAATCTTATTTACAACAAAGAATGCTAGCTTGCTCACTTGCGGTCCTAGCATTGAAATCACCCATTATAAGGACTTCACATTGCTGATAATATGATGCAATATCTGATTTCAAGGCTGCAAAGGGATCTTTGTGGTCAAGCCCTCTACTTTTGTAGATTTCTGAAACTTGCGGTGCAAAATAACATGTTGCAATTCTGATGTGATTTCCATTTTCTGATATTCTAAACCAACTGAACTGTTTATTTGAGTCTTATTTTTTTAACTGAATGAAATGACCTTCTTTTTCCATCACTATTACCATGATATCCCCGTGTCATTTGTTATCCCTTGTTGCCTTGTTCCACGCTGCCATATTCTAGTACCCTTCAAACAAAGGAGTCTTGCAACCTTCATGCTCATGTGTTTCTATGAGGCAAATTATGTCTCTATTTCCGCAAATTATGCCTCGTTTCCATGGGTAACCTATGCAGTTCCAACAAAATAATCTTAAATAAATCTGGGTATGTCTTTATTGCTATTTGTTTTGACATGGAAGACTCACATTTGAGTCTTTGTCCTTGCTTGCCCATACTAACCTCACTTCCTGATTTCCTGCTAAAGAGTTCATTGCCTCTTATTTATTATCATCTTGTTGCTCTATTTTGGAAGGAGGTCCAAATCACGTTGTCACAACTTTACCTTTATAAATCCATGCTCTCTTTCCCTCATCTCTTGTTTCCCTAACCTTTGACATTTTCTCCTTCTTTTCCTCTTGTTGTCTTACAATTAAATCTTCTTCTAAAAAAAAGAGAGAACCCCTTAAGGGTTGCTTCTTGCTTAAAATGATATATTTATCACGCAAGCTAGGCATGATGACTTTTATGGGCTTGGCTCTCTCGTCGTTGAAGTTACCCACCCTCCATGCTTTTCATATTTGTCCTTTGCATAGTAGCTTGTATTTCAAGAGGTCCCTTGTAAGGTCAAAAGTACATTCATTTTTCCCATAGTATTTCACCCCATCTTGTCTTACCTTGCTTTCTCTATCTTGCATGTTTCCAACCCAAATGTTTGCTTCTCCTTCCTCATTAGAAAAATTGCCAATTACTTGAGCCCAAGTTTTGGAAACTTTTGTGGAACCTCCTTTTCGTTCTCCTCTTTCTTTCTTTTCATGGTTGTCTATTTGGGCAACTGCTTTCCCTTTATCATGGGATGGTTTCACATTCACCATATTTGTACTTTCCACTACATATTTCTTCATGTTTTGAACATCCGTCTTCATGCGTTGCCATTTTCTCTTCCCTATCAAAAGAGCTTCCTATAGAAATGCCACTTGTTCTTTCAAAACTTTATTGCTTTTTGTTAAACCCAGTTTTCAACTGTTATTACATGAATTTTATGATCTCATTCCCGCTCTTTAGTTTCTAAAACCTCATACCTCTATTTTTCACTTAACAGTTCTTTCACATAAATATCAGATGACCAAGTGAGAGGTGTGGATGTGGGACTATAGAATGCATAATCATCAATGACTTTTCCTCTATGCATGTTGTTGCCACTTGCTTGCAAAGGGGACTTGTTTGAATACTGCTTATTACAAAGGGCCCGAGTACTTTCACTTTGAGGCCGCTTTTTCCTTGTCTACTCCCATTTTAGACTGGCTAGTCTTCATTTTAAAATGCCCCGATACTGTTTAACATCGATCCAAACCCACTTCCCAACTTTTGTTAATGAAGCAATTTTCAATAGTCCTAGATCATTTGTTTCCAAAAGTTCTGAAATTTCTTGTCCCTTTGTCATATTTGAATGCATTTAGAAATTAATGGAATCCCTTTTATGGCATCAAATCTCCACCTAACTCAAACTTCTCTCCGACAAAATCAAAGCACGATGTTTCTCATTAAAAGATATACCACCCATTTTTTGTTGTGATTTCTTTATTATCTCATCTCTTGATTTTATTTTAGCATAGCAATAGAAAATAAACTCAAGCAATGAATGATGCCAAGCAATTTTGATGGAGATAAAAATACCAACAACAACACAAAAAAAAATTGTGGAAATTTTTTATACTATTAAAAATTCCTTTCTTAACAAAATGGCAGTAACGCAGGCAATTTTGATGTTAAGGGCTACTTCAAAGAAACAAAATTTCGACCTTTCGCTTTAACCTTCTTTAATGAATATCTTCATTCAGGGCATTGATGCAGATCTTTCACTTTAAGCAACGAAGGGCACTCCGAGCATTTCAACCAAACAAAAGGCTGATATTTCACTTTAACAATCTAGAATCAATATCTTTGTACCTGACATTGGAATTTAGTGTTGAAATCGTTTTTGTAGGGTCAGTTTTGGGCAGAGGCTTTGATTTCCTTTAATATCATCATGATAATGAGACAAGAAACTTCAAAACCCGTGGAAACAAATGATATAGGGCAAGTGAAAATTGCCTCATCAGCTAAAGATGGGAAGTGGGTTTGGGTCAATGGAAAACAATATCGGGGCTTTTTAAAATGAAGACTAGCTCGTCTAAAATGGGAGCAGACAAGGAAAAAAAAGTCTCAAAGGGAAAGTACTGGGTCTTTCCCAGGAAACAACATTCAAATAAGTCCTATTTGCAAGCATCTGGCAACAACAAGTCTAGAGGAAAAAGAAAAGTCATTGATGATTCTGCCTTATATAGTACCACATCCACACCTCTCACTTGGACATCTGATATTTATGTGAAAGAACTGTTAAATGTAAAAAATAGGTTGGAGGTAGTAGAGGCTAAAGAGCAGGAAAGAAATTGTATAATCCATATAGTAACAACTGAAAACTAGGCTTTAGCAGAAAGCAACAAAGTTCTGAAGGAGCAAGTGGCATTGCTACAGGAAGCTCTCTTGATAGGGAAGACGGAATGGTAACACATGAAGGCGGAGGTGAAAAACATGAATAAATTTGCAGTGGATAATGCATAAATGATGAATTCAAAATCATCCGAGGATAAGGGGAAAGTAGTTTCCCAAGTAGACAACCGTGAAGATACGTCAAGAGAAGAAATGAAAGGAGATTCTGCAAAACTCTCCAAAACCTGGGCTCAATTTATTAGAAATTCTACTGAGAGGGAAGGAGAAACAAACATTCAGGTTGAAAACATGCAAGATAGATAAATCAAGGAAAGAAAAGATAGAGAAACAAACATAATTATTAAAGGGGTAAAAGATTATGGGAAAAATGAATGTACTCGTGACCTTGCAAGAGACTTCTTGAAAGACAAGATGCAATGGTAAGGACAAATATGCCAAGTATGGAGAGTAGGTAAGCTTAACAGTGAGAGAGCCAGGCCCATAAAATTCATCATGCCTAGCTTGCGTGATAACAACATCAGTCTAAGCAAGAAGCAGCTCTTGAGGGGTTCTCAGATTTTTCTAGAAGATTTAAATATATGACAACAAGAGGAAAGGAGGGACAAAATGACAAAAGTTAGGGCAACAAGAGATGAGGGAAAGAGAGTATGAATTTATAAAGGTAAAGCTGTGATAGCGCAATTTGGACCTCCTTCTAAAACAATGCAACAAAACAATAACAAAGAAGAGACAACAAACTCTTCAGCAAGAAATGAGGAAACAAGGTCAGTATGGGCAAGCAGGGACAAAGACTCAACTCTGAGTCTTTCACGTCAAAACAAATAGCAATCAAGTTGTACCCAGGTTTACTTAAGATTAGTTTTTTGGAACTACAGGGTTTACCCATGGAGACGAGGACCTCGGTTAGGGCCTATTCTGGAAGGTATAGACATAATTTGCCTCATAGAAACACATGAGCATGAAGGGTGCAAGACACCTTTGTTTGAAGGGTACTGGAAGACAGCGGTGTGAAACAAGGTAGCAGGGAATGGCAAAGGCACGGGGGTATCATGGTATTAGTGAGAGAAAATGAAGGTCGTTTCAAATAGAAAAAGAAGACCCAAATAAGCAATTTGTCTGGCTTAAAATTTTAGAAAATGGAAATCACATCATAATTACAGCATGCTATTTTGCACCGCAAGTTTCAAAAATCTACAAAAGTAGAGAGTTTGACCATAAAGATCCCTTTGCAGCCCTAAAAGCATATATTGCAATATATTCTCAACTAGGTGAAGTCCTTATAGTGGGGGATTTCAATGCTATAACTGCAGGTGAACAAGCTAGCATTCTTTGTTGTAAAGAAGATTGTGACCCTATGTGGCTTACAAAAGAGAGTAATCATCAGTGGGAAAGAATTTTATAGGATTAAGGCTACAATCTCTTTGGAGAACAATTGCTTACGCTATGTGGGGCTTTCGATTTAGTCATTTGTAATGGTTTGACTAGATGGGAAGAGTCCTGTAATTTCACTTGCAATAGTTACAATGGAGCAAGTGTAGTTAATTATGTAATTTTCTCGCATAGCTTGAGTGAGAAAATGGAGGAAGTATTGATTGGAGATAAAATTTGGGACTTAAAATAAGATCACAAGCCAATTTATTTAAGTTTCTCTTCGACCGGAAAGAAGCAATTAGGGTAAAAAATTCAGTGTGTTCAACAAAATCCCCCAAAGGGCAGAATTATTTTGACTCCAAAGAATTGTAATACCTTCAAAAGAATGCTAAAGAGGCTCTTTGAGAAGGAGGAAAACTCATTTCATGGCCTTCATAGTCATGAATCAACACATTTAATTCAAAGCACACTTTCTGAGTGCAAAAGAGAAAAAATTAAGAAGTATGAAACAAATTTCTTTCCGGTTAATGCTTGGTTTGATGACGAATGCAAAAAGCCAAGGAGAATGTGGAAGGAATCAGACAAGGATAACATAAAGCTCAAACCTTACAAGAAGATATTAAGAAAGAAAAAGGTTTATTTCATGGTTTTGAGGAGAGAAGAACTAATCTTCCTTGGGAAAAATAACCCAAAATTATTATGGAAGGAGCTCCAACCGAAAAAGGTGAAAAATGAAAACAACATTACAACTTATAAATGGTTCAACTATGCAAGACAACTTTACGAGTAGGATCCCAAGGTTGACCCTCCACCCTTGGTCAACACGGACACAAAAATCTTCACGGTGCAAGAGGTAGAGATGGGTATCAAGAAGTTGGGTGCTCGAAAATCAAAAGACTTAGCTGAACTCCAAGAGGAGTATCCAAAGTGGAGCTTAAAATTTCGTTCACCTCACATCACAAAAAATTTCAACAATATCATACAGAAGGGTTCCCCACAGATTGGAAAACTAGTATGGCAATAACTCTTTTCAAGAGTGTTGACTTCGATAATCCCTGCAATTATAGAACCATAATGATAAACCCCTTGTTTGCAAAGTTATTTGGAAGCATGTTAAAAAAGAAATCAACAAGTGAGCAAAAGAAAGAGATAAACGTGCTAAAGGGAAAGCAAGTTTTAGACCTAAACATTCCACAGTTGATCATTGTATAACTTTAATGCACATCATTGAAAAAGTTTGGGAAAAAAAGGAAGAGATTTTTGTTGCTTTGTTGATTTTAGAAAAGCCTTTGACATGGTTCCTAGGGATAAGCTTTGGCACAAAATGGAGGAACTCAGGGTTCCCAGGCATTTGAGAGTAGTTGTGCATAGGCTGTATGGAGAGGTGAAAGTCAAAATTAGAACTTCAGCAGGAATTTATGAAATTTTTAGAAGTGATATCGGGGTCGAGCAAGGTTTCCCATTGTCTCCTACCCTTTTTGGTTTATATATTGACAAGCTTGAAGAGTGGCTTAATTCGCAAGGGGGTGACAATATCCATTTGGGCAAGTTCGTTATAAGACTTCTTTTGTACGCAGATGACCTTATATTGATTGCTAAATCAGCTCTTGGTTTTCAAGAGCACTGATATGAAAGGAGTGTATTAGTTTTGTTGTGCTAAGTGTCATTTCAGTAATATAAACATGTACAATTTGTTTCCATTTGTTTGCTTAAGGAATGAGTGTTTTAACCATGAAACATAGACGAATTAGTGAACTTTAAGCATGAAAATAAGCCTTAAAAACATTGAACAACATTGTATAATAGAGAAATGCAATCACACATAAGTTTTACACAATAGGCATGATGAAGTAATTCACCCATCCTGGGATACATCTGTTGGTCCAGCTCCCAACGGAATGTTCATCTTTGTCATTATGCTCAAAATTGCAAATTACATGTGTTTACAAGCCTCTAATAGTTGTTTTCTCTGAACCAATGGCTCCATAATGTTCAAATTAGTCTAGGTAGAATCTTGTTTCACCAAAATTGGTCTAAAATTGACCTCCCCATGCATTTTTCCCAATGACAGCTAGAAAAGCTCCACTAAAAGTGAAGAGAGGCACTTAACTGGATTTAAATTTAGTAAAAAGCCCTAAAATTAGGGGCACGCTCCAACTTTGACGGTCCATTAACCACAACATTGAATGTTACAGGTAGGGGTGGCTACATGCACACCCGCTACCCCGCTTGACCGTAACGGTCGACGCTTAACTTGGCGGAGACCTAGCCTTAACTACACAGAGTCTGCACTTGTGAAATTTTTTTGAATCCGTTTAAATGTCACAATTTTTATTGCTAATGGTTACGTTTTATATAAAATATGATGCCATGATTTATGTCATGTGACCAATGCTTATGGGACCGCCAGCGGGTTGGGACCGCTAGTTGTCCCCTCCTCCAAATGCGAACACGATATGACATAAAATGAAGTCAAAGCCCTATAATATTAAGAAACAAGTCATAGGCGGAATGGTCGGAGGTCTTTGTGGTGGGCAGGAGGTCACGGGGTTCACCCCTGCCGACTCCAACAAAATTTTACCACCTTATCCTGAGGACAAGTGGCGGCCTCCGAGCTTGCCACATGTCACTGATCCGACAGCTAATAACAAAACCATCCAACTGTCAGTACACACCTCTGTACCACAAAAATCAACGGCCCGCATCATGCCACGTAGTGTAATCATGTTGGTTGTGAGAAAAGGGAATATTCCCTAGAATATGCCTATTGATTATACCTGCATGTTGATTGAGCATCCAGTCACAAAATTTTGTTGTTTGGGAAAACAGATAGAACACAATATCTTCCTCATACGACATCGATTTTTCGAACCATTCACGGCACCGGAATCGCAACGGCGAGACCTTTCGGTCGCTCAAGTTCGGTCCTGTTTCGAGCACTTTAAATTTTGAGCATAACACATGATCTCCTAGTCACGCCGGCCCATTGGGAAGCTTTTGGACCCCAAAAGACTTTAATCACCTGTTCAGAAGATGAGGGTACAACTCCCTCACCTTTTCCACTTCCATCCATCTTGCCTTACTTGGTTTGCTGCCCTTGAGCCCGATTCGAAGATAATCGACAGTTCCCCTCTTACAAGTGTGTGTCCTCCTGTCAAGGATGGAATCCTCCTTGAGCTCGTCCATAAATTCTAGCAAGAAATCTTCTATAGATGGCAGCTGAATATCACTCCTTTGATCATCAATCAAAGGAGGCTCGTACAAACGTAAATTCTCCACATTGATAACGGAATACATTTGCATATATGAAGGCAAGTCAAGTTGAAATGCATTATTACCAACTTGTTTAATGATCTTGAATGGACCATAACAAATAGGCTTGAGATTTTTACCTTCTCCTTGCATCCTTTATTTGCTTATGTGCAACCATACTTCATCTCCTTCTTGAAACTTGTGATCAACTCTATGTTTGTCATGCCTCTCCTTGTATTTTCTTTGACTCTTCTCAAGTTGTTCTTGGACTTGTTGATGAATAATCTGAATTTTCTCAATGAGCTTTCGAGCCTTGCCAATATCACTATGCCCATCAATTGCAACATCCTTCTCATAGATGAAGTCTAATGGCGATTTCGGCAAATACCCAAAGCAGGCTTCAAAAGGTGAAGTATTTATAAAAGAGTGCTTGGCCCAGTTGTAAGTGTGTTGAATGCAATGCAATTGTTCATCCCATAACTTGGGATGTTTGCTGCAATATCCTCTCAATAGATGCACAACGGTTCTGTTCACCACCTCGGTTTGGCCATCAATTTGCGAATGAAAAGCAATACTCTTTTTCAACTTTGTGTCCATCATCTTCCAAATATTGGACCAAAAATTCCCAACGAACCTGGAATCCCTGTCACTAACAATAGAAGTTGGAAAACCATAATGAACCCATACATGTTGAAAATAAAGTTCAGCAGTTTGTTTAGCAGTAATAGTTTTCTTACATGGCATAAGTATACACATTTTACTGAATCTATCCACAACTACATAAAGATAATCATGTTGTTTTATTGACATAGGTAGATCTCCAATAAATTCCATGGAGACACTCTCCCATGGCCTTGATGGTACTGGTAGTGGTGTGTACAATCCAAGCTTCCTATTGCTAGGCTTGCTTGTTGCACACATAGAACATCCTCTGATAAAACGTGACACACTATCTATCATGCGAGGCCAATAGCAATACCTCTATAGATGCACCACTGTTTTTCTTACCCCAAAGTGTCCAACAATAAGAGACGAATGAGCCTCTCTCATGACACTAAGTCTCCCTCCTTGTGGTATACATAGCTTGCCCAAATGAAACAACAAATTGTTATGCATGTGATAATCATTTTCTTCAACTTGATTCCCTTCACTCAAACTAGCATACACATCTTGAAAATCAGCATCAAATGCATATTGTTCTATGTAACTCTCATGTAATATAGAATCATTTTTAAGCAAAGTAGAAGCACTTATAATTGGCCTTGAAAGCATATCGGTAACTTTATTGAAAATACCTTTCTTGTACCTTATAACCAAGTGAAACTATTGAAGAAATCTCATCCACCTGAAATGTCATGATTGATGCAATTTTGTTTGCGACTGCAAGTACTGTAATGGTTGGTGATTGGTATGTATAATCATCTCTTTACCCATCAAGTAGTGTTTCCACTTCTTGACGCTTTGTACCAACACATACATCTCTTTTTCATACGTTGGATAATTAATTACAACACCATTGAATGTTTCATAATGAAAAGCGATAGGCTTACCATGCTGCAAAAGTACTGCGCCCATGGCATAATCACTAGCATCGGTTTGTATCTCGAATGACTGTCTCAAATCTGGTAATGCAAGTAACAGAGTTGAATTGATCTTGTCTTTTAAAGCTTCAAAAGCTTGCTGCTGTTTGCCTCCCCATTGGAAGCCTTTCTTCACACTTGTCACTGCATGCATAGGAGCTGCTATGGCAGAAACGTTAGCAATAGACTTTCTCCAATACTGAGCTACGCCTAAGAAACTTCTTACCTCGGTTACTAATTTGGGAGTGGGCCAATTCACAATGGCTTCCACTTTAGAAGGATCAATTCTAAACGTGCCTCCTCCTACAATGTGTCCCAAATAAACCAGAGAAGTCTTTCCAAATTCGCACTTAGACATCTTAAGAAATAATTGCTCTTTCTTCAAAACATCAAGTACCCTCTTTACATGCAAGATATGGTCTTCTCTTGTTTTGCTGAAAATGAGTATATCATCTAAATACACAACCACAAAGTCATCAAGAAATGGATGCAAAACATTATACATAACACGCATGAAAGTCGCCCGTGCATTACACAAACCAAACGACATAACCAACCACTCAAAGAGTCCTTGTTTGGTTTTGAATGCAGTCTTCCATATGTCACTTTCTGCAATTCTTACTTGATGATATCCACTTCATAAATCTAACTTAGTGAAAAACTTTGCTTCTTTCATTTGATCTAGCAAATCATCTGTCCTTGGGAGTGGGTATCAATTCTTTATCATTATCTTGTTCAAAGCTCTAAAATCGACACGCTTGCACCAAGTCCCATCTTTCTTCGGAATCAGGACTATGGGTGAACCGCATGGCGAAGTGCTTGGCCTTATGAATCCCTTGTCCAACAAGTCTTTGATTTGCCTCTTTATTTCAACATTCTCCATTATCGCCATGTGATACATGTCGATGTTTAGAAGAGGAAAACCTTGTTGAAACTGAATCTCATGTTGAATCTTCCTTTTAGGAGGCAATCATGTCGGGTTCTGAAACATCTCATGATGTGCATCAACTACATCATATAAATCTGATTTCAACTTAGGATCACAATCATCAAATGACTCATGATTAACATCAGTTTTAGGCTTAATCATTAGAAGAACAAAATTCTTACTTGAATTCACCAACCTTTTTATCTGTCCAGCATTTACCATTACAATATTTGTCTTCTTGTGATGTGCTCTAACAATGTACTCCTTACCATCTTTGAATAAATGGTATTTGTTCTCATGGTGATGGAAGATAGCTTTCCTGTCATACAAGTAAGGAATGCCCAACACAACACCTGTAATATCAAGCAGAACCACATCTAATTCAACTGTGTCAACAAAATGTCCAGTTATTGCAAAGCGCAATATGCACTTCTTTGAAACCTGTAAATTTGCACCCTTACAAATCCACCCAAGTGGATATGGTTTTGGATGTGGAATGGTCTCAAGATTAAGTTTCTTTACCAAGTCTTCAGAGATTAAGTTCTCTTGTGACCCACTGTCAAACAATGTGTCAATCTTCGTATGTTTGGATATGACCCTCACATGAAACAGTTCAATTCTCTCTTCTTCATTTGGAGCTTGTATGTGACAGTTTGAAGTACTAGTACTGGGTTTTGTTTCTATTTCTTTCCCCTTCATGTTCTTCAATCCCATGGCTGTAATTTTAGTTTCATCACCTGAATCCTCTCCTAATTCATGTTGAGTTGTAGCTGCAGTTTTCTGCTTCCCTTTGTTATTGTTAAACTTGGGTCTCTTTTTAGGATGTAATTTCCAACAATTTTTCTCTTCATGTCCATCTCTTGAACAATGTTTACAAACCAATTTCTCTCCCTCTTTCTTGACAGACGCATTCTTTTTTCCTTTTCCTTTGGAGGTCTTCTCTTTGTTTTTCCCCTTAAAAGGTTTGTTTCTACCCTCTTCAAAACTAATTTTCCCTCTAGCTTCTAGATATGTGGCTTAAACACATACCTCATCTAGACTTGTGGGATTAAACATGAGGATAGTATGTCTAAGGTAGCTATGTAAGCCCCCTGTGTACTTGAGCAAAGTATCTCGACTCTGCAAATCTACCCCTAATAAGAGAGCTCTTCTCCTAAGTTGTTGGGTGTAGTCTTGTACATTTTGTCCTTTCAATTGTCTAAAATTTTGCCAGTTCATTATGGCTTTCTGCATATGAGCTAATGGATAAAACTGTTGTTTTATTGCAATAATGAAATCAATATATTATAGAATAATCTTACCAAGTTTTTTGATCTCCTCCTTTGTCTTGGCTTCCCACCAAACAAGAACTGCACCTTCAATCCTCAATGAAGCTAGTTGGATTTTGGTATCATCATCATGAAGGTTCTGAATTCTCAAATAAACCTCCTATTTCCTAATCCAATTATCAAGCTTTTCTACATTGATTTCACCATTAAACATTGGTGTTGTGTAAACAGCTCCAAAAATAGAAGAAAAGAGATATCAACGCCTTAGAAATAAGCCACTTCGAGGGGGAAACCTCCAATACATTACATGAATGAATAATTCTTGGATGATACAAATTACAAAACCTCCTTTCTATATATAGGAGTCCATGGGGTCACAATGTAATCCTAGTGGGGCCACAATGTAATCCTAGCCGACCTAACAATAATAATTTAAGGGCACAATAATAACAATATGGGGGTTACAGGGGTACAATAATAACAATAAGTGGGTTACACTAACAACAATAAGGGACTATACTAGTAATATAGGGACCTAACATGCCCCTCTCCTTCAAAAAAGTGTTGTCCTCAACGCTTGAGTAGCTCTGGGTGCTTTTGTATAAAATTCTCATCTTCCCATGTAGAATCTTCAGTGGGTAAGTTCTTCCACTTGATGAGATACTCTGAAATTGATCGATTCCGTAGTTGTCGAGTTCTTGTTTCCGTGACCGCTTCAGGTTCCAATATGATTTTTCCTTCCTCGTCAAGTTCTGGCAATATTGTTTGAACTGGAAGATTTTCACCTATAGCCTTCTTTAAGCATGAAACATGGAAAACTGGATGCACTCGGGAAGAAGTAGGAAGCTCCAATTTGTATGCCATAGTACCAATATTTTGCAACACCTTGTAAGGACTATAGTACTTTGGCGATAATTTATTATCCTTCTTAGCTTGCTCGAGGGACATTTGTTTGTATGGTTGTAGCCGTAAAAATACCCAATCTCCTACATCAAAACTTCTCTCGCTGCTATGTTGATCTGCCTGTTGTTTCATTCGATTTTGTGCCAAATTCAGGTTATCCTTTAAGAGTTGGAGAACTTCTTGCTGATGCTCGATGTGATCTTCCATTGCTTGAACCTTTGAATTTTCCCTTAAATATGATGTGATGGATGGTGGATGATATCCATAAAGTGCCATAAATGGGGTCATTTTTGCTGCAGTATGGAAGGAAGTGTTATACCACCATTCAGCAAGAGGTAACCACTTGACCCATTGTGTTTGTTTATCGGATACAAAACAACGAAGATATCCTTCCAAACATTTATTTACTATCTCAGTTTGACCATCAGATTGAGGATGATAAGATGAGCTATGAGCTAATTGAGTACCCAAACAAGAAAATAACTCCGTCCAAAAAATTCCAGTAAAAATGGGATCTCGGTCGCTCACAATAACCCTTGGGCTTCCATGTAGCTTTTGAATTCTATCCATAAATGTAGTAGCAACTGTACTTGCTTTAAATGGATGAGATAATGCACAAAGTGTGCATACTTGGTAATTCTATCAACTACCACCATGATGACACTCTTTCCTTCGGACTTAGGTAAACCTGTGATAAAATCCATTGAAATCTCCTCCCAACGTTGACTTGGAATAGATAAAGGTTGTAGAAGTCCCGGGGTCTTAATTGTCTCAACTTTATTTTGCTGGAAAACCAAACATTCCGCCACAAATTTTTGAATATCAGATTTAAGGCCATCCCAAAAGAATTCTTTCTTCACCCTGTGGTAAGTTCTTAAAAATCCTGAGTGTCCTCCTAAAGGAGAAGTGTACGGTTCCAAAAGAATCTTTTGTTTTAGTTGGGAATTCCTACAAAGATATAAGCGATATTTGTACCATAAGGAATCATTTTTCCAACTAAATGTATCAGATGTACTAGGATCTTGCTGCAACTTTTGAATGAGTGTCCATACATCTTTGTCCTTCTTACATTCATCTCTTGCTTCGGTTATCCAATCTGGTTGGATAATAGAAATGGCACAAAGCAATGCTTCCACCTCTTCATTCTTTCTTGAGAGTACATCTGCAACAACATTTAGCTTCCCTTTTTTGTAGATTATTTCAAAGTCATAACCCAACATCTTTGTGACCCATTTTTGCTGCTTTTCTGAAGATAGTCTTTGTTCCAAAAAGTGTTTAAGACTATCATGATCAATTTTTACCTTGAAGTGTCTTCCCATTAGGTAAGTTCGCCATTTCTTTAGTGCATGCAGTATTGCTAACATTTCCTTCTCATAAATAGGTTTCTGTAAATACTTTCCTTTGATTGGACGACTTTCAAAAGCAATAGGTCTTCCTTCCTGCATTAAAACTGCACCAATTCCATTTCCTGAGGCATCACATTCCACAATAAAGGTTTTTGTGAAGTCTGGCGTAGCTAAGACCGGTGCTAGGCACATTGCCTCTTTAAGATGTTCAAATGCCTTAGTTGCTTCAGGAGTCCATGAAAATGCATCTTTCTTCAATAATGTTGTTAGAGGTACTGCTATTCTCCCATAATTCTTAACAAACTTGCGATAATACCCTGTTAACCCGAGAAATCCTCGCAACTTCTTTATGGTTGTGGGGACTTTCCATTCCTTAATGGCTTTAATTTTGTTGGGGTCTACTTTAACACCCTCGTGAGATACAATATGACCCAGATATTCCACCTCTTGTACTCCAAAGAAACATTTGGATGTTTTTGCATATAATTGTTTCTCCTGCAATAGTTTGAGCACCCTGTCGACATGTTCAACATGATCCTTCCAAGACCTGCTGTAGATTAGTATATCATCAAAAAATACTAGCACAAATTTTCTAAGGAAGGGTTTGAAAATGGAATTCATCAACCCTTGAAATGTAGAAGGTGCATTAGTAAGGCCAAACGGCATGACCAAAAATTCATAATGACTCTCATGAGTTTGAAATGTTGTTTTCGGAATATCTTCAGTCTTCATTCTAATTTGATGATATCCTGAACGAAGATCCAACTTGGTAAAATAAATTGCTCCATGTAATTCATCCAATAATTCATCAATCACAGGAATGGGAAATTTATCTTTAATGGTGAGCTTATTGAGCTCTCTATAATACGGACACACTCGCCATGATCCATCCTTCTTGTGTACCAATACTACAAGAGTAGAGAAAGAATTTTGACTAGGTTGAATTATACCCGCCTCTAACATTTCTGCAATCATACGTTCAGTTTTGCTCTTTTGGACGTAAGGATATCTATAAGGCCTGATGTTTGGAGGAACACTTCCTGGAATCAAATGAATATCATGATCATGATCACGAATAGGTGGGAGTCCTTTGGGAGTTTCAAACACCTTTTAATGATTGTCCAAGACTTGTTGGAGATCTGCAGAAATAGATGATTTTGATGTTGGAACTTCTAGTGAGCATAATTGTGCAATTACGCCTCGTTGTTCTTTCTTTAGAAGCTTCTTCATGACATTAGAGCTTATTATCTTTCCCGGCTTCCCTGCAATACCTCGTAATTCGACTTCCTTTCCTTCTGAAAAAAATTTCAAGAAAAGTTCTTGAAAATTAAAAGCTACCGTCCCCAAATATTGTAACCATTGTACTCCTAGTACAACATCAACACCTTCCATAGGAATGGAAAGCATTGGACTAGTCAATACATATTCCCCCATGGTTAGCTTGATATTATGGAATTTTCCAGAGCAATTTATAGTTCCTCCATTTGCAACCATCACTTGACATTCTGGTGCTGGGTATATGAAACAATTTAATTCCTTGGCTACCTTACAATGAATAAAATTATGGGTGCTACCTGAATCAATCAACACTATTACCTTTTTCTTCTTGATATGTCCTTCTATCTTGAGAGTTTGAGGAGTGGTAATTCCTGCCAATGCATTACACGATATGGTCGGATTCATTTCTTCCCCTTCTATGGCTAGTTCCTGGTGCATATCCTCTTCTTGTTCATTTTATTATTCCTCTTCACAATCTATGTAAAATAATTTATTCTCAGCACACTTATGACCTTTAGTGTATTTTCTATCGCAACTGTAGCAAAGCCCTTTTGCTATTTTTTCTTCCAATTGTTGTGGTGTCAATCTTATAGGTTGTGGAAATCTAGGCGTAGCAACACTTCCTTCTTTATAGAAGTGAGTGGTAGGCTTCCTTGTCGCCATAATTTTACATTCAATTTTTCTTGCCAACCTGAATGCCTTCTCCAATGAATTAGGTTCCAAAACGTGAACTTCATGTTGGATGTTATCCTTTAAAGTGCCTATGAAGAGATCAATCATGTGTTCCTATGGAATATTAGTTACCCTTATATTCCATTTTTGGAAGTCCTCAATTTGCTCCCCCACTAAGCCCTTTTGTTTGAGATTTATCAATTGGCTAAACAAGGTGTTGTTGTATCCTCATAATGTGCTATCATTTCCTCCGTAAAAATTGACCAAGTGACAATTTTTTTACGGGAGCAAAGACATCGATACCATACAAATGTATTTTGTTCTAAATGTAAAGTTGCAATGCGTACCTTTTGTGTGTTTTGCACGTTATGGAGATCAAAATATTGCTCCATCTGTAGTATCCATGTTACAGGATCCTTTCCATCAAACTTCCTCATATCCATTTTTGGAATATGGTGGTTCTTTCCGCCAACATTAGAGTTTATGAAATCATGATTAACATTGATTTTGTTCTCATCATGAGGTTCTTCTACTATCTTTTCACCATTAGGAAACATTTCTTGTATCAACTTTGTCAAACCTTTGATGTCTGTTTTTAGATCATTCTTCATTTTTTCCATCTTCTTTCAAAGTCATGCATCTTAGCTTCCATGCAGCTTCCACTGCCATCCATCTTGGCTTCCACGCCTTTCTTCAACCGCCATTTTGTTGCTCTGCGAAATATTTGAGTGCACCCACTCTTGTAATCTTGATATATCATGTTACAATTCTTCATCTTCATGAGTCATAGTAGAGCCTTGAAGGCTTAATGGGTGTTGAATTATTTTACGGGCACATCTTTTAGAAGACCCATCTTGATATCTATTACACAATATTCCTTGAATCCAATTCAAATTGATTCTTGAAAACAAGACTTGTCACAGTCGGAAAAAATAATGAATAAAAATACACACTTTTCTTGCTTTTGAAGAGCTGATATTAGAATTGGATTATCTGCGCGGTTACTGACACTTCAATATTGGAATTTGGCTGTTGTTGAGAATGCGGCAAGATGATGGAGCTTAGTGAAATGAAGTCGCCTTCACTAAGTGGGCCCGCAGGCAAATTCTGGCGCAAAATCTATTTTTAGACTATGTCTATTTTTAGGCATATGGAGCATGGTTCGGGGATTCCAGTTTGAGATTCTTGAAGTATGTGTCATGTTGGTAAAAATAGATGAGACTCTATTTTTTGAGGTCAAAGAGGTCGAAGTCTATTTTTAGACTGCCTCTCCTTAAAACAGGGAAGTCAAATATTATTTACCCTTAATAATATTTAGACTATAAACATCAGTTTACTCTCTTGGAGCACTTCAGTTCGAGCCTTGGAAGTGGCTCATGCATCTGAAAAAGGAATCACGTGGTTCCCAAGGGTTTTGATGGCATCATGCATGGTTGACTTCAGTTGGACTTCAGTGGCAAAATTTTGGAGGAGTTAATGAGACAACTAGTGGAGTTGTGTTCTTTTTATTTTAGTTGAACTGATTGAGATTAGTTTAACTAGCTAATAAATTAGTTATGAGTGGAGTGAATTAAATATTATTTAATTCATTAATTAGTAACTCATTATTCAACTCAAGAACGCATCAGTTCACTACAGTGTATGATCAGTTCAGTGGAGACCAGTGAAAGAGGTAGATGAAAGGGTGGAGTTAGCTATCAGTTGTGACTATACTGTTGCTATTTGCAACACACAGATAGGAGGAGTAAGCCCATGAGGATTGCGCAGTTCAGGCTAGTGGTTTATCTATATAAAGAGGCCATCCCATAGCATTGAAACACGCAATAGAGGCAAGGCAATTAGTGGTGAGTTTTGAACCAGTAACATGTTCAAAACCAAGCTAGTTTGTGTGTAACTTCATGAGATAGTACTGAGTACTTGTGAGGAGTATTGTACTGAGTTGGTTACATGATTTCTCCATTATAATATACACAATAGCTGCGGGGTTTTCAGCTATAAGCTTTCCCCATACATACTGTGTTAATGTGTATGATGATTTGATGTTTTATCGCTTGATTTTATTTCCGCATGTTTGATGATCTGAGTGGAAGAGATTATGTGTTGCATATAAATTCGAATTGTATGTGATCAGGATAGTCTCGGTGGATAATTAATTATTATTCAGCAAATTTCTACATGGTATCGGAGCTATTGAAGTAGAGATTGATCATCACAGTGATTACAAACTTATTTCGGTAGACAGAGTCTGCATGCGGGCCAGGTAGCCTCCGGATTCATCTTTCTTCGGAAAGTGAAAGGTCTGGTAAATGCCCCTTGTAGTCGATCTCTGTGCTAGAAATAATTTGTTCTCACAGATCTAGAGCGGTTGAGCTTTGAGGTGGAATTCGAAATTTTGCAGCAGTTTTGTTTTCTTGGTGCCGGTGTTGAAAATGTCTTTCAACGGTTTGCGACTCGAATATGCTCTTTAAGGCAGTTCGAATTATGTTGCATGGAAGGATCGCATGGAGGCAGTATTAGAAGATAATGGTCTGAAGGAGTTCGTAGATACGGATGTCCAAAAGCCCACTGATCCTGCTGAAGTCGAAGCATGGCAAAAGAAGATGGCGAAGTGTCGAAGGATCCTGTTGGAGGGCGTCAAGGATCATATTGTATCCGGCCTGCATGGAAAGGCTACTCCATATTTAATGTGGAAAGCTTTGACGGATCTATTCCAGAGTAAGAGTGACCAAAGGAAGCTGGCGCTCAAAGATAAGCTCGGGAACATCAAGATGGAGAAGGGCGACAGTATCGCCAAATACCTCACGAAGTTCACTCAATGCAGAGATGAGCTGGGAAGTGTGGGGGTGACTGTCGAAGACGAGGACATGGTCGACCTCGCTCTCCTTGGTCTTTCGAAGGCTTGGCACTCATACCAAGATAGTGTCAATGGTCGGGAGAAGCTGCCGGGATGGGAACGCCTTTGGGCGGATCTCATGCAGGAGGAGATAAGGAGGACTACTCGAGATGGATCTTCATCAAAGGGAGTTGATGAAGAAAACTGCGCTTTGGTTGCCAAAGCAAAGAAGGGGAAGGGTAAGAAAACCTCTCATTCTGGTGCAAGGGCAAGAAGCGAGGATATGGCGAAAGTGAAGTGTTTTCCTTTGCCATGATCACGGACATTATGCTACCAATTGTCCAGAGAAGAATAAACAGCAGCAGCTGGATGGAAGCTTGGCCCACGGTCGGCAGGCACCTCATGAAGTGGCATCACCAGTTTCGTCGATGATGACATCGATATAGTTCACCCAGACAGCTGCAATCATTCATGACGGGAGATCGGGATTTGTTCTCAGATCTGGAGGACAAAGATTTGGGTGTGCACATCGAGATGGGCGATGATGGTAGATACGGTGCGACTGGTATCGGTACCATATCCTTTCAGAGGGAGTCTGGTAAACCCTTTGTATTGAGGGATGTCATGCATGTACCTGGATTGAAGAAGAACTTGATCTCTGTGGCGATTTTGGAGGATAAGGGGTATGATGTGGTCTTCAGCGAAGGAAAAGCCTTCCTGCGCAGTAAGACTACTGGAGAGACCCGGAAGATAGGGGTTCGAACCAAGAACCTTTATCAGTTGAGATCGAGATTTGTTCTCAGATCTGGAGGACAAAAATTTGGGTGTGCACATCGAGATGGGCGATGATGGTAGATACAGTGCGACTGGTATTGGTACCATATCCTTTCAGAGGGATTCTAGTAAACCCTTTGTATTGAGGGATGTCATGCATGTACCTGGATTGAAGAAGAACTTGATCTCTGTGGCGATGTTGGAGGATAAGGGGTATGATGTGGTCTTCAGCGAAGGAAAAGCCTTCCTGCGCAGTAAGACAACTGGAGAGACCCGGAAGATAGGGGTTCGAGTCAAGAACCTTTATCAGTTGCAAGTAGATGGCTGCGCAGCAATGGCATGAAAGGCGGGAGAAGTGGTGAGCCGGGATGATGAGGGCGAACTGTGGCACCGGAGATTGGGCCACCTTCACCATGGAGCTTTGAAGATACTGCAGCAGATTTCTACTGGGCTTCCTAAGGGCACTCTTGCGCAGTCAGATCAGTGCAAGGGGTGTACCTTGGGAAAATTTGTGAAAGCCACCTTTCACGGGAAGGATAGTCGCGCACGGCGATCCTGAGAGAGTTCACATAGACGTGTGTGGTCCTTTCTCGGTTAACGACATAAAAGCACAAGTATTATGTGATATTTGTTGATGATTTCTCTCGAAAGTGTTGGATCTTCTTCATGCGAGAGAAGAGCAATACATTCATGAGGATTGTGAGTTCATAACGGTCGAGAAGGAGTCGGGGAAGGAGTGATTGCTACAGGAGTTATAACGGTGGTGAATTCATCTCGGCGAATTCAAGGGTTACGCAGCGTGAAGGGATTCGGAGAGCTCATGCACCCCGCACACAACGAAGGGGTGGCTGAGTTTAAAGAAGCAGAACGATCGTGGGTCTTGCACGGGTGATGTTGCCATATTCGGGGCCTACCCCTTCACTTGTGAAATTTGAGCATGAAATACATGGTGTATGTGTGAGCAGTTGTCTCACAGGAGTTCTTGGCATGAGTACAGGAGGAGCTTATTACAACCAAGAGGCACGATATTCCCATTTGCAGATTTTTGGTTCTCTTGTCTACATGCATGTGACGAAGGATGCGAGAAGGAAGCTAGATCCAATTGTTGAGGTTGGAATATTTGTGGGGTACACTGATACACCTCACAACTACTGGGTGTATTTGTCGGTGATCGCAGAAGCTGATGTGCGACGAGGATATAAAATTTTAGGAGAAAGCTATGCGGTGTTCGCTTGAGAGCTACGCCATGAGATGAGAGAGCTGTTTGTTCCTAAGGAGGAGCTTCCTAGTAATGGATCGGCCACAAGAGAGGAGGTTCGGGAGGTGGGAAGAAACCACCCAGGAAGGCGCCAACCATTAGAGGGCGCATGCGCACTCTGATGAGCGAGCCAACGGCTCGGGATGCGAGAAGGTTGTAGGACCACCTACAACACGGCGCAAACGAGGCAGTCACGACTCCGTACCCAGTATGGCTCTTGGTCGATGTGTTGTGATGGAGCCATCCTCTTTGAGGAAGGTTGTGGGAGGAACCATGGGTTGATGGCATGATCGATGAATATGATTCGATTGTCAGAAACAGTGCATGGGAGATTGTCTCGAGACCGGAAGGGAAATCAGTGGTGGGTTCGAGATGGATCTACAAAGTGAAGCAGGTAGCTGACGGGAGTGTGGAGAAGTGCAAGGCAAGATTTGTTGCCCGAGGCTTTTCAAAGATTGAGGGGATGGATTATGAGGAGACCTTTGCACCTGTCGCAAGGTATTCTTCCATACGGATGATCCTTGCTCTCTCAGTGCAGATGGGGTGGCACATTCATTAGATGGATGTGAAGACTGCGTTCCTCAATGGAGTCATTGAGGAGGAGGTGTACATAGAGCAGCCCGAAGGTTTTGAGATCTTCAACAGTGAGTCGCATGTGTGCAGACTCAAGAGAGCTGCTTGTACGAGGCTGAAGCAAGCACCTCGTGCTTGGTACACTCGCATAGACAGCTATTTCACTGGGCTTGGATTCTCCAAGAGTGAGGCGGATCCTAACCTGTACCAGATTGTGGTGGAGGGGAAGCTGTTGATCATTGTACTGTATATAGATGATCTGATTCTGATGGGTGATGAGCGGTTGATACTTTCATGCAAGGAGGATCTTGCACGAGAGTTTGAGATGAAGGACTTGGGCATCCTTCATTATTTCCTGGGATTGGAGATTTGGTAGCGCGTTGGAGGACTGTTTGTTTCTCAGGGCAAGTATGCCCGGGAGATTCTGGAGAGGTTCAACATGCATGGCTGCAAGCCTGTTGACACTCCTCTTCCTGGTGGTTGGAGGAGGATACTACTTCGGCGGAGTGATGGATGCCCTTGTCTATCGGCTTCGGTTGGTGGGGGTAAACATGTATCTGGTCAATACTCGACCCGATATATGCTATGCGGTTAACCAGCTTTCGCAAGCTATGGTTAAGCCTACCAAGCTCTTTTGGAAGGCGGGCAAGCATGTATTGCGCTATATCAGAGGCACATCGGGATATGGTCTATGGTACAGACAGGAGGATGGAGTGAAACTTTCTGGTTTCACTGATGCAGATTGGGCAGGGAGCCCAACAGACCGGAAGAGCACTTCTGGAGGAGTTTTCGGCATTGGGTCGACAGCAGTTTCCTGGTACAGCAGGAAGCAGAGATCCGTGGCACTCAGTTCAGCAGAGGCCGAGTACATGGCAGCAAGCTTGGCTGCATGTGAAGCTATTTGGATGAGGAAGATCCTCGCAGGTTTGTTCAGGTTGCATTTGGAGCCTACAGTGATCTACTGTGATAACCAGAGCTGCATCAAGCTCTCGGCTAATCCAGTATTTCATGATAGGTCCAAACATATCGACATCAGGTACCATCACATCAGAGATTGTGTTCAGCGGAGGATCATGATGCTTTCATATGTTCCCACGGAGGATCGGGATGCCGACATCCTGACGAAGGCGCTCACCAGGAGCAAGTTCGAATTCCACAGAGGCAGGATAGGGGTTGCAGATAATCCATATCTTGCTGAGAGGGAGTGTTGAAAATGCAGCAAGATGATGGAGCTTAGTGAAACGAAGTCGCCTTCACTAAGTGGGCCCGCAGGCAAATTCTGGCGCAAAATCTATTTTTAGACTATGTCTATTTTTAGACATATGGAGCATGGTTCGGGGATTCCGGTTTGAGATTCTTGAAGTATGTGTCATGTTGGTAAAAATAGATGAGACTCTATTTTTGAGGTCAAAGAGGTCGAAGTCTATTTTTAGACTGCCTCTCCTTAAAACAGGGAAGTCAAATATTATTTACCCTTAATAATATTTAGACTATAAACATCAGTTTACTCTCTTGGAGCACTTCAGTTCGAGCCTTGGAAGTGGCTCATGCATCTGACAGAGGAATTACGCTATTCCTAGGGTTTGATGGCATCATGCATGGTTGACTTCAGTTAGGACTTCAGTGGCAGAAGTTTGGTGGAGTTAATGAGACGGCTAGTGGAGTTGTGTTCTGTTTATTTTAGTTGAACTGATTGAGATTAGTTTAACTAGCTAATCAATTAGTTATGAGTGGAGTGAATTAAATATTATTTAATTCATTAATTAGTAACTCATTATTCAACTCAAGAACACATCAGTTCACTACAGTGCATGATCAGTTCAGTGGAGACCAGTGAAAGAGGTAGATGAAAGGGTGGAGTTAGCTATCGGTTGTGACTATACTGTTGCTATTTGCAACACACAGATAGGTGGAGTAAGCCCATGAGGATTGCGCGGTTCAGGCTGGTGGTTTATCTATATAAAGAGGCCATCCCATAGCATTGAAACACGCAATAGAGGCAAGGCAATTGGCGGTGAGTTTTGAACCAGTAACCTGTTCAAAGCTGAGCTAGATTGTGGGTAACTGTATGAGAAAGTACTGAGTACTTGTGAGGAGTATTGTACTGAGTTTGTTACTTGATTTCTCCATTATAATATACACAATAGCTGCGGGGTTTTCAGCTATAAGCTTTCCCCATACATACTGTGTTAATGTGTATGATGATTTGATGTGTTATCGCTTGATTTTATTTCCGCATGTGTGATGATATGAGTTGATCTGGAGTGGAAGAGATTATGTGTTGCATATAAATTCGAATTGTATGTGATCAGGATAGTCTCGGTGGATAATTAATTATTATTCAGCAAATTTCTACATGGTATCGGAGCTATTGAAGCAGAGATTGATCATCACAATGATTACAAACTTATTTCGGTAGACAGAGTCTGCATGCGGGCCAGGTAGCCTCTGGATCCATCCTTTCTTTGAAAGGTGATATATCCAGTAAACGCCCCTTGCAGTCAATCTCTGTGCTAGAAATAATTTTTTCTCACAAATCTAGAGCGGTTGAGCTTTGAGGTGGAATTCGAAATTTTGCAGCAGTTTTGTTTTCTTGGTGCCAGTGTTGAAAATGTCTTTCAACGGTTTGCGACTCGAATATGCTCTTGAAGGTAGTTCGAATTATGTTGCATGGAAGGATCGCATGGAAGCAATATTAGAAGATAATGGTCTGAAGGAGTTCGTAGATACGGATGTCCAAAAGCCCACTGATGCAGCTGAAGTCGATGCATGGCAAAAGAAGATGGCGAAGTGTCGAAGGATCCTGTTGGAGGGCGTCAAGGATCATATTGTATCTAGCCTGCATGGAAAGGCTACTCCATATTTAATTTGGAAAGCTTTGACGGATCTATTCCAGAGTAAGAGCAACCAAAGGAAGCTGGCGCTCAAAGATAAGCTCGGGAACATCAAGATGGAGAAGGGCGACAGTATCGCCAAATACCTCACGAAGTTCACTCAATGCAGAGATGAGCTGGGAAGTGTGGGGGTGTTTGTCCTTTTTCAACGATCGCATGCTTGGTTTCAAGTGTGATGGGATCGGTGTGGTTCTTGGACAGCGGTGCGTCATTTCATATGACGGGAGATCGGGAGTTGTTCTCAGATCTAGAGGACAAATATTTGGGTGTGCACATCGAGATGGGCGATGATGGTAGATACAGTGCGACTGGTATCGGTACCATATCCTTTCAGAGGGAGTCTGGTAAACCCTTTGTACTGAAGGATGTCATGCATGTACCTGGATTGAAGAAGAACCTGATTTCAGTAGAGATGTTGGAGGATAAGGGTTATGATGTGGTCTTCAGCGAAGGAAAAGCTTTCCTGCGCAGTAAGACTACTGGAGAGACCCGGAAGATAGGGGTTCGAACTCAGAACCTTTATCAGTTGCAGGTAGATGACTGCGCGGCTATGGCATGCAAGGCTGGAGATGTGGTGAGCCGGGATGATGAGGGCGAACTATGGCACAGGAGATTGGGCCATCTTCACCATGGAGCTTTGAAGATTCTGCAGCAGATTTCTACTGGACTTCCTAAGGGCACCCTTGCGCAGTCAGATCAGTGCAAAGGGTGTACTTTAGGGAAGTATGTGAAAGCCACCTTTCACGAGAAGGATAGTCGCGCCACGACGATCCTTGAGAGAGTTCACATAGACGTGTGTGGTCCTTTCTCAGTTGCTTCGACAGCAAAGCACAAGTATTATGTGATCTTTGTTGATGATTTCTCTTGAAAGTGCTGGATCTTCTTCATGTCGAAGAAGAGCGATACATTCGCGAAGTTCTGTGAGTTTAAAGCACTGGTCGAGAAGGAGTCGGGGAAGAAGGTGATTGCTCTAAGGAGTGATAACGGTGGTGAATTCATCTCGGCTGAATTCAAGGAGTTCTGCAGCGCAGAAGGGATTCGGAGGGAGCTCATCGCACCCCATAACCCACAGCAGAACGGGGTGGCTGAGCGGAAGAACAGAACGATCGTGGGTGCTGCACGGGCGATGTTGCATGATCAGGGCCTACCCCTTCACTTGTGGGCTGAGGCATGCAATACAGCAGTGTATGTGCAGGACCGTTGTCCTCACAAGGTTCTTGGCATGAGTACACCAGAGGAGGCTTATTCTGGCAAGAGGCCTGATATTTCCCATTTGCGGATTTTTGGTTCTCCTGTCTACATGCATGTGATGAAGGATGCGAGAAGGAAGTTGGATCCAACTGCTGAGGTTGGAATATTTGTGGGGTACACTGATACACCTCACAACTATCGGGTGTATTTGTCAGACAGTCGAAAGACTGTTGTGCGACGGGATATAAAATTTCAGGGAGGAGAAAGCTATGCGGTGTTAAGCAGAGGGAGCTACACTTGTCTGATGGTAGTTCCTAAAAGGAGGAGCTTAGAATGTGGAAGGAGGATCAGCCACAAGGAGGTTGGCACGTGGAAGAAAACAGCCGAGCGGCGCCAACCATCGGGGAAGGCGCATGCCTCTGGCTGAGCCAAGCCGGGATGCGAAGGTTGGCCAGGACCACCTACGGCCACGATCATGACGAGACGATCACGGATGTTACCATTTGGATACATGGCTCTTATGAGTCAATGTGTTGTGACAGAGCCATCCTCTTTTGAGGAAGCTGTGGAGGAACCCGCATGGGTTGATGGCATGATCGAAGAATATGATTCGATCATCAGGAACAGTGCATGGGAGATTGTCCCAAGACCGGTTGGGAAATCAGTTGTAGGTTCGCGATGGATCTACAAGGTGACGCAGGCGGCTGACGGGAGTGTGGAGAAGTACAAGGCGAGATTTGTCGCCCGTGGCTTCTCACAGATCGAGGGGATTGACTATGAGGAGACTTTTGCACCTGTCGCAAGGTACTCTTCCATACGAACGATCCTTTCTCTCTCAGCGCAGATGGGGTGGCACATTCATCAGATGGATGTGAAGACTGCGTTCCTCAATGGAGTTATTGAGGAAGAGGTGTACATAGAGCAGCCTGAAGGTTTTGAGATCTTCAGGAGTGAGTCGCATGTGTGCCGACTCAAGAGAGCACTGTACGGGCTGAAGCAAGCACCTCGTGCTTGGTACACTCGGATAGACAGCTACTTCACCGGGCTTGGATTCTCCAAGAGTGAGGCGGATCCTAACCTGTACCGGATTGTGGTGGAGGGGAAGCTGTTGATCATCGTACTGTATGTAGATGATCTGATTTTGACTGGCGATGAGCAGTTGATACTTTCATGCAAGGAGGATCTTGCACGAGAGTTTGAGATGAAGGACTTGGGCATCCTTCATTATTTCCTGGGATTGGAGATTTAGCAGCGCAGCGGAGGACTGTTTGTTTCTCAGGGCAAGTATGCCCGGGAGATTCTGGAGAGGTTCAACATGCAAGGCTGCAAGCCTGTTGACACTCCTCTTCCTGGTGGTTGGAGGAAGGAGGATGCTACTTTGGCGGAGGTAGTGGATGCCACTGTCTATCGACAGTTGGTGGGGTCGCTTATGTATCTGGTCAATACACGACCCGATATATGCTATGCAGTTAACCAGCTTTCGCAAGCTATGGTTAAGCCTACCAAGCTCTTTTGGAAGGCGGGCAAACATGTATTGCGCTATATCAGAGGCACATCGGGATATGGTCTATGGTACAGACAGGAGGATGGAGTGAAGCTTTCTGGCTTCACTGATGCAGATTGGGCAGGGAGTCCAACGGACCGGAAGAGCACTTCTGGAGGAGTTTTCAGCATTGGATCGACAACAGTTTCCTGGTACAGCAGGAAGCAGAGATCCGTGGCACTCAGTTCAGCAGAGGCCGAGTACATGGCAGCAAGTTTGGCTGCATGCGAGGCTATTTGGATGAGGAAGATCCTCGCAGGTTTGTTCAGGTTGCATTTGGAACCTACAGTGATCTACTGTGATAACCAGAGCTGCATCAAGCTCTCGGCTAATCCAGTTTTTCATGATAGGTCCAAACATATCGACATCAGGTACCATCACATCAGAGATTGTGTTCAGCGGAGGATCATGATGCTTTCATATGTTCCCACGGAGGATCAGGATGCCGACATCCTGACGAAGGCGCTCACCAGGAGCAAGTTCGAATTCCACGGAGGCAGGATAGGGGTTGCAGATAATCCATATCTTGCTGAGAGGGAGTGTTGAAAATGCAGCAAGATGATGGAGCTTAGTGAAATGAAGTAGCCTTCACTAAGTGGGCCCGCAGGCAAATTCTGGCGCAAAATCTATTTTTAGACTATGTCTATTTTTAGACATATGGAGCATGGTTCGGGGATTCCAGTTTGAGATTCTTGAAGTATGTGTCATGTTAGTAAAAATAGATGAGACTCTATTTTTGAGGTCAAAGAGGTCGAAGTCTATTTTTAGACTGCCTCTCCTTAAAACAGGGAAGTCAAATATTATTTACCCTTAATAATATTTAGACTATAAACAGCAGGTTACTCTCTTGGAGCACTTCAGTTCGAGCTACAGAAGTGGCTCATGCATCTGACAGAGGAATCACGTGGTTCCCAAGGGTTTGATGGCATCATGCATGGTTGACTTCAGTTGGACTTCAGTGGCAGAAGTTTGGAGGAGTTAATTAGACAGCTAGTGGAGTTGTGTTCTGTTTATTTTAGTTGAACTGGTTGAGATTAGTTTAACTAGCTAATCAATTAGTTATGAGTGGAGTGAATTAAATATTATTTAATTCATTAATTAGTAACTCATTATTCAATTCAAGAACACATCAGTTCACTACAGTGCATGATCAGTTCAGTGGAGACCAATGAAAGAGGTAGATGAAAGGGTGGAGTTAGCTATCAGTTGTGACTATACTGTTGCTATTTGCAACACACAGATAGGTGGAGTAAGCCCATGAGGATTGCGCAGTTCAGGCTGGTGGTTTATCTATATAAAGAGGCCATCCCCTAGCATTGAAACACGCAATAGAGGCAAGGCAATTGGCGGTGAGTTTTGAACCAGTAACCTGTTCAAAACTGAGCTAGATTGTGAGTAACTGTATGAGAAAGTACTGAGTACTTGTGAGGAGTATTGTATTGAGTTAGTTACTTGATTTCTCCATTATAATATACACAATAGCTGCGGGGTTTTCAGCTATAAGCTTTCCCCATACATACTGTGTTAATGTGTATGATGATTTGATGTGTTATCGCTTGATTTTATTTCCGCATGTGTGATGATCTGAGTTGAGTGGAAGAGATTATGTGTTGCATATAAATTCGAATTGTATGTGATCAGGATAGTATCGGTGGATAATTAATTATTATTCAGCAAATTTCTACATGGTATCGGAGCTATTGAAGCAGAGATTGATCATCACAGTGATTACAAACTTATTTCGATAGACAGAGTCTGCATGCGGGCCAGGTAGCCTCCGGATTCATCTTTCTTCGGAAAGTGAAAGGTCTGGTAAACACCCCTTGCAGTCGATCTCTGTGCTAGAAATAATTTGTTCTCACGATATAGAGCGGTTGAGCTTTGAGGTGGAATTCGAAATTTTGCAGCAGTTTTGTTTTCTTGGTGCCAGTGTTGAAAATGTCTTTCAACGGTTTGCGACTCGAATATGCTCTTGAAGGCAGTTCGAATTATGTTGCATCGAAGGATCGCATGGAAGAAGTATTAGAAGATAATGG